>JAMPIV010020817.1:0-686352 GCA_024509875.1 Oreohelix idahoensis | reverse complement strand
ATTCCCAATAATTGTCGCATGAAAATATAATTAATAGTAGGTAAGCTTGACAGCTGTATAGGCGTGATGGACAATAGTGCACACGGACGTGTGATAAGGGTAAAGAAGTAAAGTTAGATTGAGGATTTGGTAGTCTGAACTGAACGAACAATCCTATCGAGGTTAACACAATTTTATTCAATTTAGAAATGTAAATAAATCAATAAGGATTTTACAGCAAATAATAATAAAGATTATCACGAGAAAACAAACTCACAACAATTTGATGATTTTAAAGAAGAAAAAAATTATTGCACCAATAATGAAAACAAGGATTATGAATGAATTGTGTTAGTAAAGTTCCCGGCAGGCCTGATAAGCTTTTGCTGGAAAATATGTGAAATACTGTTTGTGTGTAAATGAATGTTTGTTCCTTTGTTCCTTTGGTGTGAATGTTGAAAACAACTTATATCCTGGTGTTCTCTTGGAAAAATATCACGTAATCCAATACTTTGAAATTAACTTCACTGTTCGAATAAGGTATCCACAATGGGCACAGAATCTGAACACGATTTTATAAATCCAAGATTGTGTAACGTATCCACAGTTGATGAGATATCCAAAGATACGAATTTGCTTCCAAAGGTGGGATGGAGGGTTAAAATGGGTGGAGTATGGTACGGGTGATGGTTGATAAGGGTAATATCTGGCGTTGAGAATCGTTGCAATAATTGCAGTAATTGAAGTAATTGAAATGATTGAAGTAATTGAAATAATTGAAGGGAATTATTGTGACTGGTGGACGAGGACTATATGGCCACTGGCCAAAGGTAACCTCTTTTCAGCAATACGAGACAAGACTTGCACTGCATAAATCTGTTAGACAAAACAAAAATACATGTGTAACTACTCTTCTGCTGCAACATGCAGATTACAACAGAAACAATTTAAGCAGTGTCCAGCGTCGGCATGTTGATATCCATGCATGCGTCTCGTTCCTAAAATAAGTCAGTCCATTCTTAAACATTCCTGTCTGCTGTGAATGAATTAGCTGGCCAGTCCAGGTACATACACAATAACAAGATTGTTGCTTCCTCCCCTGTCAGACAAAGTTACATGAGGGTCCGCTAGAGAATCCTCCTGTGCTTTCCACCGTTCATTCCTTCCCGCATTCATAATAATATGCTCATACATTAATGTTACAAACATTGAAAAGTAAAATGATCATTGAAATTATGAATGATACAAACATTGTAACATAACATCGAGTTAAAATACAAGCAGTGAAAATAAATGAATTTTCGTAAGCATTTATGATACATACATGATAAAGGAAACCCGTTTATATAATACACTTAGACTTTCACCATGATAGTAATATATTTCATTAGACTTTCACCATGATAATAATATATTTCATATCTATATATTTGAGCTAATTTCCTATATACTGGAAAAGCGAATACATACCCGCTCCGGAATTTTAGTCTGTTAAGTTAAACTAGAGGGCACTTTGTGTGTTTAACTCAAGTCTCCCTATGCACAGTTTTACTTTACAAGACTAAGAAATGCGTCTTAATCTTCCCGTATGCTTATCACCAAGTGAAGTCTAAAAACTAGTGATAAGTGCAGATGTGATGAAAGGGAAATGATCTTGGGAAGTACGTGTTGAGTAGAGTTAATTTTGGGTTAGAGTACTTGCTTACAGATTGGTATGGATTTGTTTAAAGATATCTCCTCTTGGTTTCGTGGAAGACAGTATGTCAGATAGCAGGTGAACTCTGGTCATAATGTACTGTTTCTGAACTGTTTTTGAGTGATGTGTGAATAGCTGTCGCGGCTAGTGTCCGCAGGGATTTTTGAGAGCAGTGTGAAGAGAACAGTAGATTCTCGTGACTGTGTGAACGGGGTGTGTTCCCGTGGGTTCAGTCTATGCAGGGTTTTTGACTGAGGTGGTCAGCCCTAAGGTGGTTTTTGGATAATGTATGCCTGCGCAGGGCTATAGAGATTTTGTAGGCCTTGATTATTATATATCTGCCGTAGATGCAGTATTTGTGCACTGATGTGAAGTATAGAGATTTTGTAGGCCTTGATTATTATATATCTGCCGTAGATGCAGTATTTGTGCACTGATGTGAAGTATAGAGATTTTGTAGGCCATGATTATTATATATCTGCCGTAGATGCAGTATTTGTGCACTGATGTGAAGTATAGAGATTTTGTAGGCCATGATTATTATATAACTGCCGTAGATGCAGTCTTTGTGCACTGATGTGGAGTAGAGATTTTGTAGGCCATGATTATTATATAACTGCCGTAGATGCAGTCTTTGTGCACTGATGTGGAGTAGAGATTTTGTAGGCCATGATTATTATATAACTGCCGTAGATGCAGTCTTTGTGCACTGATGTGGAGTAGAGATTTTGTAGGCCATGATTTTTGTATTATATATAACTGCCGTAGACGCAGTCTTTGTGCACTGATGTGAGGAGTAGAGATTTTGTAGGCCAGGATGTGTAAGGGCCGTATGGTGTGTTAACTACATTATGAAGATTCATGTTTCGATGTAACTGTATTCGTCTAGATCTACGTGATGTTATAATTGTAATAAACCATGGTTAAAATATCATCAGACGTTACACCATTCCATGACTTGGTGTGTGCGCTACTGTGAGTGACTGTCCCAAACCACACTCACCTTCTTCACCATAATTGATTACATATAACATTTGGATTCTCCTTCATTAAAAGAAGTCGTTTAATTATCAGTGGTGGACCAAACCAACGGGTCGTAACACCCACATTACATTCGCGTAACAAGAGGGTAAATTAGGTCAGATTCTGGACCAGTCATTACAAGTGGGAACACTGAACTGTGTTATGTTTGGCTCTGTGTGGGCGTGGCTTAATTCAACTGTACACAGGTATCAGCTGACTGCGCATATCCATCCTCATATCTTGGCGTGTTGTAGCAACTAAACTAACTTTATCAGTTGGTTTCAATATCAAACAGCTGTTATCTGATAGCGACATTGATGCCATAATTGTTACAGTGCTTGTTCCAGTCTTTCCATATGCAGATTCAACTATAGGTGCAGTATTTTGGAGAGTTCGTCTGCACGTATACCTCAAGTGATTGCGGGGTTGCTGTGATCGGTTCCTGTCGTCTGATGCATTGTTGAGGACATACTGTACAGTGGCAGGGATTTGAAGACAAGAGTGCCTAGTCCTTGTACCTTTTCTGCAGTGGAGTGTTTTAACGTCAGAACTTTGTGATATCCAGTGTGTTGGCGGAAGGGTCAGGATTACCTTCAGTTAAGTGCTTTTGTTGTGTGTAAATGTTGCCACTTCTGTCCATGTCAACAAGCCTCAATCTGCACTATCCTATTCTATTGATAACTATTGTTGTTGTTGTCGATAATTATATCGATTAATTATAGAATGTGATGATGTACAGGGATTGATGATACAATATTTGAGATCTAAACTTGATTTGGTATAATGAAAGTTTAATTAAGACATATATGGTTGACTAAGTAAACAAGTCACAATGGATTCTGATACAGATCCGGAGGATATGAGACCTGTATTAGAGTATCTGTTTCAGGAAGGAACAGATTATCAGGGATTAAAAGGCCCAGAGCTTGAGTCACATGTTATGGACAAGTTTTTGGTCTCTGCATCGAGATCTCTAAGAGAGTTTGCTAATGAGAGATTTCAGTCAATTCCTCATGTGAGTATGGCTGAGGATCTGGCAAGGTTATTGGTTTTGGACCTTCGTCTGTTCTTGGACAATTATATTAGTATAAAAACGTGATAACATATTGAAGAGTATACGTACGTTATTGCTCGACGGCATCCATAGTGACCAGAAAGAAGAGTTAAGGGATGAGAAGCAAATAGGAGACATAAAACAGAGTACACAGGAGCTAAGGGAAAGTTGCTTAAAAAGTACTACTGAAGTGAATAAGCTGCAGGAAAAAAGTGACTAAACTTACAGGTGATTTATGTAAATCTAATTCTGAGCTTGCTTGTGTTCGAGCAAAATTAGACTCGGCATTGTGCAAAATTAAAGAGATGGAAGCTCAGATTGGGAAAAAAAAATGGCGAAATTAGAAATCTGACTCAAAAAGTTCAAGAGAAGACGGAGATTTGTGGTTGCCAAATTAAAGAAAAGGATACCATATCCCTAGAGAAGGTTGATAGGCTTACGAATAGTCATGATATTGAGATTGAGAGGATTGATAAAGAGAGAGTGAAAGAATTAATGGTGGAGAAAGACAAATTGATTAAGATTGAAAATTTGCTAGCAGAGGAAAGCTGCAAGGTCTTAAAAGCGGAGAGTTTAAACAAGAAATTAAGTGAACAGATTGCACTTAAGGACTTTGAGATTGTAGAAGCAAGAAGAAGAATAAATGGTCTGCTTGACGTAGTATTGAATAGCAATATGTGGTCTTCTGTCAATGGTGACAGGGATAGACAGAAAGTTTCTTATCATCAGAACACTAAAGCAAAAAGCCAGCCTTATACACTTTTTGCGGATTCTACGGTCAAGAATGGTGGACATAGATCTTTCCGTGGGAGATATAACTTCTCACGCAATACAGATGATTCCAATGATAATGATTGCTGGCGGCAGAATAACAAAGGAAAATCTACAGTAATATCCAGTCCTGTAGATAAGGAAAGAAACAGTGCTAAATCTCAAGTCAGTGTGTTAAAAACCAACAGCGTATTTATTGACAGATCTGATAAATTGGTTACAAGTAACAAACATACTACTGCTTGTTCCATGAAGGAAACAAATGTTGTGAAAAAAAATAAAGAGATTGTCAAACCTTCTAGTCATACCCAGTCAAGGCAGTGTGACTCATTTTTTAAACACATTGCCACAAGCAAAGAAAAAAATAATTTTGATAGGAGACATAACCCTAAGGTTATAAAGTACCAAGGGAGTTCATCCTACGGTAACGTTTCTTCTCCCAAAAACAAGAAAAAAAATGTGACAGATCTCAACATTGTGATTCTAAAAGTTTAGAAAACTATAGCAGAAGTAATTATATGAAAGTTCATCAGTCTAGTAATAATTTTTCTGCTAAAAAGTCAGTTCTATCTGATGGACATTGTTATCTGGGAAGAAGTATTAAGAATAACTATTGTAACTGGGATTTAAATCAGTACAACGGTGTTAATAGAGCAAATAACAATGCTCTCAAAAGAAATTATACAGATCGCAACCAGGTTAGCTGTGCTCCACATAAGAGCAAGATTATTATTAATCAGAGTAATAGGAACGGTAATAGGTTCTTAAATGCTTTTGCTTGTCATGCTGATAGATTTGAGAGATCATCTCGGTCTTGTGAAGGTAGTAAATTTTTTTCAGCCTACCGCACTGACAGCTGTGAATTATAGGTCAGGTTGTCCCTGGGACGTCTATGTTGTCTGCTATGTGACGAGAGTTGTTGACATCGCAGGAGGGCCACAACCTTACACCACGGAGTTCGGGTAATTGTGTAGTGAACTTTTCCGTGTTTCCTCATAATCTTACCATGGATTAAAATAGATATTTTCATTTGTATTGTCTCACAGCGAGCGACTTTGCGAGGGGAATCACCATTCTAATTTTACATTACCTGGGAGAGATGTAGATCACTGTGTACCATTTATCCATTCAAGCGAGCCTAGACAGTACGTTAACCCACCGTGTCATGATGTCACCTTGCGTGTTGATGAGATGTTCGCAAGACCTCGAAGGAATTTTTTTTTTTTTTTTAAAGGTCCTGTTTATTTTTTGTTCTGTTTACAAACACTGAATGTTATTGTATTCTTTAGTATAGAACTTTATATGTTGGTAATGAAATATTATGTAATCTTTGTAACATTTGATTGCCATAATTATTTGTTGGTTGTTACTTATATGACTGTATTTTAATTATGCATTAAATAATTTCTATGCACAAACTTATTTACTGAGACAATGTAATAGTCATTTTCATAGATAGTCCTGAGTGTTTATTCACTACTTAAAATTTTGTTTTGTTTTTTCATCATGGATTTGATACCATGTTTAATTAACATATTTATATACAGATTATTTGAATTAATTGTTTAGTGAAAGGTAATTTTAAACATAACTTGTATGTATTATTAATGATTTTTCGTTGAAGTTAAGGACGTATTCTGAAACTTGGTTTCCATTTTTTCTCAATTATGACATTTGATAATTTAAACGATTCGATTTTTTTTGTCAGCTAGAATTAACTTAAATTTCCTATTAAATTAAGTGGGTAGAATTAACAGCGACGGCTGATACTCTTGTTCATTTAAAGAATTTAAATATCTGATTATAATACATAGTTAAGATAAATAATATTACACTTATATATATTTATAACTTCGTTTGTAGTTAACATTTTATTACCCAATGTGACGTTTCTTTGATGTATTTTTTTTTTAAAAAAAAGAAGAGAAAAAAAAAAACTTACACGTTTTGATGTGTGTCTATTTAAAGATAAGATTATTTTTATGTTACTCAGCTAATTTAATTGTTAGTTATTAATTATAGCTACATATTACTTAGAAATAAAAATACTATTTTTATTTAACCTAAAGAGAAGAAACATTTTTTGTATTGTAAATTTTTTGGAAAATGTGTTTTGAACATTGTGATATTTATTTTTTTCTGCGCCAGCGCTAGATTGTATGTTAGGGTTACTATTATGTAGTGACATTAATTCTTTGAAAATGTTGTGATGTTTGGATGTATTTTTTGGTTGTTAGCGCTTGACTATGCGTCAATGCGGAACTTGTGTTATCGTTAATAATTTTTTGTTTGGGTGATATTTGATGTAATTTATTTTTAGTTATGTATAAGTTTATAATTTAGTTAAATTACTTATTATGCTGTGCTTGTCATAAGCTTTCTTTTTTGTGTTAGTATATAAATATACTTTAGCATTTTTGTATTTTACAATACGTTGTTATATTTGGATAGTTATTGTTAGGTGTTGTTACCAACTTTCTTTACATTTGCATCTTTACTGTCATCTCTCTTTGTTGACTATTCGTCATTTCTTTCCATCTTTTCTGTTGTCTTTTCAGTATTGTCTGATATTTTGTTTATGCTTCCGTGTTTCATCTTTGATGTCATTCATACTTCTAGTATACTTTTTTCGTGTTACGCTATTTATACTTTCATTCTTTGTAGTGTTAAGTTAATTATATGACTTTAGATAATGTAATTGGTTCTTATAGTTCTATTTGTTTTACATGTATGGAATTGTTGTCTTCATTGTCATCTTATGATTCTATTTGATTCTTATCATATTCCCATTTCATATTTTGTCTTTTCTCGTATGATAATTTATTTTCTGTTTAGTTTGTACTATGTATACTTAATTTGGGTTTTGTATTAGATTAATTTTTATTTTGGTATGCTTGAATGATTATGTTGGATGATTTAGTCGTTATCTTACATTTATTGATGATATTTTTGTAGATGTGCTATGTTCTCTTGTCATAGGTATATTTTTGTAGGTAATTGATAGAACTTCATTAATTTTTTAAAAAATTTTTGGGAATTAATTTAAGAGGTATCTGATATAACTTCATTGACCGTTAAATTTTTGGGAGTTAATTTTCAACAAAAAAAAAAAATGATATAATCATTTTTTTTTTTTCCCTGGGAGTGTGGCAAACTGATAAGTGCAGATGTGATGAAAGGGAAATGATCTTGGGAAATACGTGTTGAGTAGAGTTAATTTTGGGTTAGAGTACTTGCTTACAGATTGGTATGGATTTGTTTAAAGATATCTCCTCTTGGTTTCGTGGAAGACAGTATGTCAGATAGCAGGTGAACTCTGGTCATAATGTACTGTTTCTGAACTGTTTTTGAGTGATGTGTGAATAGCTCTCGCGGCTAGTGTCCGCAGGGATTTTTGAGAGCAGTGTGAAGAGAACAGTAGATTCTCGTGACTGTGTGAACGGGGTGTGTTCCCGTGGGTTCAGTCTATGCAGGGTTTTTGACTGAGGTGGTCAGCCCTAAGGTGGTTTTTGGATAATGTATGCCTGCGCAGGGCTATAGAGATTTTGTAGGCCTTGATTATTATATATCTGCCGTAGATGCAGTATTTGTGCACTGATGTGAAGTATAGAGATTTTGTAGGCCTTGATTATTATATATCTGCCGTAGATGCAGTATTTGTGCACTGATGTGAAGTATAGAGATTTTGTAGGCCTTGATTATTATATATCTGCCGTAGATGCAGTATTTGTACACTGATGTGAAGTATAGAGATTTTGTAGGCCATGATTATTATATAACTGCCGTAGATGCAGTCTTTGTGCACTGATGTGGAGTAGAGATTTTGTAGGCCATGATTATTATATAACTGCCGTAGATGCAGTCTTTGTGCACTGATGTGGAGTAGAGATTTTGTAGGCCATGATTATTATATAACTGCCGTAGATGCAGTCTTTGTGCACTGATGTGGAGTAGAGATTTTGTAGGCCATGATTATTATATAACTGCCGTAGACGCAGTCTTTGTGCACTGATGTGAGGAGTAGAGATTTTGTAGGCCAGGATGTGTAAGGGCCGTATGGTGTGTTAACTACATTATGAAGATTCATGTTTCGATGTAACTGTATTCGTCTAGATCTACGTGATGTTATAATTGTAATAAACCATGGTTAAAATATCATCAGACGTTACACCATTCCATGACTTGGTGTGTGCGCTACTGTGAGTGACTGTCCCAAACCACACTCACCTTCTTCACCATAATTGATTACATATAACATTTGGATTCTCCTTCATTAAAAGAAGTCTTTAATTATCAACTAGTTTCTTAAAGAAAGAATTAATTTCGATTTACCCGCTACATTTTCTAAAAGTCCCACGATAGCAAAAGTATTGCCGCAAATTAGTTTGCATATTGAATGTCACTTGTACGTGCTGTGGTTTCCGAGCTCAAAGTATTAACAATGAGGAAGA
Source organism: Oreohelix idahoensis (assembly GCA_024509875.1). Taxonomy (NCBI): domain Eukaryota; kingdom Metazoa; phylum Mollusca; class Gastropoda; order Stylommatophora; family Oreohelicidae; genus Oreohelix; species Oreohelix idahoensis. The sequence continues at coordinate 677,378 of JAMPIV010020817.1, read as the reverse complement.
AGACAGGCCATAAATTTCTAGACAGCCGAGTCTGGAAAATCCTAACGAACGGGTTGACCGAAGCTTCACCTGAGTTAAGGTGCGTGAGAAACAGTTTTTTTTTTTCAGAAACTTATGGTAGACAGAAAATAAAGCAATATACAGGATGGACAGAAAATTTCAAATAGGCAAATTATCTTCACTCTGCGACAAATAGTTACCTCCGCACAGAACTACAGATTAATACCACGAACTAGAATCATTCAATATTATGGTAGTCTAGAACTCGGCAAAATTTGCCCAGAAACTAAAGACTTTTCAATACGCAAGATATTTTTCTAGCCTGGCGATCTGTCTACTGCAGATTTAGGAGTAAGAATGAAAATCTAGTTTCAACTCTGGTTAATATCTTAAACCCGACAAAGGGTCCCAACTTATTTCGCAAAACGAAATAATCTCCCCTTTCCGTCTTAAACACCTTACATTTAACACTTCCCATTACTAGACGTTTGCCATAACTGACACTTCTCGTCTTCACACCTCACGCTGACCAGGGCCAACAGTGAGTGCCGTGTCTGATGGAATTTCCAGACAAATGTCTCAAACTGCGTCTTGGAGATGTCGGTTATCGCGCCTCACCTGAGCGCTCAGCCGATGCAACTCGTTGTGGCAGGTGAAAATGCAGGCGATATGTCGCCTATAAGTCTGGCGAAAGCGAATATTCACAGTTTACGTCTACAACACAATAACCTCCCGAGCCTGGCATCTACGTAATAACATCACTAGTGCGTTTCTAAATGAGAACAGACACTCGGCGAAAGTTTGAATGGGAAAATAGTAATGTTTAAGTCGCAAACGAACGAATGCGAAAAAATACAAAAAGGATAAAAGAGTGATAATAAGGTAGAGGACACGGGTAGAGAAAGAAAGGAAAATAGAAAATGTATAGATCATAAAACTCTCTGTGACAATCATGTTTGGTTTGTCTTGTACCTTTGTTTCTTATTTTGTTGTTGTCTACCATGTTTGGTTTATCTTGTATCTTTATCTCTTTGTTGTTTTTCTCCTCTTTTTTACTTTTAAATACCTTTCTCCGTCTCTCTCTCTTTCTCTCTCTCTCTCTCTCTCTATCTATCTATCTATCTATCTATCTATCTATCTATCTATCTATCTCTCTCTCTCTTTATATGCGCGTATTTGTATACTCTATTTTTGTTCTTTTTGTAACCACGTTTTAGTTTCTGTTTTCCTCTCCATATTTCTTCTACTTCTGCTCCTGCGTTCGTCCTGAAAAGGACGTTGGTTGCGTTGTCTCGCCGTTTACAGCAAAGCTGCGATATCTGAGCCTTTCGGCCCCACACATCCGACTTCGGCACGGCATTTTTTAGGACCGGGTTTGTCATCCCACTTCGATCCCTACTCTCTCAGCCAGACTGCAGTGATGCAGCCTGTTTCCAGGACCATGACTTGGAGGTGGAGTAGGGTCTTGGTCAGCTCTGGTTCGCTGACCCTGACGCAAGCAGTCTAGCTACGGGTCGCTAACTGCATTCCTCACTGTTGACGCGTCTTAGGTCCCCTCTCCATACAAATGTCATATTTTCTTCTCCAATTTTATATTTTTATATTTATATGATGCTTTCCCTTCTGCTGTTTTTCTTATATTGTGTATTCTTTGTATTTTTTATGTGTAAATATGTATTATTTTCATCTATGTTTCTTTATGTATACTCGAATGTTTTCATCTCTTTCTATTATGTCTAAATCTCTAACGTTTCTATGGATTTATTGTTATGTTTAAATATCTCTAATTTTTTTTTTTTTAACAGCACAAGCACAAAATTAGGATTATATCAGAGCTGCGTGCTTTCTGTGCTTCTCTATGGCGCGGAGAGCTGGAGAGTTACAGAGAAGGAAATGTCGAAATTGTCCTCTTTTCACACAACATGCCTAAGAAAAAATCTCCGAATCTTTTGGCCGAATATCATCACCAACCAAGATCTGCTTACTCGGAGCAAGCAAGAGGACATGCACACCATCATAGCTGGCAGACGCTGGAGCTGGGTTGGCCATGTCCTCAGAAGAGACCCCGATGCCATCACAAGAACAGCTATGCTTTGGACCCCGGAAGGAAAACGAAAGAGAGGCCGACCAAAAACAACTTGGCGGAGGACTGTGGAGGCTGAGATGCAAAGAATGAACCAGAGTTGGGGCACTGTACGAAGGATGGCCGCCGACCGAGCAAAGTGGAATCAATTTGTCGTTGCCCTTCAATACGCCACCAGGCGTAATGGCCACGGACTGCTTTGACGGTCGGCGGCTAAGGATCAAAGAAGAAGAATATTTTTTATCTAATTCTATTAATGTCTAAATCTGTAATGTTTTCATCACTTTCTATTATGTCTAAATCTCTAACATTTTTATCTATTTATTTTTATGTCTAAATCTCTAACGTTTTTACCTATTTATTCTTCTTCTTCTTCTTCCGTCCTTAGCCAACGACCGGCAAAGCAGTCAGTGGCCATTACGCCTAGTGGCGTCTTAAGGGCAACAGCGAATAGATTTTCTTTGCCGTTGTTCCCATCACGCCTAATGGCGTCTTTAGGGCAACGACAAATCAATCCGTTTGTTGTTGTTTCCGTAATCAAAGTGACTGGCAAACGGGTGATCAGCCCGTTGGGATCTATTTATTGTTATGTCTAAATCTCTAATGTTTTCATCTTTTTCTTGCTGTGTCTATATCTCGGTTTGCAATTCTTTTGTAATATCACTGTTTGACGTTAGCACTCCTACCACACTTGTTGTCTCCCAATCATCATATTGCTTCTGTATTATTTATGCTATAGCCCAAACGTTGACATTTTGTCCTTCACGCTTTCTGGTCTTCATCAAATTAATCGGCTGTTCCCCTTCACGATTAAACTACGTTTATTTTGTTAGCTCAAAAAAAAAAGTGTATGCATCTAGCAGTTGTCTTCATGATCAAGCTCACAACACTCTTAAAACATACGGCCCGTGTTGTTCCCGGGTATCTCCGAGGAAAGGATATGGCAACTTTCTCCTCAAGCATGTCGTAAGAGACGAGTAATATGAGGTTGTGTTTGAGGTTGGTAACGTCATCATGAGCGTCCGATTGACAGAGTGGTTAGAGCGCTGGTCTCTCGCGGCTAAGGTGCCGGATGCTATTCACGGTATCATCACGCTCCAATCTACCCAGCTGTAAATGGGTACCTACTTTTGTCTTGAGTTAGAGAAGGAAAAGGCAGCGAGGAAGGAAACTGGTCACCCCACCTCTCAATGCTGGATCTAGTATAGTGAAGTCTCTAACACTTCACTCATCTACGGCAGTATCTGTTATGAGACTACCTTGACCTTTAACGTCATCGTATAAACAAATTATTACAGGAACTACCACTACAAGAGCACGTGACTGATTTGCTGCAGGCTTCTGGGTACCAAGTCCAGTGCTGACCCCGTCCTTCATTTAAAGTGAAACGGGAGATAATGATGATGATGATGATGTTTAACCTTAAAAAGCAAGATCAAAATAAGAATGAAATGCCATACAACATAAGCTACATAGGAGATGAAGAAGCCAGAGATGGTTGCCCCATGAGAAAAGACTGAGAAAGACGTATAAAAGAGGAAAAGAGAAGAGGGATAGTAAACCTGAAGGAAAAAAAAAGAGAGAATAACATACAGTACGAAGTCATCACAAAAATAATTTTAAAAATGAGAGCAATGACTGGGGCGATGAGACAGGGTAGTAGAGGAAAAGAAAGCTGTGCCGGATTACGGCCTTCTGGTGCCCTAAGCAGAGCAAATGTTATGGTTGTAATGTGTTTGGTTTGTCTTTATTTGTGACTGGTATTCAGCTACGCTGTCTAAGGCATCTACAGTCTGTGAAAAGAGATTCCATAAATTCGCTTTTTGTCATCGCATGTGTTTTCCAGCGAGTATCGGAGCATCAGTTTTATCCTATATTCATTTGATTAATTTTTTTTGTGGGGGGGGGGGGGGGGGGGAGCCTGGGGGGGGGGATTACTAAGCACGTGCCGGTTGCTTACTGTCCTTAATGAGTCATCTGGATCTGAGAGATAGCTATGATAAATAAGGACATAGTTTCAGACAGATACTGGACATCAGGTAAAGGTGAGAGAAAGACTGAAGCAAACGGAACGAACGTACAATTATATTTATACATATTTGATCACGTGATTAATTGACCTGCCTATTAATTTATTACCTGGTGTACCTCCCGGGGGGTCTGTGAAGAGTTAAAGAAAGAGTAGAACTACTCTACCCTCAAGCATGTCGTACAAGGCGAGTAATATGAGATTGTACATACAGCTGGCAGCCTCATCACGAAAAACAAATTGCCACTGCTGTAACAGTATGTGAATGCTTGGTACCATCTTCCTGCAAGAGAGTCAGCTAAAGTGATGGCGCCATGCTCCGTAAGGAGCGCAAAGAAAAATAATTATTACGATGATTATAATGACGACGATGATGATGATGATGTTTTCAGTGATTAACCAGGCTTCATGTTCTTCTGACAGGTAGAGTTTAATCGTAAGTCACGGCACTTCCTGTCGTGCCTGGGTGTGGACTTTGACAGCCTGGAGGGTTGCCTGGAGAATAATATCTTCCACACCCGTGTAGGTGTCTTTCTAGAGCATCTGCTAGACCTATTTACCTGGAAACCTGTGCCTGTAATCCTGAATATTGGGGTCAAGGTAAGGTTGAGCTTGTGTCAATCTGATCTTTAGCTTGTTATTTATTCATTCCTTGTCTTAACGATGACACTTTTTACTTTCTGTATCTTAAATTGTTATTTGTTCTTTCTTTGCCTTAAAGTAGAACTGTTAATTTTCTTCTTTACTTTAGCTTGTTATTTATTCTTTCTTTTCTTGAACGATAAAACTGTTAACTTTCTTTACCTTAACTTGTTATTTATTCTTTCTTTTCTTGAGCGATAAAACTGTTAACTTTCTTTACTTTAACTTGTTATTTATTCTTTCTTTTCTTGAACGATAAAACTGTTAACTTTCTTTTCTTAACTTGTTTTTTATTCATTCTTTTCTTGAACAATAAAACTGTTAACTTTCTTTACCTTAACTTGTTATTTATTCTATCTTTTCTTGAACGATAAAACTGTTAACTTTCTTTACCTTAACTTGTTATTTATTCTTTCTTTTCTTGAACCATAAAACTGTTAACTTTCTTTTCCTTAACTTGTTATTTGTTCATTTTTTTGCTGAAAAAGTAAAACCGTTAACTTTCTTTTCCTTAACTTTTATTTATTCTTTCTTTGCTGTAAAAGTAGAACTGTTAACTTTCTTTAGTTTAGCTTGTTATTTGTTCTTTTTCTTTCCTAAATGTAAAATCATTAACTTTCTTTACTTTGGCTTTAATGTATTCTTTTTTCTTACCTTAATGTAAAACTGTTAACATTTTTTACTTTTGCTTTTTATTTATTCTTCTTTTTACCTTAATGTAAAACTGTTAACTTTTCAAACAAATATAGGTTGCGATAGCTTTATTTTTTAGCGTCCGATCGGCTAAGCGAATAGAGCGCTTACCTTTCGCGGCTAAGGTGCCGGATTCAGGAACCTTAACCTGGTAGCGACACGCTTAAGGCTATTGTAAGTGGGTACCTAACTATGCTTTTGTTTTAGGGAAGGCAAAGGCATCGAGGCATGGAACTGGCCACGCCATCTCATAAAGCTGACCTTAGTATAGTGAAGTCTCTAACACTTCATTCCTCTACGTCAGTATCTGCTATGGGACTACCGTTATCTTTTTCCCTCTATTTGTTTTTATTTTTTTATCGTACGCCCGCTATTACTCGAGGCGAAATCTCCGGTTAATATATCTAACTTGAGACTGATTTTACGTGAGTATCCCTTTTTTCCCTGTACAAAGACAGGGATCCTCTCACCATTCAGGCAGATACTCGCCGATTTCGGAGGTACCCATTAGAGCTGGGTCGGTTCAGGAGCCGTTCAGGTTATTCTAGTCCCTGGTCGACGACACTGCTTCTAATGTCTTCGCCAGGGCTCGAATTATTCCAGTCCAAGTCCCGGTGGCCGACACCCTTTCAAATGTCTTTCACCAGGGCTGGAACCTGGATCACTCGATAGCCAGCGCAATGTGCTAACGATTACACCAGCGCAGCTCCCTCCCTCTATTTAAATACCATGCTGAAACCATCTGGATGGTAAGATTTTCTCGTGAATGGGTGAACACATCCGTTAACGAAAAGCCGTGACTGGCTGTTAAGTCCCGGTCTTGTTAAATCATAAACATTGTTAATGTTCACAATGACGAGGGATGAGTAATTGTAAAATATGAAAACAAAATTCACTAAACATTACCTGCAGTAAAACATTGTTTCTGTTCCCTGGAAAGAGAAGCCTCATCGGTTGATATCCCCTATGTACTGACTGTTTTACTGAAACTCTAATCATCAATGAATAAAATCCCGTCGGCTTTTCATGAAAATGCGGAAAAAGCGCGAGTTGCACCGTGATAGCTAAATTGAAAACCCATTAAAAGAGCATGCAGACCTTTCAGAATTTTACATGGTGTATTGATCATTGATGGTATAACACCAGAAATGGTTAAGTACATGGGAGCATCAGGCGACCTATTACTCTTAAAGGTCCTACAGGCAGCATGGTGCAACAAGACCATACCAAAGGATTGGGAGATTGCCATCATAACACCAATTTTCAAAAAGGGTGACAATCGACAATGTGGAAACCATAGAGGCATATCCCTTCTCAGTGTCCCTGGTAAAATCTACTCTAGAATCCTAAAGCAGAGACTCCGACGCCTAGCTGAGCCACAATTGGATGAGGTCCAGTGCGGATTCCGAGCAAACCGAAGTACTCAAGACCTAATCTTCACACTCAGACAGCTGAGTGAAAAGGCCCTTGAGTATAAGAGTGAGATCCATCTTTGTTTCATAGATCTGGAAAAGGCGTTTGACAGGGTCCCCTGGAGCAAACTTTGGGACTGTTTGGCAAGGAAGAATATTCCAGCACCTCTGATTCATGCTATACAGAGCTTCTACAAGTCTTGCAGAAATTATGTGAGGACAGCAAACCATAAGTCAGAAGAGTTCAGAACCACCACTGGTGTAAGACAAGGTGATATCCTATCACCTTACCTCTTCATACTCCTTATGGACGATGTCATCAAGGCATGTAAGGAGAGAACAAGAAAGTATTCAGTGGGGTACTGGAAGATGAGACAGGTCTATATTTCGGAGCTGGCATTTGCTGATGATGTTGCCCTGATTGCTAAATCAGAGGCACATCTCCAATCCAACCTGCAAGTCTGGAAGGAAGAGCTGGAGAAGAGAGGGATGGTCATAAGCAGCTCTAAAACAAAATCCATGGTGATATCACGAGAAGAAAGAAAACATCAGATTAAGTTGGGAGAACAGGTCCTGGAGCAGGTCGACCACTTTAAATATCTCGGAGCTATTATAGACCGAAAGGGAGGCATCAAAGAAGAGTTGGCCACTCGAAAAGCAGCGGCTGGGAGACTTTTTCAGGCCATAAATCGTGGATTCCTCAGCAAGAAAGAGGTTGGTAAGAAAACGAAGATGGCTGTATACCGCTCCACCTATGTCCCAGTCTTGACATATGGATGGGAGTCGTGGGCAATGACTACAACCCACAAAAGCCAGATCCAAACCTCAGAAATGAGGTATCTGAGGAAAGTGGTTGAAGTAACAAGAAGAGACATGGTCCGCAACCAGACGATCCGTCAAGGCCTAAAATCCCATCCGCTGCAGACCCAAATAGAACAGTCCCAACTAAGATGGTTTGGCCATGTCTGCAGAATGGGAGAAGATCGGCTACCACGACAAGCATGGGAAACAAAGAGCCAGGGATCCAGACCTCCAGGACGACCCAGAGTCCGCTGGGAGGACAACATTAGACAATCTTTGAAGGACCGAGGACTAGAATGGAACCAGGCCAGGAAGAAGACAGCTGATAGAATGGTCTGGCGCTCTCTCTTCCAAACCTCTACACCTCACGGTAGAAGGGGAACGACTAAGTAAGTAAGTAAGTATTGATCATTGACCGTAAGTTATTATAAGCTTGACTGATAAACAGCACTGGGGACGGGACGTTGTGGAGAGATATTAACACCAACGCCACCTGAGATGGTAATGGAAGACAATATCTCAGACGTCTGTGACACGTTTTATTTTTTAGTGTTTATTACTTCATACAAAAATCAGACAAACAAACAAATCATTGCAGAAATTTCGGTAATATTTGTTGCTAGAGAATTAACGTATTGTTTCATAAAAAGTTTCAAATAATGTAAATAAATATCAGACAAACATAAAGGTATGTTTTCAGGAACTCGTAAGATATAAAGAAGTAGAACACTAGACAACAGAAAAACAACAGACGTGAGTGGCTTACCCAGGACTCGAACCCAGGACCTTCCGTGCGACAACCCCGCCTAGCTATGCAAGCGAATCACCCTATCCTCCATGCCATCTAGGCATCACGATAAAAATGATGCTTCGATGACGTCTTTTTGAACAAAAAATAAAAAAAGCTTCACGGAGATCCGAATAGCCTTATACTGACTACTGCTGTCTTTGAAAACATTCAAGTAGATGTCTGAGAATGTACGAAGAAGAAGAAGAAGACGAAGAAGAAGAAAAAGGAGGAAGAAGAAGAAGGCTAGAATAGAGACAGAAGTAATATTAGATGCATTACAAAAGAATACCGAAGATCGTGGAAAATACAAACTAACTGTTCTCGTTGAGCAGAAGACAAGATTTTTACCTCTTCAAAAAAAGACAAAGTTGCGCGTGTAAAATAAAAACAACAATAAACAGGAAAGAAAACGTAAAGACGTTACTAAGGGAAACCACAACAATGACGCATGCGGTATAAACATCAGCGGCCTGAAGTATTGAATACTGCATTAAAACTGATGCATAAATACAAAATTTGATGTTCTCATAGCTGTTTTATTTTATGCAATTACGTAACAGAAGAACTTGTAATGTTATATGTGTACGAACGTGTGTGTTGTCTGTGTAACAGATAGCCACATCTTTACAGCATCGCCACCGCATGCCCTCCCGGTAGTGAATTCCATTATTTGTGTCCTCAACCCCCTGAAAGGATATAGTATGCAAGATTAATGAGAGTGGAAGGGCAGAATGTTAGACGGGCCTACGCGCCCAATTCTTTACCCTTCGAAAATAAAGTTCGTTTGTTCGTTCGTTCTCTGGCGTTGCCTGTGATCCCAGGTCACACTATACAGCAGGGGTGGGTAAAACATCGACCCTGATCTACCGTTGGGCCGCTGAAAGATTTTAGGTGGACCAAAATAAGACATAAAAAGATAGACATAAAAACATTTTTATTTGTTTGTTGGTGTCGCGGGATTCTCTCCCCTGCTCTGCTGTGATGGTCCAACAATGGACAAAATTTAGAGTGTACAATAAGGATCTTTAAAGTTATCTACCTTTGTTCAAGATTACTCTTGGCAGAGATGTAAATACAAGGATGGTGCTTCTATTTTAGCGAGTCTTCATAGGATTTTTTTTTTAGAAATCAAGCACAAAGTTGAATTTATCTAAGCTATTGTGAACTTTGTATCTGTCTGTCCCTTCTGTGAAGATAAAGATATATTAGCTCGTTTCTGAGCCTTCAACTGAATTATTCAGCAAAACATTACTTAAGTAGCTCTGTTTTATTTATATAAAAGATCACTGTTTCTTACATGTGCACCTCTCTCTGTAATAATTACATCAACTATTAATTTATAAATACATATAACAAATTTAATAATCAATTATTGTTTAACACGAGCAAATAAATAGGTGATGATAGTGAATTGAACTAATGAGTTTTTCTTCACTGAAAATGGTTACGAGGGTAGTTTTAAGGGTGGTGAATTATTTTGCTTTGGCCAGATTAAAATTACTTAACTGGTCAGATGTTGAAATGGTTTGCTTATGTAGTGAGGGCACGTCCTAGGCACTGTTATAAGGGTAACCACTCTTAACGTCAAGACAAGGATCTTCACAACCTGTCAAGGGCAGGCATATGGCGTAGAACACAAGCTCTTGATCCACAGACTCGTATCAAGTTGGTATCACACACTGGTATTTCCAACGTGTACCACAAACTGGTATCATCAAATTGTACCACAAACTTTGAGAAGAAACAAGTGTCTCTGTTAAGTATTGGTTTCCTGACACTAGTGAGGCGCATCCCCTGCTGTCAGTTCCGCCTACCCTTCCCTTTTTTCTCAGTAATTTTACTCTCCCTGAACATCAATGATAAACCCACTGGATAGGATGAAAAATCATCTTTAATTCAGGTAATCTGACGAAAACAATGTGGCTGGACAGCGAGAAACGACTTTTGTCTGATTTCAGCATGTTTAAATATACATATGAACCTATTAACATGTTAATATAATAAATATGTTCACTATTATGTCATTATCATCCACTCCCTTCTCCACTTGGAGCCTAGGGATACCTCTGCTTGTTGTTCCCTGTAATGATTGAACCTGCATGAAGCAGTCGCCAGCGCTTGCTGTGGTGGTTCATGAATCTATCATTTTCATATGCTGAGATTGCCAGCCTCGTATGAGCTTGTACAACCACCAGCGAGTGAATCATGTCAAATATAAAATGATAAAATTGTATATGTTGCAGCCTATCCCGTATAATCGGGTTAATTTACTGACGTCTGGCACACGAAGGCTTCCGAATAATGTCGGGCAGCAGGTTTTGAGGCCGTCTTACAGGTAGTTGAGTATTACTTTAATTATAATCCCACTATTATCCTGTTTATAGGTTCCGAGGACTTTGTGTTTTCCAGTACTATAAAATCGAGCTTTCTTTCTGGTTAATTTCAGTATATCCTCAATACTTGGTCCCAGTCCCCGTTATTGTAATCTTATATTTCTTCAGTCCTGGCTTGTCAGAAAGTGTCGTCTTGACTCAGTGAAACACGGTGCTGGGGTCTACATTATATGGGACATTTCACCCACGCTCTCAGCTTCCCACGCGGGTGAAAGTTGCCAATCAAACGTCATCTAGTTTAATATATTTTGGTTAGACCAAGCAGATTTGACTTTAGTATATATCTTCTCTCCCCGTATCCCCCCCCCCCCTTCCTTCTCGTGACAACCAGCAGTTTCAAACTTCTCCCCCATAAGATATTAACGCTACCGGGGATTTTTATAAATCGTGCTTGCAACTTATGATATAACTTCAGTTTAAATGGTTATCATAAATCTTGACAAACATGAGTGTCCATCCCTGGTAGGTTACATAATATTCGTGCCACGCCTTAATGTGATTTTGCAGTTTATCTATGGATTGTCATTATGAGAAGTGTGGGAGTCCAGCTTGGTACGCGAGAGAGATCCGCGCCTGTGTTTGTTTACACATAGTAAAGCTATGTTATCTGGCTGGTCCCAGCTGGGATTGTTAATGTTATCTCTACCCAGGATAGATCAGGCAAAATAACAACATGAAACCAGAGTCATGCGTTCAGATAGTGAGAGAAAATACTGGTATAAATGATAAATAAAGAGGAGAGCATAGGATAGAGACAAATGAAACACTGACAAAATGAAGAGCCCGGCATTTCATGACAGGTTGTTTAATTAATTCTGTAATTAAATTTTTCGTTTTTAGAGTTAAAATGGTTTTAATAGCATTAAATAACAAAATGTCCAATCTGTCTTTCTGACTATGAACATTATTAAATAAAAGTACCGCTCTTCTCTGTCTGACGAACACACGGACGCAGATATTAGATAGGCTGTTAGTAATTTTATACCGATATCTCCGGACTTAGTTGAGGTGATGCAATGCAAATCATCACCTTATTAAGTCTTTGTTATTACATACATAAATATTTTATGTATATTTTTTTTATTTGTTCTTACAACTGTTCTTAGTTCTTTCTTATAAGGCCGTAAGAATGCAGCCCCTCCACCTTGCAAAAGCATAACAGATCAATCAACTGTTTACCTTAAAGTACGATTACAAGAAAACCGAACTAATCTTAAAGGCAACGAACTGGCACGAATTACAGACGACGATTTACAGAACACGGAATTGTAGAAGTATTAATGGGACAGAGGATGAGCTGGTGGAGATGAGGAAAACAAAATTAGAAATCCTGGCTCTGAAGAAAACTAAGGAAACAGGACAAAAAGTTGTGGACCTCACTGGCAACATGCTGCTCTACTGTGGAGTCCCCACAACCGAAAGAGCTCATGGGTGTGTGGGTTATATTGTGGCTAAAAGTCGTACAAATAGCATCAAAGAATTTAACTTTGACTCAGAACGCATTATGGTGCTATATCTGAAAGAAGTAGAAACCATAGTCAACAATGTCTGTGTGTATAGGCCAAACAAAGATGAGCGAGCAGATGTCAAATAAGAGTTCTCTGAGCTGCTTCAAAATACAGTGGATGACTGCCTTGATGAAGTTATCCTTCTCAGAGATTTGAATGCCAGAGTTGGATATGACCATGCTAGATGGAGTAGAGTTATCGGAAGATATGAAAAAGATACACTAAATGACAATGGAAAGCGACTCCTTAGATTCTGCACTGAGCAAAACCTTGTCATTATGAACACAAAATTCCCCCATAAGCGCATACGTACATACACCAGATATGAACTAAGATAAGAAATCAGTCATTGATTATGCCATTGTTAGGAAGAGCTCATTCAAGTATGTGCGAGATGCTAGAGTCTGGAGAGGGTCAGAGATTGGAAATGGTTAAGTACATGGGTGCAGCTGGCGACCTATTACTCCTGAGTGTCCTACAGACAGGCTGTTGCCACAAGACCATAGCACAAGATAGGGAGATTGCCATCATAACACCCATATTTTAAAAAAGGTGACAACCGACCATGCGGAAATCATAGAAGCATATCCCTGCTTATTGTCCCTGGTAAAATTTACACTATACTACTGGAGCAGGCACTCAGACGCCTGGCTGAGCCACAAATGGATGAGACCCAGTGTGGTTTCCGATCAAATCGAAGTACTCAGAAACTTATCTTCACACTCAGGCACCTGAGTGAAAAGGCCCTTATGTAAGGAGAGATGCAGCTTTGTTTCTTGGATCTAGAGAAGATGTTTATCAAGGTCTCCTGGAGCAAACTTTGGGACTGATTGACAAGAAAGAACATTCCAGAACCTCTGATTCGTGCTATACAGAGCTTCTACAAGACTTACAGGAATTATGTGAGGGCGGCAAACCATAAGTCGGAAGAGTTCAGGACCACCACTGGTGTAATAGAGAGGGTAATATTCTGTCACCTTATCTTTTCAGAATACTCATGGAAGATGCCATAAAAGCATATAAGGAAAGGACATTCAGTGGGGTACTGGAAGATGAGACAGGCTTGTATTTCAGAGCTGACTAGTGAAGACGATGTTGCCCTGATTGCTAAATCAGAGACACATCTTCAATCCAACCTGCACGTTTTCAAGACATCAAAAAAGTGTTGGGTACCCGAAGAGCGCCAGCTGGGAGACTTTTCGGGCCATAAATCCAGGATTCCTCAGCAAGAGAGAGATTGACAAGAGGATAAAGATGGCTGTACGCCGCTCAACCTATGTCCCAGTCTTGACATATGGATGTGTGTCATGGGCAATGACAACCCACAAAAGCCAGCTCCAAGCCTCAGAAATGAGGTATCTAAGGAAGGTAGTTGAAGAAACAAGAAGAGACATGGTACGCAACCAGACGATACGGCGAGGCTTCAAAACCCAGCCCCTGCAGACCCAAGTAGAACAATCCCAACTACGATGGTTTGGCCATGTATGCAGAATGGGAGAAGATCGGCTACCACGACAAATATGGGAAACCAAGAACCAGGGATCCACACCTCCAGAACATCCCAGAGTTCGCTGGGAGGACAACATTAGACAGTCCCCGAAGGACCAATGACTTGATTGGAACCAGGCTAGGAGGATGACCGCCGATAGGATAGCATGGCGTTCTCTCTGTCAAACCTCTACACCCCAGGGTAGAAGAGGAACGACTAATAAGTAAGTAGTGAGTAAGTATGTTCTTATAAACAATTGACATTACGTGCTTCGATCTGATCGAACTGTGTGACAGATGAAGAAAGGTCAACCTTCTTGACGACAAAAAATACTTTTTTCAGCCCCTCTTTGCCCGTAGCGCCCTGGGCAGTCGGCCTGGTCGCCCCGCCTTATGACCGGCCCTGCGTGACACAGCGATGCAGAGTTCTTCATGAAAGACAACCTACAGAACATTTTGTGATATTAAATGGACTGCAGCTGGATTGCCTCTTCTCACAGTTTCTCTTCCTACTGGTTATAGATTAGTTATGAAAAACAACAACAGCCACCAGAAATGAAATTCGGTGGACTTAGAACAGTTTAGTGATCTGTAATTTTGCTGATGACTTTGAGCATCATGTGACCCCACTAATAATGAGAAATCAGTCATTGACTATGCCATTGTTAAGAAGAGCTCATTCAAATATGTGCGGGATGCTAGAGTCTGGATAGGGCCGAAGATTGGAAGTGACCACTGCCTACTGACAATTAAAAGAACATAACAGATGCAGGACGAATTGAGAAAACTAGATGAGAAGTCACAGTGTTGATATCATTACATGGCAGTTCTTATTCTGGAATCTGCAGGATAAAGGAGATAGAGGGAGACAGGACAGCATGAAAAAGAAAACTGTAGACATATTTGGAAGGGATACCGAAGACGTACAACGACACTTGGCGGGTGGCACCTGGACAGGTAGCCTTTCATGAATTTGTTGACGGTTACTTTGAGAGCTGAAGGATGATGAACGGAATAGTAAAGAATCTCTTTTTTCTGTCTTTTTTTATTAATTGTTTGTATTATTGTTGTTGTTGTTGTTGTTGTTGTTGTTGTTGTTGTTGTTGTTTAACTACGGCTGCTGAGTTTCTCGCTCTTTAGCAGCCAATACCAAGTTGAAGACTCCATGATATTATCTACACTGTAGATCTAGGCTTTCCCCGTGGCTTTTCTGCCATTCCGAAATTTGTTAACTTGGAAGTCATGAGCTCCCGTTTTTCCAGCTATGTGTCGTACGGAAAGTAAATTGTTTTATTTGTCCCGTCTAAGTAGATTGGATGTCGACAGATACGCGAGAAAAGGTATAGAAAATAGATTTCACAGGTGGTAGATTGAGTGAAAGATATGTCTCTGGAGTGATTAGGTTATCTCCTTCAGCCTATACGTACGAATGTACTTTTATTACCAGACAGTCTTTGAATATCTATCAAGAATAGATAAGTTACTCTACACACACACAGCTATGTGACAACAAGACACACAAACGTGAAAAACTATGGGTGACCAACACACAAAGGTACGTTTGTTTCATTGTAGTTTATTATCATTAAAACTCGACAACATCAAAATATCTAAAGAAAAAAAAGATCAAAGAGTCATTTACATTTTTCATAACCCTCCACTCCCAAAGGAGCATAGGCCTTCAACAAACACATACCAAGTCCTCCTGTCACTTGCCATCGTCTCAAGTTCTTTCTACGTTCTCCTAATCATTTTCACCTCAGTTTCCAGCTCTCTTCTCCATGTGCTTCTTGGTCTACCTCTGCCTCTCTTGCCCTGGGGGTTCCAGAACAAGGACTGCCTTGTAATGCTATCAACAGGTCTCCTCAGTGTGTGTCCAGTTCATCGCCATCGTCTTCTTCTCATCTCTTGTTCCACTGGCACTTGTCTAGTTCTTGTCATCAGTTCCACGTTGGTAACCTTGTCATACCATTTTAATCCCTCTATTCTACGCAAGCACCCATTTATGAAAGTCTGTAGCTTTTTTTGGTTGTTGTCTTTGTTGTTCTCCATGTCTCAGAGCCATACAATAGGACTGACTTCACATTTGAGTTAAAGATTCTTATTTTTGTGTTGGATCCGATTTCTCTTGATCTCCATATATTTCCCAATGCAATGAAAGCTCCTCTTGCCTTTTGTATTCTTATTTTGATATCACTGTCTGTCCCTCCAACTTTGTCTATATTGCTGCCAAGATATGTGTACGATTCTACATCTTGTATTGGTGTTTCTTCAAGTTCAACCCTGTTATCATTACTTGCATTTATTCTCATTATTTTTGTCTTTTCCCTGTGTATATTCAGACCCAATTGCTGTGACCTCTCATCGAGTGTTTTCAATTTGCCCTGCATCTGATTACGGTTATGGGACAGAAGAGCCGAGTCATCAGCAAAATCCAGATCATCCAACTGCTTAGTCAGAGTCCACTGGATTCCATTTCTGCTGTATGTTGTCGATGATCTCATAACCCAGTCTATTGATAATAAGAAAAGAAATGGAGACAAGAGGCATCCCTATCGCACTCCTGTTCTTATCCAAAACGGTTCTGTATGCCGTCCTTCATGAAGAACTCTGCATGTCATGTCTTCATATGTTTTCTTTATTAAATTAATGATCTTCAGGGGAACTCCATAATGCCTCATCAATTTCCAAAGTGATTCTCTGTCTATACTGTCAAATGCCTTTTCGTAGTCCACAAATCCGATGTATAGTGGTGAATTCCATTCCAGACTTTGCTCAACTATTATTCTTAAAGTGGCTATCTGGTCTGTACAGGATCTGTTTTGTCGAAAACCTGCTTGTTCATCTCTCAATTTCTTGTCTATAGACTCTTTAAATCTCTCAAGGATAATCCTGTTTAATACTTTTCCTGGCACTGATAGTAACATTATTCCTCTATAATTTGTGCACTCTCGTAAATTTCCCTTCTTAGGCAACTTAACCAGATATCCTTCCTTCCATTCTGCTGGTATCTCTTCCTTTTTCGAGACTTACCAAGTAATTTTTATAACATCTCTGTAGCCGTGTCGATATCTGCTTTTATGGCCTCTGCTGGAATGCCATCAGGTCCAGACGCTTTTCCATCTCTTAGAAGCTTTATGGCTTTCTTTATTTCTTCCTTCGTTGGTCTTTCACCGTTAATTTTTAGCTCTTCTTCTGCTGGCTGGATGTCCGGGGGGTTTTGTGGAGCTGGTCTATTGAGAAGGTCCTCAAAATATTCTTTCCACCTCTTCATTTGCTCATGTATATTGCTGAGCAGTTTTCCGTTCTTGTCTTTTATGGGGCAACTTGTTTGCTTGTATTTCCCTGTTAGCTTCTTTGTGCTGCTATACAGTTCTCTCATATTTCCTTTGGCTGCAGCATCTTCTGCCTCTCTTGCCAACTCCTCAATATACTTCCGCTTGTCTCTTTTGATACTTCTTTTTACTTCTTTGTTTGCTTCTGTGTACACTTCTTGAGCCTTGGCTTTGGAACTTCTGGTTTTGCTTGAGTTTAAATCTGCTTTCTTTTTTTCTGTCTTTTATCTTATTGATGGTTTCTGTTGTTATCCATGCTTTTTGTTGTCGTTCCCTTTTCCCCCAGTATTTCTTCACATGTCTCATTCCATACAGCTTTGACCTGCTGCCAATAGTCTTCAGTATTCTCTACATCTTCCAGCTGTTGGAGCACTTGGAATTTGTTGGATACTGTCACGAAAGGTTTGAGATGTTATAAAAATGTAAGATATCCTGGACAAAAAAATGTATCAGATGATACTAGGATAGTGCCAGGTAAGAGACTGGTCTTACAAGAAATACCCCCTTTTCTGAAAACGAAATAGGGCGTATTGACACCTAAGGTTAGAATCCAGCTGTATAGACCTCAGGGTGTTGAAAGGTATGTCCTGAAGATCTATTTGCCCCTTTCATAGATTCTCCTTTGGTAATATGTGTTGTTTATGTTGACAAGTTGATCTAGGTGTATTTAATATAGTCTATCTGGCAATCTAAAATAAATATCAACCAAACTTGAAACTTTAATTCAAATAATTCAGCAAGTCTGTTGATATATATGTATTTACAATTTATTTACCTAACCCTGTTCTCTTTTGGTTAGGTAACTTAGGGAAACTCAAAGGTATTTACAGCTTGAAATAATAAGCATAGAAACTTAAATTTATAAAACATAATCTTGTATTGAAGTTTCTATTGTCTTCCACACTGATGAATAATTTTAAATTTAATATAATGTCAATGAGTTTGACTGGGAAGGTAGAGCGGATTCATATTGTCCTTAAATTCATCCTCCACTGAAATGTTAGTAATATATTTATGTTTTCTTTTGTGGTGATATCTTTTGTTGAACACGCTGATCAGTGGCAATGTAAGGCCACTTATCTTAAAATCCAGAAAATCACACACTCTTCTGCCGTGGATGAACAACTCTGTGACTTGCCAGGCAGTGGAACAATGGTGGCTAGCTACAATGACATCACGAGCATGTGCACCTCAGAGTCCAAAACTAGTTATAGGAATCAGATACTTTGGGTCCTTTGCAGGATACAACGTTTTCAGGATAAAACGGTTGCAGGACAAAACCTGAAATTCAAATAATCAGAACCTCTGTATGGTCCAGCACTACTCTGCCTTTACACACAAAGGACATAACATACAGCGTCAGACATTGTGCTAACATATGCACAGAACAATTTAACTTCACCACCCATCACAGTCAGTTCACTGTGACTAAAATTTCCTTATAATTCCTAAGTTGATTCCTTTGTCCATGATTAGCTTCCATACAATGAAATGGAATAGTATAAATTTACAACTAATATCTTAATCGATTCATTACAACAAGTCCTGTCAATCCTTCCTTAGTTTCCATGATACATGTCATTCCTTTAACAAATACTCTTTCAAATGTATTACTAAACTTACAGTCGTATTCTTGACATCCTTTTCAATAAACCTACACCTTTTACAACACTGGCTTTTGCCTCTAAAACCAACACATGCTTTGCGGTCCAGCAAGCAACACATTCGTCCTTGAATATTTGTTAACACAGGCCTTTTTTACTTTCTAACACACGTGGATTAAATCACAGGAATAATACATAAATATGTACATATACATATATATAATCATTCTTACCCTCAGGCAAAACACGCAGGCTGTTAATGGCTTCTATGGTCTGCGCAACAGATGCGGTTGGCAAAGGTAAAATATGATTACAGTTTACCGCTTCTTTCTGGGCAGCTTGTGGTTTGAATTTGTTAGTGGCGTCAGATAGCCAAGGGCAAGGTCTTTTATAGTCACGCATCCGCCGTCTGAGGTGACAGGGTAAGGAAAGGTGTAAAAATTCACAAAATGAGACAAAATTTCTGCTCTCTGTTCAATGTTTAAAATCTAGTTTTTCAATTATCCTCCTTATTTATGTAGGTACATAACTGTAGAGCAGCGTGTCGCCATCGAGATCCATGACTCCTTCTCCCTTTTTCTTCGTTTCCGTTATAGCCAGGATTTTTAGTTTTGCTTTCCTCATCTCTTCTATCAGCTCCTCTTCTTTCCCATTTATACTTCTTGTGTTCCAAATTCCATAAGTCGTTATCCGTACCAGTTCGTCGCCTTTAGAATCAGTCCGGTTTTCTCTCTTGTATTTCGCATAATCGTGATTTAAAGCAAACAGGTGACTGGCCTGTTGTGCCTTTGCATGGTGGAGGTTCTGCCTCCTTACGGCCTCCATGCAGGCCACCCTCCTCCTTTTTCAGCCGGGCTTGGGACCGGCCTAGACGGAGTTGAATATATTATCTATTTCACTTAATATTATGTCATCCCAGTTGTCGTGGATCCAAATTGGTCTCAGTTCATCCCAGAACTAACTAGTGAGGTGAACGCCTAAGATGGTGTTTCTCCTGGATATAAGTGTTACTACAAATAGTGAAAACTGTGAAGTTCTTGAGGTCAACCCTTTCACAGGAAAAATACTTCCAGTATTGCGAAACGTCTGGTTGCTAAAAATATTGTTAAATGTGATAATGTTGGTTCTTCTATCGGCCATCTCTGTGTTAGAGCGCCGATTCTGCACAGCGTATGTATCCAGGGATATACTCCACTGGAATTAAGACTGTCAGGAGCCATGAACGATAATAATGTTATAGGTACACTGCTGTTGCTGGTAAAATATATAAATCTGGATTTGGTATGTCCAGTGGTTAAATTTTATTGTTCTCAAATACCATTTGGCGAGTGAGCGTTTCTAAATGAAATTGGTAACGCACAAGCTAAGTACAGGAGAAAAGTAACAAACAAAAGAAGACCGCTGGACGCCCTTGTGATCAGGTCTGCGAAGAATACAAGAAAACATTTATGGAAAAAATGCTACTACTATATATACACACAGACGGAGACAAGACGATCTCTTCTCCACTCCGTCAGTCCTGACTAGGTTTAAAAGGCACACGGTGTTTCCTTACGCCTACACGCTAGCAGACGTCGCTGGCGTCTGAGTTCGGTCGGGCTGAGTTATGTTAACTCGCTCGCCCCTGCTCGCGCCGGCCGTCATCGTACAATGTTAATTATCATTTAATTTCTCCATACACGCTCCCTAAACAATGATCGCCTGTCATTAAATAGCTATTAAATTGTCGGCGTCTGTTAGTTCTGTCGTGGGGTATTAAAATAATAGACACTATAATAACAAATATACACAATGAAATATAACGTGAACTCCGCCTATGCCGGTCCCAAGCCCGGATGAAAAAGGAGGAGGGCGGCCTGCATGGAGGCCGTAAGGAGGCAGCCCCTCCACCATGCAAAGGCACAACAGGCCAATCACCTGTTTGCTTTAAACCATGATTACGAGTAACACAAGAGAGAAAACCGGACTGATTCTAAAGGCGACGGATAGTCTGGCGCTCTCTCTTCCAAACCTCTACACCTCACGGTAGAAGGGGAACGACTAAGTAAGTAAGTAAGTAAGAAATATAACGTGTATTGCTATACTCCCACTATCAGTCGCTTTAATGCCTATAAGTCCGG
Organism: Oreohelix idahoensis; assembly: GCA_024509875.1. Classification (NCBI taxonomy): domain Eukaryota; kingdom Metazoa; phylum Mollusca; class Gastropoda; order Stylommatophora; family Oreohelicidae; genus Oreohelix; species Oreohelix idahoensis. Next base: position 656,480 of record JAMPIV010020817.1, on the reverse strand, counting down.
TCAGCTAAACCGTCGGGTTTATCTCTCTCCTGTAGAGATTAAGTGTCGCGTCTACCTACACAGTTAACCTAATTACCGTCTAAGGTATGTGGGTAGCAGGTGGCGTGATTTAACATTTCAATAGAATATCTGGTGTGGCCGTGGATCGTATTAGAAGGTTCGGACCACTGCCCTTTCAGTAGATAGTGTTTAGTAAGGTAAATGTGACAAACTTCCTTCTCTCAGACTGACAAAAATACTTTCTCATGCTCTCTGTTGATTCAAACGAATTCACCCGAGTAATAGCAGTGAAGATGTCAAAGGTCGAACTTTATTAACAAGGTTAGCAGTCTTTCATAACGACAGCTTCTTCAACAACAAAAGTATTCAATATTCAAAACTGCAATTTCTTGTCTTCTTACTATTTGCTTATTTCAGCTATCACAATGTCATTTTAATTCTTCAGGTAGAAACTTCTTGTCTCTCTTCTGTACTGACTGTTTATTTTAGGTTTCTTTTCATATGTCTCTTGGTATATCTCACTAAGAGAAAAATTGGCCTTACCGCCAGGGCTGTCACTTTGCCAAGATTTTCGTCTATTATTCTTCTCTGCTCAGACCTGGTCTGCTGAGCTACACATGTTACTGATATATAAAAGTGTTCAACGTACCTGGGTTTGTTCTCAAACGAAATACACTTTCTTTTCTTTCACATCTATCATGTCCTCAGAATAAAATACTATCACAATAAAAATACTGCCGTACACCAAATTTATGGTACATAATGTACTGAGCGTTTTCTATACACTCTATTTCTCACAGCATAATTCTTGCTAATCATTTAAGACTGAGTATGTTTTCTCACACATCAATTACGCTGAGCACGTTTCTCAAGTCTAACTTTAACACTTGGGAGAAAACCCTTTTTCCTTCCTATGCATAGCGCGTCTCAAACCTGACTGTCTAAAACCCCGTTCTCACATTTTTTTGTTCCCCCTAAACTGTGTTCACGCATCTCAACTTTCCCGTGCGTACTTTTTTTTCCAACTCACTCAAACCCGTAAGGGACCTAATTTCACATTACCTCCCTTTGAATGTTTTACCTGAACAGCGTACCCTCTTCTTTAACGCTTACAACAAATTCGTTATATGCTACTTTTCTAACCCATAACTGATAACATTCTAAATCTACTTAACCTAAATTAAACCTTTCTCCTACCAACCGAAATATGTGGAGTTTCCTCCCTTATGACAAAGCCCCACTTTACTCATCTTATCTCCCTGCAACAATGACAAATAATCTGTAACTAAAGTTATTTATATTTCTTAAACCATTTTTCCACACTCTTTCGCTCTATCAAAACCAAACCACCGTTCACACTGGTATGAAATCGCTACGCGTTACTTTATTTCACTCGTTTTACTAGCGAGAAAAATCTAAGTGAAGAATAAATGTTAAGCTATCACTTTTTAAATCATTAGCACTATTATCCTTTTACCAGAAAATTCAGAATGAAAACTCTCCACGAATCAATACACCATATCCACAAGAATTGGGTTCTAAGACTGCGCGCTAGAATATTCAAAATTCTGACTGACTACTGATAGTTGGGTTAAGAAAACATCAGTATATATATCATTAAATTGCTCTGATCTCTAATGTTGTTAATTTCACGCTACTGTGAGAACGAAGATTTTCAGAAACTAGCGCTCAAGATGAAAGCTTACGATTCGGCTACCAGAATCTCTCGTCTGGCGCTGTTGACCGACATCAGAGGCTTTACTTACGGCTAACGGGTTATTCTTTAAAATGCCCGTGTCTCGAGATCAAAGAGCACAGGGGATTATAAACTTTCCCCGAGTAAAACTTCAAAAGGGTCTGTGTTTCGTCATTCTCACGAGCTGTCTGTCTGAGAGGTATTATGATTGACAGATGAAGCTCGCGTGAGTGGACAAGGTAAACAAACCTGATTTGCTTTCCTGTTATGACTGGCAAGTCACGAAGTTTGTAAACACTGTGTTAGCTCGTGTTAAAAGAAAAGAGGCGTGATGAAAGAGTAGCTGTGTAAGTGAAGACTTGCAGTATAATGCATGTATTTAGCTAGCAAATCACAGAGCAGTGAGGAGGTTGCAATAGGCTGTCAGATTACTATAGACTCTTTTTTCCATTACATGTCACACTATGCTTGCATTTAAAGGGTCATCACATCCGGTCCCAAAACTAGGAGGAAATAGCGCGTGACATACTGTGCATTCCTCGCCCTCCCAAGGGGTTCTCTAAATATGCAGAGCTAAATAATGTGCTATGGTTCTGGACTCTCCCAAGAAATTGTCACGCCCAACACAGAGTCGCTTCTCGGCTACCCCTGCCTATCATGGTTCCACGGTAAGATCCTCCTGCATGCAGGCAACCCGGTAAAAGCCAGATTTATGTATGGGCTCATGTGACTCCGCCAAGCTTAGTGTGCAATGCTGGGTTCTCACCATATTTCAACACAGTAAAAATCCCTAGAAGTGTGTGGATGATTTGAAGAGAGTCAATGAGGGCGTTATTAGCCTCGCAAACAGAGGTTCATTTCCACATCTATATACTGTGACAGTGCCATAGTCATCTCGCATGTGGTCCACCGCCATTTTGTCGTTATGTGGCAGCCATCTTTGTTTACATCTAAAAATATCTACATTAGTAATGCCGCTTACGGATAGCCAATCAGAGAAGAGTAGCGTCAGGCTCTATCGTCAGTTCAAATTCTTTATTCATTCTGGTCGCCGTCGCAGAGAGAGGACAAGCTTTGAGAGCTGAAGTCTAGTTTAAGAACATGCCTAGGACTTGTAAGTAGATATAGTATTATTCTCCAACATTCTAAAGTCTTTACAGTGTTAGAAAGGATATAGGATATTGGGTTTACCATCTTTGTGCCGTAGTATTTTAAATAAGTATATATTTAATTCTGTGGTGTTGTATTTCGCGTGCGGTTGATGTTATCCAAATCTATTCGAAAATGGCGTGGGTCCATGTTCAGGAAATATAACACGTGGCCGGTACTAGAACTGGCATATTCAGTTATTACATTTGTGTAAATTAAATTTAATGGTTAAGTATGTCCATATTGTTTGGGGTTCAGGGAAACCTTCCATGAGCTTATGTAAATCCGACACGTAGTTGGTTTGAATAATATTTAATTGTGGCGCGATTTAGATTGTTATATTTATTAATTACGGTGCTGATGCCAAAATAGTTTATTTTAGTGTGGCGAGAGCTGCAATTTAATGTTACAGCTTACTAGAATAAAGTCCTGTGCTTTTTCAGTAATGTTAGACTGATTATGTGGTGTAAGTAATAGTAAGATCGGCTAGCTAGTTGGTGTTAGCTTTCTTAGTTTCCTAGTCTTTTATACTGTGTAAAATCTCCTTTAGGTGATGACTTTAGTTCTAGTTGTTAAGTCAAGAGTAATTTTATTTTATTCTTTAATGTAAGAGTAATTAAGTGTATTTCACGATAATTGATAATTCTACTGTATTTATTTAATGGGTTACTTTGAGGTGAGAATAGTCATTTAGATTTCTGGTGAGCGCAATGCCACTCCTTTGTGCGTAAAGCACATTTGAGACATAAACGTTCCTGTTTGCTCCTTGCGGAGCAGGGCGACACCAGTGCGGCTGAATCCAACAGAAGCCTGCATGAAGCATTTATATGCTATGGCAGTGGTTTGTTTCTGTAACAATGTGTTTTATATGATGAGTTCTCAATGCGACATGCTTCAGAGTGCAGGGATGAATATTGAGATGGATCAGTTGCGAGGTGGTGGTTTATTCTCATTATTGAGAGTATTTGTTGTACATATAGTTGAATATTATTTTATGTCCATTTTGTTATGATTTAATTATTGTGATGTGTAGAATGGTTTGTGAGAGCACGTGGGCTCACTTGGAGATATATATTTCTCTTCTCCGCTCCTGAGGGAGCATGGGGCCACCAGTGTGGTTTGCCTCCACATGAAGCATTCAAATGCTCTTGCAGTAGTGGTTTCGGTAGCAACCGATGTTACACGGTGAGATTGCCAGCCTCATGCACAACACCATACTAGTATCGCTAGACAACAAGCGTGTGTGTGCATGTGTTGTGTACGGCTTTTGCGCTCAGGCGTATGTCAATCCTTTACTGAAATACAGCTGTCTGCATTAGCTATAAATATATAACGTGACGTATGTATCGTCTGCCCAGGCGCAGCCGAGCGGTCAGTTTCCCGTGCGAGTGATAAAATGTAAACAGCCCTGACGGGACGTGCCATGGTTGTGTTCCCGTGGTGAATGTGTTATTCGATATTTTTTCTCAGTGGCTTGTAATGAGATTTGGTCGCCACGATTGTATAAGATGTGTTTATGGGCCGTCAAGGGTTACAGCTTCCATGGGAAGCATTGTGACTGTATTTTGAGGTAAACATTTTCGATCGTCAGCATATATTTACATTTGCCGCCATACTTCGTTCACGGCTTGCTTTAACCGGAACGCTAGTCTCGTACGGCCAGAATTGAGATTTATGAATTGTATGCCTCTTACATTGTTTACCACGATGGACTGACACTGGACCTTAATGAATGCAATCTACTTAATGTTATTTATGCTGAATTATTGTTGGAGCTACTGTGAATAAATATGGATGTGGACCAGTCTTCACCAACTCATTGATTAATCATTAACACTGTTGTACGAGCTAAGAACGATACTGTGTGGCTGTGTTCAGGTGAAAAGTATGATGCTAACCCTTTGTCTACTCAACCTAGCATTCGCGTAAACATCAGCAACGATTGAAGACATACTCACCAAGCCAGAACCTAACTGCCCCCCGCATATAACATTCCTTGATAGCCATTACACAACAGATTTCTGGTGGCCAATGTGTGGACGATTTTTTTTTTGGACTGTTCAACAACATCGGACAAAGTGAAACCACACCATGTTGTCTATTGTTTATGCATTATGAACTATTTCTGGAACTGTTTTGCATACTTTCCTCTGCGCATGGCATGAAATTGATGCGGGTGGAAATACATGACTGTGACGAAATTTTTCTGCTCATTGTACAACTGGTCAAATTATTGTGTTTTTAAAGAAAGACGTTACAGCAGAGTCCCAGTGAATGCTCCTCGTTTAAATCAAGTTCTGATGTACATGTTATTAATCAGGCTGCTGCTACACGCCTGTTTTGTCAAGTTTTCAAGGCTCAACATTATCAAGTTGAACTTTCTGTAAGAAAAACTACAATGATGTCGTCCTTCCTGCTCTATTTGGATATTTAATAACTACATTATTGCTGCTCGACCTGTGATGTGCCCTTGCTACGTTGACAACCTGTCCAGGAGATGCTGTGCGACAGATTCACCATCCTTGGCCCCAAGCTAATTGGCTTTATGTGCACTTTTTGTGAACTGTGCTAAATTGGTCTGAGCTCGTTCTTATTTCTTGCATGTTATATCTGTACCTTTCTGTTAGCTTGTTTGTCCCTGTGGGTTTGGTTGGGAGGTGATTCGGTGCAAGAGGTTCATCTCATTAATTCAATGGGCTCACACCAGATGTTTCGTTAGGTTTGCTTGTAGATTTCCAACAGTGGAATATCCGGCTGATATTCGCCGTGCGACCTAGGTCCTCTGTCTGGTTTTCTTCGACCACTGTCTGTATAGGTGTGACGTCTTGTGTTCTGTGCGTTGTCATTGTATAGTATTTCTGCTTTAGTTGCACTAATTTTGTTCGTATCTGTTGGTCTCTCCTTGCTATCTCTCAGTTATATACAAATTTTATGTTTATACACCGTGTCTCTGGTCCTGTGTTGTTCTGACTTAGCAGTAAGCGTGTTTCAATTTGCTGTATTTTTCCTCTTTAGTTTGACATTTATATTCTCTTTTGTTGCTTACTGGTAATGTCTTTTGTCGCTTAGTGTTTTATTTCTGCTCCAAAGTATTTTTTTTTTTTCTCTTATCTATATTTATATTTGTTGTCTTTTTCATTATTTTTTTTTCCTTACCATTCATTGATTGCATTGTTAATAGCCATTAATATTATTGATTATACAAATCTGACAATTACTTAATACTTGTATACATTGATACAAAATGGCTACCTTGGACTATTTTGTGAAACAAGGTAAAGCCTTTGGCATGGAAGGAGAAGCCCTAAAAGAATTTGCTATGACTGAATATCAGAAACATATGGCTGAAGAATTGGCCAGAGAAAACAGAAATGAAGAACTGGCCAGAGAAAAAAGAAATGAAGAATTGGTCAGAGAAAAAAGAAATGAAGAATTAGCTGAGAAGAGAAGAGCTGAAGATTTAGCCAGCCAAGAGAAAATACTTGCGATGGAAGCAGAAGATAAAAAAAGATTACATGATGAAAAGATGTTATCTTTAGAACTTGAAAAACTCAAGTTGCTAAATATTAAACAAAACAATTCTGAGAGTCAAAGTTCCTCAAACAAACATGTTTCAGGATCTGGTAGATTTCGTTTGCCTACTTTCAAACCCAACGTAGACGACATTTCTTGCTTCCTTAATCGCTTTCAGACTGTGTGTGAGGCCCATGAAATTGATAAATCTGAATGGTGTAGTAGATTGATGGAATTCCTCACAGGGGATGCATTAACTTCGGTTTGTACCATGGACGGTCCCAGTAGGAATAACTATGAAGCTGCCAGAGCTTTATTGCTTAAACTTTACCAATTGGATGAAAATGGCTATCGCATGCGTTTTAAGACCATGTTGCCAGAAACAGGGAAGGACTTCTCGGAATTTATTGCTGCCATTAAATTAACATTCAACAGATGGGTTGAATTAGCAAAAATTCCACAAACATATGAGGCACTAATGGACTTAATGCTCAGGGACAAAGTGTTGTCTTCTGTTAACCAGCAGTTCCTATCATACCTTTATGAACGGAAACCTACGGATTTGACATTGGTGGAAGAATTGGGAAGACAGTTTATTACCGCTCACCCAGGCACATGTGTGAGTAACTCTCACATCAAAGAGGCTCTACCTGTGGCATTAGCGTCATCTTGGAACAACAAAAACATAAGACCAAGGTCTCAGAGTCTCGACAGGAATTTTGGTCGTGGTAGAGGTAATAACTATGGGTACTTTCAAGGTGGTAACTCTTACGATAATCAATCTCCCCCGTCTAGAGGAAATTTTAGACAATTTCAGGGACTACAACAGAACCAATTCCAACCACAGAGAGGATGGAAACGAAATGATAATTTTTTCAGGAGTAGGGGAAATTGGAATGGTAATAGATACAGTAACCAATATGCAACTCCTAGAAGGTCTAATTATTTACAGGACAATAGAAACCGGAATTATTCCTATAATAATCAGAATGATAACCATCCTTTCCGCTCTCGGAGCGTTGAACGTACAAACTATCATGCTAACTCAGCACAATCTGCTGATACATCTAGTGCTACTCAAAGTAATCCTTCGGTAAATCAGGCTGCTGCTTGTTCTTTTTTTGACTTTGATGCTGCTTCGCAGTGTCCTGATTGCCGAACTTTATTTCAGCCTAATGTGGTATCTACATTAAGATGCGGTCATCCACTTCCTACGATGACAGCACTTGCTGCTCATGATGGCACAGGCACCATAAACTTTCATAAGGGCCTATTAAACGATACGCAGGTATCTGTGCTCAGAGATACTGGTTGCACAACGGTGGGAGTTCGCCAATCTCTAGTGCACCCATCATGCTCCACTGGAGATTTTGTTAAATGTGTCACATTTGGGGGAACAGTAGAGTTCTATCCCACAGCTATTGTTCACATAGCGACTCCATTTTTCACAGGGAGAATTAAAGTGTGTCTTTTAAAAAACCCAATCACTGACCTTATTGTTGGCCGTATCCACGGTGGCAAAGATTGCCCACCTGGTGAAATTATTGAGTGGGAACGGCAAAACATTTTAACTGCGAATGCAGTAACAACAAGGGCTCAAGCACAAGCTCAAACGGTTGATAACATTGTGCCTGAAAATCAGGGTTATGATTTTCATGCTACTATTAACAAAGAATCTTTTGCAACGCTGCAAAGAGATGATGATTCTTTGCAGAAATTTTTTCGTTTGGTAAGTGGTGAGGAGATGCTTGTAAATAATGCCCCTCGTCAATGGTATATCCTTAAGAATGGTATCCTGATCAGAATGTTTAAAGATTCTTCTGCTCTTAAACAACAGGTCATGGTTCCTAAACAGTTTAGAACTTATATCCTTCAACACGCCCATGATTCTCACTGTGCTGGACACATGGGCTACTCTAGGACACGATCCAGAGTGCTTTCTTCCTTCTTTTGGCCTGGTGTATCTAGGGATGTTGCTACGTATTGTCGCTCCTGTGTTACTTGCTAGGAGGTCAAAGCAAAGGGAGCCTATCACATGGCACCGATACAGGCTTCAGATATACCTGTACGTCCCTTTGAGAAGATGGCCATAGACATTATTGGCCCACTTCCTGTTATGTCAGCTAGGGGACACAGGTATGTCCTCACATGTATTGACATGTGCACGCGCTGGCCAGAGGCTATACCTCTGAAGAATATCACCACCTCAGACGTGGCCGATGCTCTTTTCTTAATCTTTTCCAGGCTAGGTTTCCCTAGAAAACTTCTATCAGACAGAGGTACTCAGTTTGTCTCCGAGGCCATGACTGGTGTTATGCAACAACTAAACATTGACAGATCGCTTAGCTCCGTGTACCATCCAATGAGCAATGGTATGGTAGAACGGCTAAATAGGACGCTTAAACAATTATTAGGCAAAGTTACAGTCAGCTATCCACAAGACTGGGACAGGGTTTTACCCGCCGTGCTGTTTGCGTACCGTGAGGTACAAATGAACAGACCGGTTTCTCGCCATTCGAGCTTGTCTTCGGTGCTCAACCTAGAGGTCCTATGTCTCTTATTAAAGATTTGCTCACTGACTCAGAAATGACTCAAGACACCAAGTCATCTTACGAGTATGTCGTAAACCTCCGACGTAAGATAATTGATGCTTGTCAGTTGGCAACAGCATCTTCTGAAACTGCTAAAGAAAAAGCTCGTCAGTTTCAGAATCGTAACAGACGACTAAGACACCTGGTGCCTGGGGATGAAGCTTTTGTGCTTCTTCCTAGAAAGGACAACAGATTACTCATTGCTTGGAGTGGTCCTTACAGAGTTATTTCACGCATTCTGATGTTGACTATGTACTTGACGTTAAGGGAAAAAACAAAACTTTCCATATAAACATGCTCAAAGAATTCCATACTCGACCTGAATATCTTCAGGCTGTCTTTCATGCAGTAAATGAACCCACAAGGCATACTACTCATTTTTCTTCCCTGTCTGTGATTCAGGAGGAAGAATCTGCGTTTCCTGACTTACCTATGGATCTTCCTGTCATGCCTTTAACTGCTACTGAGACGTGGAAGGATGTTTCTATCTGTACGGATTTATCATCCGACCAACGTCAGCAGGTGTCTGATCTTCTTCAATCTTTCCCAGATGTGCTGACAGACATCCCTGGTCATACATCGGTTATCACTCATGATATCCTCCTCACGGATGATCGACCTATTCGAGTTCGACCATACCCCATTCCTATCCATTTTCAGGATAAGGTTAACAAAGAACTTGACGACATGCTTCGTTTGGGTATTATCGAACCATCAAATTCTGCATTTGCTTTCCCGATGGTCATTGTTAGAAAGAAAGATGACAATATAAGACTATGTATTGACTATCGCAAACTCAATAATATTACTGTCTTTGATGCTGAGCCTTTACCGTTATTAGAAGACCTTTTGCCAAGACTTGCTACAGCTGTTTTTTTTCACTAAGTTTGATCTCACTAAAGGATACTGGCAGGTTCCTTTATCGGAAACTGCTAAGCCCCTTACTGCTTTTACAACACCTAAGGGGTTATTTCAATGGAATTATATGTCCTTTGGACTGATGAATGCTCCTGCCACATTCGTCAGGATGATGCGTAAAATTTTTTTCTAACAGGTCTGATATTATTACATATATAGATGACATATGTCTCTTTACTACTTCTTGGGAAAATCATTTCTTAGGTCTCACTTCACTGCTGGACACTTTACGTTCACACCATCTAACTGCCAAACCTTCTAAAATTTTTGTCGGTTTTGGAGAAATATCATTCCTTGGTCATAGAGTTGGTCATGGTTTGCTTAAAACTGAACTGTCTAATGTGTCCAAGATTTTGAACATATCTGTGCCCACAACTAAGAAACAAGTGCGCAGTATTCTCGGCCTTATTCAATTTTACAGTCGATTCATTTCGAATCTATCCAATCTCACTGCTGATCTGTCTGCTTTATTAAGAAAGGGCTCTCCCAATCATGTGCACTGGTCTCAAGAGTGCCAAGCAGCCTTAGCTCATATTAAAAGTTTATTTTCAACCCCTCCAATATTGAGGTTACCAAATAAAAATTTGACATTCTATCTTCGCACTGATGCGTCTTCCAAAGGTGTTGGTGCTGTATTGATGCAGAATTTTGACGGTACACTTCATCCTAACTTGTACATATCACGGAAGCTGACGGACGCAGAAAGAAAATATCCAGCAATCGAGCGCGAATTGCTCGCCATCGTCTGGGCTGTTTTGAAACTGGAGAGGTACCTTCTTGGATCAAGATTTATTATACAATCAGACCAGCGCTCCCTGTCATTCCTCATGAAATCGAACCACAAGAATCCTAGGGTTGCGCGCTATTCTATTTTGATGCAATCGTTCGCATTTGATGTCCAAGCTATTCCGGGCACTGAAAATGTGTTAGCTGATTTACTCTCCCGCTGCCCTCAACAAGACTTTAACGATACTAATTAACATTATTATGTGATCCAAATATAAGCGCATGGTTGACATTCAGTACTGCTGCGTGACTTTCAAATGTATTTACGTGATCCACTCATTTACATTGGATGATTGACTTTCGATACCTTCATACTATGAGGACCTGAACATTTTGTTGCTTAGTAACAATCTACTTTCGTGTCAAATGAATAACTCTACTTTAGTGCTATAAGCACATGTGAAAGACATATTGTTGCCAATTGGAAACAATGTAGTACCATATTTACCAATAGATCAGTATGAAAACTACATGATGTATAAATTCTTCTAACTTTTTCTTTTTTTTCCTTCTTAATGTTCCCTAAAAGACATAACCTTACTTATATTTCGCATGTTTATTAGTTTGATTCTCTTTATGTAACAATTATCTTATGCTATAGTGATATCATTACTTTAACATATACATTACAAGATGATCTTTTCTTTATTGCATTATTAGTTTACATTTCTTTGTTTCTGCCTCTCATATTCTTATGATAATGTATTGACTGATGACAGTCTTTTTCATGCACTTTCATTAATATTTCCAGTAGATTTGACTTCGACTGGACTTTGAGAATTTATTGTTCTACGGTTGACGATTTTTTATTATGATGTACTTAATTTTGGCCGTTCTTTCATTCGGGGAATGTTTGAAAAAAAAAACATTTGTTTTTTTTTTCCCCGAGAGGACGGGGCGGTTGTTGTGTACGGCTTTTGCGCTCAGGCGTATGTCAATCCTTTACTGAAATACAGCTGTCTGCATTAGCTATAAATATATAACGTGACGTATGTATCGTCTGCCCAGGCGCAGCCGAGCGGTCAGTTTCCCGTGCGAGTGATAAAATGTAAACAGCCCTGACGGGACGTGCCATGGTTGTGTTCCCGTGGTGAATGTGTTATTCGATATATTTTCTCAGTGGCTTGTAATGAGATTTGGTCGCCACGATTGTATAAGATGTGTTTATGGGCCGTCAAGGGTTACAGCTTCCATGGGAAGCATTGTGACTGTATTTTGAGGTAAACATTTCGATCGTCAGCATATATTTACATTTGCCGCCATACTTCGTTCACGGCTTGCTTTAACCGGAACGCTAGTCTCGTACGGCCAGAATTGAGATTTATGAATTGTATGCCTCTTACATTGTTTACCACGATGGACTGACACTGGACCTTAATGAATGCAATCTACTTAATGTTATTTATGCTGAATTATTGTTGGAGCTACTGTGAATAAATTTGGATGTGGACCAGTCTTCACCAACTCATTGATTAATCATTAACACTGTTGTACGAGCTAAGAACGATACTGTGTGGCTGTGTTCAGGTGAAAAGTATGATGCTAACCCTTTGTCTACTCAACCTAGCATTCGCGTAAACATCAGCAACGATTGAAGACATACTCACCAAGCCAGAACCTAACTGCCCCCCGCATATAACATTCCTTGATAGCCATTACACAACAGCATGATAGTTGAATGTTCAGTTTCAATAGTTGAGTGTGTGCTCTTGCAGTAGTGGTTTCGGTAGCAATCTGTGTTACATGGTGAGATTGCCAGCCTCATGCACAACACCATACTAGTCTCATTGGACGATATGCATGAGTGTGTGAGATAGTTGAGTGTGTCAGGTGGGCGCATGTTTTCTGTATGGTAAGTGTTATTATCTATGCTATTGATTTTCACTTAGACATTGTTTTATATATTGTTTCTTTCAGAAAGTCTATGAACACTACCTGGGTGTTCGGTAGTATTAAATGTTGATCTGTATAAGGCTTTGTGTTGCTTGAATTGCTAAGTCTGCTGCTGAGAGGGTTGCAAGCAACCAATAATTGCAACCCCTGTCAAACGATCCTTAATAAATTTTCTTAGTGCATGGGTCTTGGGTGTGAGGTAGCCACATCGACATAAGTTCACCTCAACCACACCTAGCCCCTGTCACAAGTGGCGTCGTCGGCAGGATTGACAGACAGCACGCAGTGAAGCAACTCTTCAGTGATCAGAGTAGCAACAGCCGAAACAGTAGAACACCCAGTTCAGTGCAAGGCAAGGGACGGGATCCTCCAATTTGTCAATATTTCTAGTCAACTCTACTAACAACAAGATGGCGACACGCAGCACACGTGCTGCTGGTAGATTGGATAACGAAGATGTGGCTGAGGGGGATGACCCTGTAGTGGGGCTGGATCGTCAACCAGAACGAGTACAGTACATCATGGTACCTACTCACAAGAAAATGCGGTGCTTTGGGGAGCGCACGGGTCCTACGGCCGAGGAATATGTCAGGGAGGTGAGAGCTGCCTGGAGAGTAGGGATGATGAGCAAAGAGGACCAGGCGGATGTTATTTGGGACAGTGTCACCCCGAGTGTCCGTAGGGAGCTGAGGATTCAGACTGAGGATGATGACGCAGAAGCGATGCTACATTCCATTTCCATTCTTAGGGTGTACGGGGAGCGTCGAAGCATTCTAGAGCTAATGGCCACTTTTTACTCTACCCGGCAAGGTGCGAGGGAGTCTCTTTGGGAATTCTCCCATCGCATCCACGAGGATTTTCAAAAGTGTGGTAAGGGCACAAAAACAGAATAATGTCACTCCTTTAGAGCCATCCTTTCTTCGGGACCAGTTTGCTGCTTGTCTGAGAGATGATCTACTAAGAAAGTTTGCAAAGGAAATGATCTTTAAAGAGCCTACAGCATCGTTCACGTCGGTGAGGGACTATGCCCTACGGTTTTTAGAGACTGAACACTCTCCTGGGGCTGGTGTTGCCAGTGTCGGAGTAGTAAATACAGTGACGGTACCCGATATACATGCATTAGGCACAGAAGTGGAGCAGCTGAGAGCCACGTGGCTCGATTACAGGCTAAAATTGATGCGATGTCTCAGGAGCAGGAGAGACGTACCAGGACAGTTCGCTGTCTTAGACGCAGAGGACTAAGGCCACGTACAGAATCGATGTCCACAGGCATTAAACTAGAAACCTCTGCGGCTGGGAGTCAGGTTACAGAAGGGGAGCAGAATGACTCAGAGATAAAGATGGTTGGTGGTCGACCGGAATGTGATGTACTAATAGCAGGGAAGAAAGTCAGGTGTATTCTTGACACGGGGTCACAAGTTTCAACTGTTACGGAACAGTGCTTTCAGCAGCTTTTTGGAGATCTGTATGAAAGTAAATGGGTACGACTAACTGCTGTCAATGGTGTCACAATTCCTTATGCTGGCCATCTAGTGGTTGACGTCAAGATTGGGGAGTGCCATGTCAAGAACTGTGGCATCTATGTCGTTAAGAGTGTCAATGGGCCTGACAAAGCGCCTGGTATAATAGGCACCAACATACTGGCGGAAGTAAAAAACATCCACCGCTTCCTCAAATGGCAAGCTCCAGGAAAAGATACACAAGAGGCAAGGTTAGATAGAGTGAAGGTGTGGGTTGCAGGAGGAAGAAAAACCCACATACCAGCTCGCTCGATCGCTACTATACAGGTGAAATGTAGAAGAGGCTCCAGATCAGAGAAGACAGTGCTTTTTGAATCCTCAAGAGACTTAGACCATAAAGGGCTGGTTATATGTCACACACTAACTGTACTCAGAGGAAGGTTCTGTGAGGTCCAAGCAGTAAATCTTGGAGATGAAGACCTTTTACTGGCTAGGGGTACTCAAGTTGGAGAACTTTCTGAGGCATGCGCAGACTATGAGAGACACTTCAGAGTTGTTGGAGCCCAGGAAGTGGAGATATCTGCACAGCCAGGATGCCCAGCCAAGGTCCCTGTTTGCAGCCCAGTTGATTTAAATGGGTTTGAGGGCAGTCAAGACGAAAAGCGTCAGCTACAGAAGTTACTACAACAATATAACAGCCTTTTCGCTAAAGACGAGAATGATGTAGGGTATACAAGTAAGGTATCTCATTCGATTCAGTTGACGGATGATACTCCAGTAAAACAACCCTACAGGCGAATTCCTCCAGCTTTCTACAAAGAGGTGCAAGACCACCTTCGGGGTCTCCTCGACAAACAAATTATAAGAGAAAGTTCAAGCCCCTGGGCTTCGCCTATTGTGCTCGTGAGGAAGAAAGATGGCAAACTGCGATTATGTGTAGACTTCAGAGCTGTCAATGCCAAGACCAAAAAGGACGCCTACCCTCTTCCTCGTGTGGAGGAATATTTAGATGCTCTAGGAGGAGCAAAAATATTTTCTTCACTAGATCTAGCAAGTGGCTACTACCAGGTAGCTATGAGGGCAGAGGATCAAGAGAAAACAGCGTTCACCACACCATTTGGATTGTATGAGTACACTAGAATGCCCATGGGACTAGCTAATTCAGCCAGTACTTTTCAGCGACTGATGCAGAGTTCCATGCACGATATGATGTTCCAGCTGTTACTGGTCTATATAGACGACATTCTTGTGTACTCAACCGGCTTTGCAGAACACCTGCGGCGGCTTGAAAAAGTGTTCCAGCGGTTGCAGCTACTAGGCCTGAAGTTGAATGCAGCTAAATGTCATTTCTGCAAGCCGAAAGTGGAATTTTTGGGTCATACGGTATCTGAAGAGGGCATTGGAGCGATGGAGGATAAGATACAAGCTATTACAAGGGCATCAATACCCAGAACACAGACAGAGTTACGTGCATTCCTCGGTCTTGCCAGTTATTATCGGAGGTTTGTACCCGGGTTTGCCACTATAGCACGCCCACTGCATGAACTGGTTGCTCAGTTAAATGAAGACCAAGATCCACAGGGTAAACGAAGGTCCAGGAAAACTGCCATAGGAGAACTGTGGACCCAAGAGTGTGATGTTGCTTTTAAGCAGTTGAAAGCTATGCTTACGTCAACTCCTTTTCTTGGTTTCCCAGATTTGTCTGTGCCCTTTATACTGGAAGTGGATGCCTCATACCAGGGATTGGGAGCCGTGATGTCACAAGTGCAAGATGGCAAGAAAAGGGTGTTAGCATATGCCAGTCGCACTCTGCGACCATCAGAGAAAAATGCCAAACTAGAGTTGCTAAGTATGAAATGGGCTATGACGGAAAAGTTCAAGAATTATCTGCTCGGTGCTCAAGTTGAGGTGTTTACCGACAACAAGAGTTTGGCTCTGTGGCAAAAGTCTAATCTTGGGGCAATCGAATAGAGGTGGATAGCACAAATGTCGATATTCAATTACTCTATCAAACACAAGGCAGGTAGAGCGAACGGAAATGCTGACTACCTCTCTCGGTATCCTATCGAGAATCCAGAACACACCGATGAAGATGATGATGTCGCCATCAGTCACATAGCATTAGTGCCAGCCCGCTCAACAGCTATACCCCCAAGGTTAGGTTTGCTGCAGAATATGGAGTTAAGAGCCATGTGTGGAGCAGTGGAGATGGGAGATGCACCATGCCCGGATCCAGGAACAGGTGCGTCACAAACGTTTCCATCCTATTCTCTTGAAGAACTGTTAGAACTGCAGGAGGCTGATACTGATATTATGACAGTCTCCAGAATTATGAGAGATGGTACTAGATTGCCCAAGGAGGAGATGAGGAGATTATCAAAGCCAGCAAAGAAGCTACTAAGACAGCGTAGGCGCTTAACACTAATTGGAGGCTTGCTGTATCGGACAATAAGCGGACCAAATGGGACTAAGATCATGCAACTTGTGGTTCCAGAATCTTTAAAAACGCGAGTTCTGGAGGCAGTGCACAAAACTGGCCATCAGGGTCGTGATCGCATGTTGCAGATACTGAAGAACAGGTGTTTCTGGGATGGCATAACGTGTGATGTAGAGACATTCTGCAGAAGGTGCAGTAGATGCAATATAGCAAAAGCCCCGCATCTCAAGATCCAAGGCCCATCGGGAAACCTGCTGGCATCCAAACCTTTTGAAGTAGTCGCCATGGATTTTACGCTGCTGGAAAGAGACGCACGAGGCTACGAGAATGTACTCATTATGACTGATGTATTTAGCAAGTTTGCAGTTGCCGTCCCAACCAGAGACCAAAAAGCAACCATCGTGGCCCGAGCGTTGGTAGAAAAGTGGTTTTTGCACCTAGGTGTGCCGCAGAGGCTTCATTCCGACCAGGGTAGAAATTTCGTATCGGCTGTCATATCCGAACTGTGCAGAGTATATGGCGTCGAGAAAAGTCGAACGACAGCATACAACCCTCGTGGAAATGGCCAGTGTGAGCGGTTTAACAGGACATTGCATGATCTCTTAAGGCCATTGTCCACCAGTGAGAAACGGAGATGGTCTGACCACCTGGCAGAGGTCCTTGCAGTCTACAACGCTACTCCCCATGCATCTACGGGTTACTCCCCTTACTATCTTTTGTTTGGGAAGGAGCAGAAAATGCCCGTCGATTTCATATTGGGCCATTCATCAGGGGACGAAGAACCAGCTACGGTTGACCAGTGGCTTGAAGGGCACATTTCCAGGTTACGAGAGGCAAACGTAAGTGCAGAGGCACAGTTGCAGAAGTTGGCAGCAGTCCGGAAAGATATATGTGACAAGGTTCCGTGTTCTATTCTACTACAGGTGGGAGAATTGGTGAGGAAAAGAATGCACTACGCGGAAAGATCCAAATACGTGACATGTGGTCAGAAGAGTAGTACATTGTTGGTCGTGCTCCCACAATGACAGGAGGTCCGTATGTCATCTAATGAAAAGATAGAGCGAGTCCGAGCATTAGAGTCACTGGCAACGAACTGAGACGAAGTGAAGACAAAGATGATTCTCCAGATTTAGTAGATACGACACTAGGCCTACCTGAAGCACCAGATTTGCCAGAGGAGACAGACCCTGGGGAGGACGCACATGGTTTAACGCCCGAACCAGGCTGGTATGCCCTGCAGCCGATAGAGGTTCCTGCCCCGAGACGTTCTGAGAGGTTACGACTGAAGCGCCTAGCTTAGTGTAGTTGTCGGGACGACAACAAAATCAGGCGGGGAATATGTGACAGTGCCATAGTCATCTCGCCTGTGGTCCACCGCCATTTTGTCGTTATGTGGCAGCCATCTTTGTTTACATCTAAAAATATCTACATTAGTAATGCCGCTTACGGATAGCCAATCAGAGAAGAGTAGCGTCAGGCTCTATCGTCAGTTCAAATTCTTTATTCATTCTGGTCGCCGTCGCAGAGAGAGGACAAGCTTTGAGAGCTGAAGTCTAGTTTAAGAACATGCCTAGGACTTGTAAGTAGATATAGTATTATTTTCCAACATTCTAAAGTCTTTACAGTGTTAGAAAGGATATAGGATATTGGGTTTACCATCTTTGTGCCGTAGTATATTAAATAAGTATATATTTAATTCTTTGGTGTAGTTTTTCGCGTGCGGTTGATGTTATCCAAATCTATTCGAAAATGGCGTGGGTCCATGTTCATGAAATATAACACGTGGCCGGTACTAGAACTGGCATATTCAGTTATTACATTTGTGTAAATTAAATTTAATGGTTAAGTATTTCCATATTGTTTGGGGTTCAGAGAAACCTTCCATGAGCTTATGTAAATCCGACACGTAGTTGGTTTGAATAATATTTAATTGTGGCGCGATTTAGATTGTTGTATTTATTAATTACGGTGCTGATGCAAAAATAGTTTATTTTAGTGTGGCGATAGCTGCAATTTAATGTTACAGCTTACTAGAATAAAGTCCTGTGCTTTTTCAGTAATGTTAGACTGATTATGTGGTGTAAGTAATAGTAAGATCGGCTAACTAGTTGGTGTTAGCTTTTTTTAGTTTCCTAGTCTTTTATACTGTGCACAATCTCTTTTAGGTGACGACTTTAGTTCTAGTTGTTAAGCCAAGAGTAATTTTATTTTATTCTTTAATGTAAGAGTAATTAAGTATATTTCACGATAATTGATAATTCTACTGTATTTATTTAATGGGTTACTTTGAGGTGAGAATAGTCATTTAGATTTCTGGTGAGGGCAATGCCACTTCTTTGTGCGTAAAGCATATTTGAGACATAAACGTTCCTGTTTGCTCCTTGCGGAGCAGGGCGACACCAGTGCGGCTGAATCCAACAGAAGCTTGCATGAAGCATTTATATGCTATGGCAGTGGTTTGTTTCTGTAACAATGTGTTTTATATGATGAGTTCTCAATGCAACATGCTTCAGAGTGCGGGGATGAGTATTGAGATGGATCAGTTGCGAGGTGGTGGTTTATTCTCATTATTGTATTACATTCTTCTTCTTCTTCCATTTAGCCATTATGTGGCCAGTAGTATTTTAGGGCAACAACAAATTGATCAATCTATCGCTGTTTCCACCACGCCTGGTGGCGTTGTACATATAGTTGAATATTATTTTATGTCCATTTTGTTATAATTTAATTATTGTGATGTGTAGAATGGTTTGTGAGAGCACGTGGGCTCACTTGGAGATATATATTTATCTTCTCCGCTCCTGAGGGAGCATGGGGCCACCAGTGTGGTTTGCCTCCGCATGAAGCATTCAGATGCTCTTGCAGTAGTGGTTTCGGTAGCAACCGATGTTACACGGTGAGATTGCCAGCCTCATGCACAACACCATACTAGTATCGCTAGACGACAAGCATGTGTGTGTGCGTGTGTGTGCATGATAGTTGAATGTTCAGTTTCAATAGTTGAGTGTGTGCTCTTGCAGTAGTGGTTTCGGTAGCAATCTGTGTTACATGGTGAGATTGCCAGCCTCATGCACAACACCATACTAGTCTCATTGGACGATATGCATGAGTGTGTGAGATAGTTGAGTGTGTCAGGTGGGCGCATGTTTTCTGTATGGTAAGTGTTATTATCTATGCTATTGATTTTCACTTAGACATTGTTTTATATATTGTTTCTTTCAGAAAGTCTATGAACACTACCTGGGTGTTCGGTAGTATTAAATGTTGATCTGTATAAGGCTTTGTGTTGCTTGAATTGCTAAGTCTGCTGCTGAGAGGGTTGCAAGCAACCAATAATTGCAACCCCTGTCAAACGATCCTTAATAAATTTTCTTAGTGCATGGGTCTTGGGTGTGAGGTAGCCACATCGACATAAGTTCACCTCAACCTCACCTAGCCCCTGTCACAATACTATACCATTGTACTAACTGTTGGTCATATAAGAATGACTTTAGATGTGCCTCCATGCATAGATTGTTGGTATAATTTCAAAATGCGGTCACGTTGTCCTACACCTCATATCGTATAATCCGCTCAGTTGATTTCCTGTTTTATGATCACACATGACAGGAAGTAGTTTTATTTGCTGATATGCATTTATGTGCATTCAAAATACGGTAGCGAAAGCCAACAAGATGCAATAAAATACAAACAATATCAGGCTATCTTGCATGTCACTTAACATTAAAATCCCAGATTATAATAAACTTTTAACGTGTTTGTGACTTGAATCATTACGTCATAATTTTGCCAGAAAATTTATCCACTTTAAAGCTCTTTCTTTCTTCCGGCTTTCTTATCTTTTCGTCACCGCCCTATCACGTCACAAATAACAGAATCAGCAGACGAACTTGAATATTTGTCCGGACTTTTGTAAATGATGCCTGTGTTGTGCGTGGAATCGTGGGACGGGCTGTGGAAATAAGAATGAACGAACATTTATTTTGCCAGGGTCAAGAAATGGGCATTATTGCCTTACATACGTTTATGTTCTGCAATAACATAATTCTGCAGGGTTTTTTTTTTTTTTTACATTAAGACAAGTTTAACATTAATAATAAGAAAGATCTGTGCACAAATAAAGAATGAGACAAAATGAACAATGGCAAGGAAATGGATGTAGTGTGAGAAATTTACTTAGTGGGGAAAGAAATACTGTAACAGATTAACAGGTGAAATGGTTTAGGTCATGGTTGTGAGCTGACACAAAGCGTAGATCTGACTTGTCTTGGCACAGGTGGGTCCTGACTGCCACTATAGTGTTACTTGTTTGGTCTACTGCTGCCGTGAAGCGATATGGGGGCCTGACGTTTTGTACTTAACCCAACTGTGTGGCACTAGCTGCTGTGTGGCTCGTGTTGTTGTAGGAGTTTTGTAATATTTGTCTATTCATCTGTTACTTCGTTTTCCTCGTGCGCTAAAACTAGATTTTGACCGCCTAGATTTGTAACGAAACTAAATTAGTAACAATAAAATGTACCTCCGAAAATGTAAAATTCCGACACACTGATCATTTCATCGTTTTCATACTGTATGATGGCGTCCTAGTATTAAGCTTATGCATGCGTAGTGCGGGAACTTGTGTATATAAATGTCGTCATTGAAAGCAAACTTGTGAAGAGCGACATATTTTTGCCATACGAAGAGCGACATATTTTTGCTGAACGTGGCGATTTCGCGCTACAACATTTGATAATGTTGTACAGGTAACTATTTTTATTATCATCATCATCATCACTACACAGATGCTCCTTATGGAGCATATGTCTTTATTTAATTCACCCCGAGCCATCCTGTCCAGTGCCATCCTGTCACTGTTCATTTCCAAATCATTTTTATGTTAGTCTCCATTTCTCGTCTCCGTTTGTTTGGTTTCTTTTGTTTTTTTAGCCGCCCTCTATTTCTGTTATCTTGGAGAATCCAGAATAAGGACTGCCCTGAAATGCTATCACATATTTGTCCTACCTAAAGCCTGCAAGTCTTGTTCTCACAGTCTTGTTCTCACAGTCTTGTTCTCACAGTCTTGTTCTCACAGTCTTGTTCTCTCTCACAGTCTTGTTCTCTCTCACAGTCTTGTTCTCTCTCACAGTCTTGTTCTCTCTCACAGTCTTGTTCTCTCTCACAGGCTTGTTCTCACAGTCTTGTTCTCTCTCACAGTCTTGTTCTCTCTCACAGTCTTGTTCTCTCTCACAGTCTTGTTCTCTCTCACCGTCTTGTTCTCACAGTCTTGTTCTCACAGTCTTGTTCTCACAGTCTTGTTCTCACAGTCTTGTTCTCACAGTCTTGTTCTCTCTCACAGTCTTGTTCTCACAGTCTTGTTCTCACAGTCTTGTTCTCTCTCAAAGTCTTGTTCTCACAGTCTTGTTCTCACAGTCTTGTTCTCTCTCACAGTCTTGTTCTCACAGTCTTGTTCTCACAGTCTTGTTCTCTCTCACAGTCTTGTTCTCACAGTCTTGTTCTCACAGTCTTGTTCTCACAGTCTTGTTCTCTCTCACAGTCTTGTTCTCACAGTCTTGTTCTCACAGTCTTGTTCTCTCTCACAGTCTTGTTCTCACAGTCTTGTTCTCACAGTCTTGTTCTCACAGTCTTGTTCTCACAGTCTTGTTCTCACAGTCTTGTTCTCACAGTCTTGTTCTCACAGTCTTGTTCTCTCTCACAGTCTTGTTCTCACAGTCTTGTTCTCACAGTCTTGTTCTCTCTCACAGTCTTGTTCTCACAGTCTTGTTCTCACAGTCTTGTTCTCACAGTCTTGTTCTCACAGTCTTGTTCTCACAGTCTTGTTCTTTCTCACAGTCTTGTTCTTTCTCACAGTCTTGTTCTCACAGTCGTTCTCACAGTCTTGTTCTCACAGTATTGTCCTCACAGTCTTGTTGTTCTCTCTCGCAGTCTTGTTCTCACAGTCTTGTTCTCACAGTCTTGTTCTCTCTCACAGTCTTGTTCTCACAGTCTTGTTCTCACAGTCTTGTTCTCTCTCACAGTCTTGTTCTCTCTCACAGTCTTGTTCTCACAGTCTTGTTCTCACAGTCTTGTTCTCTCTCACAGTCTTGTTCTCACAGTCTTGTTCTCACAGTCTTGTTCTCTCTCACAGTCTTGTTCTCACAGTCTTGTTCTCACATTCTTGTTCTCACATTCTTGTTCTCACAGTCTTGTTCTCACATTCTTGTTCTCACAGTCTTGTTCTCACAGTCTTGTTCTCACATTCTTGTTCTCACATTCTTGTTCTCACAGTCTTGTTCTCACATTCTTGTTCTCACAGTCTTGTTCTCACAGTCTTGTTCTCACAGTCTTGTTCTCACAGTCTTGTTCCGCTGTTATTTTTCTATTTCTTTCCATCAGTTCCATGTAACGAACTTTTTCAAAAGAATTTAAACATGCTGTACATAATAAACATACATAGGTATTTCATTCAGTTCAAAAATTGATGTCACCAGTTAAAGTTCAAAAGTTCACAATGGTCTGTCACTCTAACTCAAAATCAGTGTAGCTCTTAGTCACCAGGGACAAGCTAAAACTGGGCGGAAACAAGCACAACATACACAGTACGTATTATCTGATGTCCTATTTGGTTATGGTCCTGCGTTATATAAGCTAGGCAAGATTTAGCGGACCTGTTGTTCTTTGTGCTTGCTCATTTGTAAAACTGAAACTTTTTATTTTTACTCACACTCGATAAGCCTACTGGCGTATTTATTGGGGCGGGGGAGGGGGTAAGAGAGAGAGAGAGAGAGAGAGAGAGAAAGAGAAAGAGAAAGAGAGAGAGAGACTGACTTTCAGGAATTCCCCTACCCTTCACACCCACCATTTTGTTCCATATTTTTTGAACGGCTCAGAACTTTTTCTCGTTTCCCCCTCCCCCCCCCCCCCCCCCTCCTTCTTCCCCCCCTCCCCCCCCCCCCCCCCCCCACGTCTCCCCCACTCGGATGTTTTTGCTGTTTTTCTGTTGCTGTTATAAACGTTATATTACGCAATTGTTTTCAAGAATGTCTGTTTGCTTTTTGAACAATATAATTAGTAGCATTTAGAAGGTATACCAAAACATCTTATCGGGAAAGGGGGGGGGGGAGGCGGGGGCGCTTTCAAGATTGAGCGCTCAAAAATAGGCAGCTCCCATCCGAATAGCCACCCCTAACGATAAATCCTTAAATTCGCCGCTGGATAGACCTAAATAACAACTGGGACATTTTAAACCCACTTTCTTAAACTAAACGCCTGGAGATTTACTTCCTAAACCACTAAGATTCACCGCCTGATAAAGGATTATTAATAATTTCCTGTTTTGTGTTTACAAACCCAGAAATGTTTCATCAGTTAGAGCAGGATTTCTTAGCCCTTTTTGTGCCGGGGCCCCTATGATTGTTCGCTGAAGGCTACGGGTCCCTTCTTAGAAAAAAATGTACATAAGCGCACAAATAAAAATTTCACATCCAAGTAATACATTTTATTAAAAGAAAAATCATTAAGCTTACATATAGCCATACTAAAATATAAAACAAACCGTAAAAAGATTATGTTTCTTTAAATGTCAAACTCAATGGAAATTCCCGGAATAAAAATGTTGGTGAAATGTTGGTGTTGAAAATAAAATTCTAATTGTTAGGTTATGTACACGGGCCCCTTAGAATCCAATCATGACCTCCAAGGGAGGGATCCGTGGGCCACATGGTGAGAAGCCCTGAATTATAGCGTCATTACCCCATGGATAATGGTTGGACTCACAGCTCAAGCTAGCAGACATGCCATAATATATTTAAAGACAAATCATCCAGCAGTTTTCCGTGTACCCGTCATAGTTCTAACTTTTCCTTTTACATGGCACATTTGATGTAACATAATGGATTTATGTTTCTGCTAGATTTTTTTATATAACCCCACATATATACACCATCTGAATAAGAACTTAAAACTTGAGTTACTATCGTTATTACACATATCTTCATAAACTCCATCCCGTGGTAACAACACTCTATATCATAATCATTTGCTGTCATTCTTCAATCTACTATCGCCGTTTGCCACTACTGTATCCACTATCTCCTTCTTACGAATGTCTTCATACTTATTGGTGCCAATTTAAAATAGCAATTAGATTATTCAAGAATGTCTTATTTGAGATATTTCGCTGTGCTGCAGAACAATATAAGCTCAAGGGATGCTTACTTTGTTATTTAAATCATTTAAGTTAGAACAAAGTAATCCCTCGAGATACCCGTAGCTAAAATAAAATATGCGATGTCATGTGGAAGTGAGTCGTGGCCAGTTATTAAACAAAGAAGAAAGTCCCAGGTGGTCACAAAGATGTGTTTTTACAGAAGAATGTCGAGAAAACAGATGTCAAGAATAAATAGATGTCCTGACATAAACCGGAGCGCAAAGAAATGTTATTTCTCACATTAGGAGACAACTGTCCACTTTCTTTGGACACGTTATTAGAAGGGGAAATCTAGAATATATTGTGACAATAGGGAATAATGAAGGAAAACATTGGACACGTTATTAGAACGGGAAATCTAGAATATATTGTGACAATAGGGAATAATGAAGGAAAACATTGGACACGTTATTAGAAAGGGATATCTAGAATATATTGTGACAATAGGGAATAATGAAGGAAAACATTGGACACGTTATTAGAAAGGGAAATCTAGAATATATTGTGACAATAGGGAATAATGAAGGAAAACATTGGACACGTTATTAGAAGGGAAAATCTAGAGTATATTGTGACAATAAGGAATAATGAAGGAAAACATTGGACACGTTATTAGAAGGGGAAATCTAGAATATATTGTGACAATAGGGAATAATGAAGGAAAAAAATAGAGGACGACATCGCATAAATAGAAATCTATCAGAATCATTTACAGTTGTTTTTTTTTCCCCTGCCATCGTCAGACAGTAATAACCCTCCATCTCTCTCTCTCTCTCTCTCTCTCTCTCTCTCTTTCTCATTGTTTCTCTCCCTTTCTCTTTACTTCCTCTCTCACTCTTTCACTGCCCCCCTCCCTCTCCCCCCGCAGTTCTATCAGCAACAAAGAAACAATAAAAATGAACACTTTATCAACTCTAAGATAGAATAATTTCCTAATAGATTTTATTTGTTCAGAACAGGATATTTTAGCTGCCTTCTAACCTTTAACTTCTCATGAACATTATTTTTCTCCACTCCTCTTTCATAACTCACAATTTAATATCACTTTTCTTCAAGATCAAAAATAATCGTAGGTGAATTCAAATGTTTGGAAATAAATGTAACTGCGTCGTCTGCAAATTTAACTTGGCTATATATCGACACAGCATTTATTTTAAATAGTATCTAAGTTTATTGATCGAATACTTGTAGCGTCGCATTTTTTAACTGCCTTAAAAAGTCTGTTTTTTCTCCATCAAGATCAGTATTTCAATATGCCGCGCTTAAAAATTATTGGAAATACGAACAAAATTATCTTAGAAACTAATTAGTAATTAAGCAACATCTGAGTTTTTAACTTTTCCTTTTACACGGCACATTTGATGTAACATAATAGATTTATGTTTCTGCTAAATTTTCTATACTTTGACTTCATCTAAGTGCTCAGTCATGATTCCGTTGATTACACTAGTCAACAAATTTTCAAAAGTTATTTGTACCAGAAATTAAATATACCATTTCTTATTGATTTTGACATGCTGATTTCAAATATCATAATGAAATTCACCAATTGGCTCTGGTTTTAATAATGTATGCTTGTTTAATTCTCTGGGGTGAACAGCTAGTCTTTCTACATTAGCATTATAAAAATTGTGGTTACATACTCAATTAATTGATATTTCAACATAAAATGATAGGAAAAATTAAAACATTATTTAAAGTTCACATATCAATTTTTAAAAAAGCACATTTGAACCCATTCCGTCATTATTCAGTCGCTGTTCAAGCTCTCTTTGTTTGCTTCTTGTAGTCAATCGATGAGGTGTCTCTTGTCACAGTCCAACAGTAACCAGCAAGCATTGAAGGGCTCCAATTGCCTTGATAGCAGCAATGTCCTGGTGAAATCATTCACCATGCTCATCACTGAGCGCTCCATAGTTTGACGTAAAGAAATCCAGATGAAAATCCAGAAAATGAATTTTCAAAGACATGTTGCAGCCAAGACTCTTATACTTCCGAAGGAGATTTTCTACAATTTCATTGTAATTATCAGATCTGTTGTTTCCAAGAAAATTGTCCACCACTGACTTAAATGCTAGCCATGCTGCTTTTTCCTTGCCATGCAACACGCAAAGAAACTCGTCATCATGAAGAAGTTTTCGAATTTGCGGACCAACAAATACTCCCTCTCTTATTTTAGCTTCACTCAGTCTTGGAAATTTTCTGATGAGGTATTTGAAAGCCTCATCTGTTTTCTCCATTGCCTTGACAAAGTTTTTCATGAGACCCAGCTTAATGTGCAAGGGTGGCAACAAAATCTTGCTGGTGTCGACAAGTGCTGGGTTCTTAACGTTCTTACTGCCAGGCTGCAATGACTGCCTGATTGGCCAATGTCTTCTGATGTAATGGTCACTTCGTGCACGGCTATCCCACTCACAGAGAAAGTAACAGTACTTGGTGTATCCACCCTGTAGTCCAAGCAATAGAGCGACCACTTTTAAGTCATCGCAAAGTGACCAATGATGATGATCGTAGTTTATACACTTCAAAAGCTGCTTAATGTTTTCATAAGTTTCTTTCATATGAACTGCGTGACCAACTGGAATTGCCGGTAACCCATTACCATTATTCAACAAAACAGCTTTAAGACTCGTCTTGGATGAATCAATGAAAAGCCTCCACTCTTCCGGTATGTAATTGATTTTGAGGGCTGCCATTAAACCAGAAATGTTGTGGCACGCAGAAAGGTCACCCTCTTTGAAAAAGAATGTAATTAGGGGCTTCTGGTGGTTCCTATACACATAAATTGTAACATCTTCTGCCTGTAGATTCCACTGTTGCAATCTGGAACCCAAAAACTCTGCCTTGTTCTTCGGTAAATTCAGATCTCTTACAAGATCATTCAGTTTACCTTGGGTTATTAAGTGTGGTTTAGTGGATGTAGTTTGCTCAAAATCTGGGTCGCTTGAGGTTGATGGTTCAGGACCACCAATGTCCTCTTCTTCATCAGTGGAAGCAGCTGAAAATGATTCTGGTACTTTGGGAACTGGTAGGTCATCGCCATGTGGTACCGGACGTATTGCAGAGGGGACGTTTGGATATTCCAGAGTCCACTTTTTCTTCTTTGATACAATCAACATTTTTTTTTTAATGTCATTGTCGTTTTCAGCACACCAAAATTAGTTAAGATCAGCTATTTTCATTTCTGGTACATTTTGGTCGTTGACTAGTGTTACCTTCCAGTTCCTTATTGAGCTCAGATCTTCAACAAATACCCGCCAAACATTCCTGTCTCGTGCTGTCCGTTCAAGGTCTTCTTTATTTATTTCGTGCTTGTGTCTAATTCTCTTCTTCGTGCGTTTTTTTATCTCCATGCATGTCTCTTATCCTGGGGATTCCAGACCAAGCACTTCCTTGTCATGCTATCATCTGATATTCACAATGCGTGCTCATTGATGATGACCAGCGTATATTCCTCGGAGATGGTGCTCTTCTTAGAAACAAAAGCCTTCTTGACACCATTTCCATAGATGATGACACATCGTGGCAGTGACCAAAAACCACATTAGCAATAAATAACAAGATGTAAGAGTGAGGAATATCAAGTAAATCAAGCAGAAGAATTCCTATACTTTGACAATATGTCCACCAAAGATATTTTTCTTAATGCACGCGCTTCGTCTTCCGATCCTTTCTGAGCTGGGGAATTCGACAAATTGTTTGACTTAGTTTACGTTTCACAAATCTATACGTCACGTCTTTGGGAAATGGGCCTAAAAACGCATGCGCAGAATATCTCTGTGGAGTAGCTGTCTCCAAGAGAGTCAAAATGTATTCTCGATATTATGTGGTCTTACTATCGCACTCTGGCAACTTTTTGGCCATCTGAGATTAAAATAAAAATTCATCAAGTCAATAAATCGACGTATCGCTAACCTCAGCTTTGAAATATCCAATGATCCAACTAAGTACCAAAATAAAAATAAAAAACAACAACAACCGATAAAAACAGATGACAGTGTCAGACCAGAATATTAACCAACGAGTAAGGAAAAAAAATATCACAACTTGGAAAATCAGATGCCTCAGGAAAACGGATAATAAAGTTAACTATAATTACAATGACGGGTGCATGCTACACAAGGAGAACACATGGAAATGATGATGATGCCTGCAGTGAAAAGATTACATGGTAACATCTGAAGAACATTTAGAAATACACCAGTAAATGTTCTATGTTGACAAACAAACGAGAAGTTGGTCTGGACAAGATGTACGAGTAAGACCAAATCCTGAACAACAACATCACGAGCATATTACGTAATTTGTTAACGGCCCTAACCTCAGAATGGAAGACACGGAAAAAAAGAACGGCCTAGTGGACACTGGATAGAGAGAGTAGCAGACATCTTAAAGAAACATAACAAAGCAGCGCGGGAGGTTAGAGTATGTTCTTGGAACTTACACCCATAATTAACCATGCCTTCAACTCTTTGTAACATAAGCAGGAGATTTTTTGTTAACTCATAGGCTGTGTATTTATTTCCATTTGTCCACTGATAACCTGTGTTTCCTCTTCTTCTGTTACCTTTGATCTCCCCAAGGAGCATAGTCCTTCAAGAAACATGAAGTCTTCCTGTCACGTGCCATCAGTTCAAGGCCAAGTCTTCCTGTCACATGCCATCAGTTCAAGGCCAAGTCTTCCTGTCACGTGCCATCAGTTCAAGGTCTTTCCATGTCTTCTTCATCTTATCATGTATGTCTGCAGTTCTGTTGTCCATGTGCTCTTTGGCCTTCCTCTTGCCTGTCTTACTCTGGGGATTCCAGAATAAGGACCTACTAGTGGGGTTATCAACAGGTTTTCTCAACGTGAGTCATATGTAAAACTAAAAGAAGGAGAAACCAAAGTCAACCTGGTCATAGTGTATGGGCCAAATGAGGATGAGAGAGCAGAGGTCAAGGAGGAATTCTTCGAGCTGCTTCAACGGACAGTGGATGACTGCCTAGATGAAATTATCATGCTCGGAGATTTCAATGCCAGAGTTGGAAATGACCATGCTAGGTGGGGTGGAGTTATCGGAAGATATGGAGAAGATACTCTCAGTGACAATGGAAAGCGACTCCTTAGATTCTGCAGTGAGCAGAATTTGATCATTACAAACACAAAGTTCCCCAAAAGCGCATACAAGCATACACTAGATGTGAACCAACAAAGAATGAGAAGTCAGTGATCGACTATGCCATTGTTAGGAGGAGCTCATTCAAATATGTCCGTGATGCTAGAGTCTGGAGGAGACCAGAGATTGGAAGTGATCACTACCTGCTTACAATCAGAATAACAACTGATAGAGTTGCTCAGCCTAGGAACTGCCCAACATCACACAAGAAACTATGTAAACGAATGGGAGAAATGAGCATTAAGACCTACAAGCTGAGAGAGCCAGAAATTAAGACCAGATATCAGGGGCTTATTGTTGCAGCGGTGTGCAACACAGAAGAACAACCTCGTGACTTGGAAACCTTCTGGCTTAAATTCAAGGACATCATAAAGACAGCTGCTGCAGAAGCAGTTTCCGACTTGGGAATAAGAGAAAGAGGACACCTTGGTAGACAGAGGAAGTCAAAGAGAAAATAAGCGAGAAGAAAAAGGCATGGAAACAATACTTAGGAGCTAAAAACACAGCAGGACAAATGGAGAAATATAGAGAATATGTGACACTCAGAACAGAAGCAAAGAACAAGGTGCTAGCAGCAAAACAGAAGTCCTGGAAAGAATTTGGAGAAAGCTAGAAAAAGATGCGCAAGAAAACCAGAAATTGTTCTATAAGACCCTAAAGAACACGTGGAAGGAAAAACAATGCCCTCTCAAATTTATAAAGGACAAGCAAGCCAAATTGCTTACTGCCCCGAAGGAAGTAATGGAAAGATGGAAAGAATATTTCTCAGAACTCCTGGATGGTGAGCATGGTGAAGCATCAGAAATGATAACCACTAGTACAGAAGAGAAAACCAATGATGGTGAAGATGATATAAAGGTGGAAGAACTGAAGGCAGCACTGGAGAAAATCAAGATGGGCAAAGCAGCAGGGCATGATGGTATAACACCAGAAATGGTTAAGTAAATGGGAGCATCAGGTGACCTATTACTCTTAAGGGTCCTACAGGCAGCGTAGTGCAACAAGACCATACCAAAGGATTGGGAGATTGCCATCATAACACCAATTTTCAAAAAGGGTGACAATCGACAATGTGGAAACCATAGAGGCATATCCCTTCTCAGTGTCCCTGGTAAAATCTACTCTAGAATCCTAGAGGAGAGACTCCGACACCTAGCTGAGCCACAATTGGATGAGGTCCAGTGCGGATTCCGAGCTAACCGAAATACTCAAGACCTAATCTTCACACTCAGACAGCTGGGTGAAAAGGCCCTTGAGTATAAGAGTGAGATCCATCTTTGTTTCATAGATCTGGAAAAGGCATTTGACAGGGTCCCCTGGAGCAAACTTTGGGACTGTTTGGAAAGGAAGAACATTCCAGCACATCTGATTCATGCTATACAGAGCTTCTACAAGTCTTGCAGACATTATGTGAGGACAGCCCCCTGCAAACCCAAGTAGAACAGTCCCAACTAAGATGGTTTGGCCATGTCTGCAGAATGGGAGAAGATCGGCTACCACGACAAGCAAGGGAAACAAAGAGCCAGGGATCCAGACCCCCAGGACGACATAGAGTCCGCTGGGAGGACAACATTAGACAATCTTTGAAGGACCGAGGACTAGAATGGAACAAGGCCAGGAGGAAGACAGTCGATAGGATAGTCTGGCGCTCTCTCTTCCAAACCTCTACACCTCACGGTAGAAGGGGAACGACTAAGTAAGTAAGAGTCATATGCGTCATAGGTGTCTTCTTCGCTTCTCTTGTTCCACTGGCACTTGCCTGGTTTTTGTCATCAATTCCACATTCGTGATCCTTTCATACCACTTCAATCCTTCAATTATACGCAAACATCAATTTATGAAAATTTGTAGAAGATGTGTTTATGTCTTTGATTTTGTTTCCCACTCACTCATCACATTCTTTCATATTGTTCGTCAGTTATTCTTTCTTTACATTAGGACGTGAACTCTGTACCTCCATTCTTCCTCTGCTTACATTGTGGATCAGTCCATGAAACTCCCCCCTCCAGACATAATGGACCCTGTTTTCCGGATGGAGTGTTAACTGTCGAACCCCGTGAGAAAATCGACAAACAGTTATAGGGTAATCAATATAAGGTCATTTGTTTCTGACGCGAGGGTGGGGGGGTGTGGGGGTGTGAACTTAAAACTGATGGAGAATTCCCAAAGTGGCCCTGACACCCTCCTATCCCTGTGCATCCGCCCCTAACTCACCCAGGAGGAGATATTAGAGACAAGGGTCTCCTTGTTTAGCGGTCTTGTTTGAAATAATGTCTAGCGACAATCTTGATGGCAAAAATGGCCGTTTTATTGAAAAGAAAGCGATAATGATGTTGCTTATTATAAGGGAGGCAGATACAACATGAAAAATCTCATTTTTGTTGTTGTTATTGCTTGTCTTTGTTGGGGAGGAAGTTGTCGACACGATATCATGAAACCCCAGAATACGTGTCCCACATTTAATGAACATGAATATTATATTATGCTGACCCACGACGCTTGGGTAACTCGGGCAGTATTTCTCTGCTGTGGAAAAATGATGGTTACACGTGGAAACATACATGCTTCTATGATTCAATTATTCTTCTATTTCTTCTTCTTCTTCTTCACATTCTCCTTTTCTGTTTCGCTTGTTGTGGAGTATGGAGCCATCACTGATGATGGTTCACTTGCAGGAAGCCTGCATCAATGCATTAATGTCCTCTTGCTTTTGTGGTCTCTGTACCAATTTGTTTTACATGATAAGTTGCCTGGCCCATGCACAATATCACATTAGTCTTCTCTTACGACTTGCTTACAGGAGAAATAATCGTATACTTTCTTTGCCTACTCAGAGATCGGGGGGGGCTAACTGTTATGGTTGCTATGCTTTTATTGTTACTTGAGACAACTAGTCTTGATAACGCGTGTGCTTGAGTGCTTCACGGTTGCTGTTGATCAATAAATTATATGTTTATACCGGTTTGACATTCACAGTGTGTATGTAAACTACAGTAAAACCTGTGTATGTAAACTACAGTAAAACCTGTGTATGTAAACTACAGTAAAAACCTTTCTTATCTAGCAAGCTCTCAAACGCACATTCTCTATGTCTAGTTGTTACTATTATCTGCATATAGTCTTTGAGGAGACTTTCTTGAGTAGAGCCACTGCCATATCAGGTATCTGGCAAGAGTCGAATATGTGACGTTGTGCACAGGTATGGCAACTAATTGAGAACACATCGTGGAGATGTAAGACAAAGAAAAATAATTACTCAGTATTTAAAACTTTTATTCATAATTATTACCAAAGTTACATTTTAGTTTTGCCTTCTTGTGTGTGTTAACTCATGAGAAACTCGTCAAAATTCTAGCGTTTACAGTACCGCTTGCATCTGAACTAACTTTCATGATAAGAGAACTCTTTATTTATCTCATGTTAGAATTCCGTTGCCTGAAATACATCTAGACATTATTTCAATGGCTACAAATCAGTAGCTAAATTTTCTTACTTAGTCGCTAATCTTCTATCCTGCCATGTAGAGATTAACCAAAGGGAATGTCATGCTATCCTACCAGCTGTCTTCCTTGTGACCTGGTTCCAGTCTAGTCCTCCGTCCTTCAGATATTGTCTGATGTTATCCTTCCAGCTAAAGTTGGGTCTTCCTTTAACTTCTCATGAACATTATTGTTATCCCTATCTCTTTCATAACTCACAATTTAATATCACTTTTCTTCAAGATTAAATATAATCGTGGGTGAGTTCAAATTTTTTTTTTTTTTTTTTCGAAATAATATATAAATGCGTCGACTGCAAATTTAGCTTGGCTGTATATCGACGCAGTATTTTTTTCTTTAATTGTATCTAAGTTTATTTATCGCCTGCATGTAGCACCGCATTTTTTAACTGCCCCGAAACGTCAGTATTTTCTCCACCAAGATCAGTATTTCAATATACCGCGCTTAAAAAATATTGGAAATAGTACGAAACAAATTATCTTAGAAACAAATTAATAATTAAGCAACTCAGATGAAGTACTCATTCATGATTCCGTTGATTACCTTCCAGTTCCTTATTGAGCTCAGATCTTCAACAAATACCCGCCAAACATTCCTGTCTTGTGCTGTCCGTTCAAGGTCCTCTTTATTTCTTTCGTGTTTGTGTCTAATTCTCTTCTCCGTGCGTTTTTGATCTCCGGTAACTGGTTTTCTCCCATTCTGCATACGTGGCTAAATAGGAAAGACACAGAACTGAAGATAGTTGCGGAACCGTCACAACTGAGACTGTTCCACTGGGTTTTCCTAGTGCCCCTTTATCATATAAGAGTTACGCCAACTAAAATTTGGCCGCCATTTTCGGCTGTACCCGAATAGCAGGAAAATGGACCCAATCGCGAGTTTCAGACCTAATATGCATTTTCATTTAGGTTAACTAATAATTTGAAATAAAATTAGATGCAAATACAGTAGCACATATTTGTACTATTCTTTGTATTTCAACTAATAAAACAAAAAGAAGAAAACTAGTTTACTTACCGTTTTATTTCAGTAGCGGGAGCCGCGCTAGCGTAGTGGTTACAACACCGCTCTGGCGACCGGGTGATACAGGATCAAACCCGGGCGACGGCATTTGAGGATTTTTCGTCGACCGGGATTTGGACTGGATTAACTCGAGACCTGGCGAGGACATTTGAAGGAGTGTCGTCGACCAGGGACTGGCGGCTCCTGAGCCGACCCAGCTGCAATGGGTACCTCCGAAATCGGCGAGTATTTGCCTGAATGGCGAGGGACACCTGTCTCTGTACAAGAAATAAAGGGATACTCACGTAAAATCAATGTCAGGTTAGACATAAATAATGGCCTGAGATTTCGCCTCGAGTGTTAGCGGGGCGTACGAAAAAAAAAAAAAATTTCAGTAGCGTGAAATTTTAACACATACTCCGTTGAATTTTAAATTCCGTTAGAATCTCACTATTTAGCGATGGCAATCTCCCAGTCCTTTGGTAGGGTCTTGTTGCACCACGCTGCCTGTAGGACCCTTAAGAGTAATAGGTCGCCTGATGCTCCCATGTACTTAACCATTTCTGGTGTTATACCATCATGCCCTGCTGCTTTGCCCATCTTGATTTTCTCCAGTGCTGCCTTCAGTTCTTCCATCTTTATGTCATCTTCTTCACCATTTGTTTCATCTTCTGTGCTAGTGGTTATCGTTTCTGATGCTTGACCTTGCTCACCATCAAGGAGTTCTGAGAAATATTCTTTCCATCTTTCCATTACTTCCTTTGGGGCAGTAAGCAATTTGCCTTGCTTGTCCTTTATAAATTTGAGAGTGCATTGTTTTTCCTTCATCGTGTTCTTTAGGGTCTTATAGAACAATTTCTGGTTTTCTTGCGCATCTTTTTCTAGCTTTTCTCCAAATTCTTCCCAGGACTTCTGTTTTGCTGCTAGCACCTTGTTCTTTGCTTCTGTTCTGAGGATCACATATTCTCTATATTTCTCTATTTGTCCTGCTGTGTTTTTAGCTCCTATGTATTGTTTCCATGCCATTTTCTTCTCTCTTATTTTCTCTTGGACTTCTTCTGTCCACGAAGGTGTCCTCTTTCTCTTGTTCCCAAGTCGGACTTCACCACATGCTTCTGCAGCAGCTGTCTTTATGATGTCCTTGAATTTAAGCCACAGGGTTTCCAAGTCATCAGGTTGTTCTTCTGTGTTTCT
Organism: Oreohelix idahoensis; assembly: GCA_024509875.1. NCBI lineage: Eukaryota > Metazoa > Mollusca > Gastropoda > Stylommatophora > Oreohelicidae > Oreohelix > Oreohelix idahoensis. The sequence continues at coordinate 620,997 of JAMPIV010020817.1, read as the reverse complement.
CAACGCTGTAGCAATAAGCCCCTGATCTTCTTCTTCTTTGATCCTTAGTCGCCGGCCGTCAAAGCAGTCAGTGGCCATTACGCCTGGTGGCGTCTTGTAGGGCAACAACAAATTGATTCCACTTTGCTCGGTCGGCGGCCATCCTTCGTACAGTACCCCAACTCTGGTTCATTCTTTGCATCTCGGCCTCCACAGTCCTCCGCCAAGTTGTTTTTGGTCGGCCTCTCTTTTGTTTTCCTTCAGGGGTCCATAGCATAGCTGTTCTTGTGATGGCATCGGGGTCTCTTCAGAGGATATGGCCAACCCAGCTCCAGCGTCTGCCAGCTATGATGGTGTGCATGTCCTCTTGCTTGCTCCGAGTAAGCAGATCTTGGTTGGTGATGATATTCGACCAAAAGATTCGGAGAATTTTCCTTAGGCATGTTGTGTGAAAAGAGGACAATTTCGACATGTCCTTCTCTGTAACTCTCCAGCTCTCCGCGCCATAGAGAAGCACAGCTCTGATATAATCCTAATTTTGTGCTTGTGCTATACTGAGAGGACTTCCAGATGTTGTTTAGGCTTAAAAAAAGGCTGTTCTTGCTTTGTTCATTCTGTTGTTGATGTCTTTGCTTGCTCCGCCGTCTGGTGTTACTATGCATTCTAGGTATGTGAAGGCATCTGTCTGTTCCAGTTGCTGATTCCTTACTGATATGGGCTCAGGGTTGCTCACATTGAGCGGCATGACCTCTGTCTTCTTTAGGTTGATGTTCAAGCCCACCTGCTAGCTATACTTGTTAAGTCTATCCGTTTTTTCCTGGATGTGTTGATGTGAATGTGCTAGCAGTGCAATGTCATCTACATATTCCAGATCTTCCAGTGTAGAAAATGTAGTCCATCTTATTCCTCTTGGATTGCCCTCTGTTGTCTGGCGCATCACCCAGTCTATGACTGTTAAAAATACAGTGGTTGATAAGGGGCATCCCTGTCGTACTCCTGTCTTCACTTCAAAGGTTAGGTTGCTCTGCCCAATGCTGCACGTAAAGTTGGCATAAAGGCCTTTTATAATTGACACTATGCAGCTTGGAATTCCATAAGCTCTCAGTATTTTCCATAAACTGTCCCTATGTATACTGTCAAAAGCCTTTTCAAAATCAACAAAATTTATATACAGCTGTCTTTGCCATCCTGCGCACTGCTCTATAATGTTCCTGAGGGTAAATATATGATCTACACATCTTCTGTTCTTTCTAAATCCTGCTTGTTCTTTCCTCAGTTTTTGGTCTACTGCTTTTGAGATTCTCTGTATAATTATCCTGCCTAGTATTTTGCTGGAGTTCCAAAGGTTGTTATTGCCGGGAGTTGTAGTGAGGATAAGCTCTCACTGCAGATAAAATACTTCTATGGCACGCGCATCAAACAGCCTCTGACAACCAAGTCCAGCTCCCGGCCTTCACGTGTGGCTCAATTTGAGCCTGGCGGAACTGTTTCCACTGACGGGAGAAGGGGCAAAGGCGAGCGACTGGCGCCTTAAAACCAGTAGCTTCGGGCAGATAGGGCTCGTGATCCTTGGTTGGTAGCTTATCTAAGAGAAGGAACTCTGAATTCAAACCACCGCTGCCTTGCGGGAATATCCATTTGTGGAATTGGCTTCGGGAGTAAACCCTAAGGATAAATCCGGAGTCGGAGTCCCTAAGGCAGTCTAATGTCGATTCGACATTATTCTGGCAACTCCTGCGACATGGCTGGTACCAAACTGTATCGGCTACTGCCGTTCCTTTGGATCTACCGGCTGTGTGGAGAGGGGGAACATGCTGCATGGGCAACAGCTTGATCTCCATATAACTGTGCCCAAGCTCGCGCCCTGGAGAGGACACTCCAGCTTCACCCTATAGGTGTCGGCAAAACACGGGAAGTAGCAGTTACCGGTTATAAGCATTTTGCCCAATTGGCGTAGGGCATGGCGCCAGGGGCTACTTCCGACAGTGGGAGAGGTTCTAGGATCTCACTTGACAGCTACCGCCCGCTTCGAGCTGGGCAGCCCCCAGTCAATAAGGTGTTGTTCCGCCACTGTCTGCTTTCCCCATTGGGTGCATGGGGATTAGGGTCAAACCCGAACTGTGGACAGAAAATTTTTCACCAAGCAATTATCGAAAAAATAGAAATAAGCAAACTCTCAGATTGGGATGCTGGAACGTCCGGACTATGTTGACTGGACTATCCGAAAACCTACAGGATGTAAACGATGTAAGGAAGACAGCCATAATTAATGATGAGCTTAAACGACTTCAGGTGGATATAGCTGCACTTCAGGAAACGCGCCTGGCGGGCTCTGGAACGGTGAGCGAGAAGGACTACACATTTTATTGGCAAGGGAAAGATCTTAATAAAGCTAGAGAACACGGAGTAGGTTTTGCGGTCAAAAAATCGCTAACTAACATGGTTGAACCAGGCGAGAATGGATCAGAACGCCTGTTAACGCTCCGCCTGCAAACTAGCACAGGTCCCATCACCCTTGTCAGTGTGTATGCTCCTACTCTGTACTCTGCCTCAGAAGCTAAAGATGAGTTCTACGAGAATCTAGCAGCAGTAATCAAAAGCATACCTAGGCAAGAACAGCTTGTTCTCCTTGGTGACTTTAACGCTAGAGTGGGTGCTGATAATGTTTCATGGCCTTCATGTCTGGGCAGGTTTGGTATTGGCAAGATGAATGAAAATGGACAACGGCTCTTAGAGTTGTGCGTCCACCATGACCTCTGCGTGACCAACACCTACTTTCAGACAAAACCCCAGCATAAGGTGTCATGGAGACACCCACGATCCAAGCACTGGCACCAACTTGACCTGATTCTCGTCAGAAGGCCACTCCTCAGGTCTGTGCTCTCCACGCGCTCGTACCATAGTGCAGACTGTGACACAGATCACTCCTTGGTTTGCTGCAAAATCAGAGCACAACCAAGAAAACTCTATCGTGTCAGACATGAAGGGAAACCACGCATTGATACCAGCAAGATGTCAGACCCTTTCATGATCGCTCAATTCACTGAGACCTTCAAGAAAGTGCTCAGTAGCCCTCAGCATGGTGATACTATTACAGAGAACTGGGAGCATCTACGGAACACCATTCAAAGTACTGCACTTGCCACCTTTGGTAAGAAAACAGCAAAGTCAAATGACTGGTTTGACGCTTCATCAGATGTGATGGCACCTGTTATTGAAGCTAAGCGCAGTGCTATGAATGAATACAAACGTTCACCGAGTGCCAGAACCCTACAGATCCTGAGGGCTACGAGAAGCAAAGTTCAACAAACTGCTCGACGCTGTGCAAATGACTATTGGCTCCAGCTCAGTGAGAGCATCCAGATCGCAGCGCAAACAGGCAACATTAGACAAATGTATGACGGTATAAACCAACGGGCTGATCACCCGTTTGCCAGTCACTTCGATTACGGAAACAACAGCAGATGGATTGATTTGCCGTTGCCCTAAAGACGCCAATAGGCGTGATGGGAAACAATGGCAAAGAAAACCTATCTGCTGTTGCCCTAAGACGCCACTAGGCGTAATGGCCACTGACTGCTTTGACGGTCGGTGGCTAAGGACGGAAGAAGAAGAAGATGACGGTATAAAGAAAGCACTTGGCCCCCATAAAAGTAAGACGGCACCGCTAAAAACCATCAGCGGAGAGAAGCTAACCGATAAGGGTAAGCAGATGGAGAGGTGGTTCGAGCACTACTCTGAGCTTTACGCTAGAGACAATACCGTTACGCCTGCAGCCCTTGATGCTGTCAATAGTCTGCCAACTATGGAGGAGCTGGATGCCGAACCAACATTAGAGGAACTCAGTAAGGCCATTGATAGCTTGGCCTCTGGCAAAGCACCAGGCAGTGATGGGATTCCTCCTGATTTAATCAAATGCTGTAAGAGCACGCTATTACATCCCCTGCATAGGATGCTGTGTCAGTGCTGGGAAGAGACAACTATTCCTCAAGACATGCGAGATGCCAAGATTGTAACAATGTATAAAAAATAAAGGAGACAGAAGTGATTGCAATAACTACAGAGGCATCTCTCTTCTTAGTATTGTTGGTAAGGTTTTTGCCAAAGTCATCTTAATGCGACTACACAAGTTAGCTGAGCGCATATATCCAGAGGCACAGTGTGGATTCCGAGCTGGCAGATCAACAACAGACATGATCTTCTCTCTCCGCCAGCTTCAGGAAAAATCAAGAGAGCAGAAAAGACCATTATATATCGCCTTTATAGACCTCACAAAAGCATTCGACCTGGTTAGTAGGGATGGACTCTTTAAAATCCTCCTGAAAATAGGCTGCCCTTCTAAAATGTTAGAAATGATAAAGTCATTCCATGACAACATGAAGGGAACAGTCCAATATGCTGGAAGCACGTCACAGCCCTTTGATATACGAAGTGGCGTTAAACAAGGCTGTGTTCTGGCTCCGACCCTCTTCGGAATCTTCTTTGCCTTACTCTTGAAACATGCACTCAGAGATGCAACTGAAGGAATATGCCTTCACACTAGGTCAGATGGCCGTCTGTTTAATCTTTCAAGGCTGAAGGCAAAAACAAAAATCAGAAGGGTCACTATAAGAGACTTGTTGTTCGCTGATGATGCTGCAGTCGTCACTCAAAGCCAACAGGAGCTTCAGAGCTTGATGAATCGCTTCACTAAAGCATGCAAGGACTTTGGCCTCACAATAAGTCTAAAGAAAACGAATGTGCTGAGTCAGGATGTGGGTGCTGCACCAGTTATCACTATCGATAACTATGAATTGGCAGTGGTGCACCACTTCACATACCTAGGGTCTACCATCAATGACAAACTCTCACTGGATACAGAAATCGACAGCCGCATTGGCAAAGCTGCAGCTACCTTTGCCCGCCTCACATCGCGTGTTTGGGGAAACTCTAAACTCACAATGAAGACCAAAGCTGCGGTATATATAATGCCTGCGTCACCAGCACACTCCTATATGGCAGCGAGACCTGGACGACCTATGCTAAGCAAGAAAGAAGACTCAATACCTTCCATTTGCGGTGTCTACGCCGCATCCTCGGCATCTCGTGGAAAGATAAAGTGACAAATGTCGAGGTGTTGTCACGTGCTGGCCTTCAAAGTATGTATACGCTGCTTAGACAGCGCAGACTTCGCTGGCTTGGCCATGTTCGCCGCATGGAAGATGGTCGCATCCCAATTAGCAGATGGCAAGAGAACAGTTGGGCGACCACAGCTGAGGTTCAAAGATGTGTGCAAGAGAGATATGAGGGCACTGGACATGGATCCAGCAACATGGGAGGATGAAGCTGCCGATCGCACTAAGTGGCGATGCTATTTACGGCACCACCTCAGATTGAGCGAAGAGAGGCTCACACAAGAAGCAGAGGTGAGGAGAAAACGTCGAAAGGAGCATCAGGAAAATAAGCAGCTGAGGGCTGCCACCTCAGGGGTGCATTCCCATAGTCAGTTATGACTGAAGGGGCTATTATTATTATTATTATTTTGCTGGGAACTGAGAGAAGAGTTATTCCTCTCCAATTATTGCAGTCTGCAAGATCTCCCTTCTTGGGCAATTTGACAATTATTCCTTTTCTCCACTCTGTTGGTGTTGTCCCTGTTTTCCAGACTTGTGCAAATAGTGGTTCTAATAGTTCTGCTGCTAGCTCTGGGTCTGTCTTAACAAGCTCTGCATTTAAGTTATCATGACCAGGAGCTTTTCCATTCTTTAACCCTTTGATTGCTGTGATGATTTCTTCTTTTCGTGGGATGTCTGTATTGACATCTAGATCATTTTCAGCCTCAGGAACATTCAATTGTGTCTCTGGTGGTTCCTTATTCAGAGTTTCTCTGAAATGCTCTGCCCATCTTGTTTCCTGTCTATCTACTGTCGTGATGAGATTTCCGTGCTTATCTCTTACTAATGTAATATTGTTTGCACCTCGTTTTCCACTGATGATATTAGTTATTTTGTATACTGTGCTTTGTTTATTTCTCAGTGCTGCCTCTTCTGCTTGTCTTGCAAGGTCATCCAGAAATGTCCTTTTGTTAGCACGGGTTTGACGTTTAACTTCCTTGTCCAGCTGACTGTACTGTTCACTATATATTGCCTTTAACCTGGGAGACTTAGCTTATGTTTTCTTTCTTTTCATTTCCTTTCTCTTCGCTATGGTGTTTAGCGTATCTGGTGTTATCCAGTCTTGGCTCTTTCTTTCCTGGAATCCCAATCATGACTTGCTGCTTTCCTTGTATATTGTTGAGATGGTGTTGAATCTCTGGTCAACATCATCAGTCTCTGTTCTTTCCTGGCTTTTGATAATCTCATATCTTTTCTTTATGTCGACCACGAAAGCTTTTCTGGTGAGGGGATCCTTCCGTTTCGTGATGTTGTATCTTTTCTGTTTGACTGCAACTGGCCCAGCAGCTCTGAGTTTCACTTTCAGTCTTGCTACTACTAGGTGATGATCACTTCCCACATCTGCGCCTCTTCTTACTTTCACGTCTTGTAGTGCATGTCTCCATCTGCCATTGATCATTATGTGATCTATCTGGTTTCTGTCTCGTCCGTTTGGTGATTCCCATGTTAACTTGTGCACTTCCTTATGTGGAAAAAGTGTTCCTCCAATGACCAGGTTGTTAATACTGCAGAAGCTTATTAATTTGTCCCCATTCTCATTTGCTGTTCCACTGTCGCATTTCCCCATTACTCTTTCGTTATAATTATTGTGTGCTCCCACTTTCGCATTTAGGTCTCCCATTACTATAATGAGATCGTACCTGGGTGTAGTTTCCATTTCTGATATCTGGTCTTAATTTCTGTCTCTCTCAGCTTGTAGGTCTTAATGCACATTTCTTCCGTTCGTTTACTTGGTTTCTTGCGTGATGCTGGGCAGTTCCTAGGCTGTGCAACTCTTTCAGTTGTTCTTTTGATTGTAAGCAGGTAGTGATCACTTCCAATCACTGGCCCCCTCCAGAGTCTAGCATCCCGGACCTATTTGAATGAGCTCCTCCTAACAATGGCATAGTCGATCACTGACTTCTCATTCTTTGTTGGTTCACATCTAGTGTAAGCTTGTATGCGCTTATGGGGGAACTTTGTGTTTGTAATGATCAGATTCTGCTCACTGCAGAATCTAAGGAGTCGCTTTCCATTGTCATTGAGAGTATTTTCTCCATATCTTCCGATAACTCCACCCCATCTAGCATGGTCATTTCCAACTCTGGCATTGAAATCTCCGAGCATGATAATTTCATCTAGGCAGTCATCCACTGTCCGTTGAAGCAGCTCGAAGAATTCTTCCTTGACCTCTGCTCTCTCATCCTCATTTGGCCCATACACTATGACCAAGTTGACTATGGTTTCTCCTTCTTTTAGTTTTACAACCATAATGCGCTCCGAGACAAAGTTCCATCCCTTGATACTATCTTTCTGGTTCTTGGCCACAATGCAACCCACGCCCCCCTTTAGCTCTTTCAGATGTGGGTACCCCACTGTAGAGCAGCGTGTTGCCATCGAGATCCATGACTCCTTGTCCCCTTTTTTTTTTTGTTTCCGTAATAGCCAGGATTTCTAGTTTTGCTTTCCTCATCTCTTCCACCAGCTCCTCTTCTTTCCCATTTATACTTCTTGTGTTCCAAATTCCATAAGTCGCCGTCCGTTCCAGTTCGTCGCCTTTAGAATCAGTCCAGTTTTCTCTCTTGTATTTCGCGTAATCATGTTTTAAAGCAAACAGGTGATTAGCCTGTTGTGCCTTTGCATGGTGGAGGGGCTGCCTCCTTACGGCTTCCATGCAGGCCGCCCTCCTCCTTTTTCAGCCGGAATATATAATATACACAGCACCAAATACACACCAGAAACTAACAATAAGAGCTTACACGTGCTTTTTTTTTTTTTTAAATTAATGAAGAAAAATATTCCGTTCAACCACTAATGGGTTATAATTAGGATATATATTGTTTTCAATTCCAAATAATATGAACAACTGCCGATATGAGAAAGTGGCATCACATTTGTCAAATCACTTTAAATCGGGACAATCACAATTATGCTTATACGTTAAATAAATAAATAAAAATAAATAAATAAATATAAATAACAGCACATCACACGTGACGTACAACCAGGTCATCTGATAAGTTTTGACGGGCCAGTACACACCGTCAAACACTGTAACATTGGAAGAAAAAAAAACAGGCTACCTCAGGCAGATTTCACTGCGATGACTTGTTCGGCATTAACCCCTCGCACATATATCTCTATCTCTGGTCTAATCACCATGAATCCAAGTTCCTCGAACTTCACAGCGCAGTAACTTTAAAATAATTAAATCGAAGTTAAATTTGTAAAATTACAAATAACAAAATTTAATAATCACTTAAGTTTTAACAGTTTGAAGATAATTGAACAGTTTAGAAGAAAAGTTTCATCATTGATTTATAGTAGAGTCGATAGAAGAAAAGTTTCATCATTGATTTATAGTAGAGTCGATAGAAGAAAAGTTTCATCATTGATTTATAGTAGAGTCGATAGAAGAAAAGTTTCATCATTGATTTATAGTAGAGTCGATAGAGGAGAAGTTTCATCATTGATTTATAGTAGAGTCGATAGAAGAAAAGTTTCATCATTGATTTATAGTAGAGTCGATAGAGGAGAAGTTTCATCATTGATTTATAGTAGAGTCGATAGAAGAAAAGTTCACTTTAACAGCGTAGATTTTGTACTTAGCTGCCAATAGTAGTTCTGCTCCCGGTGATGGGTTCTTTTTACACTGCTCACGCTCGTCGCTGGTCAAGATTGTCGGGTGTAGCTCGTTTCCCAAAAATGTCAAGGAGAGTCTTTAAAGTTGGTCCCTCGTCTTAAAGCGTAGGCCACTTGTCTTTTCTTGTTCCAGAGATAGTACTTTCTGCTGGTACCACCAATAACTATGATAAAGAATATAAACGAAACGCTCTTCTGAGTATTGCGTTTCCCGACACATACTTATGTGTCCCCTTACTTCTATTATATCATCCCATTTATCTCAGAATTTACCCTCGATGAGAATTTAATTTAATTTAATCCCTCGGGATAAAACGTTCTTTTACATTTAAATTGAATAGCTTTAGCTTTACATTACATTTAAATGAAAAGGTTAATAGCTCACATAGAGTATGTTTACATTTACATTTCCACTGATTGAAAAGTGTTCACTATATAAATTGAATATGTTTTCATTTATGTTTACACTGATTTGAAAAGTTTTAAACTTCCATTAATTTTAAAGTGCATATGTTAACATCGACATTTACACTGGTTTGAAACTGTAAGAATGTACATCATTTCTTTCATCTTTTCCTCCCTGCTCCATATGGAACCTGGGACTCTTTGTCCGTTTAGTTCTCTTTAAGAAACTAGCAATAAGGCAATCACCAGCCCGTGCAGTAGTAATTCGTAAATCATCATGCTATACACTGAGGTTGCCAACCTCAAATAACTTGGACATCCACTAGCGATCTTCACATCTTAAAATACACATGGTCATATACATATATATGTTATTTCACATGTTAGTAATAAAATGTAGAATGTAATATCACAACTTACGCCAATCCTGGCTCACATACTTTTTTGCTCAGATATATAAAAGAGACGAATCGGCCTCTTACACGCGTCTGGGGTGTCGTTTCTTTAATAAGATAATTCCCTCTCTGACTCCGTGTGTTTCAGTTTCCTCAGATATTCCGGTTTTCCTTATTTAAAATGTTAGAGATTTCCTGGGCTGAATTGTAAGTCCTGATGAATACTCCAATAAAAGGTGCCCGGTCTGATAAATGGAAATTCTGAATTCTAACTACTGGCAAGTCTGGTGTCTTTGGCAGCGTGAATCTCACAGTGAACTAGACTGACTGAAGCGTCAGGTTATTTTCACTGTCCTACCCCGCTCTGTTTGTTAAAGAACTCAAATGAATAGCCAATCTGATTTTAATATATATATATATATATATATATATATATATATATATATATATATATATATATATATATATATATATATATATATATATATATATATATATATATATATATATATATATATATATATATATATATATATATATATATATATATATATATATATATATATATATATATATATATATATATATATATATATATATATATATATATATATATATATATATATATATATATATATATATATATATATATATATATATATATATATATATATATATATATATATATATATATATATATATATATATATATATATATATATATATATATATATATATATATATATATATATATATATATATATATATATATATATATATATATATATATATATATATATATATATATATATATATATATATATATATATATATATATATATATATATATATATATATATATGCATGACTCATCTAGTGCAAAATTTCAAACATTTCTTTTCTGAAAATGGGCTGTAAACATCAGATTGCCCTGTTTACGAACTCACAAACATGTCGTTAAACTCATACGACAACGTATTTCAGATGTAACACATATTACTTTCTTACAAAGTAATGTCGTGGACAGGAAATGATTATATCAAACTTGTCCGTCCCAAATGTGTCGCACAAACGGGAAATCTTGTTATCTGTTGCCTGAGCAAACAAAAACCGACTACGGGCGAGTAATTTTATCACCCGGCCCAGGTTGAGAAAACAGAATCATGCGAAACTGATTAAACCCACATTGGTCTTCACCTGCTCTAATCTTAGCAAATCTGTGCCGCATCAAGCAAAATGTGATTATTATCGCTTACAAGGAGTGTCAAAATGATTTGACAATATCAAATATCTGCTATTTAGCAGAGAAAGAAAGAAAGTGCGTGTAAAGTTTATGTTTTCACTCGCACACTCTGTAAGTGTCAGTCTGTAGAGAAGTGTACAGAGTTGTTGAGATCAGGTATACTCCATGTTTACCCAGCGGTAAATGGGTAACTCACCCTAGTCCTGAGTTAGGGAAGGCAAAGGCAGCTGTAAATAGTAGTCTTCCTCTAAGGCTCCAGGGGAAGCAGGCCCTAAGCTTGGTCACTTCAACCGACGCAGGATGGTGTATGTATGGAGTAGACGTGTAGACTGTGATAAACGCGAATGGTGTACTGTTCGTGTTCTGACCAAACTAATCACTCATACACTTGTGTCTACAAGGCACCAATGCAGACTGCTGGAATCTTTGTTTACACAATTTATTCAGACGTACACACTGGAACATAACGAGTACATCATGGGTATGTTGACACATCAATTTGTAGGCATACATAGCAGATCCGAAATCATGACACATTCATAAATAATGGGCAGTACATCAAAAGTTCATTGTCATGATACATTATGGCCGCATCCCCTATCTGACTAAACGCGTCAGTGAAGGCAGATCGGTAAATAACTAAAGTTGCTTGACGTCCATAGTTTGTAGTATATTATGGAACCACGAAAAGGGGTTTCTATCAAGATTGAGATCTCTTTGTCACTGTCCAAGTAATAAGATACATGCCCCGTTCTTTGGACAGTAATCAGAAAATATGATGACAGGAATACAACATGGCCGCCTCCCTGAGTTGCCGCTCACTCACTCGTAGGAAGGTGAATATAAGCCAAAGTTAATTTATAATATGCATATACATAGTTTCATAAATGTTTCCATACAGCTCTACGGTAATCAGGTGAATTCACGTAGCCCTAACCGCTGTAGGAAAGCCTGTCATCTTCGTCGATACAAAATACGACCCTGGCGATACGAAGCACAATGTTCCATCTGGGTCTAATCGACGTGAGATCATCAAAATAGGGTCTGGCAATACATGGAGTCCGAATTATACATTGTACCGTACCTTAGGAGAGTCTCTAACACAAACTCTAGTAGAGACACAATCTCCTATAGAAGAAAACCACTTCATAACTAAGTTTTCCTTAAGAATCTACCAGCCCTTGGAAAATGCGTACCCGCCATTTTCACGGTACATCGGAACTCATCACGACTTCTCAAGACAACTCATACTTCCGCTGGAGCGGAATAACAAGAATCTAGTCCCGCCTACCCATCCAAAATATACAATATAGGACTGATTCTACTTGTACTAATAATGTGTAATACATATGAATTCAGGCCATAAATATAATAAGCAAATTAATCTATTTTCTGGCCCTAAAAAGTAAGTACAAACGTAAGAGCAATATCCGTGCGCCGGATCAATATCAAGAACGATTACTCATATAATCAAAAGTGTGACTCAAACATGGATTATCTCGCTTTACCCATAGACAGCATTTTCATACACAAATGAATGAATGTCTATATTTTTTCTATATTAAATAGCCATATCGATTTTTGTAATATGTGCGTCAAAATATGCACGCAACAGATTACCACACCCCTCGGGAAAAAAAATGGTACATTTTTTTTTTGAAATACATCTAGGAGCAACATACAATAGGCTCACAACGCACCAATAACAATGCGCAGATGATAAGCATAAGTTTTATGACCTTAGAGAAGGTACTTCTCTAAGTATTAATATTTCCAGAGAGGTGTCACCAACGCATACTACAATATTAGCAATGACACAATTTCCACATTAGTTTATACATAAATTTCATCTAAGATATCTTAACATCATGATCATCAAAGACGAAAAAACATTGAAAGATCAGCGGTGAATAAATATCAATGAACCGCTAAGTAGTGTTACAATCAATATATGATATATTACATATGTGTACACATTTCAACATAGAAACAACTGTATCAAAGTTGTTTAACAGTTATGAATCATGTGGGCATCTAGACAAAATATCTGCCATCACATTTTCTGACCCACGGATAGCTCGCACCGAAAAATGAAATGGCTGTAGAGCAATCGCGTATCGCGTTGATCTCGCGCTCTTCAGATTTTTACTCTGAATAGCCGTAAGAGCTTTCTGGTCAGTTTCCACAATGAAATGCGCGCCCAGAAGAAATCTTTGCAGTTTAAGGATTGACCAAACCATAGCCAATAATTCACGGTCTAGGACCGAGTAATTCTTCTCTGCGGCATTTAATTTCCTAGAAATATACATCACAGGATGCAGAGTTCCAGAGTACTCTTGCATTAGTGCTGCTCCAATCCCGGTGGATGAAGCGTCACTACGAAGAATAAATGTCTTATCCTTAGAAGGCAATACTAGGAAAGGTGAAGTAGAAAACATAGTTTTAACCTTATCCAAAGAGGATTGACATTCTTGAGTCCAATGGACTACATTAGGAGACCCTTTCTTTAGCAAGGAAGAAAGAGGTGACATAATGGAGGACAGATTCGGAATGAATCGTCCATAAAATTGTATTAGACCTAAGAGACTTCGCACTTGCTTTTTAGTCTTAGGAATAGAAATGTTAAGTATCTTACTTGTATTATGGTCTTCTGTTTTTAGGAACCCATGACCAACACGGTGTCCTAAGAAAGATATTTCGCTAAAACCAATACATGCTTTCGATGGTTTTGCTGTCAGGTTATGCTCGCGTAAGATAGACAATAGTTCATTTATCCCATTATAGTGATCGTTCCAAGTATCACTGAAAAGGCAGATGTCATCAAGATACGCAATGACATCTGAGCGATGAGATAGGATTCGACGCATCATGCGTACAAATGTTGCAGGGGCGTTCATAAGACCGAAAGGCATGAAATTCCATTGGAATAGACCCCTAGGCGTCGAAAAAGCAGTAAACGGTTTGGCGTGTTCGGATAATGGAACTTGCCAATATCCCTTAGACAAATCGAGTTTAGTAAAGAAATGAGAATTCGATAGTCTCGTAAGTAGCTCTTCTAGTAAAGGCATAGGTTCAGCATCAAATTTAGTCACTTGATTCAATTTGCGATAATCCACGCAAAGACGTATGTTATTGTCTTTTTTTCGTACAATAACCATCGGCGAAGAATATGCTGATGTGGATGGTTCAATAATTTTTAACTCTATCATCTCATCCAACTCTTTCTGTACCTGTGCTTGAAAATGTATCGGGATAGGATACGGTCTGACTCTTATAGGACTATGGTCAGTAAGAATAATGTCATGTTGAATGACATCAGTTTGACCAGGAATGTCAGTAAGGACATCCTGAAATTGTTCTAACATAGTAGAAACTTGTTTCTGCTCTCCTGGAGATAATTCTAGAGAAATTGCAACATCTTTCCATGATTCATTAGAGTGAAGAGGAATCATTGGAAAAGGTAAATTTACATCCGAGAAACTCGTTTCCTCATCCTGTATTACTGACAGAGATGAGTACTGTCCATGTTGGACTGGGAAATCGTCCGTTGCCTGGAAAACAGGTTGTAAATAAATAGGACGTTCATGGAATTCCGTGAGCATGTTGATGTGGAAGGTTTTACGCTTCCCGTCAATATCGACGATATAGTCAACATCGGAAACTTTTGATATTATATCGTACGGACCTTTCCAAGAAATAAGAAGTCTATTTTCCCTACAAGGTAGCAAGACAAATGCTTTGTCACCTGGACAAAGTTGTCGCAAACATCTCTTTTTATTGGCAAATTTCCTTGCCTTCTGTTTCGCAAATTCAGAAGAAGCAGTTGCCAATTTGCATGCTTCAATAATCTTGTGTCTAAGTGCGATGACATATTCATAAGAGGATTTTGTGTCATCAACAATATTATCAGCAGTTATAAGATCATGAAGTAAGGACATAGGACCTCGCGGTTTCGCGCCAAAGACAAGTTCAAAGGGAGAAAATCCTTTATGTTCGTTGGCGACCTCTCTATATGCAAAGAGAGCCGCGGGTAAAACCGTATCCCAATCCTGAGGATGATCTTCTGTTATCTTACCTAGTAGGTTTTTCAGAGTTCTATTCAAACGTTCCACCATCCCATTGGACATAGGATGATAAATACTACTCAGCGATCTCTCTATCTTAAGAGTCGACATTACTTGAGACATGGTATCCGATATGAGTTGGGTACCATGGTCGGATAATATTTCTGCTGGAAACCCCAGACGAGAAAATATTAACCAAAGAGCATCTGCGACATCAGCAGTAGTTATGCTCTTTAGAGGAACAGCCTCCGGCCAACGTGTGCACATATCAACACACGTCAAAATAAATTGGTGTCCTCTAGCAGACTTTATCTTAAATGGACCAATGATGTCTATCGCCATTTTTTGAAATGGCCGAATGGGAATGTCTGCAGCCTGAATAGGTGCATCATGGCGTGGACCTCTGGATTTAATCTCTTGACATACTTTACAAGATCGACAATAGATTCGTATGTCCTTATTCACAGCAGGCCAAAAGAAAGATTGAAGAACTCTAGCTTTAGTACGGGAAAAACCCATATGTCCAGCACACTGCGAATCATGAGCGTGCTGTAAGATTTTAACTCTCATATTTTTAGGCACAAGGATTTGAGAATGAATGGACTTAGCGGAGTCTTGTACCATACGTACAAGTACGCCATTCCTCATCGTAATCCAAGATTTACGATTTGTATCCTTATTCGGATCACCTTTTGTTGCCAGAGTAAAGAATTTCTTTAGAGTAGGATCATCTTCCTGCTGTTTGATAAAGGAATCATGGGAAATCTCCAAGGGATCATCTTGGATCTGCGCATCATTATCTTCAGAATGTGAAGTTTGTGGCATATTAAGAGCTTGAGCCCTAGTGATTACTGCATTAGCAGATTGCATATTAACATTTTCCCAATTAGAAATTTGCTGTGGAGTGCATTCTTTCACTCCATGAATGCGACCGATGATAAGATCAGCGATCGGATTCGGCAAGAGACATGCTTGCACCTCTCCTGTAAAGAAAGGCGTAGCAATATTGATAATGGCAGTGGAGTACTTCTCCAATGTGCCACCAAATGTTAAACATTTGACTATATTACCTGTAGCTCGAGAAGGATTTACGAGTGATTGCCTCACTCCGATGGTAGTGCACCCCGAGTCGAAAAGAATTGATACCGGAGTACCATCTATTAGGCCCTTATTAAAGACAAGAGCACCCCTTCCATTATGCGCGATTGACGCATGGAGCGCGGGAAGCGGGTGACCGCAGCTTAAAGTAGAAACTGTGGTTGGATCGAATAATGTTTTGCATTGCGAACACTGAGATGCTCTAGCAAAATCGAAAGCGGAATTTGCTACACTATTGGAGTCTTTTTTATCATTATTCTGATTATCGGTGTCGTGGAACTCCTGTTGTGCAGAGTTAGCCTGGTAATACGATTTACCATGTCTTTTGTGTTGTGATCTACCTCGGTTATAATTGTCTCTATAATTATCATTTCCCTTGTTATAACCCCTATTTGGGTTTGAATCATAACATTCATGATCATAATCATCACGCTCATTATATTGAGTATCCCTGTAATATTGTTTCTTTTGTCTCCATGAAGTACTTGGGTAGTTCCTATAGCTACTCCCTTTCCGAGAATGTCTAACATTATGGGTACCCCTCGCGTGTCGAGGACTATCAGCCCGATTCCAGTTCTTCAAAGAAGAACTCTGATTTGAGTGGTTATCTTGGTTTTGATACCCATTCCAATTAACCTTTTTATCAAATTTATTTTTAGCTCCTTGGAATTTGTGTGAGTAATTCTGATTATATTCTGTTGCCGAAGCAACTGGCATACTCTCTTTAATGTTAGAGTTACTAAGAATCATGTCAGGGTGTGCCGTGGCATATTGGTCACAATATTCTTCCATTTGCTTTATTGTACTAGGTTTACGCTCATGTAAGAACTCTAAGAATGATTTATTTACAGAAGACATGACCTTGTCTCTTAGCAATAAATCCGTAAGACCATCAAATGTTTTCTCTGTTTTGGATAATTCAATCCATCGTGAAAGTGTAATTCGTGCTTTTGAGATGAATTCTGAGAATTCTACACCTACCTCAGGTCTCATTGTTTTAACCAAAAGACGATAACCTTCCTCAGACAGCTGATATCTCTTTATCAAAGCTGCCCTAATAGCATCATAATTATCCTTGTCGGCCTCTTCAACGAAATATAACTTACTCAGAGACTCCCCTTTTAGATTTTCAGACAACTGATTCACATACTGTGATTTGTCAACATTATGAGCTCGACAAGCCCGTTCAAATCTAGAAAGCCAAAATGTTATGTCATCACTGGTAGGGTTGAACGCTGGTACCTTGACCTTGTACACAAAGGGTTTACCATTACCACCAGATGCCTGATTAACATTACTCATATATGTCAATTTTAATTTCTCTAATTCAAACTCATGTTCTCTTATTGCTTTTCTCTCTTCTGCTTCTCTATCTAATCTTTTCTGTTCTGCAGCAGCATCTAATTTTTTCTGTTCTGCAGCAGCAGCAGCTTCTAATTTTTTCTGTTCTGCAGCAGCATCTAATTTTTTCTGTTCTGCAGCAGCATCTAATTTTTTCTGTTCTGCAGCAGCATTTAATTTTTTCTGTTCTGCAGCAGCATCTAATTTTTTTTGTTCTGCAGCAGCATCTAATTTTTTCTGTTCTGCAGCAGCAGCAGTTTCTAATTTTTTCTGTTCTGCAGCAGCTTCCAATTTCTTCTGTTCTGCATCAAATCTCCTTTCCTCCACTTGCATCTGCAATTTCTTTAGTTCAGCAGCAATATCAGCTTCTTTTTCTAATCTTTTTTCTTCAGCCAGAGCTTTTCTCTCTTCAGCAAAAGCTTCTCTTTCTAATCTTTTCTCTTCAGCCAGAGTTTTTCTCTCTTCTGCAGCAGCTTTTTTCTCTTCAGCAGCAGCTTTTCTCTCTTCTGCAGCTAATGCTTTGTCATATTGAGCAACAGCCCATTCTTCTAAGTCTTTCCCAGTCTTATCAAGAGATCTTCCTTGTGCAATAAAATAATCTAATGTAGACATCTTGTCTTCTTAAATCAGAAACCTGAAAAAGTAAATAAATTACCCTCTTTCACTCTAATGGGAGACAAGTCTATACCATAGACTTAGTCTTAGTGCAAACTTGTATGGTTTATAATAACCAATGATAACTTGAGTACCTGTGGACAACAATAACTGTATCTCAAATACTGTGGGAGACAAGCCTTACAAAGGTCTTGTATACCTCAATGTAATCAAAGATCACTTGGGTACCTGTGGAAAATAATCATAAAGTACTGATCTGTACTATACTATCAGTGTATACCACTATAACTCCTATGTCATATGTCAACTAAAGACATTACAAAGGACAAACAAGAAAAGACAATATGAACACATTTGCAGAGATCAAATTAAATTAAATAGGAAAAATGAAAAAAATGATCACAGAAACCGTGATGATAACTGCAATAAGATAACAAGACAAATAACGCCACAGTGTATAAACATAAGGGTGTAAAAAACTGAAATGAAAGGAAAGATGAGACCTACAATTATACAAACAAATCAAACAAAAATAAAGAACAGAAAAAATGTTACAAATACAAATATGAAACAGTCATCACAACTAACCAAATATTTGCAAACTATGTTGCATGCAAATTTCAATTAAGAAATTGCTCCCTATAGAACGTCAGAACAAGACCAATATCACTCGGTATTTCCTGTTCTAGTCACCTCCCATCCAGGCCCGCAACATATAAACACCTACACATATAAACAAATAACATGTAAACATAAATAGCATATAGCATACAATATAATTTATATCATGAATGGAATGTGTTGCAGGTATAGTGTTTTAAAGCAGGCACAGTTTATTTTAATACTAATAACTTGCCACTTTATTGAGTAATAGATTTAATTTTAAACTATTACACAGTTCAAATTTTTTTTCTTTGTTGAGCATATGAAGATCCAACGATGAACTATGCAATTTATGTTCAACAACACTGTGATTCTTCTGTACGTTGAGAAATGTCAACAATACTGCTCCAGATATTTTCTACACTTGATACAACTGTCCTGTGTAATACCGTCTGTACAGCGAAAAACTGTCAACAAGCGCTGACCTAGATACAGCATCATATCGGCAATACAGGTCAAGCTGACATCGATGTTGATGTGGTCAAACAAATGTTCTCTCAAGGCAAACTGTGATTCTCAACACAAAACTGCGTAGGCTGGACCCAGGAATCTGGTTCACCACTGTAAAGTTTATGTTTTCACTCGCACGCTCTGTAAGTGTCAGTCTGTAGAGAAGTGTACAGAGTTGTTGAGATCAGGTATGCTCCATGTTTACCCAGCGGTAAATGGGTAACTCACCCTAGTCCTGAGTTAGGGAAGGCAAAGGCAGCTGTAAATAGTAGTCTTCCTCTAAGGCTCCAGGGGAAGCAGGCCCTAAGCTTGGTCACTTCAACCGACGCAGGATGGTGTATGTATGGAGTAGACTGTGATAAACGCGAATGGTGTACTGTTCGTGTTCTGACCAAACTAATCACTCATACACTTGTGTCTACAAGGCACCAATGCAGACTGCTGGAATCTTTGTTTACACAATTTATTCAGACGTACACACTGGAACATAACGAGTACATCATGGGTATGTTGACACATCAATTTGTAGGCATACATAGCAGATCCGAAATCATGACACATTCATAAATAATGGGCAGTACATCAAAAGTTCATTGTCATGATACATTATGGCCGCATCCCCTATCTGACTAAACGCGTCAGTGAAGGCAGATCGGTAAATAACTAAAGTTGCTTGACGTCCATAGTTTGTAGTATATTATGGAACCACGAAAAGGGGTTTCTATCAAGATTGAGATCTCTTTGTCACTGTCCAAGTAATAAGATACATGCCCCGTTCTTTGGACAGTAATCAGAAAATATGATGACAGGAATACAACATGGCCGCCTCCCTGAGTTGCCGCTCACTCACTCGTAGGAAGGTGAATATAAGCCAAAGTTAATTTATAATATGCATATACATAGTTTCATAAATGTTTCCATACAGCTCTACTGTAATCAGGTGAATTCACGTAGCCCTAACCGCTGTAGGAAAGCCTGTCATCTTCGTCGATACAAAATACGACCCTGGCGATACGAAGCACAATGTTCCATCTGGGTCTAATCGACGTGAGATCATCAAAATAGGGTCTGGCAATACATGGAGTCCGAATTATACATTGTACCGTACCTTAGGAGAGTCTCTAACACAAACTCTAGTAGAGACACAATCTCCTATAGAAGAAAACCACTTCATAACTAAGTTTTCCTTAAGAATCTACCAGCCCTTGGAAAATGCGTACCCGCCATTTTCACGGTACATCGGAACTCATCACGACTTCTCAAGACAACTCATACTTCCGCTGGAGCGGAATAACAAGAATCTAGTCCCGCCTACCCATCCAAAATATACAATATAGGACTGATTCTACTTGTACTAATAATATGTAATACATATGAATTCAGGCCATAAATATAATAAGCAAATTAATCTATTTTCTGGCCCTAAAAAATAAGTACAAACGTAAGAGCAATATCCGTGCGCCGGATCAATATCAAGAACGATTACTCCTATAATCAAAAGTGTGACTCAAACATGGATTATCTCGCTTTACCCATAGACAGCATTTTCATACACAAATGAATGAATGTCTATATTTTTTCCATATTAAATAGCCATATCGATTTTTGTAATATGTGCGTCAAAATATGCACGCAACAGTGCGACAATTGAAAGCACGCAATAAAATCCGTACCACAAATGTACCGATTACTACCGTAGTGAAATTAGGAAGGAGAAGGGGTCGACCCAATCCATTCTGTGACATAACCATTACAGCGCGGCTCCACTGACTTAATATGATTATTTTTATGTAAGAGGTTGTTTTGTTCAAGTCCGTGCTGTTTCATTGACAAATTTATTTATTTATTTTAGTTATTTTTTTTAATTTTATTTTTTTTTTTTTTTGGGGGGGGGGGGGGGGGGTTATTGTTTGAAACAGATCATGTTAGAAGTTTTAGACTCACCATTATCGACGATCCATTTGCCGTGGCTCACTCTAGATAACTATTGGTCCTGTGAAGATTGAATGACTCCACTAATAAAAAGAAGAAAATATTGCACAAGACACGTTATTGCCTCGAAGCTTTCTTTCTTTTTTTCTTTTTTTTTTTAGCTGCGTTAAACTGGGAATATAACCTTTCAACTTTTGGATTGATTTTTTTTTTTTTTTTTTACATTGAATATGGTGCTTTTTCTGTGTATGACACACACGGTTCATCCTCATGTTCATCCACATGTGGGTTATAATGTGGGTATTTCGTTTTCTTGATTCTGTACCATCATCATCAGTCTTCAGCTCACCAAGGAGTATAGGCCTACCACAAACTCTTACCAAGTCTTTTTAATGCTGATTGGTTGTTTCCTGAGGAAGTATGTAATCGATCTCCATTTCTCTCTCTGAAATCTCCACTTTTATAGGTTGTTGGTTCTAGTCCACATGCCCGCATTTGTAATTACGTCTGGCCATTTAATGCGGAATATGCAACGGATGCATCTGTTGGTGAATGTCTGGAACTTGGATCTGATATTCTTGGGGACATCATGTGTTTCTGTGTCATAGAGTAAGACAGATTTAACATTTGTGTTTGAACAGCCTCCGTGTTATGTTCCTGTGAAAGAGCTGTAGAATTCCATACAGGTCGCAAAGACTTGAAGGCTAATCTGGTATTGACTTCTGGTTTGCTGTGGCTATCAAGGCCCGAAAGGGAAGAACAAAATAGTAATACCTCATCCTACCACGCATGTTGTAAGAAGCGTCTAAGAAAGCTTAAGCTTAGAGCCAGTTACACGACCTTGTAGAACCTCTCAATCGTAAAAGTTCAATCAGTAACAAGTCACCCAGCAGAAACAGAGGGAGAAATTAAATAAAGAAGACATGGAGACAGCTTGAGCTAATGGTTGACGTGAATTTATTGAAGGCTTGTAGTTCGCAGGGAGCTGATGGATTGTGATGATGACTGGTTTCTTTCTTCTTCTCTATCGATGTTACTTCACTGGGAGGTACAGCTGTGCACTTCTTCAGTCGTCAGACCATTAATCTGTATCGAATCTGTTTGCGTATTATTTAGTCTCTCTTGCTTTGTTTTATTTATTTATTTTTTCATAACTCTGTGTGTTCTGTTTGTTTGTTAGTTTGTGGTTGCCGTTGTTGTTGTTGTTTTGCTGCATTATTGTTAGTCATTTCGTTTTAACTTTCGATGTATGTCTTGGTTATCTTACGAATTCTGGTTCATATTAACTTTTTCCACCATCCCCCAGTTCAGCCGTGACAAGGTCACTGAAATAGAAAAGTATCCTGGCAGGAAAGTGGTGATTGCGTCAGACGGGTCAAGCGGTCAGTCCGCGCGTCTTCTTGGCCTTAGCGATGAATTCCTGCACAGTTCCTGCCACGCTTTTGGGGCAGTGGCCTCCATGGAAAGACTAGAAGTGAATTCTGTCCCACTAGCTGAGAGGCGTGTTCACAGTTTGATGTTTGATCTGTCGGCTTACGGGATAGATTTGAACGACGTGGAGTTACCTTCAGGTAAGTGTGGGCGGTACTGATCGTTGGGTGTAGAAATTTAATAACATAGTACGTAATATTAAAAATTCAGTGTGATAACAGTTTGTCTTCCTCATGACTTACTTAAATTTAAAAAGTCAAATGTTGATCACCTGACCTAGCTTCTACGCAGTGTGAGCACGAAAGAGCAGAGAGCTATAAACATCATCAACATTATCAACATTATCAACATCATCAACATCATTTCTTGTTCGCTCCTCATTCAGCTTGGAACCACCACTACAGCTGGTCTCTCCGTAGAAAGCCTGCGTCACAGCATTCATGTGTTATAACCAGTGGCGTCACTAGGGGGTTGCGGACCGCACCGGGTGACACCATCAGAAGGGGTGACACCAAAATGACTCTCTATAAAAATTTGTGTGCAGTGTTTCAGTTAGAAATTTATTATTTTTTATATAAATATATAAAAAAATTCCTGTAGTTACTAACGTTAAAATGAACATAATTTTGATGTAGTTCTTAAACGTTGCTAGCTGTTTATGTCACGACTATTGCCATTACATTCAGTGATATACGGGAATTACGATTTACGAGTAACATTTGTACAAAAAACATTACAGTACTCTGTATGGTCTGGTACGGGAGGAGGTCCATGGGGGGGGGGGGGGGGGGGGGGGGGGACATTACAGTTGGGTGACACCAACCCTAGTGACGTCACTGGCTATAACTGGGGTAGTTTTGGTAGCAATGTGTTTTATATAATAAAGTTATCGGCCTTGTGCACAACGTTATATTAATTGCCTCTTAGGCATCCCCGAGGGATTAGCAGGTATATTCTTCCTTTGCCTCCTCACTGGCCTCCGGAACTACTGGAGACAATCATTGACTGTGTGAAGGTAGGCTTTAGTAGACATTGCGGTAGTGGAGTGTAGTGTTAGAGACTTCGCTTATGCTAGATCTCAGCTTCAGCAGATTCGGGTATCCATTTTCACAGCTAGGTAGACTGGAGCGTGCGAGGGCATTTAGCTCAACACGGACAGCCAATCATAAACTCCGCATTACGTGACATTTCACCGTTCTGCTTATGTTGTTGTTTATGTTTTTTTTTTTTTTTTTTTTTAAACTCAGTTTACATATTAACTGAAACATAAGTGTAAACAAGTACAAGAGACACATCAAGTGCGTGGTCCTACAAAAAGCAGTTTGTGTATTCAGGAATGAATCTTTCTTACGAGCGAGTCTTACTCGCTTCTAAGGTAAAAAAAAACCTGTAGTAGGTCCTCTTCAGTCATAACTGACTATGAGAATACGCCCCTGAAGTGATAGCCCTTCAGTCATAACTGACTATGAGAATGCACCCCTGAAGTGATAGCCCTTCAGTCATAATTGACTATGAGAATGCACCCCTGAAGTGATTGCCCTTCAGTCATAACTGATTATGAGAATGCACCCCTGAAGTGATTGCCCTTCAGTCATAACTGATTATGAGAATGCACCCCTGAAGTGATAGCTCTCGGCTACTTTTTTCCTGATGTACCTTTCGGCGTGTTCCTTTCTCTTCTGCTTGTTGTGAGAGCTTCTTTTCGCCCAATCTGACATGATTCCGTAGGGCGCATTGCCACTTGGTGTGATTGGCAGCTTCATCTCCCAGGCTGCTGGATTTATGTCCTCTCCAGGGCGGGAGCTTGTGCACAGTTATTTGGAGATCAAGATGTTGCCATGCAGCATGTTCCCCTCTCCACGTAACCAAAGGAACGATAAAAAAAAGTACACATCATTGATGTCAAAGACTCGACTGAGAGATCAGTTATTGTTTCTGTACATATCACTGGTGCCCCGTGTATTTCTCGGGGGGGGGGGGGGGGCGCTAATGAAACAACGAAAGTAGGTGTCTACTGCTGTCTCATGCATGTCGTCCATGACGACAAATAGGAGATGGTGCATGGGTCTGGTAACCTCATCATGTCAAACTAAAATTGAGTCGTTAACTTTTTTTTTGATACACCGGACAATAGTGTCTTTTGTGTTTGGACATGCGCCCTAATATAACCGACGGATTTTGTGTCTATGTTGAAGTGGACATGCCTCGCGGAAACGAGTTGAAACACCTATATATATATGTGTATGCATATATATATATATATATATATATATATATATATATATATATATATATATATATATATATATATATATATATATATATATATATATATATATATATATATATATATATATATATATATATATATATATATATATATATATATATAATTTGAAACAAATTGCTGCTGTTTTCTTGCAGGTAACAATTTATTCTGTAACAATTTATTTGACATCATGACTAATGATGTAAAATGTCATCCTCATGCACAACCTCATATTAGTTGTCTTGTACGACACACCACGTGGCATTCTTTCTCTGTGTCATCATAGACCCCCCAGGAAATACACGGGACAGGCAATAGGTTATCTCAACTCATTATCTACCACTTATTTATCAAACGTAACGACTAACGGCAAGATGGACAAAGATAGATAGTGTAAGACTTACAAGGACAAAGGAGAAAGAGGTGGCCAACGTTACGACCACAAAGTTCTTTGTCAGGGACAAACGGACGAAAACAGTTAAGAAAGGAAAGTGAGGACTAATCTAAAGGCATAAAAAACAAGGATTGCTATTGTTATTGTTGAACAGAATTGACATCATTGCACTCCGGGCAAACTCATAGGTGCTCAGTCTTCCTTAGTATATGTCAAAGAGTATGAATACTAACTGTTCCTGTAACTCGCTGGTTATATACACCACGGATGCGTCCTCTCACACGTCCATCTCTGATAGCCTTACGTTTGATGCCAAATCCCAACAGTCTTAACCTTGATGATTCATCTATTGCAGTGTCATTCTCTAATAGGCAATCTTTAATTGTTCTCAGTATGTCTCCTTTATCCATATCCAGTGTCCCCACTATGGCTGCTCTTGATGCTAATCTGTCAGCTCTCTCATTACCGCGTATCCTTTCATGACCAGGACAGTAGATCCACACCAGCTTCTGTGGATTCGAAGCTTCTATGAATGTTTTCCATTCACGCCTTAGCCAACCATTTTGAATCTTTCGAAGCATGGACTGAATGTCTGAATACAAGGATACAAATCGCTAAGTAAGATCGCTGATGTCACTCTGGTAAATCCAAGTCAGAAAATACAGTTGACAGGGTCAGAAAACACAGTTGATAGGGTCAGAAAACATAGTTGATAGGGTCAGAAAACATAGTTGACAGGGTCAGAAAACACAGTTGACAGGGTCAAAACAGTTGACAGGGTCAAAAAAACACAGTTGATAGGGTCGGAAAACACAGTTGACAGGATGATTGAACCGTCACTTCCTATTTATAAATGTCTATATCCTGGCTTGTATCTACTGGATAAAGGTCAAGGTAGTCCCGTAGCAGATACAACCGTAGGGGAGTGAAGTGTTAGAGCTTTCACTATACTAGGTCCAGCTTCAAAAGGTGGGGTAACCAATTCCCTCCCTTGCTGCCTTTTCCTTCCCTAATACACGAGCAAGGTCAGGGTACACATTTCTAGCTGGGTAGATTGCATATACATGAAACAAATGTGAAATTACTGCCATTTGACAAATAAATTGTATTTTATACTTCTGCCTCCTTGACAAAATTGTATCTCAACTGTTGATCCCAAGAACTTATGGCGGGAACCAGTTGTTGCTATGTCGTGTAATGTCTGTTTATTTGGCATTTTAGATTTTATTTTTAAAATTTCAATCCCAGAAATAAAAAAGAAACCGTATTAGCCAAATGGCATAAGACCTCACTAAATAATTTTGTTGTCAATGTATTGCTGGGGGGGGTTAAATTCTGACTTAACAAATGTTCACTCTTATAGCCGACATAAACTGCCATTTTTTTTTTTTTTTTGGTCGATGCTCTACAAACAGGTTTCTCCCTGAAGATGTTTGGCAGCACTGGAGACAGGCACATGAGCATAGCTATACCAAAGTCAGACTCTGCTCTGGTCAGGCATATGAGATTAATACTTGATAGATCTGTGAGTATCTTCATCATTGTTGTCAAGTTTTTTTTTTAATTGGTGAAAAAAATATCCTGTTCAACCTACGATGGGTTATAATTAGGATATATAATGTGTTCAATTGACGATATGCAAACAAGGCATCATATCTTGTGTCCAATTATTGTAAAACAGAGTCAATTAAAATTTCCAAATTCTATTTGTCTGTTGTCAGTTAAACATCATTTTGTTAAACATGATTTTGTTTAAACATCGCTTTGTTAAACATCACCGCTGTTAAAAGAGTAAACCTTTGCAGAAATTAAAATGGTCATATATTCTGTTTGAAAACATAGACTACATAATTATAGTAATGATATGACTTTTCAAACTTTGGGACTGCTTGGCAAAGAAAAACATTCCAGCAACTCTGATCAGAGCTTCTACAACAGTTGCCGAAATTATGTGAGGACGGCAAACCATAAGTCAGAAGAGTTCAGGACCACCACTGGTGTAAAAAAGGTAAAGGAACCCGTTACACGCCCATTCAGGCATATTGGGAATATGGTGTTAGGCCCATATTATCTTGACCGTCGGCACACTAGGGGTGATGTGGTCGGCATCACGCCGGCCGCCTTAACCTTCCCAGAGTTGCTCTGGTACCCATTTGGGGCTGGGTCAACTCAGGAGCCGTTTATGGCCTAAAAAATGCCCACCTCATCTGGGGGATCGAACCATAGATCACTGCGCTAGGAAGCCAGTGCACTAATCACTACGCTACCGCGGCTCCTCCACTGGTGTAAGACAGGGTGATATCCTGTCACCTTATCTTTTCATACTCATTAAAGCATGTAAGGAAAGGACAAGAAAGCATTCAATGGCGTACTGGAAGATTAGACAGGTTTGTATTTCAGAGCTGGCATTTGCCGATGATTTTGCCCTGATTGCTAAATTAGAGGCACATCTTCAATCCAACCAGCAAGTTTGGAAGGAAGAGCTGGAGAAGAGAGGGGTGGTCATCAGCATCTCTTAAACAAAAACCAAGGGATATCACGAAAGGGACGAAGGCATCAGATTATGCTGGGAGAACAGGTCCTGAAGCAGGTCAACCACTTTAAATAACTTGAAGCTGTCATAGACTGTAAGGGGGGCATCAAGGAAAGCTACCCGAAGAGCAGCAGCTGGGAGACTTTTTCAGGCCATAAATCCAGGATTCTTCAGGAAAAGAGAAATTGGCAAGAAGACGAAGATTGCTGTATACCGCTTCACCTATGTTCCAATCTTGATTTATGGATGTGAGTCATGAGCAATGACTACAACCCACAAAAGCCAGCTCCAAACCCCAGAAATAAGGTATCTGAGGACGGTGGTTGAAGCAACAAGAAGAGATATGGTTCACAACCAGACGATGTGGCAAGGCTTCAAAACCCTGACCCAAGTAGAACAGTCTCAAGTGTGGAACTGGTTACAATAACCATACAGATGTCATAGGACAGGAGATGAGACGAAGCTGGTGGTGATGGATATGACAAACATTGAGGACAGCTATTGATAGTATTACAAGTTAGTTCTAATTGTGGGATCACCGGGACAATGGAAGTAGAGGGAGAATTTTTTTTTAAACAGATAGGGAAGAGTACTGGAGACAGAAATGAAAAGGACAAGGAATATATAGAAAGACCTTGCATGGATGGTACAGAACATGAGCTTTTGGCATGCATTTGCTGAATACCTAGACTACATTGGGAGCTGAAAGGTAGATTTGATGATGATCGACCTCCACAATTTAGTTGGTGTAGACCTTTCTTTTGCCCATTACCACTTCAGCAGTCAAATAACCAGAATAACATGGCATACTGACCTCCCTTTCTGCGCATGTCTCTTTTTAGATGATGCGCAATATTTTTATCAAGTGCTTTAACACCTGGAAGTGGCCCATTGAGGAGGAGCTGGATGAGGCATGGGCTCTGAGGCATCTCAAGTTCAGCCCGCGCCTCTTTGACATCAAGTTGTTTCAACGGTTGGAGACAGTTGCCTACTTCCAGGACACTAACCTCTACGTCATGGTGGAGGGGGAGGCAGCCAGGTGCTGTAACTTTCACACAGGTAGGTGATGTGGATTGTTGTTTTGATGACGTTGTGGTGGTTGAGATAGTTGTTGCTGTAGTGATGATGAGGTATCGTGACAGTATTGATATAATGATGATACATGATAATATTCTATAGTGGGTGATGATTAGCTGTATGACAGATGTGGTAGATGATGATGATAACAATGATAAGGATCTTGTTTTAACTGCGTCATATGATATGATGATTTGAGTGGTTCACTTGGTCATGGCGCTTTTATTTAAAGCAATAGTGAACATAATGATTGTAAAAATGTAGTTGCCAAGGTGATCATCAAACGATATGATATCGTGACTACACTGGGAGGTACATCCCTACAAGATGTAGAATCAAGTCAGCAATATGTAACTGATGACAAGAACCAGACAAGTGCCAGTGGAACAAGATCTGAGGAGAAAACGATGGTTTTTGGATAGGACACACACTGAGAAAACAATTACAAGGCAATCCTTGTTCTGAAACCCCCAGAGTAAGATAAACTGAGGGAGACCAAAAATACATGGAAGGAAATTTGACATAAACATGACGAGGATAAAGAAGACATGAAATTACCTTGGACATCACAGGAAGACATGAAATTACCTTGGACATCATAGGACATGAAATTACCTTAGACAGCACATCACAGGACAGGAAAACTTGGAATTACCTTGGACAGCACATCACAAAACAGGAAAACATGGAATTACCTTGGACAGCACATCACAAAACAGGAAAATGTGGAATTACCTCAGACAGCACATCACAAAACAGGAAAACACGGAATTACCTCAGACAGCACATCACAAAATATGAAAACATGGAATTACCTCAGACAGCACATCACAAAACAGGAAAAAGTGGAATTACCTCAGATAGCACATCACAAAACAGGAAAACATGGAATTACCTCAGATAGCACATCACAAAACAGGAAAATGTGGAATTACCTCAGACAGCACATAAAAAAACATGGAATTACCTCGAACAGCATACCACAAAATAGGAAACCATGGAATTAACTCAGACAGCACATAAGTCGGAAACATTGAGTTAACCGTCGGACAGCAATTCATACCACCACGAATAATAGGAAGAAACCATGTGTGAATAACTCAGGACAGGCAAACACTAAATGACAGCTTGAGAACTATGCTGGAAGTGAAAGTACTTGGTTGTGTTCAATCAAAAGGGTGGATGCAATGGAATGGACTTAGAGGAGTACGAAGCCTCATGAGGGTCGGGAGTGTAATGGTAAAACGGAGAGTTTGTTGGTCAGCGATGGGGGTCGATGGGTGTGGGAATTTGTGTTCACACATTCAGTGTTTGTAATGTGAAATCAATGTGTTAGGCGGGATGGTGCCGTGTGTGTGTAATATTTTAAACGTTCTTGGGTTGTTGACAGCCTATTCCTGCTGTTCATTATTTATGTCGTATTCGTGTTTTTTGCATGTAGCTATTTTTGTTTATTGTGGGTGGTTTGTAGAACACTGTAATGTGGATGAATTTTCGGGAGGTTGGGTATAATAATTATTGACAAATTGCTGATTGTTAGTGTTTGGGGCACATGGGATTTGCGCGACAGTGATGTAGTATTTTTTGTGTTTTTTTGCTACCAAGTATTTTTGATTGGAAGCAGTTCTGTAATAGTATTATGATATTGGTTTTAGGGAGTTAAGTCGGATATCCTGTTTGTATGTAGTTCTTAATATTATATGGCTCTTATTATTTTTCCTTCTTGGATTAATGCTATATAAATTATTTTAATTTATTTTTAGGTATCGGATATCTTGAATTATTTGATTATATCATAGGTTAGGTAGGTAATTGTTTGTGGGTGGTAAACTGAGTAATGCAATGTAGTTAAGGTTAAGGCAGGAGGTATTTTGGACCTTTGGCTGGTGTGGCACTGATTGGAGGAACTCCAGGTAACTAGTGATTGGTGTGGGTGGGATGGGGGGAGGGGGTGGGGGAGTTGCGAAGGAATAGATTGTGGTTTAGAGATATAAATGTTTGGTGTGGTGATTTTTGGGTTTCAGGTGATGGGGGAGATGGGGTGGGTGGATGGTAGGGGTACATTGACGGGGAGGCGGTGGAGTAAGGATTGGGATTGGCGTGGTTTGGACTTGGGAGGGGATGTCAGGATGGGGGATTGGTGGTGGAGAGGATGTGGGGATGGGTGTGAGAGCTAACTTATGTGACTTGCCCGAGAACAAGACTGGAATACTATGCCAGTTGAACAAGGATTGTCTTAGAAATAACTCATCCAACGCCGAAACTACAGTTTTGAAATGAAATTCTAAGGTCATAATCTATTTGTGTTTTTGTGCATAGCAACTATCATTGGCAGATCCTAGAGTTACTATGCTATGGCAGTTGATGTCTTGAGTTCTACTCATTAGGTTTAGAGCTGTGGAACCGACATGGTCCTCATATATCTGACGGTCATATTCTCCTTAATGCAATACTCTAACATCCCAATTACCACTACAGAAGGCGCCCTCACTTGTCGGTTCCTCCCCAAGGTGGCGTAAGCGGAATAAAAAACGGGAAGTTGGTCAATTAAGGCAAAAAAGACATGAAACCATGTGGAGGTAAGAAGCAATAATGGTAGCAGTAAGGAAGAACGTTGGGCCCTAAATATTTGTTGCTTGGTGCTCCTAAGTGGAGTGGAGGTCACAACGATACTATATTGGGTGTATGGGTGGTGAGCTTGAAGGTGCTTATACGTGGTGAGGGGGACTTAAAGTTTTTTGTTAGTGAGGGGGGTATGGGGGCTAGCTGGGTGGGGGAGGAGGGGGGTTCGGGGTCTAGCGTGGGTTGTTGTTTGGGTAGTGGTTGGTGGGGTGTGTGTTGGGGGTGGTAAATGGTCTGTAGGGTTGTCTATGGGTGGGGTGTTAGTTGGTGTGAGTTGGGCTTGGGTGTGGTTTGTGTTGAAAGTGGTCGGTTATTTGGGTTCATGGTTATAGTAGTTAGCGGGAGGTGTGGGGATGGTCTGGTAAGGTCACGTGTTTGTGAGGTATGGGACTTGTGCGGTGCCTAGTAGTGGGGATGTGTTGGTGGTGTATGCATGAAGTTTTATAACTTCGTGTGGATGTAGATGGCTTGGGATGGGTTGGTAGGGGTTAGGAGCTGGTGTTGGTAGGGATTGCTGCGATGTTTGGTGTAGGGGGTATGGGTGGTGTTATGGGTGTGATTGGTCATGATAGGTTGGGATGTTGTAATGGGGGTGGTTGGGTAACTGGTATAGAGTTTGGTGGATGTAGATGGCGGACTGGTCTGTTAGTGGTTGTAGGTCGTGGGGGTTGGATGGGTGGGTTGTAGAGGGGTGGTAGGGGGGAGGTTGTGGTAGGTAGATGTATGTGGGATGTTTGTTATATGTGGTGGTGCGTGGAGGGCAGGGGGTGGGTGGGTTTGGAAGGTGGTAGTGGGTAATGGGAGAGTAGGAATGGGAAAGATAGTGTATGGTAGTTGGAGGTGAGTAATTGAAGTCGGGAGGCTTGGTAAGGTGGTTGGGGAGTAGGTGGAGAAAACAGGACATAAGTTATTCTGTGGTGATGAGTAAGGATTTAGGGTGATAGGTATTATGGAGGTGTGGTAAGATGGTGTAAGGTAGGAGTGTGTAATAGGTTGGGGAGTATGGTGTGAGATAATTGTTGGGGTGAATGGAGGAGGGTTAACTGTGGTGTGATGGGTGGAGTTTTAAGGGAGGGTATGGAAAGGGCCATGGTATAGGTTCTGGTAATCGTGGGGACAGAGTGGAGATGAGGCTAATGGTGGGATGAGTGGAATTTTTGGTATATGAATGATTAATGGGTAGGTGGGGCGGGGAGGGGTGGGTGATTGGGGTCGGAGCATAATCAGTGTGTGAGAGGGAGTTTACATGAAAAGAAGGTCATCCATCTGGCTAGATAAATTGTAATGGATAACTGGTATGTGCAGCGGGTTTGGGTAGGGGGTGGCTGGCACTGCTTTTAAGGGGCGAGAGGTGGGGGCGGCTGGGAAAGTCAGCACCAAGCAAGGAATGTCACATGATCTTGTAATTGTGTAGTTTGAGCGATGGGCCCCTCTGAATTTGTGGTAGATGGTGGATCAGTTGCCTGCTAACAACCCATGCACAACACATAGAAATCGCCACTCTGATGGAGCAGTATCATATCATTTCAATGTCTCCCCAGGAGCACTACACAGGTGTCTAATGTGAATGATATTAACATAAGATGGAAGTAACAAGTGTAGGTATGATGGACATCATTTATTTCACTTCATAATCTGGGGGGGAAGGGGTTTTTTTTTTTTTTTTTTATGGTTTAACGATACGACAGGTTTAGATGTCAATTATTGGAAAATGAGCTAGGAACGGTATCACTCACTGTCCTCAGCTATATCTTAGCAGCTGTGCCCTCACATGACCTGGGACAATCACCAGGTCATGCCCTCACTCAGGTGGCAAACATTCACCAGGGTTTACCAATGGGCTTTTCCTCTAAGGTTTGCCAACGCTAAATTGCCAAAGTCTTTAGCTCCATGTCTATTTCTCAGATTCTACGGCCTCAAGGGAGAGAGAGACATAGTTTTCTCGACTATGTACTGGGGGGGCAGTAGGAGTAAGGTATGGAACCTTGTGCTTGTACATATGGTTGTGATCATTGTTCCGTTGTTGTGGTGCTGTCGACAGGTGGACGTGGACCGTTGTTTGTTGCACTGTGGGGAAGTGAATAAGGGGGGATTGAACCTTATACACGTTCACAGCATCAAGGTTTTTGCTGGTCAGGTTATTGTACCTTGATACATCATCATTACATCAGATGTTCTTCATGTTATTGTACCTTGATACATCATCATTACATCAGATGTTCTTCATGTTATGGGGGGAGGATGGGGGGGTACCTTATACATCATCATGGGGTACAACTAGTTATGCTCTTGATTGTACCTATGATACATCATCATTACTAATCAGGTGGGGGGTAAGGCGTTTAGACTTGACACAGGGTTATTGACCTACCGTGATACATCAACTATTAAGGAGTACATCAGATATGTCTTCTAGTCATGTTATTGTACCATGATACATCATCATTACTATCAGATGTTCTGATCATGTTAAGATGTGGGGGAGGTAAGGCGCTTGATAGGGTCATTCATTACATCAGGATGTTCTTGTGGGATGTGTATTGTACCTTGATACATCATCATGACATGCTGGGGAGGATGTTGGGGTTCCAATTTTTGTACCTTGATACATCATCGTTACATCAGATGTTCTTCATGTTGGAAGTTAACTATCAGAGATTGACAGTTCCCTTTATCTAAGCCTGTCTGGAGCAGTATTTGTAGTTTAGTCCTTTTTTTTTTTTTTAAATATTATCATACCATGACTGTCTTTGTTTTCTCTTGCCTTCATTAATTTCATTTTTTTTTAAACTCCTGCTTTCAAATATTAATAATAAAGGTAATCCTATCCATACAGGAGTGAAGGGTTAGAGACCACTAACGTGTGAGGGGGGGTAGAGGTGACCAGTTCCCTTCCTTGCTGCATTTGCCTTCCCTAACTAAAGAGCACAGTCAAGTATCCAT
The DNA here is from genome assembly GCA_024509875.1 of Oreohelix idahoensis. Classification (NCBI taxonomy): domain Eukaryota; kingdom Metazoa; phylum Mollusca; class Gastropoda; order Stylommatophora; family Oreohelicidae; genus Oreohelix; species Oreohelix idahoensis. The sequence goes on along the minus strand of JAMPIV010020817.1, from coordinate 586,769 downwards.
TTACAGCTGGGTAGACTGAAGCATAGCACTACCAAATTTTGATTCCGGTAACTTTGCTATAACAGTCAAGTGCTCTAACTACATGGCCAATCACATGCTCATGCTAAGAATACAAATATTTATTCCTGACCTTTATTTCCACAACTAGTTTTTAATTCATCATTCAAAATTCCTTTTTATCATTTGTGTCTATGGTTCCAGTATTGTGAGTTTCTCCAGCAAGTCTGTATTTGGAGCTTACAATCTTAAAAGTTACCGTCTCCACTTTTTTTCATATTCTGTTTATCTTATTTCAAAGACTTCAGCGAGAGCAAAATCTTGTTCTTGTTTTCGTTTGAATCGAAACATTCACTTTCCTGTATATACTCGCTGGATTTCCTCAAGGCAGCTTTGAGAGTGTCTTGTCTCAGGGCAGATTCTTAGAAGGAGTAATTGTTGATTTATTTTTGTCCATGCAAGTGTGCATTATTATGATTTTAATATATTCTTATGACATAATTTAAGACAAAAACATATGTGTTGGCTAGTCTTATATTCTTGTGAAATAATTGGAGACACAGACGTGTGTTGGGAAGTCTCCACATGAAGTGGGGGAAAAAGGCAAGATTCTGTTTCACAAATGAGACATCAAAATGTTAGTCATACCGGGCTAAACAACATTTTCCTGAAAACCATAATGAAAGACAAACAGGCATGTGAAGCAGTGGCAGAATGAATCATTAAGGCCAGGTATTAAAAATGTGTGGTCCATTACAACCAAGCTTTTATTCATAATCTGATGCTAGCACACGTTTTGAGGACAAAAAATTAAAAACCCAACCCTTAGATAAGCACTCGGGCGAAATACAGACAACATTACTTTACCACAAGTAATCTTGATAAATAGTCACTTAAGTATAATATTTAACTGTTGTCTTGGTAAATACTAAGTACTGCTTCAGGCCACAAGTATGCTGCGTACAATTTAACTATAGATAGTTTTGATAAATAACCACTTAAGGCCACAAATAGGTTAAGTGTAACATTTAACTAAGATAATTGTGATAAATAACCACTTTAGGTCACAAATAGGTTTAGTCTAATATTTAACTTGGATAGTGTTGATAAGTAACCACTTAAGGTCACATCACAAAAGGGTTAAGAGTCAGGTACCCAATTACAGCTGGGTAGACAGAATGACACCACTGTATTTCAAACCCGGTACCTTTGCTGTGAAAGGCCAGTGCTCTAAGCACTCTGCCAATCAAACGCTGGATTAATAGATATAAGGTATAATTAGAAATGATTGCTAATTAAGAGTTTCTATATTAACAAGTGACTTCAGAATATGAACACTGTCCTCCATAAACAGACACGAGAAACTTAACAACCTGGGAGCTGAGTTGACCATTGCCATAAAATATAAACAACTCTCACTGTGTTCACATATAACTTGATTATACTGGTCCAGGTTTAGTGGCTAGCTGCATGTATGTGTCAGTGCAAGTATTTGTGAAGTTTTTGTGTTTGAAAGTGGAAATTTAAAAAAATAAAAAAAAATAAAAAATTACTGTAGGAAAATGTATATGCACTTTTCCATATTGTTATCTGCAAAAACATCTGTTTATGACAGTCAATGTTTTTCATGTCCTAGTGACTTGGCAAGGAAAGAGGATTTAAGTAAGAAGAGAAAGAAATAAGTGTAATAAAACCAATGTTAAATCATATCTTCAGATTTTTGTTTTTATAATCTGATTCCTCTGAATGCAAGAATGAAAAAGAAATCAAGAAAAGTAAAAAAGAAAAACTGCCTATAAATGTATTAATGGAGTATTCTCATCGGTGAAGGAAAAGACTAAGATGGTAACCCTCAAAAAGATAGAATGTCTGAAGAATGACCAGCTAGTTTTTTGCAGGACTGACAAATTCCCAGCTGCCTAATAGAGAATAACAATGCTATAAAAGGCACAGACAAACAACTTAACATCACAACAACCTCAACAATAACTCAAAACTTAAGCACAAAAACATTGTCCGGAGGAATAATACAATACAGTACATACAAAATATACAATCAAGAAAATATATCATTCAAAATATAAAGGTCTTGATATAACTGATAGTTGCATGCACATGGTAAATGGCTGAAAGGAGCACATTATGCTGACAGGTGGCAACTGCCAAAAAATAATACATAAATAAAAACCCAGTACACAAGCCATAAAATAACAATTATTTATTTCCACTTTGAATGAATATGAAACATTGGTTCAATTTTATATGATGTACACTGTTCAAAAAAGATGGGGCATAGTACTTTTATATATACTTTCATGTCTGTAAAAAAAAACTTTTATCAAAACTACAAATGAGCAAACAAACTGTGTAGCTGAACAAAAGAAAACATGTTTCTCCATGTCTTGAGGCTCACCAACTATCAACACATGTACAGATACAATTTCTAAATAACACCAGTGTGGGTGGTTCTAAATTATACAAACTTGAAAACACGTCTTTGCACACTGAAAAGAGAAATCTAAATAACAATGCCTGACCCAGAGATCTTAGGTCAGATTTTTTCCTAAGGTCCTTTGTTTAGCTCCAGACACATGGCACTTGTAACACTGCAATATTTGTTCTGGAAGTGCTGAATGCCCTTACTGAGTGAAGGATACTTTAGATAGGGTTTTGTTTAACTTCACTTTGCATTCAAAGGTTTTTTTAACTTATTATACACAGGTTTTGTTTAATTTCATTTTTTATACACAGGTTTTGTTTAACTTAGCTTTTTATACATTTACTTAGTATGCACATTTTTATTTTTACATTTTTCTATGTGACTCAAGGAAAGGAATCTCCTTAAACTACTACACCAAAATAGTGAGGACTATTCCAAAATCAACCTCCGATTGGCTGGTAAAAATAATTAAAAATAGAGATAAAAATCTTATTACATACAAAACTTATATACATAACTGCATTACTTTACCACATAGTCGCCACCCAAATTCAGGCTCTTGTCGTACCGTGGCACCAGCTTTTGCCATCCCTCGTCAAGGAACGGCGCCACCAGGGTACCCAGCCAGTTGTTGACTCCATCCATGAGCTCCTTGTTGGTTTTGAAGTGCTGAGTAGCCAGCCATACCTTCATCTTGCCGAAGAGATAGTAATCGCTTGGCGCCAAGTCCAGGCATTAAGGGGGTGGGTGAAAATCTCCCAGTTGAACTGCTCGAGTAAAGCCTGTGTGCGAGCCGCAGTGTGGGGCAGCGCATTTTCGTGCAGGTGAACGACGCCCTTGGTGAGCATTCCGCACCTTTTGTTTTGGATCGACCTCCAAAGCTTCTTCAGTGTTTCACAATAAACCTCTGACGTTATTGTGGTCCCTGGTGCCATGAATTCCGTCAACAAATTCCTTTGCGGTCCCAGAACACTGTAGCCATCATTTTTCAGTGCGAAAATGTTTGTTTGAATTTCTAGGGCTTGTTTGGAGAATGAGTGTGCATCCACTGTTTGGACTGTTCCTTCATCTTTGCATTCACGAACTGAACCCATGTCTCGTCCCAGTCACGATTCTGTCAAGAAATTCGTCCCCCTCTTCCCAGTAGCACAGAAGGAACGTCTAAGCTTAGCCCATTCTTTGAGCTTTGTGAACGTCAGTCAGTAGTTTTGGTACCCACAGTGCACAGAACTTGTGGTAACCCAATCTCCCTGTGACAATTCGAAACAGACTAGTCCTCGAAATTTGAGGAAATTCAGCAGAAAGATCTGAAATTGTGAAATGATGCTTTTCACCCACGACTTGGTCAACTTTTTGAACGAGTTCATCAGTCACAATTGAATGTTGTCCTTGTCCCTATCATCATGCACATCTGTGCGCCCATCCCTGAATTTCCTGCACCAATCCCTCACTGAACTGTCACTCATAACCGTACACATGACACAATCAACAATGAATCTTGGCGGCGCTGTGTCCTTCTGCTTGCAGAAAACGAATCACACCACGGACCTCACAGCTGGCGGGAGTGGCGATGACAGGGTCTATGTTTACTCCGTTGCTACTCGTGAACAACTGAACAATTGGGACTGTGGGTTTGCGTGTTGCAAGATAACACAATACTGATTGCTGCAGGCAATGCGCCATGTCACAATGGCAACCAGTTTATTTTTACCAGCCAATCAGAGGTTGATTTTGGAATAGCCCTCATAATTACATCATTCTTAACAAAATTAAAAGGGAGGGGAGGGAGGCAGGGCAATCATTGCCACAGAAGTCATTAGCACTGTCAGCCACTTAAACTATTAAGACCTTACAATAAATCCACATTTTCCTGTCATTTTTAGATGCAACAGCCAGTACAATACATGCCATATTTTATATGCTAAGTTATAAACAAACCCAGCTTCCAGCATATATGGCCCACAGACTGTACGGCAATGCTCTAAAAACAATGTTGAATCACTACAGTTTAACTAGGTATTAAACATTCCACTGTCACAGACATATACTGCCAAATCTGAGACACCCTAATAGTAATACAAACGACCCAGTAATAAACACTCTGGCTTCAAATAGGCTACAATATTTATCTAAATTCTAAGCAGGAAAACCTTTTAATGTGATCTTATTACATGGGAATCTCTATAATTTTATCTGAAAGCATCAGGTATTTTCATTTAATTCTATTTTAATGTATTTAAAATTCATTCTCATTTTCTTTCCCTTCCATTTCATTCGTTTGTCCCTGGCTAAGGCCTTGTGGTCATAATGTAGCCACTTTCTTTGTACTGTTTCCTAGTGTAGACACGATACCCATTTTTTTTTACCCACATACTTGTACCTGAGAGTGTAGAAGATCCAGGATGTGAGCTACAACTGAGAATAGCTAAACAAATTATTTCAATTTCGTATAACCATAAATGGCCATTTCACTTCTGAGCAACAGCCTAAATTATATGTTCCCTCGTGAGCCATTCCATCTTTAAATATGGCAGGCAAAATGTTTTGAACTGACCAGTGAAAGAAGGACTAGATTCACAACTGGGTGGTGGTATCACATGATCTACCTATGGCTAGTATAGCTTGTAGTCACAGACCATTGCGTGGTCTACCGGCAACTGCGTGATCTACTGATGTCTAGTATAGCTTTCGGTGCATCTGCAATTGTGTGATGTATCGGCGTGTGGTTTAGCTTGCTGTCTACCATCAATTGTGTTACCGGTGTGCATAAAAAAAACAGCAGTAATTACATAACGGCGATCAGTATAGTACAGCAACAGCTGTACTCTACACCGACACTACCATTAGCAAAAATAAAGCTGTTTAAAGATCTCTAAAGAACAATCATCTTGACCAAAAACTTTTTTATATCAGCATAATCTTCTGGATACAGCAGAAGCAGTAGAGCCTTGTCATCAATGTGGCAGACTGATGCATGATTGAAAAAAAAAAAAAAAAGAAATGGCAGAGACTTGAGGCTCATACTTTGTTGTCCTTTAATATGAAACTTCATGTTCTGTTCAAAAAGGTAACAAATCCTTCCATTACAAGGGCACTAATAATAAATAAACTGCCAGATCAGAAACCCACTATTACCGTTCTGTAGTGTTTATATTATGTTTCTGTAGCATCTATAGCAGACTGGCCCAGTGTAATTCCCAGGGTTAAGACAAAGAAAGAATAAGACCTGTGAACTCTTAGGCATGTCGTACAACCAGGCAACTAATATGAGGTCATCCAGGAGGCTGGCAACATCCTCATATAAAATAGATTGCTACAGAAACCATCGCTACAGGAGCATGTCAATACTTGGTCCTGGCTTCCTGTAAGGGGGGACAAGCCACAGTGGTGGCTCCATGTGCCATAGGGAGAACAAAGGAAAATAATGATGATGGTAGTAGACTGAGTACTATAATGTAAATGTGCCGGTAGACTGAGTACTATAATGTAAATGTGCCGGTAGACTGAGTACTATAATGTAAATGTGCTGGTAGACTGAGTACTATAATGTAAATGTGCCGGTAGACTGAGTACTATAATGTAAATGTGCCGGTAGACTGAGTACTATAATGTAAATGTGCCGGTAGACTGAGTACTATAATGTAAATGTGCCGGTAGACTGAGTACTATAATGTAAATGTGCCGGTAGACCAACAAGAAGCTATATTGGCACCCAGAACTGTTAGACAACAAGACTGAGTACTATAATGTAAATGTGCCGGTAGACCAACAAGAAGCTATATTGGCACCCAGAACTGTTAGACAACAAATGAAATAAGAACATCTTCAAAACTTCAATCTGATGGTCCATATTAGTTAGCCTAAAATGCACAGCTTAAATTTCCATGCACCACATTTCTATTTCCATGTGACGTGATGATCAGCTTAAATAACTCCCTGAAAAGCTCTAACATAAAACCAAAATGACCTTCTAATTTAATCTTCTTATGTGACATCTTGGCCATATTCTTATTAAAGGCGTTATTAAAGGAACTGGCAGTAACATGTTTTAGTCACAAGATATTTACAGCTGAGAAATAAAATTATATTCTTCCAAGACAAATGCTGTAAACAATAGGCTATACAGAAAAAGCTGTATATGTTCTGCAAAGCAAAAAAGGAAATAATGTTGCAAAAGAAAAAGTAATGATATATGAAGCATTTATAAATAATCCATGATGTAATAGAAATATACATTGTAGTCAGCGTATACAGTAGGAAAACAAATAGCAAGAATCGTAAACTCAGTGTATAAAAAAAGTAGTAACTAATAGCACGTGTGAATGAAGGCATATATTCAAAGTATTCCACTGACAGAAAACAAAACTCCTAAGAAAAAGTATTATTTAATGACATGCAAACATAAAGATCCCCACAAATAAAGCCACAATAAAATACAAGCTGAATCATATAAAATATACAGAACATACAAACAAGAAAATGCCCTTTAAATCATATAAAAAGTATTATTATATTCAAGACCTAGATAAAATTTTTCTGTTTTAAAATGTACGTTACAAACATACTTTATATATTTATTTACCTGTTTGTTTAAATTAGAAACATTTGCAGGTCTATGATTTTGTAAAAGAAATGAGGTCTAAAACCTTTTCTATCTCTGTAACATAAAAAAAAAATATTTTTCTTGATTTCTCCCTAACCATAGACTGTTTTAACATAAACAATAAAATGCCCTAAACAGAAAGAATAAAATGTACTATTTTTTAACACATTTGTAGAAACACCAATAATTCTACATCTATATGGACAGCCCATAATATGAGACGTGTTCAAATGAAACCCGACCGTGCTGCGCCAAGTGGACATTCGTAGGAGGAGCAAGATGACGTCACATCTGACGTAATAAGCACATACGAATGTACAAGTGTGTAAGTGTTCATTCTCCTAGTATTCATTGGTTGTGCTGCAGACCGTTAAAATAATGGCCGGTGTGATAAGGAATTGACCAGTCGACATTCATCGCCGAATGAAAGCAGTGTATGGTGACAACAGTGTGTCTAAGACTACAGTGAAATACTGGGCACGAATGTTTCGAGAAGGACGTCAGTTAACGAAAGATCTTCTGCGGCCAGGTCAGGTGCATATTGTTGCGACAGTAGAAGCCATCGCCGAGATTGATGCAGCAATACGGGTGGACCGTCGTCGGAGCTTATGTTCGCTAGCAGAGGAATTTGCTGTGTCTCTTGGGACAGTTCAAATGGTGGTTAGGAAGAAACTGAGGTATCGAAAGGTGTGTTCACAATGGGTCCCACGGATGCTGACCGATCACCATAAGGAAGAACGCTTGGGGTGGAGTTTGAACCACCTGCTGCGTTACGAAGAGGAGGGTGATGCATTTCTGTTGCGCATAGTGGCAGGCGATGAGTCGTGGTGCCACCACTTTGAGCCATGCAGCAAATCAGCGAGCATGCAATGGAAACATCCCGGATCACCAAAACCCAAAAAATTCATCACAGATTTCCGCCGGTAAGGTTATGCTGACCGCATTTTTTGACCATGAAGGGCTTTTATTGGTAGACTTTAAAGAGCCTGGCGTGAACATCAATGCCATCCGCTACAAAGACACACTAGACAACCTGCATACAGCCATCAAGATTAAACGACCCGGCATGCTTTCGCGTGGTGTGATTCTGTTGCACGACAATGCTCGTCCACATGTTGCGAACATTGTGCAGGAAGCGTTAGCAAGGAAAAGGTGGGAAGTTCTGCCACACCCAGCCTACAGCCCCGATATGTCACCATGTGACTTTCATTTGTTCGGACTCTTAAAAAAATCTCTAAAGGGACAACGATTCGACTCCGATGCAGGCGTCAGGGCCTCGGTGACCAAATGATTCAATAAGCAACCAGTCATTTTTCTCGGACGGCATCCGCCGTCTACCCAAGCAGTGGGATGCGTGTCTGAATGCCTATGGTGACTATTTCTAAAGAACCCCAGTGGGTACTTGCTTCATAACAATTGCTGTATTTAATTCTACTACTCCTGCTGATGTACCTTACATATATTTGTTATAAAGACACTGGGACGGGTTTCATTTGAACACACCTCGTAGTAGGCAACTATTTTAAGTGAATAAATAGCGCATTTTAAAAAAAAAAGAGAGACTGGTGGTATTCAAGATGTGGACTTGCACAATACAATTACTAGCGGAGGAAAAAAAAAAAACACTAATGGTTACATTGTGTCAAAGAATGGGAATTTTATACAGAATTCATGCACAACATCAACTGGCCAAAGATTACAATAACCATACAATGCATGTCATACATGACAACTAAGGAATGTTGTGCAAGGGCCTAGCAACTTCATCATATAAATGAGGGTGCTATAGAATCCAATACTGCAAGATTAAATTAGATGCTCTGGAACATGCTGCCAGCAACAGGGCCATTAACAGTGGTGGCATCGTGATCCTTAGGAGGAAAAACAGACAGGATAATGAGTTACAAAACAAAGATGGCATCAAAACATTTTTTCCCCCCACTGACTCCACAACAATGGTTTTAACAGCATCAGTGAAGGAGTCAGCAAAAATAGACTTACAACAGCCAGTGTGGCACAAAGAAAACTTCCTCCACAACACCTCACAGTAAGAATGGACCAAACAAGCAACATGATAGTGATACTCAGGGTCCACCTGTGGCATAAGACAAGTGAAAGAGTGTATTTAGAAACAATGAAGAGACAGCACTGATACATCGTAAGCCTGAAACTTGGTCAACAAGCTGCACTGGAGTATAGCTTCTAAGTGGAAACTACCAGAAACAGATGACTCTGAAAAAAATGAATGTAGGAGGTGACCGTCAACTTAAAGCAGCACAGTATGACAGCATACTAGCCTACAGTATATGCACAGGTTCTCAAACTGATAATCAACACTACCTGGCTTCATGCAAGGATGACCAGCAGAAGGGTGGCCCCCATGCCCTCTAAGAACAGAAGAAAGCAATGAATGAGCACAATATACAAGGAATGCACCTTAAGAAAAAATCATAACTATAAAAACAAAGCCACGTCAAGTGTTCTTGATCTAAATGTGCTGAGATTTCAATGGAGAAAGTCTTTCTTACTACAGGCTTCTTTATTATAGGCCAACCTCATTGTGTAATACAAACAGCAACAGAAACCACCAATGGAAGAACATGTGATTACCTGGTGCAGTAGTGGCTCCATGTTGGTATGAAAAAAGAAAATGATAATTATAGACTTGGGCAAATAAAAATTACTCCAAAAAAAAAAAAAGTGATGTTTTTCACCATTAATGTTAACTAACTGAAACAATACCAACTATCTAGATGGTTGGGGAGCCGCACTGGTGTAATGGTTACAACATTGCGCTGGCGATCAGGTGTTCAAGGTTCAAGCCCGGGCATTTGAAAGAGTGTCATCAACTGGGATTTTGACTGAATAACCTGAACGGCTCCTGAGATAAACCCTCTGTGGATGGAAAGGAGCGAAGCTCCTGACCAGGTTGGAAGGAAAGTCCACAGGCTTCCCAGCCTCGCAATGACATGTCATTGGGCAGAAGGGCTGAAAGCCCAAGTGCCGCTGGTTAAGGAAAAAAAAAAAAAATCTAGATGGTTGTAGTTAAAATATTTGTACATGTTACTACAAAGGATAATTACACTAACTTTAATAATCTGAATGGTGGTAACCTTTCTAAATTAAGTGCAGCCAAGTTTCACAAATTAATCAAACAAATACTTTTTTCAAACTTTAGAATTATGTTTGAACAAAAAACACTTGCTGACATTTTCAGCAGCTAGCAGCTTAAGAGAAAAAAATCTTTAAAATAACAATCAAGCCACACATGCCACTTAACAAGTCTGCTACTTTCTCAGACAAGCTACCATAATGTCAAGGTTCTTGAGTGCTTCTGTTCTTGGATAAAGTTGAATAAAAAGTAAAAGGCTATCGGACATGCACACACACATGCATGCACGCAAACACAAATTTACAGCTACCCAGTAACTTTACATTCAATAAAACAATGTACATAAAATTACAAAATGTAAAACTTACAAGCTGTTACACAACAGTAAATAAAGGGATGGCATGCTACAATATAACTGTGTTTGCACATTTTCAGTTTTACTGTTAAAAGTTAGTTGCTTATCCTTTACAGGACGTGGCAATCAACCCCAGCTTTTATTGGCTGTTTGTGATTTTTCTAGGCAATTTTTTCATTCAGTAGTTTGCCATTGCTTTCTGAACGGTACGGCGCTTATACCATTGTTAAAAATCCACACAAAGCGATCTGCTACCAAACCGCCTGCAGCAGGTTTCGAACCTGGTATATCTGGATTATGAAACTGCGTTCATATCCATTAGGCCACAGACGCCGACGGTTTTACTGTAATGTGTGATAAATACACTCTTAGGACTGTGCTAGCTGTGGTGTTTTTTCTTATTTCTTACTCTTGTTTTCATTAAGTCTATACCACACAAGACTACAAATTTTACCATTTGCCTTCACAACTAGACACAGACAGTACTGATTTAACTTTATCTATACAGCTGTACATACAAAGCATAAAATTATTTTTAATGACAATGTTAATTTTGTGCTAACACAAAGAGTGTCTTGATTTAAATTTTTTTTTTTTTAATTTCTTGCACGAAAAATTGCAACTTAACTGAAACGACATAAAATTTAATGCGTTTTAAAAATATGTTACAAAATAGCATCCAATTGGCTAAGCAGTTACAGCGCTTGCCACTCATGGCATAGTTACTGGGTTCTGTGATCAAACCTTGGTATTGTCACGCTCCAGTCTACCAAACTGTAAATGGGTACCTGATTCTGTTCCTGAATTTAGAGAAGGCAACAAGGAAAATAATTGGTCACTCCCCTCACCTCATAAAATAAGCTGGACCTAGTATAAGTGGTCTCCAACACTTCACTCCCCTACAGCATTCTCTGCTATAGGCCTACCTTTAACTTTACATAGCTGGACATACACTATACTCGGAGACGGCCGGATATAGTGCTTCATTCTTCAGCAACGCTTCAGGTCATACTGATTGAACTGACCGTGCCATTTGAATCCAGATTAGACGAGCAACATTCGTTCAAGGCGGCCAAGTATAGTGATCTGTCCGCGGGTCTGAGACACGATGGGTTCACTGCAAGGGTCATGGCAGTTGAAGTGGGCGCAAGAGGGCTTGTGGCTGCATCAGTGTATGATCTATTGAAACTGTTGGGGCTGAAGGGACAGTCGAGAACAAGGGCACTGAAGAGGCTTAGTGAAACTGCCGAAAAGGCATCAGGCTGGCTGTGGAACAACCGCAATGGGCAATGGAAATCGTGACAATAAACGCTGCGGTACAGAAAAGACCAGGAATTTTTCTAAGTCCACAATACGCTGAGTTTTTAGGCGTACTAGTGAAAGGGCTGTGGCTGAGAGGCGACAGGCGATGTATACTATAAGGGGTGTCATGAAGAATTTCAGCGGCGAGCGCGCAGTGTCAAGTCTCGTCCGCTTCGCGCAGGTGACTCAGTGTGTGTCCGTAGTTGTGATGTGCTACGGAGCGAACAGAATAATTTGTCTTCTCTTTGTTACTTTAACAATTGCCTCCATGGCTGGCAGAGTTGTGGATTAAAGTTGCTACCATAAGTGAAATGGGTTCATTTTTGATACAAGACAACAGGAGGCTGAGACACTTGGGAGTCATGACCCAAGTGGGCCCGCCCCCCTTAGAGTGTAAAGGAGTATGTAGGGCCGAAACACTTGTCGAACGGGGGGACTTCTTCTGATGATCAGATTGCTTCCTGTTGTATCGCTCTGTAAAGAGTTTCCTAACATACTCAAGTCATTTTTATGACTGTATGACTGGATACATTTTAACACTTGCTTCTCGAGAAACAAGGATCAAGTTCAAAAACCAGGTTCCTATGTTCCAACCTGCTCAGCTGTAAAAATTGGTACCCAACTGCTCATGAGTTCAGAACGGGAAACGCAGACAGGAAGGGAATGGGTCAACCCTCCTCATAAAGTTGAGACCTAATATACATGAAGTCTCTAACACTTCACTCCCCTACAGGTGTCTTTGCTATGGGACAACCTTTACCATTATACAACTAGGCGCACAATATTGTGTATTATCTTTGTGTTTAAAACTGGATATATGCTGTATTAATCTTATCTTTATGTCTGTACAAACAGACACGCTTTGTACTAGTGTTATCTCTGAGAAAGCACAACCTCAAACTTATTATGCTACTATTAACTTTATGGGTCACTATTGAATTCTTTGCTTGTTTTGCCTGAAATCTACTTCAGATATGAAAAACATTTTTATCCAGACAAAAATGTTAAGCAATATTTTAAGATTTATAAGTAAATTTTGCTGATCAACAGCATTTCATACAACCAGCAAAAACAGAAATCATGATGTAAATAATCTCTGTGTCATTTCGTGAAGGATGTTCAGGCAAACATGAAATCAGCCTACAACATTTTTTTTTTAATGTAAACATTTGAAGTTTATTACAAAATTAATGTGAATCGCTGGCCAATGAAAAATTAAAATCACTTGAAAGACATTCCATTACCAAACATCAGCTACAGTGACAGAATTTATGGCATGTCATACGGTTTTGAAACATAATATAAGTCTAACTTTAACTTCTAAAGTACAAACACAAATGTGAAGTTGCAGCCACAAAACAATCACTTATTTGTACTTAAGTTATACAAAAAAAGTAGTGCCAAATACAAACGTACAAATTCTTTTTTTTAGAGGAGAATCCAAAGTAATAATTTTAAAGTTTCTTAAGAAGATATGCATACAAGAAATTAAAATTAAAGGCAAGAACAACTGCTTATACAGACCAATTACTAGCACTTGATAGGAAAACAACAAACAAAAAATATAAAAATTCTGCCTGGGTATGTGTTAGCCAGGTGGTTTGTTAAATGTCAGTTGTACCGTCAGCTGGAGATGGTGGGTTCAGATCTCAGAAATACACTTAACAAATGCTTATCCTTTCATATCTTTGTGCACTGTTTGTTTTTCAAGTAGTGAAAAATTACCAGTATAAGCATCACTGCTGCTAACAATCTGAGACAGCACAACGTCTGTTTTATAACCAGCAAGTCTATTTAAAATTTCATCTGAGAAACTTAAATAAAAAGATCTTTTTCTTCACAGCCATTCTCAGGCTGAAAGTTATACCATCTAGATCTGATTTAGTACACTAACTGAGCTGCGGTTAAACAGTAGCAAAGAAACTGATAAGATGAAACCATAGCAGTATAAAAATTGAGTAAACAAAGCAAGTAGTTGAAAATTTTGCTGCAAAGAAACTGAGTAGTTAAAAATGTATCCGTTGAGAAAATGTCACTAATCTATCTGATAACTGAAACTGAGATGTTTATACTTTTATTACAGAGAAAATGTCACTAATCTATCTGATAACTGAAACTGAGATGTTTATACTTTTATTACAGAGAAAATGAGAAACTGAACAACTGGTTACAGAGACAGTGAGATGTTAAAAACTTAATTACAGAGACAGTTACTGAATGCACATCTAGTTACTGACAAGATGAAAACTTAAGTATAGAGACAATTACTAAATGACCAACTGGTTACTCAGAAGTTGAAAACATAAGTATAAGGAAAATGAGCAGCTAACCAGCCAGCTAGAGAAAATGAGCAGTCAAAAACCTAATTTTTTTGAGAAAATGAGTAAGAGAACAAACAGTTACAGGAAAATAGAGATGTTGAAAACTTGATGATAGAGACAATGACCCAATCAGTTACAGGCAGGCCCCCGTGTAGTTCCGAGGGGGGGGTGTCTTTGAGGAAGCCATGTCAGAGTATGACTACTGCTCCCTCAGGTAGTTGTGCATATGGGGGGGGGGCGCGCTAGCAACCACATGGGGTCAAACAGACTGCCTGCAAGGAGGCCAGCCACAGTGGTGGCTCCATGAGAAGCAAAAATGGCAAACAAACAGTTACAGAGAAACTGAGAAGCAGAAGACTTAACTGCTGAGAAAATGAGTAATTTCAGAAATATTAATATCAAAGAAACTTGTAAAGAAAAGATAAAGTCGATCCCAAAATCATACTTTAACCCATATTTTTAATTCTTTAGTTAAATGTAACTTCACATCTACAAATATATCTCCAAATGTACCGGTATCACAATCATTTTTATCTTCTGGTGAAACCTGTATATTCACTTTATTGTGGCAAACCACAAGTTATTGCAAGAATAATGATAACAGTTAACTCACAAAAATGATATTAGAATAATGGAAGATACAAACATAAATCTCCGATGTTCCTACTACAACAAATAATAAAGCTGTACAAGTAATTGCAAAAGGAGAAACGATCTTACAATAAAGGCTGTGAAATACAAAGTGTTTGTGTGTGTTCCCCATAGGAAAGCATGCATTGGAATGAAAACAGTATCCATCTATTTTATTAATACTGCAAGTTCTAACTACATTCACCTCTTAAAAAACACAGATTTTGTTATGATCAAACAGATAATTCCTTCTATTAAAACATCTGCTGCCATGTCTTTACACATCTTTACAACTCCTTCAATCAAGTATTTGTCTGACTTAAAACTTTACCAAAACATTAGATCAATACAAAGCAATAATGTTTGAACAAAATGTGTTAACTTCTGACCTATGAATTTCAGTTTTTATTTTTGTGGTTGTCCAGAATCGATATCCTCACACTCTGGGCAAACCACAATGCACTCAGTCTTCCTGTGCAAATGGTGAAGGGTATGCTGATTATTTCTACAGCACTGGTTGTATACTCACCTGATCCATCCTCTCAAACATCCATCTCTGCTAGTCTTACGATTGATGCCACACCCTGGCAATCTTAGTCTTTCAAATCTTTTAATAACTGGCACATATGAATAATTTCAAATAGAAGAGCAGTTTACATTTGAGCCAACTACTAAGTTTGCACTAAGGCACTGCTCAGGATTTCATTAACTCTTAGTATACGAGCGGCCTTTTAGAAAGGCCGATGATCGATCCCCGTCAATAGCGAAAATGTATAGGTGAATGCATGTTTAAAAGCACTGAACAATTTAGTTACGTGCATGATATAGGGGTTTCATTTCTTCACATTTTGATATATAACACTTTATGTTATCTTTATAAATAAATTATTTAGTGCAGATCGATCATCGGCCTTTCTAAAAGGCCGCTCGTATACTAAGAGTTAAATGGAACTAAATGTTTACCCTTGTTCCTTAACTTTCATCAGTCAGTATGTACCTACCTATCATTGATTATTTCTGTTAGATGGAACCAGACTACAATAACAAACTAATGTGTTGAACAATGAGAAAATTAACAGCTCTGCTCTACCTTATCCTGCATAATCAAGGAATTAAATGGAAAGAAAAACAGACCCATAATGCCATTTTGAAGAAGCTAGAGTCGACAACACTAAGGGTTGTCCAGTGTTCCCAGATCTTGCAGTCGCCTGATGAAGGGATGGCCTGAGGCCAGGCGTTTGGCTGGGCTGTAAACAGTGTCTTCTTTATCGACTTCCAGCATCCGCTTAGTGGTTGATTTGACACCTTGTCTGATCATCTTGTTGATTGCCTGCAAGTCCTGAAACCAAAAACATAAAATGATGTTAAAAAATAAGATTACCACTGTGGAACTGATGACAAAAACCATACAAGTGTCCTGTGGAGGAAGAGATGTTAACAAGAAGATGCTGGTGGTAGATAGGACACATATTGAGGAAACCTGCTGACAGCAGAGACAGTTCTTGCTCTCAAATACCCAAGTAAAAGAGACAGAAAAACATGCAGAAGACATGGGAAGGACGTGAGCTGACGACAAAGTATAGATGGACTTGGTATATATATTTGCTGAAGGCCTATGCTCCTTGGATGGTTGATGATAATGAATGATGTAGAAAATTCACTTTCATCATCTAGAGGTTTGCAGCTAAAGACATCATCATCATTGCCAACTGTGCTCCTTATAGAGCATGGAACCACTACTACAGCTGGTTCCCTTGCAGGAAATGTGCACCAGTCACATGCTCCTGTCTGTGACAATAAGTTTGACATAATGAGGTCACCAGCCTGATGCTAGTCACCTTGTACGACCGACCTGAGGGTGAAGTAGTACTATTCTGTCTTTGTCTCTAGAGACCTCAGGTAACTACACCATAGATGCCACATGCTATGGTTTACCCATAATCTGTACAAGGTGTTTGCGTTTTCAGATGTGTACACCCTGTACATAATTTATGTACAGGTTTTCTAACCCATTCCCCTTATTACTGTGTCTTAGAGTTCTTTTATTAGGTCCTATTGAACACAGGATTTCCCAGTCTGTTAGTGATAATTAAGCACAGAAATAGACTAGCCTAAATGATGACACCATCACATTATTTTTACAGTGTAAAATAAACTCAGACATTTATTGTTTGGGTTTTAGAATAAGTGAAGACCTGCTTTAAAAGGCAAAGTCCCCGTGCCTCATTTATAATGCAGCCAACTGTAATTGAAAATATTTTTACACGAATTAACTCTTTTGATATGTTTTTTTCAGTCTTTGTACAGGTTTTGCGGGTCTTTGTACGGGTGTGATGCTACACTGTAATTCTGACTTTCATCCGGCCCGATTATGTCGTCTATTTTGTAATTCAGGCCCGATTCTGTGGTTCTAGTTTGAGTTTTCACCATTTCTCTTCACTTTGTAATTATATGGGATTGCCTTGTTTCTTCTCATGTGAATATATCGTGTTCGGTACTTTTGGGAAGGTAATTTAAATGGGTTCGTTTTAGGTCGGTAGGTTTATTTTTCACTCGGCCAGTTTTACTTTCTTCTGATTTTTCGCGATTCCCGTAAATTTCGTTGTTTACGAAAATAATCGCCATTTCCGGCACGCGATATGATGAGGCCGGAAGCACGCGGCCGTCAGGTAACGTGACGCAATTTTAAGCATGCGGGGTTTGCGTGGGTTGATAGTATTGATTTTTCTAGCGCTCCCATTGGTCCGGGATTTGTGGTGTAGTTATTGGCGCCTATCGCCTAATTAGTAAAAAGCTGTGTAGCCGTTCGTTGAGGAAGAGTCACCAGGACTAAGACAGTAGAAATTTATTAGTGTTAGAGAGTGGAGGCTAAAAGTTGACAGCCCCACCAAATTAGATTTGGTTTAAAGCACTAACCATTTTTATTGTTCCTCAGCAGGGTGACAGGAAGAGTGAATGTGATTGAGGTTTTTTTTTGTTGAGTGTCTCTCAATTTAATTGTTACTTTGGTTTTTCCAGGCCGTGCAACAGTGCATGCTATCGACTGACTTGATGACGTAATATGCCATTTTATGTTTTTCTTGTATGTAAATAAATATATACATATATTATTTACTGGATCAGCTTCTATTCTTTACTATACTTACTCTATGTTGTCTGTATAGTAGTGTTTGTGGTCATATTTATACACCTTATCTCCTTGTATTTAAAGGAAGTCAGAGGAGGGCGAGACTATAGCCAGTCTAAAGTCACGAAGCGGCAAGGGGAGATTCAAATCCTGGTTCTATCCCTTGAGCCAATAGTCGCGTCTGTCCACAGGCATGTCATTTTCCATCTAAATTCTATTTTCTCAGACTTTCTCATACTAGGGTCTTGCTTTCATTCAGGCACACTCTATAAACTTAAAACCACTTCGTGACAAGTGGGCGGCAATCGTCCGGTGGATCATTCTGTGGAGATCAATTCTGTGATCTATATTCATAGATTGTCTCTAGAAAGTTTTCTGAGAATAGAGTTTCTTTAAATATCCCCTAGACTTGAGCTATTAGAACTGATCCAGTATAGGTTTTTCCACAGGGTGCAGTCTAGTAGATTTTTGTGGTATTTTTGACTTATATGACTAAGAGGTAATTGATGGCATACCGAGATATTTTTCTTTAACAGGAAGGTAATTTAGTTTTTGGTAGCTTCTTAACTAAATTTTTCTCAGGTTATTATTCAGACTTGACGCTAGTCTGAGTTCGGGTTTTTGGAACAGCGGTTATAGAGGGAGTATTTTATATTTCGTAGCAGGTTGTTCCTTCTCTTTTCCTTTTCTGTCATTTCTCTGTATTTGTGAACTTACAGCAGTTTACAGGTAAGATGGCGGATATGGCCAAGTTACGAGCTGCCTGGCGTGAATCTGCTCAGGATATGGGAATGGATAAGGAGGAGACTAAGGCCTACATGATGAGGGGGAAATGATAGGCATATCAGCAGAGAAAGAGAAGGAGGGCAGCCGCCGCAGAAATTGAGGAAAGGGCAAAGGGCAGCGCCGCAGAAGCAGCGAAAGAGAGAAAGGATAGCCGCCGCAGAAGCAGCGGAAGAGGAAGGGATAGCCCGAGATGGAACTTCGGAAATTGGAAGCCGCGAAAGAAGACAGGGGAATCACAAGAGAGGGAGAAGGCAGCAGAGAGACAGCATGAACTTGCCCTGCGTTCTCTGGAACTGCAGTACCGATCGTCGGAGGCAGTTCAGCTAATGGAGATTCACCCGGAGCAGGAGCGAGGACACCTCAGGAAACGGAGGGCCCCGGATGGCAGCCATGAGCTTCCCATTTGACTCGTTCCCGAATGGGAATGAAAAGATTGACGTGTTCTTGGAAAAATTTCAAAGAATGGCAAAGGCATACGGGTTGGATGAGAGTCTTTGGTGCCTAAAATTATCACAATCGCTCAAAGGTCATGCGTATGAAGTTTACAACAAGATGCTCCTAGATGACCAGAACAACTTTGAGGCACTGCGAA
The DNA here is from genome assembly GCA_024509875.1 of Oreohelix idahoensis. Classification (NCBI taxonomy): domain Eukaryota; kingdom Metazoa; phylum Mollusca; class Gastropoda; order Stylommatophora; family Oreohelicidae; genus Oreohelix; species Oreohelix idahoensis. Next base: position 567,504 of record JAMPIV010020817.1, on the reverse strand, counting down.
ACGCTTTATTGCAAAGGTTTCAGTGGACACCCCGGAAATGCCAAACCATGTTCAGGGAGAGCAGGCCGGAGAAGGGAGAGAGTTTCGCACAGTTTGCCGAGCGGGTGAGAAATTACCTTACTCGCTGGAGGGAACTGTCAGGACTGGCAAAAACTTTTGAAGGGTTGGAGGAGTTAGTTCTGTGTGAACAAGTTAAGGCAAACATGTCCCCCGACTTGAGGCGGTATCTGGCGGAGCAGGGTGCCCAGCAACTTGATCAGATTATCGTGTTCGCCGAAAGGTTCCAAACAGCACAGGCCGAGGTACTGAGCCAGAAACGGAAAAACCCTGACCCGCAAACCCGAGGACATAACACCTCTCCCGACAAGCCAACTAACGGGCCGAACACCCGAGAGCCCCCTCCACCTGCTTCGAACTCCGCGAGGGACCCCAACCCACCGAATAAACGAGATGAGGCAAGGAGGGACCCCGGCCGCAAACACGCATATGGTCGGACGTGGGGTGGCCGAAATAATTATAACTCGCAGTGGAAAGCAGGGGGAAGCCGGGAAAACCCCCCGAAGAGAGTGGCCTGTTTACAAACTTCTGTACCAGACTTGGAGAAGGAGCAGGATTCTCAACCTACGAGTGACCGACCTTCTACGAGGGGAAGGGTAACGGTTAATGGGATCGAAACCGAGTGTTTGTATGATACAGGCTTAAGTTTCGAATGTCTCGTGGGCCATCATCTAGTGAAGCCCGAACAGATGACTGGAGAATTTGTGGAGATATGTGGGGTGTTAAAGGGAGATGCTCCAATGCGCCTCCCAGTAGCGCAGATAGAAATAGTGTCCAAATTCGTCAGGGGCACGATCAAGGCGGCTGTAATGGAGGGGCCCCTTTTTGAGGTCATTTTGGGATGTAGGTATGTGTACCTAGGGGACCCAAAGGAACCGGAAGTAGTGGCCGCAGTGGTTACTAGGGAGCAAGCCAAGAAGGAGAGGGAAAAGGAGGCCCCACTAATCTGTTACCCCAGGAACTGCAGGAGGCACAACAACAGGATCCGACACTGGAGGCCTGTTTTCAGAAATTACCCACGTCGAAGGACCCCAAACAAAAGGGGAATTTCTTCAAGAAGGACGGGCTGATTTATCGCAGAGACGGAGGAGAAGAGCAGGGGCATAGCCAATTGGTAGTGCCAGCCAAGTATAGGCTGCAGATTTTAGAAATGGGGCATGCGCTTCCATTTAGTGGACATATGGGGCAGGGGGCCACCATACATAGAATAGCGGCTCATTATTTCTGGCCGGGAATGACCCAGGACATCATAAGATTTGTAAAATCGTGTGCTCAGTGTCAGAGAGTGGCACCCAAACACTGGACCCCCCCCCCAGTCCCGTTAGGAGAGATGCCCATCGTCGGTACCCCCTTTGAACGAGTGGCGGTTGACATTGTAGGCCCATTAGAAAGAACAAAGCGGCGGAACAGGTTCATCCTGACATTAGTCGATGTGTGCACCATGTGGGCAGAGGCCATCCCCCTGGCGGTCACGACTCGAAACATGTTGCAGAAGCCTTGCTGCAAATCTTTACAAGACTGGGGTTTCCTCAGCAAGTGTTGACAGATAATGGGTCCCAATTTCGCAGCTTGCTGATGGAGGAGATCTTCAACATTCTTCGGACCCAACACATACATACCAGTCCGTATAACCCGGCAGGAAATGGTCTCGTGGAGAGATTCAACGGCAGCTTGATGACGATGCTGCGCAAATTAGGGCAGGAGCGGCCAGAGGATTGGGACCTTTTTATTCCCGCCGCCCTGTTTGCTTATCGCGAAGTCCCCCAGGCTTCTACAGGCTACCCGCCAGCCACCCTATTGTTTGGGCGACCGATCAAGGGCCCCTTGGAGGCACTGTTCAGGTCTTTGACAGATCGGAAGGCAGATGAGACAACGGTGTCAGCCTCCAAATATGTGGCAGAGCTACAGAAGCGACTACAGTTAGGTTGGAAAATGGCCTCAGACAACCTTCGTAAGGCTCGCGCAAAACAGGCGCAGAGATACAACAAGACGGCCAAGGAAAGAGAGCTCCAGGTAGGGGAGAAGGTCTTGTTGTTACTTCCCACCGGGGAAAACAAACTGCGCATTGGATGGCAGGGGCCTTTCGAGGTGTTAGAGAAAATCTCTAACACCAACTATAGGATCGCTATCAGGGGAAAAAGGAAGATATACCACGTGAATCTCCTTAAGAAATTTTTAGAACGAGCCCCACCATCTCAAGACCACCTGTTAGCTTTGGCGGTAGCTATTGAGGCAGAGGACGACCCAGAGGATTATGGGGAGTACCCCTTACACCCAACAGAGTCGTACCGAGACGTAAAATTTGGGGAAAATCTTTCAGAAGGAGCGACGCGAGAACTCAGGACTGTATTACAACAATACGCGGACGTTTTAACGGATAAGCCTGGACTCACCCACCTCTCGGAATTTGAGATGAAACTGAAAGACGACACCCCAGTACGGACTAAAATATATCCGGTCCCGTACGCCAAAGCTGCTGCGTTACGGGAGGAAATTGAAAAAACTGCTGGCGGCCAACATCATTTCTGAAACCACATCCCCATACAGTTCGAGCGTGGTCCTATTACAAAAACCTAACGGTGAGACCCGACTGTGCATCGATTATCGATTGCTCAACACCGTGACGGAATTTCAACCGGAAGCCCTCCCCAGCCCTGCGGAACTGTTTTCCAAATTGAGCCAGGCGAAGATCTTCTCGAAAATAGACCTCAGTAAAGGCTATTATCAAATTCCGGTGAAAGAGGACGTCAGGCCGATGCTGGCCTTTAGCACTAGTGAAGGGCACTATACGTTTAACGTCATGCCATTTGGGTTACATAATGCCCCAGGTGCCTTCACACGAATGATGAGGAAGCTATTAGGGCCGTTGCAAAACCCCCACATTCATAATTTTATGGACGATATCCTCATCGCCACGGAAACGGAGGAGGAACACATAGCAACTGTCGCCTCGCTCCTCGGGAGATTGAAGGAGGCGGGGCTTACCGCCCGCCCGAGCAAATGTTTACTCGGCTTTGACACCCTAGATTTCCTAGGCCACACTATCGCTCACGGATGCATGTGGCCGCTGGACAAAAAACGTGGAGAAAATAAGGAAAGCAGTTCGCCCCATCACAAAAAAGGACACGAGATCCTTTATCTCCCTGTGCGCATATTACCAAAAATTCATTCCGAATTTTAATAGCTTAACAGGGCCGTTGACCGACCTCACTCGGAAAGGTCAACCGGAAAAAAATTCGGTGGACAGCAGAATGTGAAGGAGCGTACACCACTCTTAAGGAGCTACTGACCAGTTCGCCAATACTTCGGCTCCCGGATCTAACAAAACCTTTTGTTTTAAGGGTGGACGCCAGCGCCATCGGAATTGGATCCACTCTTTTACAAGCCAACGAATCCCAACAAGGTCTATTGTTCCCAGTCTCCTATGCCAGTAGGAAACTTAATGCGGCCGAAAGAAACTACTCAACAATAGAACGAGAGTGCCTTGCATTAGTGGCTGGGATTCGCAAACACCACGAATACCTATACGGGGTCACGTTTGTAGTGCAAAGTGACCACGCTCCTTTGGCGTTTTTTGGGAGCCAACAAGCACAATAATGCTAAAATCATGAGATGGGCTTTATTGTTGGGCATGTACTCGTTTTCGGTGCAATACATCCCAGGAAAGGATAATGTAGGAGCCGATTTCTTAAGCCGGCACCTAGCTCCGGAAGAGAAGGATGAAGAAGGAGTACTCACAGACAGCTCTGTAGACAGGAATAAGGAAGGGCCAGCATGAAACCCAGAGATTTCAGTGATTTAGCACGGATTCCCGTACTTGAAAGGGGGGACTTATGTGATGCTACACTGTAATTCTGACTTTCATCCGGCCCGATTATGTCGTCTATTTTGTATTTCAGGCCCGATTCTGTGGTTCTAGTTTGAGTTTTCACCATTTCTCTTCACTTTGTAATTATATGGGATTGCCTTGTTTCTTCTCATGTGAATATATCGTGTTCGGTACTTTTGGGAAGGTAATTTAAATGGGTTCGTTTTAGGTCGGTAGGTTTATTTTTCACTCGGCCAGTTTTACTTTCTTCTGATTTTTCGCGATTCCCGTAAATTTCGTTGTTTACGAAAATAATCGCCATTTCCGGCACGCGATATGACGAGGCCGGAAGCACGCGGCCGGAAGCACGCGGCCGTCAGGTAACGTGACGCAATTTTAAGCATGCGGGGTTTGCGTGGGTTGATAGTATTGATTTTTCTAGCGCTCCCATTGGTCCGGGATTTGCGTAGGACAGGAATTCGCGTGGGTGTTTTCTCTTGTATATAATGGGACAGAAAACGGGGATTCGGTCTCTATGAAAAATAAGTGCCAGCCGTCAGACTACGTAATTTATCGTTCTCCACTGGGGGAAAAACCAGCGATGAATTGCGAGTCTCTGCGAAACAGTGGGGAGCATAATTTTGTCAAATAAAATTATCCACGGCAAAAGACCTATCTCAGGGTCAGTGTACTCGAGTATCGTCAGGAGCAAAAGAAAATTACCCTATGGTCTCTGGCAGTGAAGTCCCTATGCTTCAGCTGGACCGAGGTTGATTTATCATACAGCCGAGAGCATCGCTATTATAGTCTCTAGCAACGGCAGGTGGCCGGGAGACTAGTTTCATTTTGTACAGCCTGAAATCAAGGCTGCGTTTTTTCCTCTAACTCCGGAGCGGGTTAAAAGAGGGAAGCTATTCAGCAGCAGAGAAGTTTTTGTCTACAGTTATTCAAGTCCCTCATGCTTGATATCCGAACATCGTCATCACCAAAATCAGGAACAGGTGACAGGGTTACCATACCTAGGTCCTGATAGAAATCAAGAGAAGAGCGTAACGGAGACGCTGCATCATCAGCCCTCGAGTGTTAGAGAGACACTGAGCTCAAGAGAGAAAGATAGAGAAGGAGGGAGAAAATAGACAGGACCAGTAGGGTCTGTTCAGTATCCATTTGATGGATAGACACTGAGTCTGCGTTCGAAAAAACCAAGTCTATTATTTTAGCATTTCTTGTGGTGTAGTTATCGGCGCCTATCGCCTAACTAGTAAAAGGCTGTGTAGCCGTTCGTTGAGGAAGAGTCACCAGGACTAAGACAGTAGAAATTTATTAGTGTTAGAGAGTGGAGGCTAAAAGTTGACAGCCCCACCAAATTAGATTTGGTTTAAAGCACTAACCATTTTTATTGTTCCTCAGCAGGGTGACAGGAAGAGTGAATGTGATTGAGGTTTTTTTTGTTGAGTGTCTCTCAATTTAATTGTTACTTTGGTTTTTCCAGGCCGTGCAACAGTGCACGCTATCGACTGACTTGATGACGTAATATGCCATTTTATGTTTTTCTTGTATGTAAATAAATATATACATATATTATTTACTGGATCAGCTTCTATTCTTTACTATACTTACTCTATGTTGTCTGTATAGTAGTGTTTGTGGTCGTATTTATACACCTTATCTCCTTGTATTTAAAGGAAGTCAGAGGAGGGCGAGACTATAGCCAGTCTAAAGTCACGAAGCGGCAAGGGGAGATTCAAATCCTGGTTCTATCCCTTGAGCCAATAGTCGCGTCTGTCCACAGGCATGTCATTTTCCATCTAAATTCTATTTTCTCAGACTTTCTCATACTAGGGTCTTGCTTTCATTCAGGCACACTCTATAAACTTAAAACCACTTCGTGACAACGGGGTTTTGGATTTTTTGTACAGGTTTTTCATCTCCTAGGTGTGGCATGTATGAACTACACAGGGTAGCTAAAGAAACACTGACAATATCATTACCTACACAGGGTAGCTAAAGAAACACACTGACAATATCATTACCTACACAGGGTAGCTAAAGAAACACACAGACAATATCATTAAAATCTTATTCTCTAACTGATACAATCTTTTTCCTTTTACTTATGTTTTGCCTTTCAGCTCCCTGTAAAGCAGAGGACTTCAAGCAAATCTTTAAGCCTATAGCTCTGAGCAACAACAAAAATATATAAAACATGGTACTGAAGCCAGTTTTATACAAATGAGCAATACACAAGAAATACTGAATCATCATCATCCCTTTTGCTTCTAAGTAGCCTCCACTGTAGCTGATCCACTTATAGGAAGCCTGAACCAAGCATTCACATTATTTTTACAACAGTGGTTTATGTAGCAATATGTTTACATGTTGAGATTGCCAACCTCATGTGTAACCTATTATTAGTCACCTTGTGACATGTCTGAGGGATCAGTAGTCCCATTCTTTCTTTATCTTAACACAGACCCCCCAAGAATTACACTGGGAAGAAAGACAGAAATGTTATTATTATTTCTGGCTCTGAGCCGTCGACGGTCCTTGTATGAACACAATGCCATGATCATGATAATTCATGAATGGGTCTACAGAAATTAGGAGAGCTGCACTGAGACAATGATAAACAACAGGTCAATGAAAACAGCCAATATTTCTTACTGAGACTAAGGACAACAATAATTTCCAAAGTAATGACTACAAAAACTTTGTCAGGGACAAAGAAATAAAAACATGAGAAAGACAGCGAGAACTAAAACAACTGTCCATGTGAGCATCACCTGTGACTTCTATTTACACATTTTATCATTTTTGTTTATTTGTTATGCATTGAAGTTACCTCTCACTTTCTCTCTTCTTTATTTTCACCTTGTGGCCATTGTGAATCCAATTCTTTTTTTGTCATTTGTCCCAGTAAGATTCATTACCTTTTTTTTTTCACCGCAGTATATCATGAATTTAACTCTTAGTATACGAGCAGCCTTTTAGAAAGGTCGATGATCGATCTGCACTAAATAATTTATTTATAAAGATAACATAAGTGTTATATATCAAAATGTGAAGAAATGAAACCCCTAAATCATGCACATAACTAAATTGTTCAGTGGTTTTAAACATGCATTCAGCTATAAATTTTCGCTATTGACGGGGATCGATCATCGGCCTCTCTAAAAGGCCGCTCGTATACTAAGAGTTAATAAGTTCATTTTCATTCCCACATATATTTGATCACTTTCACTCATTGATGCTATATCCATCACTCTTAATATCTGAACAAAATCAGGATTAGTTTTCATTCACACATACAATTGACCACTTCCACTTACAGACCTAACATTAACTTGGAGGAATAATGCCATAAACAAACAGCAGCAACCAAACACACTATACAAAATTATAGACACTATAACATCCAGGGAGGCTATAGTGAAAGCCTGGGGTGCAGCTCTCAATATGTACTCAAAATTACATTAAAATGTTGCTGAATAACAATGAATAATGTTAAACAACAACAATAAATTTTTGTAATTACAGATATGCTACAAAAACATTACTAGGAACGGCAACTCCTGCTATATATGCTGATTATAACCCAGCAGGATATTTGTCTTCATTAATTGGGAAACATTTTTTTTTAAATCATATTCATTCATTCATTCACATGAGTGTCCACAGATAAACCAGGACCACAGTAAAACTGATTATGATCACCCTTCAGCTTCACATAGAGCATGGGCCTTCAACTTGTTCACAAAATGCCCTTCAGTCCTGTATCATCTATTCAAGGTACTTCCTTATCATGTTAGGTCTGTTTCTCATTCCCTGGCCTGAGCGTTTTTGGATCTCCCCCAATTTGATGTACTTTAAGGATTCCAGAACAATGATTACTTTGTAATGCTGCCAGCAGGTTTCCTGCCCTATCCAACATCAACTTGTCCTCACTGCTCGTTCCACTAGTTTGTGTCTGGTTCTTTCCATTAGTTAGACAAAGGTGACCTAGACACACTATTTCAATACCTCTATTCTACGTAACTATCTATTTATGAAAGTTCATAACTTCGTAGATGTCCTATTTGTTGTTCTCCATGTTTCACAGCCAGACAATATGATTGTCTTGATATCTCAGTGGAAAATTCTTTTTTTTTGTATTTGATTTGATTTCTTTTCATTTCCATGTATTTCCCAAGAAAGGAAGTTGTTTTCATTCATGATTATACGACAGATAATATGACCGTAGTTTCCCATTGCATTATCCCTTGTATAATCAAATAAAAAAAATAATCGTGGCATGGAAAGAAGTCAACAGCAGAATTGATAGATTGTACTGGAGACAGGACGCTGTGGAGAGACATGATCTCCTATGCCACTAGGCATGGTACTTGAAGAAGTATTATTTCCCAAAGCAGTGAAAGCTTCTCTTGCCCTTTATGATCTCATTTTATAGTAACTACTGGTTCCTCCAATTTCGTCTGTTACTGCGCAAATACAAGCGAGAGTCTACATCCCAAAGGAATGTTTCTCCAAGTGCAATTTGACCATCATTTGCCACTTTTTTCTGTGTTGCAGACCTAATTATTGTGACCTCTCATTCCATATTCTCCTTTTGTCTTGCATCTGGTTTCATTCATGATATAGAATGGCTAGGCTGAATACAAAATTTACATTATTGAGCAACTTTGCCAGAGTCCACTAAATTTCATTTCTAGTGGTTGATACCTTCATAATCCAATCTATAGTCAGATGAGAAATGGTAATAATAGACATCTGCTGCACTGTTTTCTTCCCAAGAAAATGAAATATAAAACAATTAAAGTAATAACAGAATAAATGAAATGGAAAAAATAACACCAAATCTAACTCAAATATATACTTATCGTAGATACAAATCTGTGGATGAGCAACAGTCTTGGTTAACAAGACACACAAGAACATACATGTTTGTCTATACACATATAGCAGTGATCATGCTGTCAAGAGCAGATACAAATCTGTGGATGAGCAACAGTCTTGGTTAACAAGACACACAAGAACATACATGTTTGTCTATACACATAAGCAGTGATCATGCTGTCAAGAGCAGATACAAATCTGTGGATGAGCAACAGTCTTGGTTAACAAGACACACAAGAACATACATGTTTGTCTATACACATAAGCAGTGATCATGCTGTCAAGAGCAGATACAAATCTGTGGATGAGCAACAGTCTTGGTTAACAAGACACACAAGAACATACATGTTTGTCTATACACATATAGCAGTGATCATGCTGTCAAGAGCAGGTACAAATCTGTGGATGAGCAACAGTCTTGGTTAACAAGACACACAAGAACATACATGTTTGTCTATACACATAAGCAGTGATCATGCTGTCAAGAGCAGATACAAATCTGTGGATGAGCAACAGTCTTGGTTAAACAAGACACACAAGAAGTTACACATGATACAGAATGGAAAGTCAGTGAACTGAGATAAATTACACATGATACAGAATGGAAAGTCAGTGAACTGAGATAAGTTACACATGATACAGAATGGAAAGTCAGTGAACTGAAAAAAGTTACACATGATACAGAAGGGAAAGTCAGTGAACTGAGATAAGTTACATATGAGACAGAATGGAAAGTCAGTGAACTGAGATAAGTTACACATGATACAGAAGGGAAAGTCAGTGAGCTGAGATAAGTTACATATGAGACAGAATGGAAAGTCAGTGAACTGAGATAAATTACACATGATACAGAAGGGAAAGTCAGTCAACTGAGATAAGTTACACATGATACAGAAGAAAATGTCAGTGAACTGAGATACGTTACACATGATACAAAAGGGAAAGTCAGTGAACTGAGATAAGTTACACATTATAAAAAATGGAAAGTCAGTGAATTGATGTGTTGTTGTTGTTGTTTAACTAGGGCTGCTGAGCTTCTCGCTCTGTAGCAGCCAATACCAAGTTGAAGGCTCCTTGGTATTATCTACACTGCAGATCTAGGCTTTTCCTGTGGCTTTTCTGCCATTCCGAAACGTGTTGAGTTGAAGTCATGAGCTCCAGTTTCTCCAGCTTGGCTTGTATTTAAAGGATCGTCACATCTGGTCCCAAGGTAGGTTCAAGAAGTGTGTGGCATACTGTGCATTCCCGCCTTCCAAGGGGGCTCTCCAACTATGCAAAGCTAAAATACTGTACTCTCTTTCTGGGCTCTCCCAAGGAATTGTCACGTCCTGCACAGAGCAACTTCTTAACTTCCACTGCCTATCACTGGGTCCATAGTGAGATCCTTCTGCATGCAGTCAACTAAGTCAAAGCCAAAGAATTATGCCTGGGGCTCAAGCGACTTCTCCAAGCTTAATGTGCAATGCTGGGTTCTCAACAAGTTTCACCAGAGGGGGAATCCCTGGAAATGTGTGGATGATTTCAAGAGTCAATGAGGATGTAATCAGCCTCACAGACGTTCACTTCCACGTACATATATTGTAGCATTGTGCATAGGTGGTGGTCGCATAAGGATGACTCCAGATATGCCTCCATGCATAGTGAATTGAAATAAGTTACACATGATACAGAAGGGAAAGTCAGCAGGTTGAAATATGTTACACATGATATATAACAAACGACCAGCGATATGCTACACCTGGCACAGAATGAAAAGTTAAAAAAAAAAAAAAAATGGACAACTCACCCCTGATACAGAATGGAAAGTTTTAGGACTTTGACATGAGCTACTCCTTACATAATAATTCATAAAAAGAAAGAAAATAAAATAAAAAGGAAGACAGCAAATTGAGAGAGAGTTAATCTTACAAAATGAAATGTAAGCAAGTTGAACCAAGCTATTTCTAATTACATCAAGGAAATAATCATGCCAAAACTATATCATAACTTTTTACCTGAAGAAAACATCTCATTCAAATTTGGCTGGTTTGGTTTGGTTTGGTTTTAAGGACCATCTTCATTGCATACGGACAACTCCCAGCGCTCCAATCTCCTCCCTTAGATCATGCAAGGAGGATCTCAGCGCAGTATACAAACTCTATAGCACCAGCATGGATCCCCATGTGTTTATACAGGAACCATACATTCTATAAATGTTTTTGTGGTAGGTTCATATTCATTCATAACCCTCCACTCCCAAAGGAGCATAGGCCTTCAACAAACACATGCCAAGTCCTCCTGTCACGTGCCATCATCTCAAGTTCTTTCCATGTTCTCCTCATCATTTTCACCTCTGTTTCCAACTCTCTTCTCCATGTACTTCTTGGTCTTCCTCTGCCTCTCTTGCCCTGTGGGTTCCAGAACAAGGACTGCCTTGTAATGCTATCAACAGGTTTCCTCAGTGTGTGTCCTATCCATCGCCATCGTCTTCTTCTCATCTCTTGTTCCACTGGCACTTGTCCAGTTCTTGTCATCAGTTCCACATTGGTAACCTTGTCATACCATTTTAATCCCTCTATTCTACGCAAGCACCCATTTATGAAAGTCTGTAGCTTTTTGGTTGTTGTCTTTGTTGTTCTCCATGTCTCCGAGCCATACAATAGGACTGACTTCACATTTGAGTTGAAGATTCTTATTTTCGTGTTGGATCCTATTTCTCTTGATCTCCATATATTTCCCAATGCAATGAAAGCTCCTCTTGCTTTTTGTATTCTTATTTTGATATCGCTGTCTGTCCCTCCAACTTTGTCTATATTACTGCCAAGATATGTGTATGATTCTACATCTTGTATTGGCGTTTCTTCAAGTTCAACCCTGTTTTCATTACCTGCATTTATTCTCATTATTTTTGTCTTTTCCCTGTGTATTTTCAGACCCAATTGCTGTGACCTCTCATCGAGTGTTTTCAATTTGTCCTGCATCTGATTACGGTTATGGGACAGGAGAGCCAAATCATCAGCAAAATCCAGATCATCCAACTGCTTAGTCAGAGTCCACTGGATTCCATTTCTGTTGTGTGTTGTCGATGATCTCATAACCCAATCTATTGCCAGCAAGAAAAGAAATGGAGACAAGAGGCATCCCTGTCGCACTCCTGTTCTTATCCCAAATGGTTCTGTAAGCTGTCCTTCATGAAGAACTCTGCACGTCATGTCTTCATAGGTTTTCTTTATTAAATTAATGATTTTCAGGGGAACTCCATAATGCCTCATCAATTTCCAAAGTGATTCTCTGTCCACACTGTCAAATGCTTTTTCGTAGTCCACAAATCCGATGTATAGTGGTGAATTCCATTCCAGACTTTGTTCAACTATTATTCTCAAAGTGGCTATCTGGTCTGTACATGATCTGTTTTGTCGAAAACCTGCTTGTTCATCTCTCAATTTCTTGTCTATGGACTCCTTTAATCTCTCAAGGATAATCCTGTTCAATACCTTTCCTGGCACTGATAGTAACATTATTCCTCTATAATTTGTGCACTCTTGTAGATTTCCCTTCTTAGGCAACTTAACCAGATATCCTTCCTTCCATTCTGCTGGTATCTCTTCTTTTTCCCAGACTTTACCAAGTAATTTATATAACATCTCTGTAGCCGTGTCGATATCTGCTTTGATGGCCTCTGCTGGAATGCTATCAGGTCCAGACGCTTTTCCATCTCTTAGAAGCTTTATGGCTTTCTTTATTTCTTCCTTCGTTGGTCTTTCACCGTTAATTTGTAGCTCTTCTTCTGCTGGCTGGATGTCCGGCGGGTTTTGTGGAGCTGGTCTATTGAGAAGGTCCCCAAAATATTCTGTCCACCTCTTCATTTGCTCTTGTATATTGCTGAGCAGTTTCCCATTCTTATCTTTTATGAGGCAACTTGTTTGCTTGTATTTCCCTGTTAGCTTCTTTGTGCTGCTATACAGTTCTCTCATATTTCCTTTGGCTGCAGCATCTTCTGCCTCTCTTGCCAACTCCTCAATATACTTCCTCTTGTCTCTTTTGATACTTCTTTTTACTTCTTTGTTTGCTTCTGTGTACACTTCTTGAGCCTTGGCTTTGGAACTTCTGGTTTTGCTTGTGTTTAACTCTGCTTTCTTGTTTTTTCTATCTTTTATCTTATTGATGGTTTCTGTTGTTATCCATGCTTTTTTTTGTCTTTCCCTTTTCCCCAGTATTTCTTCACATGTCTCCTTCCATACCGTTTTGACCTGCTGCCAATAGTCTTCTGTATTCTCTACATCTTCCAACTGTTGGAGCACTTGGAATTTGTTGGATACTGTGACCGCAAATTTGTCTCTTGTTTCTTGATTTCTTAGCTGTCCTACATTAAACTGTTGTCTATAATTTTGCATTGTTGCATATCTCTTGAGTTTCATTTTTACTTTGGCTATCAGAAGATGGTGATCTGATGCCACATCTGCTCCTCTATATACCTTTACATCCTGCAATGATGATCTAAACTTCTTTGTGGTAGGTTGGTTTCCTAATATTTAAATTTTGCTTACTCTTTACGATTTCCAACTGCTGAGGGATTTTTAACGTGCACATAGGACCTCTTAATTTTTTCAATTGTCCAAAAAGGCTAGGCATCCGATCTCACTTCCTAGGAGATCAGGGTGAAGTTTGCCATTATTAGGACCCACTGGTTTTGAAAAATTTTCCATTAAATATATTCCCTGTACTGGAACCAAACCCGCTGCATTTAGAATTATAGGCAAGAGGGCTACACCGGTAAGACTAAACTTCTCATGAGGGGTACATGATTATTGTAAATTTGGGAAACACTGATCTACAGCAGTGTTTAAAGCATGACCAGTGTATTCTGTGTCAGCCTTCCCATGCTTCAGTTTTATGACCTCATTCAATCGACATCCATTATCTTATTCATTCCTTTTCTGCTGATCCTGGCAATGTCTCTCTGTAGTTCCCATGTCTCTGTAGTTCCCATGTCTCTGTAGTTCCCATGTCTCTGTAGTTCCCATGTCTCTGTAGTTCCCATGCCTCTGTAGTTCCCATGTCTCTGTAGTTCCCATGTCTCTGTAGTTCCCATGCCTCTGTAGTTCCCAAGTCTCTCTGTAGTTCCCATGCCTCTGTAGTTCCCATGCCTCTGTAGTTCCCATGTCTCTGTAGTTCCCATGTCTCTGTAGTTCCCAAGGGTCTCCGAGGAGACAAAGAATAAACAGAACTACAGCTCCCTCAGGATTGTCATAACTGGTGACTAACATGAGGTTGTGTATGGCGACTGGCAACCTCATCATGTCAAACAATTTGCAACAAAAAAAACACTGCTGCAAGAGATTATTGCTTTGGTCGTGCAGGCTTCCAGCAAGAGGACCAGCTATAGTTGTGGCTGCATGTTCCATAAGGGGTGACAAGAGAAGATGATCCTAGAAATAACAGGTTATCTTACCTTGGAGTCCACACTTTTGTCAGAAAACTTCAAAGCAAAGGAGCGAATTTTCTTGAGATAAACCTGTAAATAAAACAAATACAAATCAACCAATAAGAAGATGCATGCTTTTCTAGCAAAACTCAAACATGCTGTTTTATCTTTCATTGGTCATATTTTAACTTACATGCCAGATCAATGACACACTTCATTTCATTTCAAATCTTAAGGTATTTTTACATACAACAGAAAACAACAGGTGTCTGACTTAAAACTTATAAGCAATTTTCACCATGCTTGTACACGTCCGTATCCCAGAATCTGAACATCTGAAAACTGAAATATTCCGAAAATCAAAAGTTTTTTTGGCCAATTTTTGGGTTAATTTAAGTGACTTTTGGTTTCCCAAAAAATAAAATAAATTTTTTTTAAACTGGTTTGCAAGGAAACACACAATCTTCAGTTTATCACGATTCCAGCCATGACGCGCAAGGTGCAATATAGGCTGAGGTCAGCGCTACTGCGTGATACAAATTTTTAAAGTGTGGTTAGTTCTCTCTCGTCACTGCTTCCAGCCACGTGTTGATTGATATGTTTACAGGTATGCGAGGAACTGACCACCGCTACGTTCAGTTTATCACGTTTCTGGCCCATGGTGCGCAGGCTCAGTACAGTATATGCTGATGTAATTACTTCTGCGTGATACAAATGTTTAAACATAGCGTGGTCAGTTGCGTTCCGGTATTGCTACCAGCCACGTGTGTGGATATTTCTGAGCTAACTTGTGATTTTGAGTTGGATATTTGTTCGCTAATTTTGTGATATAGAGTTTAATTTCATTGTGAAAATGTCGAAAAGAGCTGCATATACTCCTGTGGATAACAGTGGGAATAAGAAAAGGAAGCATTTGTCGTTATCGATAGCACAGAAAGTAGAGTTATTGCATAAGCTTGAGTGTGGTGTCTCTGTACATCATCTTACAGAAGAATATGGTGTAGGAACTACCACAGTATATGACATAAAGAAACAGAAAGACAAGTTGCTGAAATTTTACAGGGATAGTGATGAACAAAAACTAATGTCAGATCGAAAAACTTTACACAGAGGAAAAAATGAAGATCTTGACCGTGTGCCGAGAGAATGGATTCGACAACAGCGAAGTGAACGCATGCCGCTGACTGGTTTATTGGTCATGAAACAAGCTAAAATATACCATGAAGAACTGAACATTGAAGGCGAGTGTGAATATTCTGTAGGGTGGCTGCAGACATTTAAGAATCGCCATGGCATAAAATATCTAAAAATCTGTGGGGACAAAGGTTCTGCTGACCACGAAGCAGCTGAAAATTATATTGACGAATTTGCAAACATAATGTCATGAAAATCTTAGTCCCGAACAAGTATATAATGCCGACGAAACTTTTCTGTACTGGCGCTACCTTCCTAGGAAAACTTTAACCATGGCTGAAGCGAGAGCACCAATAGGCATTAAGGATAATAAGGACAGGTTAACTGTTCTTGGTTGTGCCAATGCTGCAGGTACACACCAGTTAAAGTTGACAGACATTGGGAAAAGTAAACATCCAAGATGTCTTAAGGGTGTAACCAATTTACCCGTCCATTACTATGCCAATAAGAAAGCATGGATGACGAGAGAAGTGTTTTCTGACTGGTTTAATAACCATTTTGTACCAGCAGTACGAGTTCATTGCACACAAGCTGGACTAGATGAAAACTGTAAAATTGTTCTGTTCTTGAACAACTGCTCTGCACACCCTCCTGCGGAACTTCTTGTCAAAAATAATGTTTTTGGAATGTACTTACCTCCAAATGTGACATCATTAATACAGCCTTGCGACCAAGGGATTTTACAATCAATAAAGAGCCATTACAAACATGCTTTTTTGAATTGTATGCTGCATGCCGTGAACACTGGTGTAGAAATAGAAACATTTCTCAAGGAATTCACTATTAAAGACACAATCTATTCAACTGCAGGTTCCAAAGGTTGTTACAGCCGGGAGTTGTAGTGAGGGTAAGCTCTCACTACAGATAAAATACTTCAATGGCACGCGCCTCAAGCAGCCTCTGACAACCAAGTCCAGCTCCCGGCCTTCACGTGTGGCTCAGTTTGAGCCCGGCGGAACTGTTTTCACTGACGGGAGAAGGGGCAAAGGCGAGCGACTGGCGCCTTAAAACCAGCAGCTTCGGGCAGATAGGGCTCGTGATCCTTGGTTGGTAGCTTATCTAAGAGAAGGAACTCTGAATTCAAACCACCGCTGCCTTGTGGGAATATCCATTTATGGAATTGGCTTCGGGAGTAAACCCTGAGGATAAATCCGGAGTCGGAGTCCCTAAGGCAGTCTAATGTCGATTCGACATTATTCTGGCAACTCCTGCGACGTGGCTGGTGCCAAACTGTATCGGCTACTGCCGTTCCTTTGGATCTACCAGCTGTGTGGAGAGGGGGAACATGCTGCATGGGCAACAGCTTGATCTCCATATAACTGTGCCCAAGCTCGCGCCCTGGAGAGGACACTCCAGCTTCACCGTATAGGTGTCGGCAAAACACGGGAAGTAGCAGTTACCGGTTATAAGCATTTGCCCAATTGGCGTAGGGCATGGCGCCAGGGGCTACTTCCGACAGTGGGAGAGGTTCTAGGATCTCACTGGACAGCTACCGCCCGCTTCAAGCTGGGCAGCCCCCAGTCAATAAGGTGTTGTCCCGCCACTGTCTGCTTTCCCCATTGGGTGCATGGGGATTAGGGTCAAACCCGAACGGTGGACAGAAAATTTTGCACCAAGCAATTATCAGAATAATAAGAATAAGCAAACTCTCAGATTGGGATGCTGGAATGTCCGAACTATGTTGACTGGACTATCCGAAAATCTACAGGACGTAAACGATGTAAGGAAGACAGCCATAATTAATGATGAGCTTAAACGACTTCAGGTGGATATAGTTGCACTTCAGGAAACGCGCCTGGCTGGCTCTGGAACGGTGAGCGAGAAGGACTACACATTTTATTGGCAAGGGAAAGATCTTGATAAAGCTAGAGAACACGGAGTAGGTTTTGCGGTCAAAAAATCGCTAACTAAAATGGTTGAACCAGGCGAGAATGGATCAGAACGCCTGTTAACGCTTCGCCTGCAAACTAGCACAGGTCCCATCACCCTTGTCAGTGTGTATGCTCCTACTCTGTACTCTGCCTCAGAAGCTAAAGATGAGTTCTACGAGAATCTAGCAGCAGTCATCAAAAGCATACCTAGGCAAGAACAGCTTGTTCTCCTTGGTGACTTTAACGCTAGAGTGGGTGCCGATAATGTTTCATGGCCTTCATGTCTGGGCAGGTTTGGTATTGGCAAGATGAATGAAAATGGACAACGGCTCTTAGAGTTGTGTGTCCACCATGACCTCTGCGTGACCAACACCTACTTTCAGACAAAACCCCAGCATAAGGTGTCATGGAGACACCCACGATCCAAGCACTGGCACCAACTGGACCTGATTCTCGTCAGAAGGCCACTTCTCAGGTCTGTGCTCTCCACACGCTCGTACCATAGTGCAGACTGTGATACAGATCACTCCTTGGTTTGCTGCAAAATCAGAGCACAACCAAGAAAACTCTACTGTGTCAGACATGAAGGGAAACCACGCATTGATACCAGCAAGATGTCAGACCCTGTCATGATCACTCAATTTACTGCGACCTTCAAGAAAGTGCTCAGTAGCCCTCAGCATGGTAATACTATTACAGAGAACTGGGAGCATCTACGGAACACCATTCAAAGTACTGCACTTGCCACCTTTGGTAAGAAAACGGCAAAGTCAAATGACTGGTTTGATGCTTCATCAGATGTGATGGCACCTGTCATTGAAGCTAAGCGCAGTGCTATGAATGAATACAAACGTTCACCGAGTGCTAGAACCCTACAGATCCTGAAGGCTACGAGAAGCAAAGTTCAACAAACTGCTCGACGCTGTGCAAATGACTATTGGCTCCAGCTCAGTGAGAGCATCCAGATCGCAGCGCAAACAGGCAACATTAAACAAATGTATGACGGTATAAAGAAAGCACTTGGCCCCCAAAAAAGTAAGACGGCACCGCTAAAAACCATCAGCGGAGAGAAGCTAACCGATAAGGGTAAGCAGATGGAGAGGTGGGTCGAGCACTACTCTGAGCTTTACGCTAGAGAAAATACCGTTACGCCTGCAGCCCTTGATGCTGTCAAATGTCTGCCAACTATGGAGGAGCTGGATGCCGAACCAACATTAGAGGAACTCAGCAAGGCCATTGATAGCTTGGCCTCTGGCAAAGCACCAGGCAGTGATGGGATTCCTCCTGATTTAATCAAATGCTGTAAGAGCACGCTATTACATCCCCTGCATAGGATGCTGTGCCAGTGCTGGGAAGAGACAACTATTCCTCAAGACATGCGAGATGCCAGGATTGTAACACTATATAAAAATAAAGGAGACAGAAGTGATTGCAATAACTACAGAGGCATCTCTCTTCTTAGTATTGTTGGTAAGGTTTTTGCCAAAGTCATCTTGATGCGACTCCACAAGTTAGCTGAGCGCATATATCCAGAGTCACAGTGTGGATTCCGAGCTGGTAGATCAACAACAGACATGATCTTCTCTGTCCGCCAGCTTCAGGAAAAATCAAGAGAGCAGAAAAGGCCTTTATATATATCGCCTTTATAGACCTCACAAAAGCATTTGACCTGGTCAGTAGGGATGGACTCTTCAAAATCCTCCTGAAAATAGGCTGCCCTCCTAAAATGCTGGAAATGATAAAGTCATTCCATGACGACATGAAGGGAACAGTCCAATATGCTGGAAGCACGTCACAGCCTTTTGACATACGAAGTGGCGTTAAACAAGGCTGTGTTCTGGCTCCGACCCTCTTCGGGATCTTCTTTGCCCTACTCTTGAAACATGCTTTCAGAGATGCAACTGAAGGAATATGCCTTCACACTAGGTCAGATGGCCGTCTGTTTAATCTTTCAAGGCTGAAGGCAAAAACAAAAATCAGAAGGGTCACTATAAGAGACTTGTTGTTCGCTGATGATGCTGCAGTCGTCACTCAAAGCCAACAGGAGCTTCAGAACTTGATGAATCGCTTCACTAAAGCATGCAAGGACTTTGGCCTCACAATAAGTCTAAAGAAAACGAATGTGATGAGTCAGGATGCGGGTGCTGCACCAGTTATCACTATCGATAACTATGAACTGGCAGTTGTGCATCACTTCACATACCTAGGGTCTACCATCAATGACAAACTCTCACTGGATACAGAAATCGACAGCCGCATTGGCAAAGCTGCAGCTACCTTTGCCCGCCTCACATCGCGTGTTTGGGGAAACTCCAAACTCACAATGAAGACCAAAGCTGCGGTATATAATGCCTGCGTCACCAGCACACTTCTATATGGTAGCGAGACCTGGACGACCTATGCTAAGCAAGAAAGAAGGCTCAATACCTTCCATTTACGGTGTCTACGCCGCATCCTCGGCATCTCGTGGAAAGATAAAGTGACTAATGTCGAGGTGTTGTCACGTACTGGCCTTCAAAGTATGTATACACTGCTTAGACAGCGCAGACTTCGCTGGCTTGGCCATGTTCGTCGCATGGAAGATGGTCGCATCCCAAAAGATATCTTCTACGGACAATTAGCAGATGGCAGGAGAACAGTTGGGCGACCACAGCTGAGGTTCAAAGATGTGTGCAAGAGAGATATGAGGGCACTGGACATGGATCCAGCAACATGGGAGGATGAAGCTGCCGATCGCACTAAGTGGCGATGCTATTTACGGCGCCAACTCAGATTGGGCGAAGAGAGGCTCACACAACAAGCAGAGGAGGGGAGAAAACGTCGAAAGGAGCACCAGGAAAATAAGCAGCTGAGGGCTGTCACCTCAGGGGCGCATTCCCATAGTCAGTTATGACTGAAGGGGCTATTATTATTCAACTGCAAGTGCATGGAGTAGTGTTGACAAGGTAACACTAACAAAAGCTTGGCATTTACTCTGTAACATCGGAAAATTGTAACAAGTTAGAGGAGGCTGGCATAGAGGAAGTGCTAAACATTGATAATGATGCACCTGTTGTGCATTCTTTGAGTGATGGGAAAATTGCCCAAATGGTTCTACAAGACAAGCATGATGACGGCAGTGATGATGATGACATTGTGGATGCCGGTGAAAACATCCCCATAGACGAAATGGTTAACATGTGTGATCGGTTAATTAAAGGTCTTGAACGACGTGCATTCATCAGTGAGCAAGAAGTTATGGTAGTTTATGGGATTAAAGAGAGACTGCTTAGACAGAAACCATTGTTAATGAGACAGATGACACTGGACGAAGTCTACAGAAAGGCCATCTGTCTATTCATCAGTTGAAAATCCTGTTCCTGGTCCATCAACAGATGTCTGACTCCAAGCTGATGACGACGATTAGAGCTTGAATGTAGGCTACATGTGCAGGTATTTAATGTTTATTTTTAAAGTTTAAAAAAAATATGTTTCTGAAAAACAAATTGTACTACAGCTGTACATAATTTAAGTTGGGGCGATTTTTGGGGCGAAATCCGAAATAATCGGAAAACCGAAAAACAGCAGTCCCCGAGAATTTCGGATTCTGGGATAAAGACCTGTATTTTATAAGTTGCTAAATGTAACCACTTTAAAAATTTGGCAGGATACTGACAAAAAATTGCAGTTATTAACAAAGCCTGTAAATCTGGAACATTGTATAAACCGCACATTATGTAACAGTTCTAACATAATATGTATAAGCTTGGATGTTAACAAGATGAAAAAAATTAAGTTAGGCTTAACATGACAGTGCATTACGCCTAGAAAACTTTTTGGCTTTATCAACTGGCATATTTAAACAAAACATTGTAAAGTTAAAATGCTCTACACATTGAGAAAGGTCAACTTTAGAAATCTGATAAGACATGAAAGATAACAGCAATTATTAATACAGAATGGATTAATACAGAATGGATTAATACGGAATGGATTAATACAGAATGGATTAAAACAGAATGGATTAATACAGAAGAACATGATTTGATAACTTTACAAAACGGATAGGATAAAAAATATGAACATAGCTCTGCAGAGCTTAGAAGAGATAGAGGAAGTGAGTTTCTCTGGCAGTCATCCTCCGTGCAGAAGATAAAATGAGATCACTATCATGATGACATGACTGATGCTGAATGTAACAACAAAAACAATGATGAAGCATAAACACACCACAAAAAACAAAATCATTCTTATAACAATAACCCCAGCTAATCAGTGTCACAAATAAATGCACGCACAAACATTGCAAAAATATGAATTCCGGCGATTAAGACAATATGGCACATGATGGTGACAACCAATACATGTGAGCCACATACATGATGATGACAACCAATATGTGTGATACATATACAATCTGCAGCGGCATTCAGATAACATGACACATGATGATGACACCCAATATATGTGACTGACATACATCACAATGACAACCAAAACATACGACCCACACACATCATGATGACAACCAATATACGTGACCAACATACAACACAATGACAACCAAAACATATAACTTACACACATCATGATGACAACCAATATGTGACCAACTTTACATCACAATGACAACCAAAATATATAACCTACACACATCATGACAACCAAAATGTGACCGACATACATCACAATGACAACCAAAACATAACCCACACACATCATGATCTGATCCACATACAATCTGCACAACTCACCATATTGTAAAAATGGATGAGGTCCCCTCTTTCCTCCTCTGGGTCAAACTCCGCATTACTACCCACAAACCTGGTAGGGGTAGGGGGCTGGCTGTTGGGATGAGGGTGAGGCAGTGTGCTTGAAGATCTCACTGATGGATGTTCTGTACAAATAAAAATAATAGTATAGTCAGTCAAGCTTCAAATGATGGCTTTCCTAATTTTTATAATAGTTAAATATTTGATTCCGTGTGTAAATCTCTGTGTGTGTGTGTGGGTGGGTGTGGGGGGGAAGGAGATATCTGATGAGTCAAAAGAAAGACCAGGACTACTGTTAACTCAAGTATGACGTAATAATCAACTAACTTGATGATGATGATGATATGCATTAGTCTGCAACCTCAGGAAATAAAACAAATAGCTACAGAAACCAGTGCTGTAAAAGTACATGAATGCTTTGGTGCAGACTTCCTGCAAGGTAACCAGCTACAGAGAGGTGTCTCCAAGCTCTATAAGTAAAACTGGACATGATGGTGACAAAATTTACATGCAGACCTCATCAATCAATCAATCAATACCCTTTAGCTCCCCAAGGAACATAGGCCTTCAACAAACATATGCCAAGTCTACGTGTCCCGTGCCATCCGCTCAACTTCTTTCCATGTTTTCCTCATCATTTTCACCTCTGTATCCAGTTCTCTTCTCCGTGTGTTTTTTTGGTCTACCTCGGCCTCTCTTTCCCCGTGGACTCCAGAACAAGGACTGCCTTGTAATGCTATCAACAGGTCTCCTCAATGTGTGTCCCATCTATCGCCACCATCTTCTTCTCAACTCTTGTTCCACTGGCACCTGTCTGGTTCTTGTCATCAATTCCACATTTGTGACTTTGTCATACCATTTCAGTCCTATTCTACGCAAGCACCCATTTATAAAAGTCTGTAGCTTTTTGGTTGTTGTTTTTGTTGTTCTCCATGTCTCAGAGCCATACAATAGGACTGACTTCACATTTAAGATGAAGATTCTTATTTTCGTGTTGGACTTGATTTCTCTTGTTCTCTATATGTTTCACAATGCAATGAAAGCTCCTCTTGCTTTTTGTATTCTTATTATGATATCACGGTCTGTCCCTCCAACTTTGTCTATATTACTTCGAAGATATGTGTAGGATTCTACATCTTTTAGTGGTGTTTCTTCAAGTAGCTTTCCTCAGAAAGCTCACCTAACAAATTATTATGTAAGCCACACTATTAAAAAAAAAAAAAAAAAACATAAGATTAATGAATACTGGGGGGAAAATTGTACTTTTGAAAGAACACTTTCGTAAGTCAGCCAAGGACCCATTTTTTAAAATTTAAGAACAGGAGCAAACAATTTAACATTTCACAAAATTATAAAATCAGAATTAACACTGTATGGATCAATTGTGACTTGTACCCAGCGATGCAGATCAGATCTCTAAAGCCCATAAGGATGAGACGTTATTTCACTAATAAGTATAGGGAAAAGGCCTCCATATATTGGTCCAATTATTTACACTAGGGCTTCTAAGTGTGGTTCTTTATTTAAAATAATCAAGTACATTCTATTTGAAGATCAATTCAATTCAGTTCAACTATCTTCAATGTTTTGATTACTCTCAATGACAGATTATAATAATCATAAAGGGATCAGATAACATAAGCATGTGCAAAATTTAACAAACAACCTTTAAAATATCTCCAACTGTATTAATATTCTGTACATGTAAGAATACATTGCCCAAAACATACTTTTGTCTTTGCTGTTGTCGATCTTTCCATCAACACTGACAGGGGATGATGTTCCACTTCCTTCATTACTCTTGCTGCTGTCACTGCTGCCTGATCCATGGCGATGTCGACCTGACAGCAACACACTTCGATATACCTGAACAAGTTTCAAAATAATGCCCTCTAGAGCTACTTGCAAGGTCAAGTGGAATAAAAATGCACAAAGAGGATGCTAACGTTAAAGCAATCATCATTCTCCTTTTCACCCCTCATGGAGCATGGAGGTATAATTGCAGCTGGTCCCCTTGAGGGAAAATCGATAGGATGAACGTCATGAAGACACTGTGACATAAGAAGAACAGAAAGATACCAGCAGAACTGGAGCTGACTGCTCAAGACGGGATGCAGTATAATGTAAGTAAATAAATAAGGAGGCTGCTGTAAAACTGGTAAGGAAATAAATATTTAAATTTAAAAAAGAAAATGGTATGGAATAAGTTTAAAAAATTAATGGTACACAGGAAACACTGTATTTCTTGAGTACTGTTAGTTTGTAAAACATATTCCATACCATTTTCTTTTTTAATTTATATATTTATTTCAAGACAGAATGACTTGGTGAAATCCATGCGGACTGGAAGGAAGGTTACCTGGTCAAGTTGCCAAAGAAGGAAGATTTGCAAAAGTGCATGAATTACAGAAATAATATTAAATGAGATCATCTTTGAGAGACTGAGAGGCCATATACAGACAACTGAACGAACGAATGAACTTTATTTTCAAAGGGTTGAGAATTGGGCATGCAGGCCCGTCTGACATTCTGCCCTTCCTTTCTCTCATCTTTTATACTGATTTCATTTATTCTCACATACATTTTACCCATCAATGTAAAGGAATTCAACGTTGTAAAGGTCAAATAATAGCATACTCACATTCACAGTATCTAATTATAAACATAAATTATGTTGAAAAGCACAAACATCATCATTAAACCTACATTCGATATTGTATCATTTGTTAAAAAAAATAATCACATTAGTGGGGCAGGTAATCAGAGCTCACGGAGTATTAGAAAAGTCTACGATTGTATGAATAGGGACTTGTGCTGTTTTTTAGATCATATGGAAGATAGTTCCTAAGATGAGCAGCAGAGTAAGCTAAGCTTTTCTTGAATAAGTCAAGCCTAGGCTTGGGCACTTGTATTTTGTTAAGGTGTTGACTGCATCTTTCATTGTTTTTTAACATTGGCCACAGATATGTTAAAGCATTCTGTGACAGGATTTTGTGAACAAATTTAGCGTTGTTGAACAGAAAGTGCTTTCTTGGGAGCAGTATTTTGAGATCTTTATATAGATCTATACTGTTCAAAAAAAGAAACGCATAGCTACTGAAGGTACACACATAGCCATAATTTTGACATTCAATAACTTTTTTAATTTAATGAGATAATTGTTCAAATTGCACACAAGAATACCTTAGGGTTCAACCAATCAATTGACAGTTGTTTTGCATCTGGGTCACGAGAGTTTTTTGATGTACGGGCTTTCCCGTTAGTATGGTGTGTGGCCTCCTCTTGCATCGATCAGCGACTGGCATCTCCTGGGCATGGATGCAATCAGACGTCTGATGTGGGCCTGTGGGATGGTTGCCGACTCTTCCTGGAGTGCCTGAAACAGATCACGACGATTGGCTGGAGCAACGTCTCGGCGACAAACACGTCTATGCAGCTCATCCCACAGGTGCTCAATCGGACTCATGTCTGGAGACAGGGATGGCCAGGGAAGGGTGAGAATGTTGTTGGCAGTCAGGAACTGCGTGGTCAACCGTGCACAATGGGGTCTGGCGTTGTCCTGTTGAAACAAAGGCCTTTGGGCAGCCAAAAGTGGAAGGACATGGGGTCGAAGAATTTCAATGATGTATCGTTGCGCATTCAAGCCTCCTTCAATGTGCACCAATTGACTCCTTCCGTTGTAACTGATCATTCCCCACACCATTGCACCTCCACCACCGTGCGGCGGAGCTTCATCAACGCAATTTTGGGCAAAACGTTCATTTCACCTACGGTAGACCCTACGCCGTCTATCATGACGCTGCAACAAAAAGAAAGATTCGTCACTAAACCAGACATGTCTCCATTGATTGTCAGCTGCCCAGGGACGATGCTGGTTGGCCCAAAGAAGTCGATTTTGGCGATGGCGGCGCGTAAGGACAGGTCCTCGGTGAGGTCGTTGTGCCCAAAGTCCAGCGTCATGCAGTCTATTCCGGACAGTTTGATCAGACACATGACGTCCTGCAGGCAATGACTGGGCAGTTGAGGAAGCTGTTGTAAACCTGTCTCTGAGGTGACGAAGATGAATAAAGCGATCCTCCGCTGCTGTTGTCACTCTGGGTCGTCCACTGCGATGCCGGTCTTCAACTGAGCCAGTGGCTTGAAACCGGTGCCAGGGACCCAAAGACGCAGCAACAGAGAATGCAGTCAGCAACCCATAGCTTGACTGCTTGTGTCAGGGTCAGCGAACCAGAGCTGACCAAGACCCTACTCCACCTCCAAGTGGTGGTCCTGGAAACAGGCTGCATCACTGCAGTCTGGCTGAGAGAGTAGGGATCAAAGAGAGAAGGCAAACCCGGTCCCAAAAAATGCCGTGCTGAAGTCGGATGTGTCGGTCGAAAGGCGCAGATATCGCAGCTTCGCTGTAAACAGACACAACGCAACCAACGTCCTTTTCAGGATGAACGAGGAAGAAGAAGAAGAAGAACCGGTGCCAAAGTCGACTTATGGTACTCTGGTGCACGTTTAGATGCCTGGCAACCTGACTTTGACTTTCGCCTGCATGCAGTCGGCCAATAGCAATGTTCCTTAAATTTATCGATAGAGACGCCATAAATGTCTGCTTGAAAATGAACTGAATTTTTTTTGTGTAGCGTTATCCTTTTATAGGGTTTCAGTTGCGTAGTCAGTGAATAGTGTTCAGCCCAAATTTTGTTGCTTTCACGTGCGCGCAACATGAGCTGTGGTCAAAAATTGCGTCATAAACACTATTGACCACTGCGTTGTAACAATTACAAAAACGAACGCAATTCAGGTCAACACGTGCATTTGACACTGTAAAGAACATTTGAGGCTGGTTTTTATACACCCTAGCAACAAATTTTACTTACAAACTCATAAAAACGCGCCCTCGGATAGCTATGCGTTTCTTTTTTTGAACAGTATATATACTGTGTTTTGCAGTTGTCAGAACTAGACACACTGCATGCTTTTGTAGTGAATGGAGTCTTTTTGTATTGGTCATAGAGCAACCATCCCAGATTGTGGAGCAATAGTCAAGGTTTGTTTGTATGTGAGATATATAGAACAATTTTCGTGCTTCTTCAACTAGGAACTGTTTGATTTTAGCTAACTGGTAAACTTTCTGTGAAGAAGAACAAGCAGGCTTTTAGCAAAACAAATCCTCTACAGACCAGGTAGCCACATACACAATAGTTGACCAGAGCTTGAAACTGAACATTCCACTTTATACATCTGATTTGTGGACTCTGAAAAGGCATTAGATATTTTTATACAGGGTATCGCTCTGGAAACTGATGAGGTATTATGGACAGCTCCTTGAGATAATTAAATTAATAAAGAAAACATATGAAGATGAAATGTAGAATACTTCATGAAGGACAACATACAGAGCCCTTTGAGATAAGAACTGGGTGATGTAGGGATGCCTTTTGTCACATTTCTCTTCTTACTAGCTGTTGACAGGATTATGAAAACATCATCACTAACCAACAGAAATGGAATTAATGGACTCTTGACTAACTAGCTGGACCATCTTGATTTTGCCAATTGCCTGGTCTAATCATAATCAGATGCAAGACAAAATGCAAATACTTAATGAGAATTCACAGTAATTGGTTTGAAAATACACCAAGAAAAGATAAAGTCAAATGAGAATAAATGCAAAAACTGATAGCAAGGTAGCACCTGGAGAAACATTCCTTCAAGAAAAGAACTCATATCTTAGCAGCAACATAAATAAAATAAGAGGAACAGACAGTAATATCAAATAAGAATATAAAGGGCAAGAAGGGCTCTCACTGTATTGGGTAATATCTGGAAATCAACAGAAATCAAGCCAAAACAAAAATCTGAATCTTCAACTCAAATGTCCAGGCTTTTATTATGCAGCTTTGAAACATGGAGAACAACAAAAACAACTAGAATGGGGTGCTTGTGCAGAACGTAAAGACTGAAATTATATGGCAAAACCACTAGTGTTTAACTGACAGATCTTTACCAGACAAAAGCCAATGGAACAAGAGGTGAAGAGAACACTCTGGTATTGGCTAGGACACACACACACTGAACAAACGAGCTGACAGTATTATTAGACAGTCCTTGTTATAGAATCCTCAGTGTAGGAGACCTGTGTAGAAACACACAAAGAAGGGAACTGGGGAAAGAAATGTTGGGAATAGGCAAGTCATGGTGGGACCTTGAGCGGATAGCTGAAAGGCTGGACATGAGTTTGCTGAAACCATGGGCAGCTAAATGGTAATGAATAATTGAATAAATAACGTAACAGGCTGCAACTACTAGCAACAAAGTTTCCCCAGGATTGGGAGCTGCTTTCATAACTAAGGCACTAGATCTGATATATGTATAAGTGCCTGTCATTTTTTTAATACTATATACTAATATAAAATGATATACAATGACAAAACCTGTGAAGAGCATTACAAGGCAGTCCTTGTTCTGGAATCCCAAGGGTAAGAGAGGCAGACGTAGACCAAGAAACACATGGAGAAGAGAACTGGAGACAGAAGTGAAAATGATTAGGAAAACGTGAAAAGAACTTAAGCTGATGGCACATGACAGGAGGACTTGGCAGGTGTTTGTTGAAGGCTTATGCTCCTTGGGGAGCTAAACGGTACTGACTGACTAATATAAAATACAACAGAACCAAATGAAAATGCCTTGTGTCTGGTGTCCAGTATTTGTTGTGCCCTTCATTACAGTTTTAGCAACAAGAGTAGTTAATCACTGATCACATGACCACAAACTTACATGGCTGTGTGCTTGTGGTTGCAGTCTGTAACACTTCATGATGTTCTGAAATGTCAATGGCTTTCCCGTCACCTGAAACCAAACAGTCATATTAAAAAAAACTGTCTATTCCTCCCTAAGTCACATATAATGTTAGATAACAAACACAAATATTTATTACATGATGTAGTCCATCATTTATCAACATCACTTTTATTTTTGCTCCTCACAAAGCATTGTCACCACTGCAGTTAGCTCCCTTGCAGGAAACCTGCACTAAAGAATGCATGTGCTCTTACAGCAGTGATTTCTGTAGCAAGTCATTTGACATGATGAGGTTACATACCACATGAACAACCTCGTATAGGTTGCCTCTTACAGCAGTGATTTCTGTAGCAATTCATTTGACATGATGAGGTTACATACCACATGCACAACCTGGTATATGTTGCCTCTTACAACAGTGATTTCTGTAGCAAGTCATTTGACATGATGAGGTTACATACCACATGCACAACCTGGTATAGGTTGCCTCTTACAGCAGTGATTTCTGTAGCAATTCATTTGACATGATGAGGTTACATACCACATGCACAACCTGGTATATGTTGCCTCTTACAGCAGTGATTTCTGTAGCAAGTCATTTGACATGATGAGGTTACATACCACATGCACAACCTCGTATATGTTGCCTCTTACAGCAGTGATTTCTGTAGCAATTCATTTAACATGATGAGGTTACATACCACATGCACAACCTGGTATATGTTGCCTCTTACAGCAGTGATTTCTGTAGCAATTCATTTGACATGATGAGGTTACATACCACATGCACAACCTAGTATATGTTGCCTCTTACAGCAGTGATTTCTGTAGCAAGTCATTTGACATGATGAGGTTACATACCACATGCACAACCTCGTATATGTTGCCTCTTACAGCAGTGATTTCTGTAGCAAGTCATTTGACATGATGAGGTTACATACCACATGCACAACCTGGTATATGTTGCCTCTTACAACAGTGATTTCTGTAGCAAGTCATTTGACATGATGAGGTTACATACCACATGCACAACCTCGTATATGTTGCCTCTTACAGCAGTGATTTCTGTAGCAATTCATTTGACATGATGAGGTTACATACCACATGCACAACCTGGTATATGTTGCCTCTTACAGCAGTGATTTCTGTAGCAATTCATTTGACATGATGAGGTTACATACCACATGCACAACCTGGTATATGTTGCCTCTTACAGCAGTGATTTCTGTAGCAAGTCATTTGACATGATGAGGTTACATACCACATGCACAACCTGGTATATGTTGCCTCTTACAACAGTGATTTCTGTAGCAAGTCATTTGACATGATGAGGTTACATACCACATGCACAACCTGGTATATGTTGCCTCTTACAACAGTGATTTCTGTAGCAAGTCATTTGACATGATGAGGTTACATACCACATGTACAACCTGGTATATGTTGCCTCTTACAACAGTGATTTCTGTAGCAAGTCATTTAACATGATGAGGTTACATACCACATGCACAACCTCGTATATGTTGCCTCTTACAACAGTGATTTCTGTAGCAAGTCATTTGACATGATGAGGTTACATACCACATGCACAACCTGGTATATGTTGCCTCTTACAGCAGTGATTTCTGTAGCAATTCATTTGACATGATGAGGTTACATACCACATGCACAACCTCGTATATGTTGCCTCTTACAGCAGTGATTTCTGTAGCAATTCATTTGACATGATGAGGTTACATACCACATGCACAACCTGGTATATGTTGCCTCTTACAGCAGTGATTTCTGTAGCAAGTCATTTGACATGATGAGGTTACATACCACATGCACAACCTGGTATATGTTGCCTCTTACAGCAGTGATTTCTGTAGCAATTCATTTGACATGATGAGGTTACATACCACATGCACAACCTGGTATATGTTGCCTCTTACAACAGTGATTTCTGTAGCAAGTCATTTGACATGATGAGGTTACATACCACATGCACAATCTCGTATATGTTGCCTCTTACAACAGTGATTTCTGTAGCAAGTCATTTGACATGATGAGGTTACATACCACATGCACAACCTGGTATATGTTGCCTCTTACAACAGTGATTTCTGTAGCAAGTCATTTGACATGATGAGGTTACATACCACATGCACAACCTCGTATATGTTGCCTCTTACAACAGTGATTTCTGTAGCAAGTCATTTGACATGATGAGGTTACATACCACATGCACAACCTGGTATATGTTGCCTCTTACAACAGTGATTTCTGTAGCAAGTCATTTGACATGATGAGGTTACATACCACATGCACAACCTCGTATATGTTGCCTCTTACAACAGTGATTTCTGTAGCAAGTCATTTGACATGATGAGGTTACATACCACATGCACAACCTCGTATATGTTGCCTCTTACAGCAGTGATTTCTGAAGCAAGTCATTTGACATGATGAGGTTACATACCACATGCACAACCTCATATAAGTTGCCTCTTACAACAGTGATTTCTGTAGCAAGTCATTTGACATGATGAGGTTACATACCACATGCACAACCTGGTATATGTTGCCTCTTACAGCAGTGATTTCTGTAGCAAGTCATTTGACATGATGAGGTTACATACCACATGCACAACCTCGTATAAGTTGCCTCTTACAACAGTGATTTCTGTAGCAAGTCATTTGACATGATGAGGTTACATACCACATGCACAACCTCGTATATGTTGCCTCTTACAGCAGTGATTTCTGTAGCAAGTCATTTGACATGATGAGGTTACATACCACATGCACAACCTGGTATATGTTGCCTCTTACAGCAGTGATTTCTGTAGCAATTCATTTGACATGATGAGGTTACATACCACATGCACAACCTGGTATATGTTGCCTCTTACAACAGTGATTTCTGTAGCAAGTCATTTGACATGATGAGGTTACATACCACATGCACAACCTGGTATATGTTGCCTCTTACAACAGTGATTTTTGTAGCAAGTCATTTGACATGATGAGGTTACATACCACATGCACAACCTGGTATATGTTGCCTCTTACAGCAGTGATTTCTGTAGCAATTCATTTGACATGATGAGGTTACATACCACATGCACAACCTGGTATATGTTGCCTCTTACAACAGTGATTTCTGTAGCAAGTCATTTGACATGATGAGGTTACATACCACATGCACAACCTGGTATATGTTGCCTCTTACAACAGTGATTTCTGTAGCAAGTCATTTGACATGATGAGGTTACATACCACATGCACAACCTCGTATATGTTGCCTCTTACAACAGTGATTTCTGTAGCAAGTCATTTGACATGATGAGGTTACATACCACATGCACAACCTCGTATATGTTGCCTCTTACAACAGTGATTTCTGTAGCAAGTCATTTGACATGATGAGGTTACATACCACATGCACAACCTCGTATATGTTGCCTCTTACAGCAGTGATTTCTGTAGCAAGTCATTTGACATGATGAGGTTACATACCACATGCACAACCTGGTATATGTTGCCTCTTACAACAGTGATTTCTGTAGCAAGTCATTTGACATGATGAGGTTACATACCACATGCACAACCTCATATATGTTGCCTCTTACAGCAGTGATTTCTGTAGCAAGTCATTTGACATGATGAGGTTACATACCACATGCACAACCTCGTATAAGTTGCCTCTTACAACAGTGATTTCTGTAGCAAGTCATTTGACATGATGAGGTTACATACCACATGCACAACCTCGTATATGTTGCCTCTTACAGCAGTGATTTCTGTAGCAAGTCATTTGACATGATGAGGTTACATACCACATGCACAACCTGTATATGTTGCCTCTTACAGCAGTGATTTCTGTAGCAAGTCATTTGACATGATGAGGTTACATACCACATGCACAACCTCGTATATGTTGCCTCTTACAGCAGTGATTTCTGTAGCAAGTCATTTGACATGATGAGGTTACATACCACATGCACAACCTCGTATATGTTGCCTCTTACAGCAGTGATTTCTGTAGCAAGTCATTTGACATGATGAGGTTACATACCACATGCACAACCTCGTATATGTTGCCTCTTACAACAGTGATTTCTGTAGCAAGTCATTTGACATGATGAGGTTACATACCACATGCACAACCTCGTGTATGTTGCCTCTTACAACAGTGATTTCTGTAGCAAGTCATTTGACATGATGAGGTTACATACCACATGCACAACCTCGTATATGTTGCCTCTTACAACAGTGATTTCTGTAGCAAGTCATTTGACATGATGAGGTTACATACCACATGCACAACCTGGTATATGTTGCCTCTTACAACAGTGATTTCTGTAGCAAGTCATTTGACATGATGAGGTTACATACCACATGCACAACCTCGTATATGTTGCCTCTTACAGCAGTGATTTCTGTAGCAATTCATTTGACATGATGAGGTTACATACCACATGCACAACCTTGTATAAGTTGCCTCTTACAACCTCGTATAAGTTGCCTCTTACAGCAGTGATTTCTGTAGCAATTCATTTGACATGATGAGGTTACATACCACATGCACAACCTCGTATATGTTGCCTCTTACAACAGTGATTTCTGTAGCAAGTCATTTGACATGATGAGGTTACATACCACATGCACAACCTCGTATATGTTGCCTCTTACAGCAGTGATTTCTGTAGCAAGTCATTTGACATGATGAGGTTACATACCACATGCACAACCTCGTATATGTTGCCTCTTACAGCAGTGATTTCTGTAGCAAGTCATTTGACATGATGAGGTTACATACCACATGCACAACCTCGTATATGTTGCCTCTTACAGCAGTGATTTCTGTAGCAAGTCATTTGACATGATGAGGTTACATACCACATGCACAACCTCGTATATGTTGCCTCTTACAGCAGTGATTTCTGTAGCAAGTGTTTTGACATGATGAGGTTACATACCACATGCACAACCTTGTATATGTTGCCTCTTACAGCAGTGATTTCTGTAGCAAGTCATTTGACATGATGAGGTTACATACCACATGCACAACCTCGTATATGTTGCCTCTTACAGCAGTGATTTCTGTAGCAAGTCATTTGACATGATGAGGTTACATACCACATGCACAACCTCGTATATGTTGCCTCTTACAGCAGTGATTTCTGTAGCAATTCATTTGACATGATGAGGTTACATACCACATGCACAACCTGGTATATGTTGCCTCTTACAGCAGTGATTTCTGTAGCAAGTCATTTGACATGATGAGGTTACATACCACATGCACAACCTTGTATATGTTGCCTCTTACAGCAGTGATTTCTGTAGCAATTCATTTGACATGATGAGGTTACATACCACATGCACAACCTTGTATAAGTTGCCTCTTACAACCTCGTATAAGTTGCCTCTTACAGCAGTGATTTCTGTAGCAATTCATTTGACATGATGAGGTTACATACCACATGCACAACCTCGTATATGTTGCCTCTTACAGCAGTGATTTCTGTAGTAATTCATTTGACATGATGAGGTTACATACCACATGCACAACCTCGTATAAGTTGCCTCTTACAACCTCGTATAAGTTGCCTCTTACAACCTTGTATAAGTTGCCTCTTACAACCTCGTATAAGTTGCCTCTTACAACCTTGTATAAGTTGCCTCTTACAACCTCGTATAAGTTGCCTCTTACAGCAGTGATTTCTGTAGCAATTCATTTGACATGATGAGGTTACATACCACATGCACAACCTTGTATAAGTTGCCTCTTACAACCTCGTATAAGTTGCCTCTTACAGCAGTGATTTCTGTAGCAATTCATTTGACATGATGAGGTTACATACCACATGCACAACCTCGTATATGTTGCCTCTTACAGCAGTGATTTCTGTAGCAATTCATTTGACATGATGAGGTTACATACCACATGCACAACCTCGTATAAGTTGCCTCTTACAACCTCGTATAAGTTGCCTCTTACAACCTTGTATAAGTTGCCTCTTACAACCTTGTATAAGTTGCCTCTTACAACCTCGTATAAGTTGCCTCTTACAACCTTGTATAAGTTGCCTCTTACAACCTCGTATAAGTTGCCTCTTACAACCTCATATAAGTTGCCTTTTACAACCTCGTATAAGTTGCCTCTTACAACCTTGTATAAGTTGCCTCTTACAACCTCGTATAAGTTGCCTCTTACAACCTCATATAAGTTGCCTCTTACAACCTCGTATAAGTTGCCTCTTACAACCTCGTATAAGTTGCCTCTTACAACCTCGTATAAGTTGCCTCTTACAACCTCGTATAAGTTGCCTCTTACAACCTCGTATAAGTTGCCTCTTACAAGAAGCTGCTGGTAGGAGATGTCCTATTCTTTCTTTGTCTCCTCACAGACCCCTGGGAACTACACGGAGCAAGAAGTCAATGTCAGTCCAAATCTTTGTACAGGCACTGCCCAGGTTACAAACGTCCGACTTACGAACATCCCTAGTTATGAACCGGCCTCCGTAAAGCCTATTATATTAAAAATTCAAGTTACATACAATGGTTCGTAATAACGAACGGGCGCACTACAGTACTTTGCAATGCGCATCAAAACATTGCACATCTTCAGCGGTTCGTCACCTCGAGGAAGGACAACGCCATCGTCATTTTAAGTCGGATCACGTGGCTGTTAACACTGTGTTGTGTGTGTTATTTGGCTTCAATTTTTCTTGTGTTTACCCTCGTAACCATGCCTCCAAAGTATAAATCTGATGCAAGTGATGACAATGCATCAAAGAAAAGGAAAACAATCACGACTGCAAATAAAGTGGAAATAATAAAGTGATCAGAAAGAGGTGAAACGCCAGAACCCAAGAAGTTTTTGACGAAGGAGTTAGCTGAAGCCTTTCGTCTCATTGAAGCAGGAATGGCAAAGTTAGAGGAGCAAGATTCTAATGCAGGGAGGTTCACCAAAATTTACCGGACAGTTATCGACGGCCTCAGCTGCTACAAGGCCATTTATGATGAGAACAAGAAAAGCTCTGTTCAAACCTCCCTTGATGTCTACTTCAAGAAAATGACTCCAGAAGTAAACCTCCAATCTCCAGCAGCAGAATCAAACCCTGACTCTCCAGCACCATGTCCAACCTCTCCTACACCAGGTCCATCATCTTTAACAGTAGCCATCTTCTTCTCACTCTAGGCAGAAATATGTCTCCGACTATATAAGGAAAAGACGATGGTTATATATCGGTCATGTCCTACGAATGCAAAACAACAGAATACCACTACAGGCGCTCACTTGGGTTCCTGAGGGTAAGCGGAAAAAAGGAAGACCAAAAGAAACACTCAGAAGAACAATAATAAGAGAAGGAAGAACGTTGGGCCTAAATAATGTGCAAGAGCTAAGAGGAGTGGCGTCACAACGAACAACCTGGAGAGCACTGGTTTCTGCCTTATGCGCCGTGTTTGGCGCTTAAAGAATTTATTATTATTATTATCTTCTTCTCCCGCATCATACAATTAATGTCATCTTAATTATTAATCAAGACTGCCCCTTCCGGTATACAAGACATCAATAGGTACGAGAGTAAGTGTTAACCTTTAATCATTATCTTTTTTTTTTCTATCTAAACTGTTTAAGAAGTGTTTCTTTAATGTTTTTTATGCATAGAAAGGTAAAATATATACTATATACTAAGACAAACATTTGACCAACTGGCGCTAGATATGAACCGTACGTAACTATTCTGACTTACGTACAAATTCGACTTACAGACAGACGTAAGAACGGAACTCATTCATAACCCAGGGACTGCCTGTATCTGTAAACACGTCTCTATTGTTATTCTGAGCATTTACCTGTCTTAGATAAGACTGGTTTCAATGAGCTGTCTATGTTGAATACAAGCATGTATTTCATGGACAGCACACAGCTACAATAACATATAAACCATTTTAACGTGCGCTGTCTAGTGCAGGGGCAGCTTACTTTTTTAGAGACAGGCTGGAGTGTTATTGTGGATCGGAATCAACATCACAGCATTCCAGGCAAACCCATAGGTGCTCAGTCTCCCTCTGCAAATGTTGAAGGGTACGAATGCTAATTGTTTCTGCTGCATGTTGGTTGTATACACAACATATGTATCCTCCTATACGTCTATTCCTGCTATTCTTATGTCTGATGACATATTTCAACAATCTTAGCGTTGGTGATTCATCGACAGCAGTGCCGTTCCCTAATGAGCGATCATCAGCTGTCCTTAGTATCTCTACCTTATCTAAATCCAGTGTCCCCACTATGGGTGCTCTCGAAGCTAGTCTGTCAGCTCTCTCAATACTGCGTACCCCTGCATGACCAGGACAGTAGATCCACACTAGTTCCAAAGATTCGAGGTTTCTATGGATCTTTACCATGCACATCGTAGCCATCCACTTTGGATCTTCTAAAGCATGGACAGGTAAAGGTAAAGGAACCCGTTACACGCCCATTGAGGCATATTGGGAATATGGTGTTAGGCCCATATTATCTTGACCGTCGGCACACGAGGGGTGATGTGGTCGGCATCACGCCGGCCGCCTTAACCTTCCCAGAGTAGCTCTGGTACCCATTTGGGGCTGGGTCGACCCAGGAGCCGTTTGTGGCCTAAAAATTTTCCGCCTCATCTGGGGATCGAACCATAGACCACTGCGCTAGGAAGCCAGTGCACTAACCACTATGCTACCGCGGCTCCTAAAGCATGGACAGAGTTTGACACAATAACTGCCCTGGTTGATGGGGTTTCAGACAGCCACTTCCAGAGTGTAAATAGACTTACTGTAAACATGAAAACAACATGACAGCACACCAGGCAACAACATGTGAAGTGAATTAAAAAGCAATAATCAACTTCAACTGCTCAACTTTTAAAGTATAAGCCATAGATAAAAGAAGTTACAAAAATGAAAACACATTTCTTTTGTCTCCATTCTTCTCTGTTCTTAGTGACCTCTCTATTTCAACATTCATAGTAATCCGTTTCCACATTACCCATCCATGACCTTTCCGAGTTGTCTATTGTACCTCCCATTCATTTATTTTATTTCCTTGTTCACTCCTTAAGGAGCATAATGCTACTAATGTAGCTGGGTCCCTAGTAACAAGAGTAGCAATGGTGGTTTATGTAACAATTATTTTTTATGATGTGGTTGTCAGCTCTATGCACAACCTCCCTAGCTTCTCTCATCACCATATAGTTTTTTTTATTTTTATGATGGGGTTGTCAGCTCTATGCACAACCTCCCTAGCTTCTCTCATCACCATATAGTTTTTTTTATTTTTATGATGGGGTTGTCAGCTCTATGCACAACCTCCCTAGCTTCTCTCATCACCATATAGTTTTTTTTATTTTTATGATGGGGTTACCAGCTCTATGCACAACCTCCCTAGCTTCTCTCATCACCATATAGTTTTCTGTCAACAAGGATGGCCAAGGTGACATTCCTGGAAGACATGTTCTACTGTTTGTTTGTCTTCCCATATGGACACATGTCCGCCTACCAGATTATTTTTATTTGTTGAACAGATGATATCTGAGTCTGTAACAGCCAGTCTTCATCCTGAAAATTATCACATGATCTCTTCTTGGCAAATGGCTGCATACTTCTGTTATTTCTTACTCTGGGTGTTCTCTATGCCATTTTTCTGAGACATCCCATTCTGAACTGTTGTCTACAAATGTGTGTTGCTGTTCTAAGATTCGGCTTTACTCTGGACAACTTCTTCTTCTTTGATCCTTAGCCGCCGACTGTCAAAGCAGCCAGTAGTCATCAAGCCTGGTGGCATCTTGTAGGGCAGCAACAAACTGCTTCCACTTTGTTCAGTCGGCAGCCATCCTTCGTACAGTTCCCCCAGTTCATTCTTTCGGCTTTCACCACTGACAGTCATATGAGCCTCCGACTCTGGATGTCCTTCCCGCATCAAAGTTTTTGCGTGGACAACAGTAGGCATTTATTAATGGCATATGGTAAAATATAACAAAATAATGAGCTTCAGCAAGACATTACATTCAATGACTTAAAAACATAAAATATATGTGAACAGCTACAAAGACGAGCAATAAAAATAGCACAAAGCTGTCACATGTTAAGGTCTCCATGAATAATTGTTCCATGGCAGTCAAACATTTGCAGCTTGGGTCCTCTATAAATAAAAGTTTCCAGTGGTATATAAAACACTTCCCTGGTCCTGAGTGTTCCTGTATGCCAAATAATCATCTTAGTGTTTGCTAGAAAGAGTTCTCAGCACTGCTTATTACTTTTTTTAAAGAATTTTTACACAGCAGTTGTATCACTCACTCACAGTTTCCAGACACTCCCAATTTTTTGTTACATTTTTTTTTCTAACTCTTACATAACAAGTTTTACTGTGGTTCAAGGACCTTAAGACACTATTCTAAATAAGCATTTTATAAATGGACCACTATATTTATTATTCAGTAAAAAATGAGGGGGGGGGGGGAGAGAACAGATAGAAAAAATAAGCAATATTCATAGAGACTATGGATAAGTCAGGATCATCCGTAAAGTATATCATCCTTAAGGTATTGCAGTAACAACATGCGACAAGCTGGACTTTTTCAAAACAGCAAAAGGAGTAATTTTTCCTTGTCTGCTGCAAAGCCCTGCATTGAAGAAAAGAGCCCAGGATTTCAGCAAGGCCATAATCAGCAGCAGACCTTTGACAATTGACTGACAACCCACCTTGGCAACAAGGTACATGGAGCACATGATGAGCTGGTCCAGGTGCCGGTCACACATGAGGTGAATGTGGTTGACCATAGCATGCTCAAAACAGGTCCAGATTTTCTTCAGCAACTCCTCATCATCAATGTCCAGCTTGTCAAACAAGTCCCGCAGTCTCACGCTGGCTAAGTGGTATACCTGCACAGATCATTTTTTTTTGTCAGTTTACAATGAATGAAAAATGGGGTCTGCATCTTTCTATTTCCAGGTACACTTTCTCCCAACTTGGGAGGCTGGCTGCAATGCAAGATATGTTTAGTATAAATGTTGGTATATCTGATGAGAGTAAACAAGTCAAAGAGTTCAAACACCTAAGCAGAATGTTGCCTGGGTGCTACTGGGGCCAGAAAGGGAAGCAAATAACAGTAACACTGTAACCTGCCAAGGATATCAGAAAAGATGACTAAGGAGGATCGTGCATGGGGCCGGCTACCCCATCCTGTAGAAACTTTAGGCCAAATACTTTAAGCAAATGTGGATAAATTACACTGAGAAAACCTGTTGATATCATTACAAGGCAGTCCTTGTTCTGGAATCCCCAGGATAATTGGCAGAGGGAGACCAAAAAAACACATAAAGAAGAAAACAGGAGACACTGGAGACAGAAATGAGAGGTATTAAGAAAACATGGAAAGACCTTGAGCACTTGGCACAGGACAGCAGGACTTGGCATGAATTAGTTGACGGCCTATGCTTCATAGCGAGCTGAAGGGTGATGATAATGTTGACAGAGGATTGTCAAATGAATAAAAATAATAACTGACTGCTTTGAGGGTCAAACAAAGTCACTATCTAAACCACAGGAGAGAAAGACTGCATGAGAGACATAATAATAATAATAATAATAGCCGCTTCAGTCATAACTGACTATGGGAATGCGCCCCTGAGGTGGCAGCCCTCAGCTGCTTATTTTCCTGGTGCTCCTTTCGACGTTTTCTCCTCTCCTCTGCTTGTTGTGTGAGCCTCTTTTCGCTCAATCTGAGGTGGCACCGTAAATAGCATCGCCACTTAGTGCGATCGGCAGCTTCATCCTCCCATGTTGCTGGATCAATGTCCAGTGCCCTCATATCTCTCCTGCACACATCTTTGAACCTCAACTGTGGTCGCCCAACTGCTCTCTTGCCATCTGCTAATTGTCCGTAGAAGATATCTTTTGGGATGCGACCATCTTCCATGCGGCGAACATGGCCAAGCCAGCAAAGTCTGCGCTGTCTAAGCAGTGTATACATGAGAGACAGGAAGTATGAGAAAAGCTGCTAATTCCAACATTAGAGAATGATGAAGAAACATGAGGATTGAGAAAGATGAAGAAACATGAGGATTGAGAACGATGAAGAAACATGAGGATTGAGAACGATGAAGAAACATGAGGATTGAGAACGATGAAGAAACATGAGGATTGAGAACGATGAAGAAACATGAGGATTGAGAACGATGAAGAAACATGAGGATTCAGAAATAGGTGGGAAACCAAAATAGAAACCTTCCAAGGAAAAAAAAAACTTTTGCAAGTGGGTAACCACAGCTGTCCACCCGTGTGTTACCGGGGCCCGAAAGGGGAGCAAAGAATAGTAACACTGTCCCCTACCAAGCATGTCGTAAAAAGCGACTAAGGAGGGTTGGGCATGGGGCCGGTTACACCATCCTGTAAAAAATTTAAACCACAAAAAACTTCAACAAATATGGACAAGTCAAATAAAGAAAATAAAACACAGCCATCCAAGACAGGGGAAGGTCCTCTCGCGGGGAGGCGTATGATGCAACACAGAGAAAGCCGAAAGGAGTCTGTGTTGCTGACTAACCTTCTTTCTTCTAGGAGAACTTCCAGATTTGGCACCTGGAATGTTCGGACATTAAACGAACAAGGGAAAGTGGCGCAAGTAGCAGCAGAAATGAGGGAATACAAAATCGAGGTTCTGGGAATGTGTGAAACAAAGTGGAAGGGGGTAGACAGGAAGAAACTCATCACAGGTGAATTGGTGCTGTCCTCAGGACATGAAGACGAAAGTTCACACCACAGTGAAGGGGTAGCTCTTATGTTATCTAAAGAAGCACAGGAAGCACTAATTGAATGGGAAGCTGTTGGACCCAGAATAATAACAGCTTCTTTCAAAACAGCTAAAAAGAAAATTCATGTAAATGTCATCCAATGTTATGCACCAACTAATGACAAAGAAGAGTCTGTGAAAGAAGCATTTTATACTAAACTACAGGAAATTATGGATAAAGTAAAAAGAAGAGACATCACAATTTTGATGGGTGACATGAATGCAAAGATAGGTACAGCCAACACTGGATTCGAAGAAGTCATGGGAAAACATGGGCTAGGAGTAATGAATGAAAATGGAGAGCTATTCGCAAACTTCTGTGCTTCATATCAACTGGCTATAGGAGGAAGCATGTTTCCACATAAGAGAATACACAAGGCAACATGGATATCACCAGACCATAGAACAGAAAATCAGATAGATCATATATGCATAAACAAGAAGTTTAGATCATCATTGCAGGATGTAAAGGTATATAGAGGAGCAGATGTGGCATCAGATCACCATCTTCTGATAGCCAAAGTAAAAATGAAACTCAAGAGATATGCAACAATGCAAAATTATAGACAACAGTTTAATGTAGGACAGCTAAGAAATCAAGAAACAAGAGACAAATTTGCGGTCACAGTATCCAACAAATTCCAAGTGCTCCAACAGCTGGAAGATGTAGAGAATACAGAAGACTATTGGCAGCAGGTCAAAACAGTATGGAAGGAGACATGTGAAGAAATACTGGGGAAAAGGGAAAGACAACAAAAAGCA
Source organism: Oreohelix idahoensis (assembly GCA_024509875.1). Lineage (NCBI taxonomy): Eukaryota > Metazoa > Mollusca > Gastropoda > Stylommatophora > Oreohelicidae > Oreohelix > Oreohelix idahoensis. The sequence continues at coordinate 525,151 of JAMPIV010020817.1, read as the reverse complement.
TGGATAACAACAGAAACCATCAATAAGATAAAAGACAGAAAAAACAAGAAAGCAGAGTTAAACACAAGCAAAACTAGAAGCTCCAAAGCCAAGGCTCAAGAAGTGTACACAGAAGCAAACAAAGAAGTAAAAAGAAGTATCAAAAGAGACAAGAGGAAGTATATTGAGGAGTTGGCAAGAGAGGCAGAAAATGCTGCAGCCAAAGGAAATATGAGAGAACTGTATAGCAGCACAAAGAAGCTAACAGGGAAATACAAGCAAACAAGTTGCCTCATAAAAGACAAGAATGGGAAACTGCTCAGCAATATACAAGAGCAAATGAAGAGGTGGACAGAATATTTTGGGGACCTTCTCAATAGACCAGCTCCACAAAACCCGCCGGACATCCAGCCAGCAGAAGAAGAGCTACAAATTAACGGTGAAAGACCAACGAAGGAAGAAATAAAGAAAGCCATAAAGCTTCTAAGAGAGGGAAAAGCATCTGGACCTGATGGCATTCCAGCAGAGGCCATCAAAGCAGATATCGACACGGCTACAGAGATGTTATATAAATTACTTGGTAAAGTCTGGGAAAAGGAAGAGATACCAGCAGAATGGAAGGAAGGATATCTGGTTAAGTTGCCTAAGAAGGGAAATTTACAAGAGTGCACAAATTATAGAGGAATAATGTTACTATCAGTGCCAGGAAAAGTATTAAACAGGATTATCCTTGAGAGATTAAAAGAGTCCATAGACAAGAAACTGAGAGATGAACAAGCAGGTTTTCGACAAAACAGATCATGTACAGACCAGATAGCCACTTTGAGAATAATAGTTGAACAAAGTCTGGAATGGAATTCACCACTATACATCGGATTTGTGGACTACAAAAAGGCATTTGACAGTGTAGACAGAGAATCACTTTGGAAATTGATGAGGCATTATGGAGTTCCCCTGAAGATCATTAATTTAATAAAGAAAACATATGAAGACATGACATGCAGAGTTTTTCACGAAGGACAGCTTACAGAACCGTTTGGGATAAGAACAGGAGTGCGACAGGGATGCCTCTTGTCTCCATTTCTTTTCTTGCTGGCAATAGATTGGGTTATGAGATCATCGACAACACACACAACAGAAATGGAATCCAGTGGACTCTGACTAAGCAGTTGGATGATCTGGATTTTGCTGATGACTTGGCTCTTCTGTCCCATAACCGTAATCAGATGCAGGACAAATTGAAAACACTCGATGAGAGGTCACAGCAATTGGGTCTGAAAATACACAGGGAAAAGACAAAAATAATGATAATAAATGCAGGTAATGATAACAGGGTTGAACTTGAAGAAACACCAATTCAAGATGTTGAATCATACACATATCTTGGCAGTAATATAGACAAAGTTGGAGGGACAGACAGCGATATCAAAATAAGAATACAAAAGGCAAGAGGAGCTTTCATTGCATTGGGAAATATATGGAGATCAAGAGAAATTGGATCCAACACGAAAATAAGAATCTTCAACTCAAATGTGAAGTCAGTCCTATTGTATGGCTCGGAGACATGGAGAACAACAAAGACAACAACCAAAAAGCTACAGACTTTCATAAATGGGTGCTTGCGTAGAATAGAGGGATTAAAATGGTATGACAAGGTTACCAACGTGGAACTGATGACAAGAACTAGACAAGTGCCAGTGGAACAAGAGACGAGAAGAAGACGATGGCGATGGATAGGACACACACTGAGGAAACCTGTTGATAGCATTACAAGGCAGTCCTTGTTCTGGAACCCCCAGGGCAAGAGAGGCAGAGGAAGACCAAGAAGTACATGGAGAAGAGAGTTGGAAACAGAGGTGAAAATGATGAGGAGAACATGGAAAGAACTTGAGATGATGGCACGGGACAGGAGGACTTGGCATGTGTTTGTTGAAGGCCTATGCTCCTTTGGGAGTGGAGGGTTATGAAAAAGAACCACAGCTGTCAGAAGCAAATGGTGCTGGTTAGACACATTCTACATATGGTAAAAGACGTCATGCCATTAGCATCAATAAGGTGGATACCGGAAGCCAAAGGGAATGAAGAAAGGTCCACAAAGATATGTGCAGATGCACAACATAGAACAGGTTAAGAAGTCAGTCTATCACAGGAAATGGCTAGATAGAAAGCAGAAAACCAACACTTATGAGACTCTTGAAGAAGTTATACCTACCATAGACTGTAGAGTGCTAAAAGAACTGATAAAGAGTTAAATGTGCTGATCTTTAAGCACAGAAATTGATTCAAGAAAACTGAAGACAACTAAAATATCTAAATCCTACTTAAATCCTATTTTGCTAAGGCATTTGTTTATTTCAATGTTTTCCCTTGTTGCATGGGAATGTCTGACTAAACCAAATGTAAACCAAATGAAAATAACCCATTAGTGAGAATTCCATTTTCCTTCCAAGCCACACTGGACCAAACAGGGCTTACAAGGAATCCTATAATCTGCAGCCACTGACTTTCATTAATGACTGTCAAGAAGCTGAAGGGTGGAAACACTTATCTGATGATGGAAAGCCACTTCTGATGATCAGAATACTTCCTGTTTAAATGATCCATGCAGAGATTTCTATCATTCGAACATAATATCTGAGTCACAAAATTCCTTACAAAGTTACCTTTCTGAAGAACAGAGCCAGAGAACCTGTTCTCTTAGGTTTGTTGTAGTTGTGGTCTACATCTCCCTTCTCCAATTTAACATGAACCTGTGATCATATACAACAACAAAATAATAAGATAATAAACAGCTTATAAATGAATGCAATTATAATTTTCCTTATTTCCTTCAAACACCTTTCCTTTCCTCTCTTACTCCACAAACACCTCACCCATTTACACACCTTTGACTGACTCATCATTTATCATCTTTACCACAGTTAACCACAAATAATATCTATTTTGTTCTCTTGAAGTATGATTTTTTTGTTTTCATGAATAATTCAGCCACATCCATATTTCTGTGCTGTCAAATTATATCTTTCCCTTGTCTTTCTCTTGATGTTTTCTTTGAATGTGTTATGTTAAAATGTCAGAAATATTCTCTTCCTTCCAACAAATGCTGGTATGTACAAAATATAGTTGGTGTAACCCTGTTGGCAAATTTGCTATCGGCAAAGTGCGTAAGCTCAGGCAGCATACTGGATTTCTAAAAGAAGCAACAATGTACCACTTAAGCATTATTACTTCTCACAGATTGACAAGTCTGTGTATTTTTTTTTTTTTTAATTGCTGAGACAGTCAGAGAAACTTTTAAAAAGCTGAAACAATGGCCATAAGGATGAGAACTTTTTCATTAATTTAGGACTTTCCAGGTCAGAGCATGCCGAAGAGCTGTGACCAGTAATGTCCAAGAAGATGAAAGGTTTTAAAGGAATGTGACAGTGTATACCTTCACAAATTTATTGCACATAACATTTTTGTACACAAAGAACTGTTAAGTTTTTATTTAACTACAATGTTTATAATAGTTGAACAAAGTCTGGAATGGAATTCACCACTATACATTGGATCTGTGGACTACGAAAAGGCATTTGACAGTATAGACAGAGAATCACTTTGGTAATCGATGAGGCATTATGGAGTTCCCCTGAAGATCATTAATTTAATAAAGAAAACATTTGAAGACATGACATGCAGAGTTCTTCATGAAGGACAGCTTACAGAACCGTTTGGGATAAGAACAGGAGTGCGACAGGGATGCCTCTTGTCTCCATTTCTTTTCTTACTAGCAATAGACTGGGTTATGAGATCATCGACAACACACAACAGAAATGGAATCCAGTGGACTCTGACTAAGCAGTTGGGTGATCTGGATTTTGCTGATGACTTGGCTCTTCTGTCCCATAACCGTAATCAGATGCAGGACAAATTGAAAACACTCGATGAGAGGTCACAGCAATTGGGTCTGAAAATACACAGGGAAAAGACAAAAATAATGATAATAAATGATAACAGGGTTGAACTTGAAGAAACACCAATACAAGATGTAGAATCGTACACATATCTTGGCAGTAATATAGACAAAGTTGGAGGGACAGACAGTGATATCAAAATAAGAATACAAAAGGCAAGAGGAGCTTTCATTGCATCGGGAAATATATGGAGATCAAGAGAAATCGGATCCAACATGAAAATAAGAATCTTCAACTCAAATGTGAAGTCAGTCCTATTGTATGGCTCTGAGACATGGAGAACAACACAGACAACAACCAAAAAGCTACAGACTTTCATAAATGGGTGCTTGCATAGAATAGAGGGATTAAAATGGTATGACAAGGTTACCAACATGGAACTGAGGACAAGAACTAGACAAGTGCCAGTGGAACAAGAGATGAGAAGAAACGATGGCGATGGATTGGACACACACTGAGGAGACCTGCTGATAGCATTACAAGGCAGTCCTTGTTCTGGAACCCCCAGGGCAAGAGAGGCAGAGGTAGACCAAGAAGCACATGGAGAAGAGAACTGGAAACAGAGGTGAAAATGATGAGGAAAACGTGGAAAGAACTTGAGATGATGGCACGTGACAGGAGGACTTGGCATGTGTTTGTTGAAGGCCTATGCTCCTTTGGGAGTGGAGGGTTATGAATGAAGATTAAGATACATTCCAAGTAAAAGGTACCAGGATCGGTTCCCAATACAGGGAATATACTTGATGGAAATTTTGTCAGAACCAGTGGGTTGTAATAATGTCATAATCACCATTACCTGTATAACTGGTTGGCCTGGCTTTCTGTTGGCTGCTACCACTGATGTAGGAGGAGTGATGCTTGTTCCAGTGTCCACAACCTGTATGACTGACTGACCTGCCTTTCTGGTGGTGGTAAATGCTGTTGTGCTGCCAGCTCCCACTGTTGTTGTGACTGATGTTGTAGTTGATGCTGTTGGCTGGGCAATCTGGACTGGTATCAGAATCTGACAAAATAAAAACAGAAAGTTTTGTTACAGCTCATCTTATAACTCTTGATCTAAGCAATGTGAGGTCATTGGTCACATGTGGCAACAAACGTCATTTACAATGTCATGTGTAGTTTCCCCGGGGGGTCTCTGAGGTGACACAAAAATAGAAGCACTACTACTCCCTGGGTCATGTCGTAAGATGTGACTAATATGAGGTTGTTCATGAGGCTGGCTAATTCATCATGTAAAACAAATTGTTACAGAAACCACTACTACAACAGCCCGTGAATATGGTGCCTCCATAAGAAGCCAAATTATAACAGGATGACAACCTCATCAAGTAAAACAAACTTCTACAGAAACAACTGCTGCTATTGTTATTGTTCAGAATCGACATCATTACACTCCAGGCAAACCCATAGGTGCTCAGTCTCCCTCAGCAAATGTCGAAGTGTATGACTGCTAACAGTTCCTGTTGTGCGCTGATTGTACATATGCCGGATGCATCCTCTCATTCGTTCATTCCTGCCTAATGCCAAACTCCAGCAATCTCACGCCTTGCAGACATTTAACTAATGAAATTCATGATTTGAGTAGAAACCACAAGTTTCCCCAATAATCGTCCCATTCATTGCCAGCGTCTTCTAAATTCCTATTCCAAGATTACCTGACTTGTTTCTTGTCATCAGTTGAAAACTGTTGATCCTGTCATACAAATTTTGATCCTTCTATTCTATGCAAGCACCATTTAAGAAAGTCTGTAACATCTTGGCTGTTTTTGTTCTTAAAAATGTAAACATTAACATTAACTTTCCTTTCTGCTCCTTATGGAGCACACAGCCACCACCACAGCTGGTTCCCCCCCATGTAGGAGGCCTACACCGAACATTCACATGCTCTTACAGTGGTGGGTTTCTGGAACATTTTGTTTGACATGATGAGGTTGCCAGCCGAGGCTCACACAACCTTATATTTGCCACCTTGCACGACATGTCTGAGTGAGTAGTCATCTTCTTTCTGTGTCTCATCAAAGACCCCTGGAAATACACGGGACCTCAGGAGCTTATTTGGCTTAATAATAGATAAAGTGTAATGACAACCTTAAAGACTGACAAGTAGAGAATAAACAGGAGAAAAGATAATGAGAAGCCTAACATTAATTAGAGCATGAGAAAAGGGTCAACAAGAAAACTGATGAGAAATGAAAGAAATCGAGAAATGGGGACAAATATTGCTGCTCAAGTCACATAGAACAGTATACGATATAGAATAAAGAATATAAGACTATACCTGTCTGCCATCCTCCATCATGGCCACTATGGCTTGCTGAGTCGGACCACAACTGCTTCTAGGAACAGATGAAGTCAGGATGGTGCTACTCCCAGCCGCAGCAGCAACAACTGTGACAGGAATCACTGAAGCTGAAGAGGACACTGTGGGGACTGTGCTTACTGAGACAGGAGAGTCTGATCTGGGCAAGGTGGACGTGGGGGCTAATGCTGATGCCATCTGCTTGTTTGATCAACGTTAAAAAGACAAAAATTAATGCTGTAAACCCTCAAATAAACCATCTAGCCTGAGGGTAAAATCTGTCTACATAGATATGCATATGGCAACCTGTCTAGTTCCCATGAGCTACTGTTCCCTTTAACATGTCGTAAAAGATGACTAATACGAGGTTGTGTGTGGGTATGGCAACCTCATCGAGTAAAAAAAACTTCTAGAAACAACTGCTGCTATTGTTATCGTTGTTCAGAATCGACATCATTACACTCCAGGCAAACCCATAGGTGCTCAGTCTCTCTCAGCAAATGTCGAAGGGTATGAATGCTAACAGTTCCTGTTGCGCGCTGATTGTACATATGCCAGATGCATCCTCTCATATGTTCATTCCTGCCAGTCCCACGCCTAATGCCAAACTCCAGCAATCTCAGCTATGATGATTCATCGATTGCAGTGTCATTCTCTAACAGGCGATCATTAATTGTCTTCAGTACCTCTCCCTTATCCATATCCAACGCACCCACTAAAGGTGCTCTTGAAGCTAGTCTATCAGCTCTTTCATTGCCGCCTACCCCTGCATGACCAGGACAGTAGATCCACACCAGTTCCTGAAGATTTGAGGCTGCTATGGAGGTTTTCCATTCATGCCGTAACCATCCATTTTAGATCTTCCGAAGCATGGACTGAGAGTCTGACACAATAACTGCTTTAACAACTGCTGCAAGAGCAGATGAATGTTGTCATGCAGCTTCCTACAAAAGGTCAGCTACACTGGTTGCTCAATGCTGCACCACAGACCATCAATGAATGATCATACTGATGTGGTTATGCAAGTAGCTACAATTAGCTATGGAAACTACAATTATACTTCATTCATCACCCTTCAGCTCCTCAAGGAGCATAGGCTTTCAACAAACTTATTTCGTCTTACGGTCCCATACGATCAACTCAAGGACTGTCCATGTCTTCTTCTTTCCTTTAATGTCTGTCTTCAATTCTCTAGTCCGGTGGTTCTCAACGGGGGTCATGCCATATTTCTAGGGGGCCACAGTAAGATGGTCAAGTACTTTTTTCCAGCTGAGCAACTATTCGGGGGGCCCACAGAGGTAAATGGGGCTCAGATAAGGGGCCATAAGCAAATAAAGGTTGAGAACCCTGGCTCTAGTCCCTCTACCTCTGTTACCTTTAGGATTCCAGAACATGGACTGCCTTGTAATACTTGTTTCCTTAACCTGCAGCATCACCTTCTCATCTCATGTTATTCTGTATGCTGTAAATAAGAGACAGGCAGAGAATGCAAGGCCAAGAAAAGTGCTATCATTTTAAAATGTTCACCTTATTTGAAACAATCAGAGCATCAGATGTTCCACCCTTTAGCTGACTGAAGAGGATAGATCTATTGGAGGTCGGCAGCTGACTTGGGGAGGAGATTATGGTGACACCTGATGTGGTCACTGTTCTTGGGATTCCAGTGATAGATAAGCTAGGCATCATGGTGACAGAAGTTGTTGGCCCGGTGTCAAAGAGTCTGCGCTTGGCATTACCAGGTGTCGGTGAGCTGAATCTGTCTGCTGCCATGTGTGTTACAGGCGACTGTAAGTTGTCTGAAGCTGGAAGCAAACAAGTAATGTAGAAGCATCAGTGACATGGCATGGTGAATAAGTAGCCTGATAACAAGTAAAAATGCAAGAGAATGTGGGGAAAATCCAAAAAACTAACTGGGCTTTAAACATCTGCTTAAGAAATTACATTTTCAGAAAATTCAATTTCTTCAAATCACATTCATCGAGAGATGAGCTCACCATTTCTGGCAAAGGAATTAGGTAGAATCACTTCCAGTTCACGTGCTGCCAACAAAAATGACTATCAGAAGTGGTCGGTAGCTAAATTGTCTTAAAGATTTTTAACAGAAGTGATGAAATGACAAAAAAAAACTTACTGAACAAATGTTTATCTGCTCATAAGTCATTTTTCATCTATAAACTCATTAAGAATGATTTCTGTTACTAAATTTAATATTCTGTAGATTTTCAATATTCACAATTTTTCCCGACAGCAGTATCTACTTTTTTCTCTGATGAAGCGCATCACATCTTAAGGATTTTTCTAATTAAATGTCACTAACAACTTTTATACCAGCCATTTATTATGAGCATCTGCTTGGTAGAGTGGATAAAGTGCTTGCCTATTTACTGGATCTGGATTTGAAACCTGGTAGCATCCCGCACCAGTCTACACAGCTGTAAATAGACACCTGATTCCGCTCTCGAGTTAGGGAAGGCAAAGGTGACGAAGGGAACAGGCCACCCCACCACACAAAAACTGGACCTAGTAAAGTCAACACTTCACACCCCTACAGTAAGTAGTATGTGCTATAGGACTCTACCTTTACCTTTTATATTTGACAATTACATTTGAAATTAGCATAATTTATGGGATTAACAGGGGTAACATCATTGAATATTATGTTCTCTAATCTAACATTTCCAACAAATCTACTTTAAACATGCATACATTTCCACCACAAACTCTAGTTGTCCCTCCCTTCACCATTCCTAATACAAAGTCCTTCAAAATGTCAGGTGATGTCAGCATCTATCACTTAACCACCCAATATGAGACTTCGTTTGTGAAGTGTCTCAGAATGATGTATGTATATGATTGACAATTTAGTTTGTACACCTTATTTTTGCTATGGTCATGCAGGTGTTACTGACATGCAGGTTTGAATGTTGGTGAGAATGTGTACTTTGTGTTAAGATAATTGTTGATGCATTGTAGATGTTTAAAGAATGAATGGGGTAAATGAATGATACATATGCTGAACAAAAATTGTGGGCGGTTGCTAGTTGATGCTGTGGACAGTTGCTAGTTGATGCCGTGGGCGAGTAATGGACAGTTGGATTTCATACTTACTACTTAGTCGTTCCCCTTCTACCGTGAGGTGTAGAGGTTTGGAAGAGAGAGCGCCAGACTATCCTATCGGCTGTCTTCCTCCTGGCCTGGTTCCATTCTAATCCTCGGTCCTTCAAAGATTGTCTAATGTTGTCCTCCCAGCAGACTCTGGGTCGTCCTGGGGGTCTGGATCCCTGGCCCTTTGTTTCCCATGCTTGTCGTGGTAGCCGATCTTCTCCCATTCTGCAGACATGGCCAAACCATCTTAGTTGGGACTGTTCTACTTGGGTCTGCAGCGGGTGGGATTTTAGGCCTTGACGTATCGTCTGGTTGCGGACCATGTCTTTTCTTGTTACTTCAATCACCTTCCTCAGATACCTCATTTCTGAGGTTTGGATCTGGCTTTTGTGGGTTGTAGTCATTGTCCATGACTCGCATCCATATGTCAAGACTGGGACATAGGTGGAGCGGTATACAGCCATCTTCGTTTTCTTACCAACCTCTCTCTTGCTGAGGAATCCTCGATTTATGGCCTGAAAAAGTCTCCCAGCTGCTGCTTTTCGAGTGGCCAACTCTTCTTTGATGCCTCCCTTACGGTCTATAATAGCTCCGAGATATTTAAAGTGGTCGACCTGCTCCAGGACCTGTTCTCCCAGCTTAATCTGATGTCTTCTTTCTTCTCGTGATATCACCATGGATTTTGTTTTAGAGCTACTTATGACCATCCCTCTCTTCTCCAGCTCTTCCTTCCAGACTTGCAGGTTGTATTGGAGATGTGCCTCTGATTTAGCAATCAGGGCAACATCATCAGCAAATGCCAGCTCTGAAATACATACCTGTCTCATCTTCCAGTACCCCACTGAATACTTTCTTGTTCTCTCCTACATGACTAGATAACATCATCCTTGAGGAGTATGAAAAGATAAGGTGACAGGATATCACCTTGTTTTACACCAGTGGTGGTCCTGAACTCTTCTGACTTATTTTTTGCTATCCTCACATAATTTCTGCAAGACTTGTAGAAGCTCTGTATAGCATGAATCAGAGGTGCTGGAATGTTCTTCCTTGCCAAACAGTCCCAAAGTTTGCTCCAGGGGACCCTGTCAAATGCCTTTTCCAGATCTATGAAACAAAGATGGATCTCACTCTTATAGTCAAGGGCCTTTTCACTCAGCTGTCTGAGTGTGAAGATTAGGTCTTGAGTACTTCGGTTTGCTCGAAATCCGCACTGGACCTCATCCAATTGTGGCTCAGCAAGGCGTCGGAGTCTCTGCTCTAGGATTCTAGAGTAGATTTTACCAGGGACACTGAGAAGGGATATGCCTCTATGGTTTCCACATTGTTGATTGTCACCCTTTTTTGAAAATTGGTGTTATGATGGCAATCTCCCAGTCCTTTGGTATGGTCTTGTTGCACCACGCTGCCTGTAGGACCCTTAAGAGTAATAGGTCGCCTGATGCTCCCATGTACATTTCTGGTGTTATACCATCATGCCCTGCTGCTTTGCCCATCTTGATTTTCTCCAGTGCTGCCTTCAGTTCTTCCATCTTTATGTCATCTTCATCACCATTTGTTTCCTCTTATGTGCTAGTGGTTATCATTTCTGATGCTCTACCTTGCTCACCATCAAGGAGTTCTGAGAAATATTCTTTCCATTACTTCCTTCGTTGCAGTAAGCAATTTGCCTTGCTTGTCCTTTATAAATTGTATTGTTTTTCCTTCCTCATGTTCTTTAGGGTCTTATAGAACAATTTCTTGTTTTCTTGCACATCTTTTTCTAGCTTTTCTCCAAATTCTTCCCAGGACTTCTGTTTTGCTGCTAGCACCTTGTTCTTTGCTTCAGCTCTGAGTATCACATATTCTCTATATTTCTCTATTTGTCCTGCTGTGTTTTTAGCTCCTATGTATTGTTTCCATGCCATTTTCTTCTCTCTTATTTTCTCTTTGACTTCCTCTGTCCACCAAGGTGTCCTCTTTCTCTTGTTCCCAAGTCGGACTTCACCACATGCTTCTGCAGCAGCTGTCTTTATGATGTCCTTGAATTTAAGCCACAGGGTTTCCAAGTCATCAGGTTGTTCTTCTGTGTTTCTCACCGCTGTAGCAATAAGCCCCTGATATCTGGTCTTAATTTCTGGCTCTCTCAGCTTGTAGGTCTTAATGCTCATTTCTTCCGTTCGTTTACTTGGTTTCTTGCGTGATGCTGGGCAGTTCCTAGGCTGAGCAACTCTTTCAGTTGTTCTTTTGATTGTAAGCAGGTAGTGATCACTTCCAATCTCTGGCCCCCTCCAGACTCTAGCATCCCGGACATATTTGAATGAGTTCCTCCTAACAATGGCATAGTCGATCACTGACTTCTCATTCTTTGTTGGTTCACACCTAGTGTATGCATTAATGCGCTTATGGGGGAACTTTGTGTTGGTAATGATCAGATTCTGCTCACTGCAGAATCTAAGGAGTCACTTTCCATTGTCATTGAGAGTATCTTCTCCATATCTTCCGATAACTCCACCCCATCTAGCATGGTCATTTCCAGCTCTGGCATTGAAATCTCCGAGCATGATAATTTCATCTAGGCAGTCATCCACTGTCCTTTGAAGCAGCTCAAAGAATTCCTCCTTGACCTCTGCTCTCTCATCCTCATTTGGCCCATACACTATGACCAGGTTGACTATGGTTACTCCTTCTTTTAGTTTTACAACCATAATGCGCTCCGAGACAAAGTTCCATCCCTTGATACTATCTTTCTGGTTTTTGGCCACAATGCAACCCACGCCCCCTTTAGCTCTTTCAGATGTGGGTACACCACTGTATAGCAGCATGTTGCCATCGAGATCCATGACTCCTTGTCCCTTTTTCTTTGTTTCCATAATAGCCAGGATTTCTAGTTTTGCTTTCCTCATCTCTTCCACCAGCTCCTCTTCTTTCCCATTTATACTTCTTGTGTTCCAAGTTCCATAAGTCGTAGTCCGTTCCAGTTTGTCGCCTTTATAATCAGTCCGGTTTTCTCTCTTATATTACTCGTAATCATAGTTTAAAGCAAACAGGTGATTGGCCTGTTGTGCCTTTGCATGGTGGAGGGGCTGCCTCCTTACGGCCTCCATGCAGGCCGCCCTCCTCCTTTTTCAGCCGGGCTTGGGACCGGCCTAGGCGGAGTTATTGGATTTCATGCGTGCATAAAATTCTGCATAAATCCTACAGCTCTAGGTTTTTACAGTAACATTGGACCAAGGAGCTAACACTCAGACTTACCAAACAAAGAAACAAACACAGGATTTGATTTATGTATAAAATATAAGAAAGAAAAATTAATACATTATGCGGGCAATGTTTCACTTTATTTGTACACTTGTATCACTAACATAACACAAAAATATTAGGACACAAATCTTTGACAGAGTAAGTACCTTTTTGTATCACTGACTTTATATCTCCAACCAGAGATCGAAGGCGAGGATGTTTTGCCACAGGGAGAAGGTTCGGCTTGCTAGTTTCCATGTGGTTTGATGGCATAACCTGAAACAAGAAAGACATCACAACTGGATGAAACTCTAGACATTACAGCTGCAAATTAAATCATTCTCATTTTCAGCTCCCTAGAGATCAAAGGGCAACTAATGCAGTTAGCTACTGTTGCTTATCTACAGCACTGTATAAACAGTCTCAGAGACAATATGACACTACAAAAATACAAGTAAAATATTAGAAATCACATGTAAATGAAACACGACATAAATTACAACTCACAGATATACACAGCAAGAAGTCCAGCTGTACAGAAACAAACAACCTTTCTGTTCAAATAAGAAATAGAATAACGAATCTCAATGCATTAATAATGATGCTCAGTGAAAGAGATAGAAATTACACCTGAGTTGAACAAAAAGAAGTAACACCTAAATGAAACAAAGGCTGTGGTGCTCCAATTGTAATGATTCCCACTGCCTTCCCACTACATGAAAAATGAGGGGTGACAATTAAATCAATAAAGTGAGGTTAGCCTACTACATGTCTTCCAAAATTATGAGCTGCTTGCCAGACATATGTGACACATAAGCTTAGAAAAGTTTCTCGAGCCATGCTTCTGTAAATTCTAAGCAGACTTCTTTTTCCTCTCTGGTAGCATCTGCTATGGGACTGCCTTTACCTTGTACACAAGCTAATGGACTGGCACATTAAAACAGATTATGACAAATTGTTGCTGTCATTTTTGACGGAGTCATCTGTCAAGTTATTTGCTTATGTTTTTATCATAAGAATAATTGTGTCTTTACCTGCGATGTCAGGTTGATTAGGGGTTGTCTTCCCTTGTTTATTCATTCATTGTGTTTGACCTTTAGGGTCAAAGGTAGACAGTTCGGGCGTATGCCCATGGGCAGGTTTTTTTAAGCGGGAGTTGAGTTAGACTTCCGGCAAGCCGGGAAGTGTCCGGGTTTCTGAAGGGACGAGAGTCCATTGTGTTTTTCGGGGAGAATCTTCGAAGTGACTGCACTGGCAGTTTTCCCCAGTGAATCTCTGTGCGTTGGAATGACAGCAGAGTTCCTTGTTAAGTTCTGTGGACGCGGTTACAGGTAATACCGACTTTTTCCATTACTATGCTTTCGGTAGCAGAACATGTTAGAAGATTGCCTAGTCTGTGAACTGCAGCTCACCGGTCCTCCATTACAGAACATATATGTTGTGCTCAAGGTAGCCATCCAAGACTATTAGTCTTCATACCATCCAGAAATCCAGTGACGAAGATATATTGTGGGAGCCGCAGATTGGCGGCATATTTATGTCTACAATAAGCATTACTGCAGGGTTGATGGTAACCTGCTTATCAAAAGTACACAGCCGACGTCAGAACGAGGCCTGTGTTTTCGGCTATTATACTACAGCCTGATAATGTGCAATTGGCGGGGAATGCCAAGTTGCACCTATGTGTCAAAGTGATTAAGGTATCTGACGCGTTTAGTCAGTAATCTCAGGGCGACGCCACGAACTGTCCTTATTGAAGACCATTGTATTGACCATGCACGAATATTCAAATGTTTACCAGCTTGATGAATGCCTAATGTATACCTATCGATTTCCGGTCAGCATGACCTTGTTTACACTGACTGTTCCTGTTGATACCATGTGTGTTCTCGTCAATAAATGTTTTGAAACGTGTCTGCAGTGTCCAAGCATCCTTGACTACTGCATGTGAGTGTATGGGTTGCAGGGTCTACATACATAAGAGCCTAAACACATTCGCGCCTTCATTCGCACCCACACTCAGTTCATCATACGCTCGCACTACACACCTAACAACATGTATACTGTCTTGGGCCAGTGATCACCTCAACAAGAGAAAAAGAGACAGTTACACAAATCTACTTGACTAATTTACATGAATCGAGATTAGATCTCTGGATCTACAATCTATAATTCTGGCACAATAAACAGTCAGCATGCTCTAAGAAAAGGTAGCTGTTCTTCTTCTTCTTCTTTCGTTCGCTTGAACTATATTGTCTATATCTGCAATGTTGTTTCTTGTATAAACTTCACTGTCTTTTGTAGTTATTCAAGATATTTTCGAGCTCTAATTTTTTGCTGTAGCCGTCTTTTTTACTATTGACGCCTTCAGCATTCCAGTGCATTATTTTAAATGGTCTTTTCTTTGCTTGGCCAGTAGCTCTATTCTCATGCCTCCTGGCTCCACGGGGCAATTGAGAAGGACCCCCAGTAGTAGGGGTTGGGCCCTTCCGAGGCAGAGGGCCCGGCACTGCGCCTGCATGGGTGTCTGTCACAGGGCGAGTGCCATAACGTTTTGCAGATATAGGCATACTTCCATAGCGCATGTGCGTGGCATCCTGATTGCTGTGGTGCGCCTCTTGGCTGGTTGCCTCCGTCTTCAGCACCTTGACTTGCTAGGGCAGACTGTGGTCTTGCTCGAGTGTAGGAGGGCCTGGCCAGTCTTGGTTTTTCAGCCGCTGATGGCTGTACTTGAGCCCCATCTCCACGTCAAGGAGCTGGCCTCGATGGGGAGGTAGCTGTTATTATCTATGGACATTTTCATGTTGTTATATACAGCAGCTTTTTGGGCGGGCATAGCTGAACTATCCAATCCCAGTTGCTGCTTCTCTCATTCAACTCAGATTTGAATTCCTATAATCTTTGCCAAGCACGAATTGAGGTACTCTTATTGCTTAACACCAACCTTCATTCAAAGTGATGTTCCATGTTTTCAAAAGCACATGGATTAATTAAGCCTGCAATCAAGTTTTCCTTATGCAGTGGAGAAAGAACATATGCTATGGACAGAAGTCATTATCACACACAGCAATAAGTTTCAATTAGTTAGGCTACAAACAAAACTTACTGCAAGAACAATAATTGTTACTAAGTATTTTATATGCTATCTTAACACATTAACTACTGTGAGCCGGTGGGACCGGCTTTTGAAATCCTATCATTTGGACCACGAGCCGCTCAGAGCGTCGATCTAATTTTAGTAATAAAACGAATGAAAAATGTACTGAAACACTTTCTGATCTGGTTCGAGATTTTAAGTTGCCACCGGAAAACAAATTCCCAAAACATGGTTGTTGTAGAACACTGGAAAATTGATATTATGTTCATATTTTTCAGCGTTTTGGGTTAGTTACCAAATCGTGTAAAACTGTTTACCGTGGCAACTAGTGATAATAATAATAATAATAAATTCTTTAAGCACCAAACACGGCGCATAAGGCAGAAACCAGTGCTCTCCAGGTTGTACGTTGTGACACCACTCCTCTTAGCTCTTGCACATTGTTTAATCCCAACGTTCTTCCTTCTCTTATTATTGTTCTTCTGAGTGTTTCTTTTGGTCTTCCTTTTTTCCTCTTACCCTCAGGAACCCAAGTGAGTGCCTGAAATGGTATTCTGTTGTTTTGCATTCGTAGGACATGACCGATATATGACCATCGTCTTTTCCTTATATAGTTGGAGACATATTTCTGCCTAGTCTTCTCTTATTTGTCGATTAGTCTTGAATTCTTTCCAACTGATGTTCATGAGTTTTCTAAGACATTTGTTCTCGAATGTATTCAGCTTGTTCTCCAATGATTTTGTTATTTTCCAACTCTCACAGCCGTATGTTAACACTGAGATAACATTTGAATTAAACAGACGAAGCTTGGTATGTATATTCAATGATCGTAATTTCCAAATGTTAGATAATCTATTGAAGGCGCTAGCTGCCAAAGCAATGTCTGAAATCTAGCTAATATTAGCCTCTCATTAATAGGTACCCAGCTGATGAGCGATGCTGCTGCTTTCTGTGTCATTAAGATGGCTACTCCCTCTGTGTGACGATTATCATTACTACCAGAGTATATAATTTGCTTTTTTTCTTCTGAAATATATTTTATGCCCTTTCCCATCCATCTACACTCGCTGACACCCAATATGTCCAACTTATAATTATCCATTTCTTTAATTATTTCTTCCATTTTTCCGTCTTGATACATAGTTCTTACATTCCAGTATCCAATTTTAAAAATCTCCTTAGCCCCCAAGATATTAGAATGAGTCATGTTCACTGTCATGTTCACTGTCGAGCCTGGTTCTGTTTCGATAACAATCGCTTGTTTTACGATAGTGACTTGTTAATTCTCTGATCAACCCTCCTATCCAACCGACCGATTCGAGGGTTTCGAGGTCGGTTATAGGAAAATATCTACACCACTAGATACTCTGATGTATCTTTTATTCTATAATTTAACACATCATGGTACTATCCATCGAAATATACACATTCCTGATGTTTTTCTTTCGGCGTCTAAAGTGAGAAAAGAATCTCACCTCCATCTTGGAAGGGTAGATAACTAGTGATAGGACCACAAAAAATGCTTGTACATCCCGTCTAATGGCTGAATAGGCTAGAAACGTGTTTCAACAATTGACTGATAGATCTAGCGACGAGGACAAGAGTGAAAACGGTGTGCACATTGATTGAAATAGTGATTTTGATAGAGATGGGGTGCAAGCAGTTATAATTGTGAAAATATTGCAAGTCCTCGGCCATCGGAGGGCCGTTCAATAGCAACAACCTCTATTAGAGTTACAAATTGTGCTTATTGTAATAGTACATTCATTTATCTTTAAAATGACGTGTAATTCATAAAAATATGTAAACAATTATGAAAACTACAGCTTACTTTGTGCAAACACCTACATGATGAAAATTGAGAAAAAAATTTATTTGGCCACAGTGTGTTTTTCAATTCGGTAGTTAATGTGTTAAGAAGCATGAAAGTAGAAACAAGAAATATTATATTGGCCTCTCGGAAATCCTTTACCACTGGTTCCCTATAAGTACAGCCTGTAAATGTGTCAATTATTCACAGCTTTAAATATTCTAAAATCATCTTGGTCTTGCTCAGAAAAATATTGTCTTCTCAGAAACAACCATGTCTCCTACAACAAAGTAACTAAAAAATTTCTGCAACTAACACATTTACAAAACAAACAGCCTTTTAATGACAGAATAAATAAAATATAAGTGGGAACAAAAGACTGACCTCTTCACAATTAGGCACTGAGTGTTCTTTGATGGCATCCCACAGAGGGGAGTCACTTTTCCATGCATAGCTCTCCAGAATGCTTTCCTCAATCTGAAGGTGACAAAAGAATATTAAATAAGAATAATAAAGTTGTTCAGCCAAGTCTATCATCAATCTACAAGCAAGAAGGAAACAAACAAAATGTTTCAATACAGAACAATCAAATTATATTATGAACAAAAATAAAAGTTCGCAAAAATTAAAGATATTTTCACCAATAATATTCGTTAATAAATAATTAAATAATGTAAATGTGAATGTTCTATCATGAAATGAAATGTTGATGTTGCTCATTAAGTGTTAATAACAAACGTGAAAGTCACTCGTCAAGAGATGAGTTCACTGTTTCTGAGTTTTGTATAATCGCTTCCATGTCATGTGGTGCAAACAAAAACAATCATCTGAAGTGGTCAGAAAGTAAAACTGTCTTTAAGATTTTTAACTTCGTGCAGAAGTGATGAAATGAGATAAAAATTTACTGAAACATGCTTATCTATCTGATCATAAGTTAATTTTGATTTATTAACTCGAATTGCTTGATTTTGTAAATGCCTGAATAATTCTGTACTTTTCAATGTTCATCATTTTTCTAGAATTTCTTTAGAAAATTAATTTCTTTATAAAGAAGTGCAACACATCCAAATGGTATTTTTTTCCTAATTTAAATGCCACAAAAAAAATTTTTTAACAGCTTTTTATGTACGAGGCGTGTTCAAATGAAACCCGACCATGCTGCGCCAAGTGGACATTCGTAGGAGGAGCATAATGATGTCACATCTGACGTAATAAGCACATACGAATGTACAAGTGTAAGTGTTCATTCTCCTAGTATTCATTGGTTGTGCTGCAGACCGTTAAAATAATGGCCGGTGTGATAAGGAATCCGTCCAAAAAATTCAAGTCACAGATTTCCGCGGGTAAGGTTATGCTGACCGCATTTTTTGACCATGAAGGGCTTCTATTGGTAGACTTTAAAGAGCCTGGCGTGAACATCAATGCCATCCGCTACAAAGACACACTAGACAACCTGCATACAGCCATCAAGAATAAACTACCCGGCATGCTTTCGCGTGGTGTGATTCTGTTGCACGACAATGCTCGTCCACATGTTGCGAACATTGTGCAGGAAGCGTTAGCAAGGAAAAGGTGGGAAGTTCTGCCACACCCAGCCTACAGCCCCGATCTGTCACCATGTGACTTTCATTTGTTTGGACCCTTAAAAAAATCTCTAAAGGGACAACGATTCGACTCCGATGCAGAAGTCAGGGCCTCAGTGACCAAATGGTTCAATAAGCAACCAAAGTCATTTTTCTCGGATGGCATCCGCCGTCTACCCAAGCAGTGAGATGCGTGTCTGAATGCCTATGGTGACTATTTCTA
This sequence comes from Oreohelix idahoensis, assembly GCA_024509875.1. Taxonomy (NCBI): domain Eukaryota; kingdom Metazoa; phylum Mollusca; class Gastropoda; order Stylommatophora; family Oreohelicidae; genus Oreohelix; species Oreohelix idahoensis. The sequence continues at coordinate 505,880 of JAMPIV010020817.1, read as the reverse complement.
AAGCACCCCAGTGAGTACTTGCTTCATAACAATTGCTGTATTTAATTCTACTACTCCTGCTGATGTATCTTACATATATTTGTTATAATGCCACTGGGACGGGTTTCATTTGAACACACCTCGTATTTTAAAAAAATTACACTTTGCATTTGGGTCCATGGTTCTGGTTATAAACTGAAGTTCCCGGGCGCATATGGCAACCTTTAATTGATGCAGTTAAGGTTTAAGATATAATGACTTGTAGCAAACTCTGGTAAAATTTTGTACACGCTTCTTATTACTATTTGTGCATTCATAATTCTTGTCTGTAACTACAAAATTATGGCTAGGTTATACAAAATCAGATTTCAACCTGCAAAAAGCTCTTTTTGAATTTGAAGATAACCTTACTAGAAAAACCAAACTGATAATACAACAAATAATTTTCAAATTAAATTGTTATTTCACTACAACATTAAGTAAGTACACATGCATTCCTACAAGCACAAAAGTTACTCAATTTAAAATAGTCCCTCACTGTTAAGGATAGAAATAATATGTTATTACACGCAGGCATATATCCATTGATTTGAGCAGATATAGCTGTCTGTAGTGAAGTGATTTTTTATGTAGGATTTTTCGCTTATATTGAACGCCGCATATTTTGCATCACCGGTCACTAATGATGTAATGTATCATGTGTTTTGCATTCTAATGGTCAGCGGTCTTGGCTTTTCATATTTTTGAAGTCGTCCGGAGTAGACGTACATTTTTTCAAGCTCCCAAGATTTTGGAGACTTTGATCCTGATTTTATTGTGGCATTGCTATCTCGGAGGCCGCCACGTATTTGTATTATGCCGGATGGTACCTTAACTTGCCCAGAAGTTACTACCATGTCCAGGGAGTATTTTTATTACGAATAATGCATCCAAGTTATTTCTGCCGCATTGCTTAGGTTACCGTGATCTACACAAACCTCTAGACACAATGGCCAGAATTGAAGGAGAGGAGAGAATTGTATCTTTATTGATGCCTATAATTGAGATGTATGGATGGACGATTTATTGTGAAGAACCACACTATTGAAACATACTTCTATGCCACTTATGTATTGATTGATGAAGCCAATTTTGATGAAAATAAACATGTCACCATGTCTGCTGTGGACCTGCCAACTTGCCGGCTCATGTTTTCTGTCCATCAAGTTTGTTCCTGAGTAACTGCCCATTTGCACTCGTGTTCAAAGCATGATCAGCTCTACCAAAATAATAATATTTTCCTCCTTTAACACTCACGTGGTTAAGATGTTTGACAACATCCCTGGAAAGACCCTTTTCTGCCCTGATGATAATCTCAATCACTTTGTAAAACTGGTAGGGACTCAACTCAAAAATATCAACAATCCAAGGGAATGTCCTGAAGAATAAAAGAATAATAATATATTATAGGCAAAACGTACAGCTGACCTCAAAAATTAAACTGTAATATTATCAAGATTAAATAAACATCATTGTTATGGGAAAAAAATCATTTTCTATCTTCATGAGCAGCAAAGATCTTTAACTAGCCTCTCCACATGTACTCATTCTGAGAATTCTGACCAAGTTCTTTCCTTGTCCTTACCTCCAACACCAATTCTCTCCTCCATGTCCCTACTTTATCTCCTTCTGTTCCTTCCTTGTCCTTACTTCCAACTCCAATTCTTCTCTCCATGTGCCTACTTTATCTCCTGTTCCTTCCTTGTCTTTACTTCCAACTCCAATTCTCTTCTCCGTGTGCCTTATTTAGCTCCTTCTATTTCAGAGACTTTCAGCCTTGTGATGTTGGCTAATGAACTTTACTTCTTATTTCACCAACATCTGGTTCTTTTCATCAGTTTGGCATTGTTGATCCTGTCATTCCATTTCAGTTGTTCTACTCTTCATGATGTCCATGTATTACAAATACCAAAAAATGGAGCAAAGAACAGTAACACAGTGCTATGCCAAGAATGTCACAGAAGGCAATTAAGGAGAGTTGGGATGGGGGTGGCTACCTCATTCTCAAGAAATGTCAAGCTAAGAAGAAAAAAAAAATTCACATCAACATGAACAATTAAACCGAAGCAAATAATTCAACTCAGCCATATAAGACAGAAGAAAGCCCTCTATTAACAAGACTTATAAAACAACCCACAGAAGGCCAAAAGGAGTCTGGGTTGCTGATTCACTTTTTTCTTCTAGGAAAATCTACAGATTAGACACCTGGAATTTTCAACACTAAACGAAAAAGGGAAATTTGCACTGTTGCTATTAGAAATGAGAAAGTACAAAAGTATCATCCTGGAACTGTGTGAAACAAGTTGGAAGACAACAAAAAGGAAGAAAATAAAAACAGAGGAAATAGTGCTGTCTTCAAGACATGAGGAAGAAAGTGAGCATCACAGTGAAGTGTGACTCTAATGCTATCAAAGGAAGTGTAGAAGGCTCTCAAATAAAGGGAAGCATATGGTCAGCTGCTGTGGTGGCTCCATGCTTCATATGATGCAAAAAGGAAAATGATGATGAGGATACTTATACATGCAGTATAACTTGCAGACGTCAGCAGTGTCAGACAAATTACGGTGGTAATAAAAACAGAATACCAACTTTCAGCCCTTGTAAAAAAATTTGGAAAGGAATAAGACAGATGGACAGTCAGCATTCAAAAAACTTTTTACTATCAAACCCCTTTAGGGAGCCGCGCTGGTGTAATGGTTACCACACTGTGCTGGCGATCGGGTGATCCAGGTTCAAGCCCGGCGAGAACATTTGAAGTAGTGTCGTCGACTGGGACTTGGATAATTCGAGCCCCTGGCGAAGACATTTGAAGAGTGACATCAACCAGGGACTGGAATAACCTGAATGACTCCTGAGCCGACCCAGCTCTAATGGGTACCCTCCGAAGATGGTGAGTATCTGTCTAAATGGCGAGAGGACACCTGTCAGCGTACAGGGAAAATAGGATACTCACGTAAAATCAGTCTCAGGTTAGATACACTAACCGGAGATTTCGCCTCCCTCGAGTAATAGCGGCACCCGTGTGTTACCGGGGCCCAAAAGGGGAGCAAACAATAGTAACACTGTTCCCTGCCAAGCATGTCGTAGAAAGCAACTAAGGAGGGTTGGGCATGGGGCAGTTACCCCATCCTGTAAAAAATTTAAACCACAAAAAACTTCAACAAACATGGACAAGTCAATTAAAGAAAATAAAACACAGCCATCCAAGACAGGGGAAGGTCCTCTCGCAGGGAGGCGTATGATGCAACACAGAGAAAGCCGAAAGGAATCTGTGTTGCTGACTAACCTTCTTTCTTCTAGGAGAACATCCAGATTTGGCACCTGGAATGTTCGGACATTAAACGAACAAGGGAAAGTGGCACAAGTAGCAGCAGAGATGAGGGAATATAAAATCGAGGTTATGGGACTGTGTGAAACAAAGTGGAAGGGGGTAGACAGGAAGAAATTCATCACAGGTGAATTGGTGCTGTCCTTAGGACATGAAGACGAAAGTTCACACCACAGTGAAGGGGTAGCTCTTATGTTATCTAAAGAAGCACAGAAAGCACTCATTGAATGGGAAGCCGTTGAATCCAGAATAATAACAGCTTCTTTTAAAACAGCTAAAAAGAAAATAAATGTGAATGTCATCCAATGTTATGCACCAACTAATGACAAAGAAGAGTCTGTGAAAGAAGCATTTTATACTAGACTACAGGAAATTATGGAAAAAGTAAAAAGAAGAGACATCACAATTTTGATGGGTGACATGAATGCAAAGATAGGTACAGTCAACACCGGCTTTGAAGAAGTCATGGGAAAACAGGGGCTAGGAATAATGAATGAAAATGGGGAACTATTCTCAAACTTCTGTGCTTCAAATCAACTGGCAATAGGAGGAAGCATGTTTCCACATAAGAGAATACACAAGGCAACATGGATATCACCAGACCATAGAACAGAAAATCAGATTGATCATATATGCATAAACAAGAAGTTTAGATCATCATTGCAGGATGTAAAGGTATATAGAGGAGCAGATGTGGCATCATATCACCACCTTCTGATAGCCAAAGTAAAAACGAAACTCAAGAGATATGCAACAATGCACAATTATAGACAATAATTTAATGTAGGACATCTAAGAAATCAAGAAACAAGAGACAAATTTGCGGTCACAATATCCAATAAATTCCAAGTGATCCAACAGCTGGAAGATGCAGAGAATACAGAAGAATATTGGCAGCAAATCAAAACGGTATGGAAGAAATACTGGGGAAAAGGGAACGACAACAAAAATCATGGATAACAACAGAAACCATCAATAAGATAAAAGACAGGAAAAACAAGAAAGCAGATTTAAACACAAGCAAAACCAGAAGTTCCAAAGCCAAGGCTCAAGAAGTGTACACAGAAGCAAACAAAGAAGTATCAAAAGAGACAAGAGGAAGTATATTGAGGAGTTGGCAAGAGAGGCAGAAGATGCTGCAGCCAAAGGGAATATGAGAGAACTGTATAACAGCACAAAGAAGCTAACGGGGAAATACAAGCAAACAAGTTGCTTCATAAAAGACAAGAATGGAAAACTGCTCAGCAATATACAAGAGCAAATGAAGAGGTGGACAGAATATTTTAAGGACCTTCTCAATAGACCAGCTCCACAAAACCCTCCGGACATCCAGCCAGCAGAAGAAGAGCTACAAATTAACGGTGAAAGACCAACGAAGGAAGAAATAAAGAAAGCCATAAAGCTTCTAAGAGATGGAAAAGCGTCTGGACCTGATGGCATTCCAGCAGAGGCCATCAAAGCAGATATCGACACGGCTACAGAGATGTTATATAAATTACTTGGTAAAGTCTGGGAAAAGGAAGAGATACCAGCAAAATGGAAGGAAGGATATCTGGTTCAGTTGCCTAAGAAGGGAAATTTACAAGAGTGCACAAATTATAGAGGAATAATGTTACTTTCAGTGCCAGGAAAAGTATTAAACAGGATCATCCTTGAAATATTAAAAGAGTCTATAGACAAGAAACTGAGAGATGAACAAGCAGGTTTTCGACAAAACAGATCCTGTACAGACCAGATAGCCACTTTGAGAATAATAGTTGAACAAAGTCTGGAATGGAATTCACCACTATACATCGGATTTGTGGACTACGAAAAGGCATTTGACAGTGTAGACAGAGAATGACTTTGGAAATTGATGAGGCATTATGGAGTTCCCCTGAAGATCATTAATTTAATAAAGAAAACATATGAAGACATGACATGCAGAGTTCTTCGTGAAGGACAGCTTACAGAACTGTTTGGAATAAGAACAGGAGTGCGACAGGGATGCCTCTTGTCTCCATTTCTTTTCTTACTAGCAATAGACTGGGTTACGAGAACATTGACAACACACAACAGAAATGGAATCCAGTGGACTCTGACTAAGCAGTTGGATGATCTGGATTTTGCTGCGGTAGCATAGTGGTTAGTGCACTGGCTTCCTAGCGCAGTGGTCTATGGTTCGATCCCCAGATGAGGCGGAAAATTTTTAGGCCACAAACGGCTCCTGGGTCGACCCAGCCCCAAATGGGTACCAGAGCTACTCTGGGAAGGTTAAGGCGGCCGGCATGATGCCGACCACATCACCCCTCGTGTGCCGACGGTCAAGATAATATGGGCCTAACACCATATTCCCAATATGCCTCAATGGGCGTGTAACGGGTTCCTTTACCTTTACCTTTTTAGCTCTTCTGTCCCATAACCGTAATCAGATGCAGGACAAATTGAAAACACTCGATGAGAGGTCACAGCAATTGGGTCTGAAAATACACAGGGAAAAGACAAAGATAATGAGAATAAATGCAGGTAATGATAACAGGGTTGAACTTGAAGAAGCACCAATACAAGATGTAGAATCGTACACATATCTTGGCAGCAATATAGACAAAGTTGGAGGGATAGACAGTGATATCAAAATAAGAATACAAAAAGCAAGAGGAGCTTTCATTGCATTGGGAAATATATGGAGATCAAGAGAAATAGGACCCAACACGAAAATAAGAATCTTCAACTCAAATGTGAAGTCAGTCCTATTGTATGGCTCTGAGACATGGAGAACAACAAAGACAACAACCAAAAAGCTACAGACTTTCATAAATGGGTGCTTGCGTAGAATAGAGGGATTAAAATGGTATGACAAGGTAAGAAGCACACGGAGAAGAGAGCTGGAAACAGAGGTGAAAATGATGAGGAGTACGTGGAAAGAACTTGAGATGATGGCACGTGACAAGAGGACTTGGCATGTGTTTGTTGAAGGCCTATGCTCCTTTGGGAGTGGAGGGTTATGAATGAATGAATGAGTAATAGCGGGCGTACGTTTAAAAAAAAAAAACCTTTAACTAGTTAACTTCCTTCCAAAGATAAGGCAGTGTTACCAACAGGAATTCATTATGCTTTTTCTATGTCTTCTTTCTCTGTGTGTTGATTATCCTGCACGTTACAACAATAATACCCATATATCAAACTATTATTTATGTCAGGATGCTGCTACTCCCAGCTGCAGCAGCAACAACAGTGAGAGGGATCAGAGCAGCTGAAGAGGACACTATGGGGACTGTGCTGAGACAGGAGAGTTTGATATGGGCAATGTGGACATGGAAGCTAGTGCTGATGCCACCTGGGTGTTTGTTCAAAACATTGTTGGAAAGAAAAAAACAGATTAATTAATGCTGTGAACCCTCAAATTAAAAGACAATCATGAGTGTAAAAATCCATTTGTTATATACAAGTTCTAACAATAATAAACATATAACAAGCTGCTGTTATTTATGATTCTACGGGTTTAAGTTCATAACTATCATTACTGCACTAGAATGCATAGTTATAACAACACACGTACCTCTGGGAATTATAAGAAAAAATGACAATCTCAAGACAGCAAGCAAACAGGGATCGGTGAAAAAAGTCATTCTCCAACAGCCCCTGCAAGGAAATGGTGTTATTGTTACAGTTCTGCAGTGTGAACATCATATTAAGTGAGCAGCCATAAAACAACAGAACAATCAAACATGTACAACAGTTACATCCCAATCTGAAAAGTGCTAAAAATTACACAAGATAGCAGGGAACAGAGTTGTATTATTCTAACTGATTGAGTTTTCTCTTGTAACTTCTGCTATTAGCTCTTGCACATCTCTGGTTTGTTCACCTGCTGTGTCCCTTATTTGTTTTTGTGGCTGATGTTGGGTCTTCCTAAAAACCTAAATAATTTTTATCTAACTAGCTGTGGTTCCACTGCTGTACTGACAAACATGTCTTTTCACTCTACCTTCATAAACAAAACACACAATGCACACACACAGATAAAAGCAAGCATGTACACGCACTACAAAAAATGAGGGGAAAAAACAGTATACATATGAACAAATAATGTTATCTCATGGCTCTACCATAATTAACTAATACTGAAATGGATGCTGGGAAGGAAACAGAACCAATACAGTCATACCCAGAAGGCTAGAAGATCAGCTTGCTAATAAACAATAATTACCAGTAAGTTCACTTCTTTGTTATCTCCTCCAGTCAACCTTTTCTTTTCTCCTTGCACAATGCCCTCCAGTGTCTTATAGTACAAGCTCTCTCCCAGCTGCAGACGTTTACGAGCAAAGTCTGCTGTACTGCCTGGATGGTTGTCTGATGACTGAAATTGGAAGTTAAATTATTGAAAACTCACTATCTCCAAATTAATTTCTTATTCTTTCAATCACCATCTTTGGTTGTCTCAGTGGCAAATATAGTTCTATAGCAGTTGCTGCCATAGTGGAGTTTAGTATTAGAAACTTTCACTATACAAAGTCAGTCTGTATGAGTTGGGGTCATGAGTACCCTTCATTGCTGCCTTTGCCTTCTCTAATTCAAGAGCCGAGTCATGTACACATTTACTGTTGGGTAGACTGGAGTGTGATGCTACCAGGTTTTGAACCCAGAACCTTGTAATTCTGCAGTTAGGAGCAAGCACTCTAATCACTCTGCCAATTGGGTGCTCTTTGGATGCTAAGGATATATAATTAATGCTCAACAAATACCATCAGTCTGATTTTTATTTTCTAAACTGAAGGACGTTGTTTTATTAAACATCTGTTTCTGCCTCCATCACATGCTGGTTTATTAAACATCTGTTTCTGCTTCCATCATATGCTGGTTTATTAAACATTTGTTTCTGCTTCCATCATATACTGGTTTATTAAACATTTGTTACTGCCTCCATCACATGCTGGTTTATTAAACATTTGTTTCTGCCTCCATCACATGCTGGTTTATTAAACATTTGTTACTGCCTCCATCACATGCTGGTTTATTAAACATTTGTTACTGTCTCCATCACATGCTGGTTTATTAAACATTTGTTACTGCCTCCATCACATGCTGGTTTATTAAACATTTGTTTCTGCCTCCATCACATGCTGGTTTCTTAAACATTTGTTTCTGCTTCCATCACATGCTGGTTTATTAAACATTTGTTTCTGCTTCCATCATATGCTGGTTTATTAAACATTTGTTTCTGCTTCCATCATATGCTGGTTTATTAAACATCTGTTTCTGCCTCCATCACATGCTGGTTTATTAAACATCTGTTTCTGCCTCCATCACATGCTGGTTATTAAACATCTGTTTCTGTCTCCATCACATGCTGGTTTATTAAACATTTGTTTCTGCCTCCATCACATGCTGGTTTATTAAACATTTGTTCCTGCCTCCATCACATGCTGGTTTATTAAACATTTGTTTCTGCTTCCATCATATGCTGGTTTATTAAACATTTGTTTCTGCCTCCATCATATGCTGGTTTATTAAACATTTGTTACTGCCTCCATCACATGCTGGTTTATTAAACATTTGTTTTTGCCTCCATCACATGCTGGTTTATTAAACATTTGTTTCTGCCTCCATCACATGCTGGTTTATTAAACAATTGTTTCTGCCTCCATCATATGCTGGTTTATTAAACATTTGTTTCTGCCTCCATCATATGCTGGTTTATTAAACATTTGTTTCTGCCTCCATCACATGCTGGTTTATTAAACATTTGTTACTGCCTCCATCACATGCTGGTTTATTAAACATTTGTTTCTGCCTCCATCACATGCTGGTTTATTAATCATTTGTTTCTGCCTCCATCACATGCTGGTTTATTAAACAATTGTTTCTGCCTCCATCACATGCTGGTTTATTAAACATTTGTTTCTGCCTCCATCACATGCTGGTTTATTAAACATTTGTTACTGCATCCATCACATGCTGGTTTATTAAACATTTGTTACTGCCTCCATCACATGCTGGTTTATTGAACATTTGTTACTGCCTCCATCACATGCTGGTTTATTAAACATTTGTTACTGCCTCCATCACATGCTGGTTTATTAAACATTTGTTTCTGCCTCCATCACATGCTGGTTTATTAAACATTTATTTCTGCCTCCATCACATGCTGGTTTATTAAACATTTGTTACTGCCTCCATCACATGCTGGTTTATTAAACATTTGTTACTGCCTCCATCACATTCATTCATTCATTCATTCATAACCCTCCACTCCCAAAGGAGCATAGGCCTTCAACAAACACATGCCAAGTCCTCCTGTCACGTGCCCTCATCTCAAGTTCTTTCCACGTTCTCCTTATCATTTTCACCTCTGTTTCCAGCTCTCTTCTCCATGTGCTTCTTGGCCTACCTCTGCTTCTCTTGCCCTGGGGGTTCCAGAACAAGGACTGCCTTGTAATGCTATCAACAGGTTTCCTCAGTGTGTGTCCTATTCATCTCCATCGTCTTCTTCTCATCTCTTGTTCCACTGGCACTTGTCTAATCAGTTCCAAGTTGGTAACCTTGTCATACCATTTTAATCCCTCTATTCTACGCAAGCACCCATTTATGAAAGTCTGTAGCTTTTTGATAGTTGTCTTTGTTGTTCTCCATGTCTCAGAGCCATACAATAGGACTGACTTCACATTTGAGTTGAAGAGTCTTATTTTCGTGTTGGATCCGATTTCTCTTGATCTCCATATATTTCCCAATGCAATGAAAGCTCCTCTTGCTTTTTGTATTCTTAATTTGATATCACTGTCTGTCCCTCCAACTTTGTCTATATTGCTGCAAAGATATGTGTATGATTCTACATCTTGTTTTGGGGTATCTTCAAGTTCAACCCTGTTATCATTACCTGCATTTATTCTCATTATCTTTGTCTTTTCCCTGTGTATTTTCAGACCCAATTGCTGTGACCTCTCATCGAGTGTTTTCAATTTGTCTTGCATCTGATTACAGTTATGGGACAGAAGAGCTAAGTCATCAGCAAAATCCAGATCATCCAACTGCTTAGTCAGAGTCCACTGGATTCCATTTCTGTTGTGTGTTGTCGATGATCTCATAACCCAGTCTATTGCTAGTAAGAAAAGAAATGGAGACAAGAGGCATCCCTGTCGCACTCCTGTTCTTATCCTAAACGGTTCTGTAAGCTGTCCTTCATGAAGAACTCTGCATGTCATGTCTTCATATGTTTTCTTTATTAAATTAATGATCTTCAGGGGAACTCCATAATGCCTCATCAATTTCCAAAGTGATTCTCTGTCTACACTGTCAAATGCCTTTTCGTAGACCACAAATCCGATGTATAGTGGTGAATTCCATTCCAGACTTTGTTCAACTATTATTCTCAAAGTGGCTATCTGGTCTGTACAGGATCTGTTTTGTCGAAAACCTGCTTGTTCATCTCTCAGTTTCTTGTCTATGGACTCTTTTAATCTTTCAAGGATAATCCTGTTTAATACTTTTCCTGGCACTGAAAGTAACATTGTTCCTCTATATTTTGTGCACTCTTGTAAATTTCCCTTCTTAGGCAACTTAACCAGATATCCTTCCTTCCATTCTGCTGGTATCTCTTCCTTTTCCCAGACCTTACCAAGTAATTTATATAACATCTCTGTCGCCGTGTCGATATCTGCTTTGATGGCCTCTGCTGGAATGCCATCAGGTCCAGACGCTTTTCCATCTCTTAGAAGCTTTAAGGCTTTCTTTATTTCTTCCTTCGTTGGTCTTTCACCATTAATTTGTAGCTCTTCTTCTGCTGGCTGGATGTCCGAGGGGTTTTGTGGAGCTGGTCTATTGAGAAGGTCCTTAAAATATTCTGTCCACCTCATCATTTGCTCTTGTATATTGCTGAGCAGTTTTCCATTCTTGTCTTTTATGAAGCAACTTGTTTGCTTGTATTTCCCCGTTAGCTTCTTTGTGCTGTTATACAGTTCTCTCATATTCCCTTTGGCGGCTGCAGCATCTTCTGCCTCTCTTGCCAACTCCTCAATATACTTCCTCTTGTCTCTTTTGATACTTCTTTTTACTTCTTTGTTTGCTTCTGTGTACACTTCTTGAGCCTTGGCTTTGGAACTTAAGTTCCAAAGCTCCATCACATGCTGGTTTATTAAACATTTGTTACTGCCTCCATCACATGCTGGTTTATTAAACATTTGTTTCTGCCTCCATCACATGCTGGTTTATTAAACATTTGTTACTGCCTCCATCACATGCTGGTTTATTAAACATTTGTTACTGCCTCCATCACATGCTGGTTTATTAAACATTTGTTACTGCCTCCATCACATGCTGGTTTATTAAACATTTGTTACTGCCTCCATCACATGCTGGTTTATTAAACATTTGTTACTGCCTCCATCATATGCTGGTTTATTAAACATTTGTTACTGCCTCCTTCATATGCTGGTTTATTAAACATTTGTTACTGCCTCCATCACATGCTGGTTTATTAAACATTTGTTACTGCCTCCATCACATGCTGGTTTATTAAACATTTGTTACTGCCTCCATCACATGCTGGTTTATTAAACATTTGTTACTGCCTCCATCACATGCTGGTTTATTAAACATTTGTTACTGCCTCCATCATATGCTGGTTTATTAAACATTTGTTACTGCCTCCTTCATATGCTGGTTTATTAAACATTTGTTACTGCCTCCTTCATATGCTGGTTTATTAAACATTTGTTACTGCCTCCATCACATGCTGGTTTATTAAACATTTGTTACTACCTCCATCATATGCTGGTTTATTAAACATTTGTTACTGCCTCCATCACATGCTGGTTTATTAAACATTTGTTACTGCCTCCATCACATGTTGGTTTATTAAACATTTGTTACTGCCTCCATCACATGCTGGTTTATTAAACATTTGTTACTGCCTCCATCACATGCTGGTTTATTAAACATTTGTTTCTGCCTCCATCACATGCTGGTTTATTAAACATTTGTTTCTGCCTCCATCACATGCTGGTTTATTAAACATTTGTTACTGCCTCCATCATCATTCTCCTATTTATGATCCCTAAAGAGCACTGGTCTCTTGTCATGAGACCTGCACCAAAGATGGCCAAAATAACAACTACTGCGAGCAGCAGTTGCAGTCCCATGTTCTACACAAAACACAAAGGAGTGATAGATTATGAACCCACTCTGATTTGTCTTTCATTCCTTTTGTCTCTTGTTTTTCATTCCTTTTGTCTCATGTATATCCCTAAACATTCCTCTGTGTTGACTTGTCTCTCTGTAGCCATGTAGAGTCAAGTTTATTACTTGTCTTCATTTTCAACATCTATATCCTTGAGCTCCCTCTGCAGTCGATGCTTTCTATCAGTTCATGCTAAGTCTTTCTGTCTTGTGCCATCCTTTCATGTTCTTTCTATATTCTTTCCGTCTCTTTTCTTAAACCTTTTTCTGTCTGTGCACAAGTCCCTTCCTATGTTTTTGGTCCCCCTCTATTTCTTTTGCCTTGGGAATTCCAGAATAAGGACCTGGAATACTATTTTAACAAATAAAGAGGGGAAACCCGAGGCCTGTAAACAGTAAATAAATAAATATGGTGCCTAGTTGGCAAGGAGGATAGTGTGACTGCTTCCGCAGCTAGGCGGTGCTGTCGTTCGGATGGTCCTAGGTTCGATTCTCCGGTGAGCCTATCACTTCTGTTGTTTTTCTGTTGTCTACTTTTCTACTCCTTTATCACGAGTGCCTGAAACATACCTCCATGTGTGTGATATTTATTTATTTACTTGGGATACTACCAGCTGGTTTTTCTCAGTGTGCGTCTTATCTGGTGCCAGTTTCTTGCTCACCTCTTGCTCCATTGGTATTTGTTTTGTTCTTTCCATCAAAGCTATACTGGTGATCTTGTTATATCATTTAATCTTTCTTGTCTAAGCATGTGTCCATTTTTAAGCAAGAGGAAGACAACATTATAAGTGGGAAGACAACATCATGAAATGAACAGCAAAGTTCCTATCATTAGTGTATTCTTAAGGCAGGAGATAGAAGATGCTAGAGATCCAATGAAGCCGGCCTTCAATGTTGACACAGTAGCTAATCATGTCTTCCCAAGACAATTTAAATAACTAATTATTAATTTTAACAAATATCAGGTCCACATGTGCAACATGGTATGCAAGTCAAAAACACATGTCAAACTGCTGTTACACCGAATCATATGAAAGCCCAGCAATTTGAGAAAAAGAAACAGGATTCATGACTCAACCCTGACAGATGATATAATTGTCATCCCTGTGAGGTCCCATTAGTGTTTTCTGAAAAAACTAACTCCTCTACCAAATACAGGTAAAATTAGAGAAAACTTAGGTAGCTCTCATACTAATCAGAATGCACATACATACATTCTTAGAAGTAAACATACAAAATTAAATCTGCAAAACTACAAACCTCTTTTTAAGTATTTTTTTAAACAATATTTTCTTCAAAAATGTCAAAACAAACTCACTTTTGCATAATGTTTACAGAAGGTTTCTCCCATTTCCTTCACTCGGTGTGTTATTTCTTCAATAGGATTCCTGCTGCAGCTCCTGGTAGTACAAACATGAGTGTCAAACCAAGAATAATGCATCAATGCATTATTTATGGCTTCAAAACTTTCACAGTATACAGGATGAGAGTATGTGTTTAAAATATTATGAATAAGTATCATAAGTATGTTACTTGTAATATTCTAATGTACAGTGAGAGTTACATTTTATAAACTGTTATAAAATACAGTTAATTTTCCTCTCTCAAGTTAAACGTTTAGTGACAAGGTGTTTTATAGAAGTAATGAGTGTAGATAACATAAATAAATATTAAGAACAATTAGGATTAGCAAAAGCTGGCAGAGAACACAGAAACCAGCAGCAATAAAAATGAAATACATGATACTGACTGTGATAGAGTACTGTAATTTTATTTTTCAACAGGCCCCATGTTTCTTCTCCATGAATATTATTGGAGTGTATTCTTCTTCTCTTTGTAATTATTTGTGGTTAGTCTTGTTCTGTAGGTAAATTAATTGCGGGGTTTTTTTCTATAGGGATTACTGTAGGTTTAAGTACAGATTTGCACCAGTCTTCCTTTCCCTAAATTAAATGTGATCACGTAGTCCCATTTTTTTTGTTAAAATAATTGCGGTCATTTTTGTTTTATTAAGCAGTTGACCGCATAGTTATTAGAGGGCTGAGCATTATCTCCCAACGATTAGGAGATAATTCCGTACTCCCGTACATTCTACGTTTAAACAGGGGATGGGGGTGATGAACCTCTACCCAGGTACATAAGAACGAGCACTACAACAAATCAAAACTTATTTTTCTCACGCGAACCGGCAGACTATTAGATAACATGATGCAAGACACATGCGCAGACAGTAACAAATATGACTCACGAGTTGCTTACAAATCTAATTGGCGGAGGTCACCATTGTTAAATTTTGTAGTGATTCCATTGTTTTATAGTGGGACGCTGTCAGACCTCATCTATGCTGTGGATTTTAATAATATTAATAACTTTATACTTGGCTCGCTCCACTAGGAGACGACCACAACATATAATGGCGGACAAAGAAAGATTAACACTTTCTACAGATATTTCCCTTTAATAGATGACTGCACACAGAATAGCCACACACGGCTAACAACAGTATGAAATACACATAACCATGCCCGAGGAACTTGCCTAAATTAATATACCGGATTAATCGCATACATGACAGTACAACAGTACTATACCAACTCTGTACTGAAAATCGCTCACTATGGCGAACCAAAATCTACGACAATGGAAAACTCAATTCAATGACAAATTATACCCGGTGGCCTGACGATAATATCACTGGACACTAAACCACTCCAGAATTATAATTATTCCCATCAGAAAAAAACCACTATGGCAATCTCTCGCACATATTCCATGCTCAGAACCGCACAGCACCCTGCTGGCGAAAAGGAAACAAAATGTCCGTCACTCCCGGACAAAGGCTCGGAATCTACTGACTCTTTTCACGCCTCCTTTTTCCGCCTTCCAGATCGTCACATGACTGACCGGTTTAGTTAAATCAGGGTTGCCAACTTCAGTGTTACCAGTCTGATTTTCGTACAAAAGATGCACTGCGAAATAGCGCTGTGACAGACGCCAAGCAATAACGTAGAGAGCAGTTTGCTGGAAGTGAAGCATTCTTCAGATAGAAAGGATTTCTTAAAAAATCCTGAGCTCTACGCTCATATTCACACACCGAACAAAGGCACGTGGCCTGGTGTTGTCGTTGAAGTCAGTCATAATAATACCGACGGCCCTAAACCCAAAGAGGGGTAACCGGGCATGTAAATTCAGATTCGTCAGTAGTGAAGCAGCTACATTCCGAGTCACGTATCCAGTCTATAAACCCAAGTCATCAGCTACAAGATTCGTTTGGAGGAGAGAGAGGGTCAAAATGCCTTCCAAACGCACTAGAGAGAGAGAAGGGGTGTAGCGGAGAAGTATCTCGGTAGACCCCAGGAGTGTCAGACAGACACTGAACATAGATAGAATTCATCAATTAGTCAGTCAGTTCGTGTAGGACTCTAAAAGGTTCAATCAGCTTGCGGTGTAGACAGTGGGTTAGTTAGTGGCGGGTATATCGCCTAAAGCGTTGAAGCTGTGTAGGCAATTCAGGTAGTGACGTCTGCAGACAGACAGTGGAGTTAGATTTTGTTTAATAATATATTAGGTTAGTTAGGAGTGGTGGATCTGATGTTAGAGACCCCACCAAACAGGTTGCTGTAATCCTTAACTTTCTTCCCTGCAGGTTGAGGGGAGGGTGACATTGTGGGTTTACCATCTGTAATCATTTAAATTTGTTTGCTGTTTCAGATGTGCGAACTGGCACGTTATTCATTTTATTATGTTATCAAAATGTTGTGGTGTAAATAAACTATAAACTTTAACTGGATCAGGCTTTCTCACTATACTGTATCTATATGTTGTCTGTATAGTGGTGTCTGTGGTCCTTATTTAAACCTTATCTCCTTTATTGGTAGTAAGAGGTGGTGAGTCTGTAGCTATTATTGAAGTCACGAGTGGCGAGGGAGAGTCAATCTCGGTTCTCAACCCTCGGAGCCAATAGTCTCATCTGTCCACATTCACTATAATTTCTCATCTAAATCTATCTTCTCAGTCTTTCTCATACTAGGGTCTTGTCTATACACTCAGACAACCTCTAGTCTTAAATCCACTTCATGACACTGACACAGAACAAAGTAATTGGTGTTATTCTTCTTTGGTCCTTGGCAGCTGAGTGACAAAGCAATCAGTGGCCATTACGCCTGGTGGCGTCTTGTATGGCAGCAACAAACTGACTCCACATTGCTTGGTTGACAGTCATCCTTCGTATGGTGCCCCAGCTCTGGTTCATGCTCAGCATCTCCGCCAGGTGGCTTTTGGCTGTCCTTGCTTTCGCTTTCCTTCGAAAGTCCATAGCATGGGAGTTCTGGTGATGGTGTCAGGATCTCTGCTGAGGATGTGGCCAACCCAAATCCAGCATCTACCCGCTATGATGATACGCATGTCTTCTTGGTGGCTCCAAGTTAGCAGTTCTTGGTTGTGATGGTATTCGGCAGAAGATTTGAGGAATTTTCTTCATTCTGCACCATACAGAAATTATGCAGCTCATATATTTTTAATTTAGTGTTCGTACTGTACTAGGGAGGATTTCCAGATGTTGTTTAGGTTGGCGAAGGCCATTCTGGTTTTATTCATTAGGCTACTGATGTCTTTGCTTGTTCCGCCATCTGGTGTTACTATTAATCATAAAGTTATAGCAGAATTACTGGTGTGCGATTCATAATATATTATAAAGACACTAGTTTATGTGGCAATTTCAGAGTGTCTTGCCCGTGTCGCTACAGGCCTTGAGCTGATAGCGCGGGGCAGGAGGACTTGGCATACGTTTGTTGAAGGCCTATGCTCTTTGTGGAGCTGAAGGATAACGATTATATTATGTGCTTGTGAATACGTCATATTATTTTAAATTGTCAACTTTATAACTGATAATTAATGCTTATAGAATTCCTGTGTGTTTTTTATTTTTAATTATACTTTTATATTTTGCTTTAATTCAAAATAATTGCAGACTGGAAGTCAAAGGCTCATGAACTAGCAAGTTTCACAGACAAGAATTCTGGGAAGCACTGGCCTTCATCAGTCAGCAGGATACTTGAAGAAAGTTAAGATCAAGCAGGCAAACAATTGGAACAGCAAAAATGGTAAACCTACATGAAATTAAAGATAAAATAGAGATAGCAAAATTGTATACAATTAACCTACATGAAAAGAAAGACAACATAGTGACAGCAAATAGCTGAACCTAGCTGAAAAGGATGACCAGTGGAAACAGTAACAAGCTGAACCTACATGAAATGAAAGAGCAACAGAGACAGCAAAATACTGAATCTACAGATATAACATCTATGAAATTAAAGTCAAAGTTTTGGAAAGATGATGAAAGCAAAAAAAAAAGCTTTCATATTTTCTTTTGGGGAAGAAATGGGCAGAGCAGCCATTTCCCGCTTTACTGAGAGGAATCGTGAAAGATTACTTCTCTCAAAAACTTTGATGATTGAGAACACCAACAAACGGTTATAATTAAACTGTAGTCTTGGTCTTTAACTTAAAAAAAAAACCAAAAAAAACACAGATGAAGAATATGACTAACTTGAAGATGTCCAAAAGAGCCTGTGAAGGAGATGTCTTGGAGCCGGACAGCAAAGTCTGGAGGCGTGACACACTTTGGGTTGCAGTGGAAACGGGCGTAACACTGGGGTCTTTCTCCTTCAGATAACGTCGGCCAGTTAATGGTGTGGATGGAGTCAAGGACTTGGTCTATAAGTCATAAATATTAAAATGGGTACCAATGCTGATGATGCAAAAATATTTTTCCCAAGTAATCATTCTGTACATTAAAATTACACTAAAACTTCAATCTTTGTCATAAACAGGAATGCACAAGTAGTATTTTCTAATTGAGGACCACGTGTTCTGTGGTACTCCTAGCCAAGCCATGTACTGCAGCAGTTCACTAGTTTACAGGGAAAATAAGGCAGATGATCAATATAAAGCAATGCCAGGTAATCATATTCACCACCACCACCACCTTTTAGCTCCTCATGTAACATGAATTCACCACTGCAACTGACCCCCTCTCCAGGAAGTCTGCAATCTTGTAGTGGTGGTTTACGTAGCAATTTTTTTACATGATAACGCTGCCAGCACCATTCACAATCTCTAATTCTTTCCAGCGTATAACACGCCTGAGAGAGCAGTAGTTCTTCCCCTTCTTTGCATCCCCAGAGTCTAGATAATGCCATACATCAATTTATATAAGATAATGTGAGGTAATATCACACAAAAATATATATACATGGCAATGCCAGCTAATATAATAGATTAAAATCATAGGTAATATAATACATTAATAACACTGGCTAACAAAAAAAATTTTTTTTTTCTTTCTCTAACATTTCTATGCTTTTCTGGTCAATTTTAATGCGCTGTTTTTAAATCTGCAAACCGTTTTTCTCTATCAGGTCGGGATCTCTAGAAATACGCAATTCAAGGTTTTTAACAACGCATACAGTATTACAACATCATTCGTACAAGAAGTATAACATTTATGTAGGCTTGAATTTCTTTGCAGTCGACTTTCGTTGGTGAATGGCATGTGGTACATCGCGATGAAGCATCCAACAATAATCGGCAAGCATGGTCACACTCCACCGTCCTTGATAACGTGACTCCATTAAGGCGATATCTTGATGGAATCGTTCTCCATGTTCATCGCTGACTTCGCCAAGGTTGTCAGGGAAAAAGTCATGATGCGAATCGAGCAAATGGATTTTGAGGGATATGTTACAGCCCATAATTCTGTATGCATCTATGCACTGCTTAACAATATGCACATAGTCGACAGATTTGGGATTTCCCAGAAAGTTATCGACGATCGATTTGAATGCCATCCATGCGCGAAGTTTACTACCATGTAACAAGTTCTCGAATTGTTTGTCTGCAATAACTTTCCTAATCTGAGGTCCTACAAAGATACCTTCCTTTATCTTTGCATCGCTAACTTGCGGAAACCTTTCTCGAAGATAAGTGAAAGCTTTGCTCTTTTATCTAACGCTTTTACGAAATTCTTCATGAGCCCCAACTTTTATGTATCGGTGGTAAAATGATGCTGTCTTTGTTAACTAATGGCTCGTGTATTACATTTTTATGCCCGAGCTGCATACGATTCCTGATAGGCCACACCTTTCTTGCATAATGTTCCTGTCTGTTGCGGCTGTCCCATTCACATAGGAAGCAACAAAATTTAGTATACCCAGTCTGCATGCCCGTGAGAATTGCAATGACCTTTAGGTCTCCACAAATCCGCCATTGGTAGTCATTGTACTTTATTTTTGCCAAATGTATAGCCATTTTGTCATAAGTTTCTTTCATATGAACAGAGTAGGCGACTGGAATTGATGAAAATAAATTTCCGTTATGCAATAACACGGCTTTTAGACTAGTCTTGGAAGAGTCGATGAAAAGTCGCCATTCGTTGACTATGTGCTCATGACCGAGGTGCACCATTAGACCGTTTACATCTTTGCAATAGCAAATGTCATCATCCATCTCAAAGTATTGAACAAGTTCTCTGTGTCTATGACGAAATTTAGATATCGGAGTATTGGGCGCTAAAAGATTTCATTCTTTGAGTGGCGAACCGAGTAATTCTGCTTGTCCTTTGGTAAGAGCGAGATCGCGTATTAGATCTGAAAGTTCTGAATGGTCAATTAAGTGAACACCATCATTCACCGGTATATAATCCGAGTCAGAATTAGTTTCTAAAGCAGGTAAACTATCAATTTCTGATGGTTCATTCACTTCCAATGGATATTGTTCTGGTGGAACTGGGGTCGGACACGTGATTGGATCATGAGGCACTGTTTTCGAAACCGATTCAATATTTGGATAAACCACAGAATTTCTAGTTTTAAAAGTGAAACCATGGATATTTGTCAAGCAGAAGTAACAATCAGTAGCGTGATTTGTCGGTTCATGCCATATTACTGGCACTCCAAAAGGCATCGACCTGTGCTTCGGCGATTTTCGTAACCAACCTGCCAATGTATGTGTACAAGTCGAACAAACTGCATTTGGCTTCCAAGATTTATTTGCATCATCAACTTTCGAATCGAAATAAAGTTCATATGCTTTCTTTAGTAATGATGTAAAGTTTTTCTGGTGAACACGATCGGTAAAATATCCGCACACGTAACAGAACAGATCAGCCGAATTTCTACAACTTCTAGAAGAGATATTTTGCTCAGAATTATTTCAAAATACAGTAACTATTTGAAAAATAGCGTAACATATGTCGTGCATCTTTTAGCAGTATAAAAAGAAGAATTATTTTGCATTTTATTAATTTTTTAATAAGTTATATAGTAAAAATGAAACGGAGCAAATAACGGTTTCCCAAAAATATATTTATTCACAAATATCTTAAGAACCCGATGTGATAGAGATAAACGGATTTCAGATTTGAAATCAGCGCAAGAAACTGACCTAAGAACACTTATTCTTTTATAAGAAAGAAAAATGTTGTTTGTCAGTGTAATCAATGAACATTAGTGTACCTTAGCTGCACCGGTGAAAGAATAAAATACAACCTAAACCAGAAATTCAACTGACTCTTCTCAACACACAGAAACCACAGAAGCCTTCAACTTTAAACATGCATTGTATAAAACACAATCAACAGAGAGTGTAACAAAAAATACCTCATCAAAGTGCTGTCTCAGTGAGTGTTTTGTTTGCATTTGTGCAGCTAAATCGGTAGTTGTGTCCTGACCTCCGGGAGTCCCAATCTCTTCACTGGCATCATCACCCAGGAAAATTCTTTCATCAAAGTCCCCTACACTCAACACGTACTCTTCATATAGACTGTTGATGGTTTTACTATTTAGAGAGAAGAAAAATAATTTTCTAGTGATGCAAACTTAAGACAATGAGAATGTGCATGTTCTCAAGTAATGCATACACAGTAACTGAATATGTCTTAAAACATTTTACCAGGCCTTTGGAGCAATGGCATTTTGTAACTGCTCTGCTCCAGCTCCACTTCGGCATCTGTGGTGAATATTCCAGCTCAGCTTAACTTCCTTTCCGACTCCAATGCTTCTTGCACTGCCGTAAAAGCTGACTGAAATCAGAATGTGCATAAGGCTGGCTACATCACCATGTAAAACAAGCTGCTATAGAAACCATAACTGCAAGAGCATTTGGATGTTTTGATGTTTCCCTTCCTACATGGGAACTAGTTGTAATGCTGGCTACATGCTCCATTGGGAGCCAAACAAGAAATGATGTTATGTAAATTAAACTAGACAGTCCTAATTACGATGGTTTGGCCATGTCTGCAGAATGGGAGAAGATTGGCTACCATGACAAATATAGGACACTGAAAGCCATTAATTTATCATCATATAAAGAGAGTGATGATGATAATGACCATTTAAAAAATACAGAAACTGGGACAGTATGTTTTACATTGTAGTTTTTTATGCTGACTTAAACACTTTCTAAACCTGGCCCCTGTGTCTGAGCATTTTGGGTAGATATTTTTTTTAGAAGTTTTACTCCTAGAATAAAAACACATTTATTGTACCTTGGAAATGAGATTTTTCTTATAATAATAATAGCCCCTTCAGTCATAACTGACTATGGGAATGCGCCCCTGAGGTGACAGCCCTCAGCTGCTTATTTTCCTGGTGCTCCTTTCGACGTTTTCTCCTCACCTCTGCTTCTTGTGTGAGCCTCTCTTCGCCCAATCTGAGTTGGCGCCGTAAATAGCATCGCCACTTAGTGCGATCGGCAGCTTCATCCTCCCATGTTGCTGGATCCATGTCCAGTGCCCTCATATCTCTCTTGCACACATCTTTGAACCTCAGCTGTGGTCGCCCAACTGTTCTCCTGCCATCTGCTAATTGTCCGTAGAAGATATAAGATGTAAGGGAGGACAAAAAACATAGACAAGACAGGGTTCAGCTGTGAAGCAAAAACAGACAGTAACATCCTTGTCCATTTATAATATGCAGCACAAATGGGCAAACAATTTTCTGGAAAGGAAACAATGTAGCAGTAAAAACAGGCGAGCAAATCCAAATGATTCTGAAAGAATCACTGACAAAAAAAGAGAGAAAAAAAGTATGTATAACCAATATGTTTGCACTTCAGTTTTCTTATTTGGTTTTTCCCATGAGGAATTCATTCTTTCATCTGTCTTGAACCCTTGTTAATGAAACCTGGTATCCCCTATTTGTCCATAACCTAACTGCACTTCTCATTTCTGCATTAAAATATTATTCTTCAAATACCATGCCAAGTGGCTAAGGAGATCATGTCTCTCCACAACTTCCTGTCTCCAGCACAATTTATCAATTCTGTTGTTGACTTCTTTCCATGCCACGATGTCAAACTGTCTAGTACTTGCTTTCTTTGTCTTCCTCTGTCTCTTTTTCCTTCAATCTTACTTGTTTTTATGATATATTCAAGCTTTCCTCATAAACTGCCCTAAAAAGGTGGATTGCTTCTTTCTACCTTGTGAAATAAGGTTCCTCTGCGCACTAGCCTCTTTTAGGACATCCTCATTATTGTTTACTAATTGTCCATGAGCCACTCCCATATGTCAGGATTGGTTCTACATAACAACGAAGAACTCTTTTTTTCTTACTTCCATTGACAAAGAATAGTTGCATAAAATACTCTTCATCTTATAGAATGCTGTTTTTGCCTGAGCTATTCTGCTCTTCACACCCGTGTGTTACCGGGGCCCGAAAGGGGAGCAAAGAATAGTAACACTGTCCCCTACCAAGCATGTCGTAAAAAGCGACTAAGGAGGGTTGGGCATGGGGCCGGTTACACCATCCTGTAAAAAAATTTAAACCACAAAAAACTTCAACAAATATGGACAAGTCAAATAAAGAAAATAAAACACAGCCATCCAAGACAGGGGAAGGTCCTCTCGCGGGGAGGCGTATGATGCAACACAGAGAAAGCCGAAAGGAGTCTGTGTTGCTGACTAACCTTCTTTCTTCTAGGAGAACTTCCAGATTTGGCACCTGGAATGTTCGGACATTAAACGAACAAGGGAAAGTGGCGCAAGTAGCAGCAGAAATGAGGGAATACAAAATCGAGGTTCTGGGAATGTGTGAAACAAAGTGCAAGGGGGTAGACAGGAAGAAACTCATCACAGGTGAATTGGTGCTGTCCTCAGGACATGAAGACGAAAGTTCACACCACAGTGAAGGGGTAGCTCTTATGTTATCTAAAGAAGCACAGAAAGCACTAATTGAATGGGAAGCTGTTGGACCCAGAATAATAACAGCTTCTTTCAAAACAGCTAAAAAGAAAATTCATGTAAATGTCATCCAATTTTATGCACCAACTAATGACAAAGAAGAGTCTGTGAAAGAAGCATTTTATACTAAACTACAGGAAATTATGGATAAAGTAAAAAGAAGAGACATCACAATTTTGATGGGTGACATGAATGCAAAGATAGGTACAGTCAACACTGGATTTGAAGAAGTCATGGGAAAACATGGGCTAGGAGTAATGAATGAAAATGGAGAGCTATTCGCAAACTTCTGTGCTTCATATCAACTGGCTATAGGAGGAAGCATGTTTCCACATAAGAGAATACACAAGGCAACATGGATATCACCAGACCATAGAACAGAAAATCAGATTGATCATATATGCATAAACAAGAAGTTTAGATCATCATTTCAGGATGTAAAGGTATATAGAGGAGCAGATGTGGCATCAGATCACCATCTTCTGATAGCCAAAGTAAAAATTAAACTCAAGAGATATGCAACAATGCAAAATTATAGACAACAGTTTAATGTAGGACAGCTAAGAAATCAAGAAACAAGAGACAAATTTGCGGTCACAGTATCCAACAAATTCCAAGTGCTCCAACAGCTGGAAGATGTAGAGAATACAGAAGACTATTGGCAGCAGGTCAAAACAGTATGGAAGGAGACATGTGAAGAAATACTGGGGAAAAGGGAAAGACAACAAAAAGCATGGATAACAACAGAAACCATCAATAAGATAAAAGACAGAAAAAACAAGAAAGCAGAGTTAAACACAAGCAAAACTAGAAGCTCCAAAGTCAAGGCTCTAGAAGTGTACACAGAAGCAAACAAAGAAGTAAAAAGAAGTATCAAAAGAGACAAGAGGAAGTATATTGAGGAGTTGACAAGAGAGGCAGAAGATGCTGCAGCCAAAGGAAATATGAGAGAACTGTATAGCAGCACAAAGAAGCTAACAGGGAAATACAAGCAAACAAGTTGCCTCATAAAAGACAAGAATGGGAAACTGCTCAGCAATATACAAGAGCAAATGAAGAGGTGGACAGAATATTTTGGGGACCTTCTCAATAGACCAGCTCCACAAAACCCGCCGGACATCCAGCCAGCAGAAGAAGAGCTACAAATTAACGGTGAAAGACCAACGAAGGAAGAAATAAAGAAAGCCATAAAGCTTCTAAGAGAGGGAAAAGCGTCTGGACCTGATGGCATTCCAGCAGAGGCCATCAAAGCAGATATCGACACGGCTACAGAGATGTTATATAAATTACTTGGTAAAGTCTGGGAAAAGGAAGAGATACCAGCAGAATGGAAGGAAGGATATCTGGTTAAGTTGCCTAAGAAGGGAAATTTACAAGAGTGCACAAATTATAGAGGAATAATGTTACTATCACAAAAAGCATGGATAACAACAGAAACCATCAATAAGATAAAAGACAGAAAAAACAAGAAAGCAGAGTTAAACACAAGCAAAACCAGAAGTTCCAAAGCCAAGGCTCAAGAAGTGTACACAGAAGCAAACAAAGAAGTAAAAAGAAGTATCAAAAGAGACAAGAGGAAGTATATTGAGGAGTTGGCAAGAGAGGCAGAAGATGCTGCAGCCAAAGGAAATATGAGAGAACTGTATAGCAGCACAAAGAAGCTAACAGGGAAATACAAGCAAACAAGTTGCCTCATAAAAGACAAGAATGGGAAACTGCTCAGCAATATACAAGAGCAAATGAAGAGGTGGACAGAATATTTTGGGGACCTTCTCAATAGACCAGCTCCACAAAACCCGCCAGACATCCAGCCAGCAGAAGAAGAGCTACAAATTAACGGCGAAAGACCAACGAAGGAAGAAATAAAGAAAGCCTTAAAGCTTCTAAGAGATGGAAAGCGTCTGGACCTGATGGCATTCCAGCAGAGGCCATCAAAGCAGATATCGACACGGCTACAGAGATGTTATATAAATTACTTGGTAAAGTCTGGGAAAAGGAAGAGATACCAGCAGAATGGAAGGAAGGATATCTGGTTAAGTTGCCTAAGAAGGTAAATTTACAAGAGTGCACAAATTATAGAGGAATAATGTTACTATCAGTGCCAGGAAAAGTATTAAACAGGATTATCCTTGAGAGATTAAAAGAGTCCATAGACAAGAAACTGAGAGATGAACAAGCAGGTTTTCGACAAAACAGATCATGTACAGACCAGATAGCCACTTTGAGAATAATAGTTGAACAAAGTCTGGAATGGAATTCACCACTATACATCGGATTTGTGGTCTACGAAAAGGCATTTGACAGTGTAGACAGAGAATCACTTTGGAAATTGTTGAGGCATTATGGAGTTCCCCTGAAGATCATTAATTTAATAAAGAAAACATATGAAGACATGACATGCAGAGTTCTTCACGAAGGACAGCTTACAGAACCGTTTGGGATAAGAACAGGAGTGCGACAGGGATGCCTCTTGTCTCCATTTCTTTTCTTGCTGGCAATAGATTGGGTTATGAGATCATCGACAACACACAACAGAAATGGAATCCAGTGGACTCTGACTAAGCAGTTGGATGATCTGGATTTTGCTGATGACTTGGCTCTTCTGTCCCATAGCCGTAATCAGATGCAGGACAAATTGAAAACACTCGATGAGAGGTCACAGCAATTGGGTCTGAAAATACACAGGGAAAAGACAAAAATAATGCGAATAAATGCAGGTAATGATAACAGGGTTGAACTTGAAGAAACACCAATACAAGATGTAGAATCATACACATATCTTGGCAGTAATATAGACAAAGTTGGAGGGACAGACAGCGATATCAAATAAGAATACAAAAGGCAAGAGGAGCTTTCATTGCATTGGGAAATATATGGAGATCAAGAGAAATAGGACCCAACACGAAAATAAGAATCTTCAACTCAAATGTGAAGTCAGTCCTATTGTATGGCTCAGAGACATGGAGAACAACAAAGACAACAACCAAAAAGCTACAGACTTTCATAAATGGGTGCTTGCGTAGAATAGAGGGATTAAAATGGTATGACAAGGTTACCAACGTGGAACTGATGACAAGAACTAGACAAGTGCCAGTGGAACAAGAAATGAGAAGAAGACGATGGCGATGGATAGGACACACACTGAGGAAACCTGTTGATAGCATTACAAGGCAGTCCTTGTTCTGGAACCCCCAGGGCAAGAGAGGCAGAGGAAGACCAAGAAGTACATGGAGAAGAGAGTTGGAAACAGAGGTGAAAATGATGAGGAGAACATGGAAAGAACTTGAGATGATGGCACGTGACAGTAGGACTTGGCATGTGTTTGTTGAAGGCCTATGCTCCTTTGGGAGTGGAGGGTTATGAATGAATGAATGTTACTATCAGTGCCAGGAAAAGTATTAAACAGGATTATCCTCGAGAGATTAAAAGAGTCCATAGACAAGAAACTGAGAGATGAACAAGCAGGTTTTCGACAAAACAGATCATGTACAGACCAGATAGCCACTTTGAGAATAATAGTTGAACAAAGTCTGGAATGGAATTCACCACTATACATCGGATTTGTGGTCTACGAAAAGGCATTTGACAGTGTAGACAGAGAATCACTTTGGAAATTGTTGAGGCATTATGGAGTTCCCCTGAAGATCATTAATTTAATAAAGAAAACATATGAAGACATGACATGCAGAGTTCTTCACGAAGGACAGCTTACAGAACCGTTTGGGATAAGAACAGGAGTGCGACAGGGATGCCTCTTGTCTCCATTTCTTTTCTTGCTGGCAATAGATTGGGTTATGAGATCATCGACAACACACAACAGAAATGGAATCCAGTGGACTCTGACTAAGCAGTTGGATGATCTGGATTTTGCTGATGACTTGGCTCTTCTGTCCCATAGCCGTAATCAGATGCAGGACAAATTGAAAACACTCGATGAGAGGTCACAGCAATTGGGTCTGAAAATACACAGGGAAAAGACAAAAATAATGCGAATAAATGCAGGTAATGATAACAGGGTTGAACTTGAAGAAACACCAATACAAGATGTAGAATCATACACATATCTTGGCAGTAATATAGACAAAGTTGGAGGGACAGACAGCGATATCAAATAAGAATACAAAAGGCAAGAGGAGCTTTCATTGCATTGGGAAATATATGGAGATCAAGAGAAATAGGACCCAACACGAAAATAAGAATCTTCAACTCAAATGTGAAGTCAGTCCTATTGTATGGCTCAGAGACATGGAGAACAACAAAGACAACAACCAAAAAGCTACAGACTTTCATAAATGGGTGCTTGCGTAGAATAGAGGGATTAAAATGGTATGACAAGGTTACCAACGTGGAACTGATGACAAGAACTAGACAAGTGCCAGTGGAACAAGAAATGAGAAGAAGACGATGGCGATGGATAGGACACACACTGAGGAAACCTGTTGATAGCATTACAAGGCAGTCCTTGTTCTGGAACCCCCAGGGCAAGAGAGGCAGAGGAAGACCAAGAAGTACATGGAGAAGAGAGTTGGAAACAGAGGTGAAAATGATGAGGAGAACATGGAAAGAACTTGAGATGATGGCACGTGACAGTAGGACTTGGCATGTGTTTGTTGAAGGCCTATGCTCCTTTGGGAGTGGAGGGTTATGAATGAATGAATGTTACTATCAGTGCCAGGAAAAGTATTAAACAGGATTATCCTTGAGAGATTAAAAGAGTCCATAGACAAGAAACTGAGAGATGA
This sequence comes from Oreohelix idahoensis, assembly GCA_024509875.1. Taxonomy (NCBI): domain Eukaryota; kingdom Metazoa; phylum Mollusca; class Gastropoda; order Stylommatophora; family Oreohelicidae; genus Oreohelix; species Oreohelix idahoensis. The sequence goes on along the minus strand of JAMPIV010020817.1, from coordinate 477,400 downwards.
ACAAGCAGGTTTTCGACAAAACAGATCATGTACAGACCAGATAGCCACTTTGAGAATAATAGTTGAACAAAGTCTGGAATGGAATTCACCACTATACATCGGATTTGTGGACTACGAAAAGGCATTTGACAGTGTAGACAGAGAATGACTTTGGAAATTGATGAGGCATTATGGAGTTCCCCTGAAGATCATTAATTTAATAAAGAAAACATATGAAGACATGACATGCAGAGTTCTTCACGAAGAACAGCTTACAGAACCGTTTGGGATAAGAACAGGAGTGCGACAGGGATGCCTCTTGTCTCCATTTCTTTTCTTGCTGGCAATAGATTGGGTTATGAGATCATCGACAACACACAACAGAAATGGAATCCAGTGGACTCTGACTAAGCAGTTGGATGATCTGGATTTTGCTTATGACTTGGCTCTTCTGTCCCATAACCGTAATCAGATGCAGGACAAATTGAAAACACTCGATGAGAGGTCACAGCAATTGGGTCTGAAAATACACAGGGAAAAGACAAAAATAATGAGAATAAATGCAGGTAATGATAACAGGGTTGAACTTGAAGAAACACCAATTCAAGATGTAGAATCATACACATATCTTGGCAGTAATATAGACAAAGTTGGAGGGACAGACAGCGATATCAAAATAAGAATACAAAAGGCAAGAGGAGCTTTCATTGCATTGGGAAATATATGGAGATCAAGAGAAATCGGATCCAACACGAAAATAAGAATCTTCAACTCAAATGTGAAGTCAGTCCTATTGTATGGCTCGGAGACATGGAGAACAACAAAGACAACAACCAAAAAGCTACAGACTTTCATAAATGGGTGCTTGCGTAGAATAGAGGGATTAAAATGGTATGACAAGGTTACCAACGTGGAACTGATGACAAGAACTAGACAAGTGCCAGTGGAACAAGAGATGAGAAGAAGACGATGGCGATGGATAGGACACACACTGAGGAAACCTGTTGATAGCATTACAAGGCAGTCCTTGTTCTGGAACCCCCAGGGCAAGAGAGGCAGAGAAAGACCAAGAAGTACATGGAGAAGAGAGTTGGAAACAGAGGTGAAAATGATGAGGAGAACATGGAAAGAACTTGAGATGATGGCACGGGACAGGAGGACTTGGCATGTGTTTGTTGAAGGCCTATGCTCCTTTGGGAGTGGAGGGTTATGAATGAATGAATTCTGCTCTTCACTTCTGAGATGCATCTTCCATTTGTTGTTATTAATGTGCCCAGGTATTTGAATCTACTGACCTGTTTTAAAATAATATTTAAAAAAGCCAGTGTGTTTTCAGAGGTCTGCGTTATGCTGCTAGTACATATTAATAAACTCACAAAATGCGTGGTGGCATATCTGAGTCACCTTTATATGACCACCAACTGAATAAACACATGTACAAGCTACGATTGTCTGCTTCACCACTGTGCACATGTGGATTAAACGAACAAACTGCTGAGCATGTTCTACAGGATTGTCCTCTGTCGACCAGTTAAGAAAGATATACTGGCCCAATGACTCAACACTAAACTCAAAGCTGTATGGAGCTAAAGAGGAACTCCAGACAGCGGTAGAGTTCATCATGAGAACTCATCTGACGGTGTAAACATCAAAGATGCGATCGCAAGAAGAAGATATGAACACCAGCTAAGTACAATGCTATATAGTATACAGATGTGGAAGTGAACTTCTGTCTGAGAGGCTAATTACACTCTCATTGACTCTTGAGATCATCCAAACACTTCCAGGGATTCCTCCAGTGGTGAAACATGTTGAGAACCCAGCATTGCACACTACGTTTGTAGGAGTCACTTGAGCCCCAGATGTAACTCTGGCTTTTACCTGGTTGCCTGCATGCAGGAGGATCTCACTATGGACCCATGATAGACAGAGGGGAGCTGAAAAGTGGCTCTGTGTAGGACGTAACAATTCTTTGGGAGAGCCCAGAACCAGAGCATAGTGTTTTAGCTCTGCATATTTGGACAGCCCCATTGGATGGCGGGGAATGCACTGTTTGCCATGAACTTCCTCCAAGCTTACAACCAGATGTGATGATCTTTTAATTGCAAACCAAGCTCTAGTAACTGGAGCCCATGACTACAACAAATTTTTGAATGGCAGAAAAGCCTAGATCTACTGTGTAGATAATACGAGGGATGGTCAAAAAGTAATGCCTCCTATTTTTTAATGTATGTAAATACTGCATCGGTGTGCAATTTGTAAATTTTGCAGGATTCCTCAAACACTCTTCTGTGCTGTATAGCATTACCAACCTGTTTCAGTAACAGGTGGCACCACTGTAACAGTTTAAAAATGGCTGCCAAAGACGTTTGGATAAAACAACTTTATGTCATAGAATTCCTCAATGCTAAAGGCGAGACCGCAATTCGCATCCACGAACGTTTGAAGAATGTTTATGGAGATTCAACAGCGGATGTTAGCACTGTCCGACGTTGGGTACATCGTTGTGACGAAGCTGAAGTAGGTCAATCCTCAATGGCTAACGCAAAGCATCACACAACATCGCCGACAAGAAAGAAGTTCAAAAGTTCACCAGCTGTAGGGAAAGTTATGGCCTCCGTGTTTTGGGATGAGAAGGGTGTGATTCTTCTCGACTTCTTGGAACAGGGAAACACGGTGAATGCAGACCGTTACATTGAAACTTTGAAGAAGCTTAGAGGTCGTCTTTGGCGACTTTACCCATTAAAAGCACGATAATGCCACGCCACACACCGCTAAACGCACCATTGATGTGATTGCAGAATTTGGCTGGACATTATTACCACATCCCCCTTACAGTCCCGATCTTGCACCTTCTGACTTCCATCTGTTTGGACCACTGAAAGAAGATCTTCGCCGACATCACTGAGGACACCGAGACCCTTAAACGCGCCATACGTCAGTGGTTTAGGAAAAAGGAAACAAATCTTTACCGTGCGGGAATACATGCCCTTGTGCAGAGATGGACAAAAACTGTAACAAATAACGGAGACTACATTGAGAAATAAATTTTTGAAGTTCAGACTTGGGGCTACATTTCAATGTGAATTTTATGTTTTCTTGCCTTTGAATGAAATTAAAAATTACGAGGCATTACTTTTTGACCGTCCCTCGTACCAAGGAGGAGTCTTCAACTTGGTATTGGCTGTAAAAGACGATGTCACACAAAAGCAAAAAATATTCATGTACTTACACATTTTCTTCAAAGTTTCCAAGATCTAATACCCCAGACAAATTTGCTGCTTTGCCATGAAGAATCTACAAGAATTTAGTAAAACAGCCAATAAGATAAAACAATATGGCAACAGAAAAACAATGCTACATTACAATAACAATTGTCTAAAATAATAGCAAAGTACAACACATAATATCATAAATATCTAATTAAAAAAATGGGACAAATTAATGCGTCATCAGACAATCTTTAAAATGGCACTGTAACAAAACAGAGAATAAAAATAAGATAAGGAATGTAACATTTGAAGGAATGTAACATCATGATTATAAGAATCATCTTTGACTGATATATTATGTTAGATATGTACAAAACAGGTGTCCCTGTGACCTACAAATACTTATATACACTTAATTCCAAGGAAAACATAAAAGTGAAAGAAACAGAAAGAAATGCAAATGTCTTACATTCTTAAACAAATATTCTTTTCTTTTCATGCCTCCAAGAGCTACTACTGAACTTCCATGACGACATGGCACCCCAATGAATTACCTTTCTCTCAAACAGCCTCTTAATGTGAGGTTTCCACCAGTGCTCCTTTATAGTCTTTGCTTCAACAACAAGCCCATCATGTTTGTCACACAGCAACTGTATAATACATGGCACCTCAGTCCCTGGCTTCCAGTTCACACTCTGAAAGTCTTCTGGCAGACCTTGACATAATAAATGTACATGAGTATTTCAGATAAATGCACAAACAACTTGCAACATCAATGTAGTCCTATTGTACGGCTCTGAAACATGGACAAAAAACTACAAACTTTCATAAATGGGTACTTGCACAGAACAGAATGGTTAAAATGGTATGACAAGATCACCAAATGTGAAACTGATGGCAAGAACCAAACTAGTGTCTGTGGAATAAGAGGCAAGAAGATGCTAGCGTTGCACAGGACACACATCAAGGAAACCTGCTGACAGCATTATAAGGAGTCCTTGTTCTGGAATTCCCAAGGTAAGAGAGGTAGAGGGGGACCTAAATGCACACGATGAAGGGAACTGGAGATATACCTGACAGGGATGAACAATAAAAAGATGTCGAAAGTGTGGCATATGTTGAAGGTCTATGCCCCTCAGGGAACATTAAGGGTAATTATTATTGTTGTTGTTTAGCTAGGGCTGCTGAGCTTCTCACTCTTTTACAGCCAATACCAAGTTGAAGAATACTAAGAATTATGTACACGGTAGATCTAGGCTTTTCCTGTGGCTTTTCTGCCATTCTGAAACTTGCTGAGTTGAAGTCATGAGCTCCAGTTTCTCCAGCTTGGTTTGCATTTAAAGGATCGTCACATCTGGTCCCAAATTAGGAGTAAGAAGCGCGTGGCATACTGTGAATTCTCCAACTATGAGAGCTAAAATAATGTGTTCTGGTTCTGGGCTCTCCCAAGGCATTGTCACTGGGTCCATAGTGAGATCCTCCTGTGTGCAGTCAACCAGGTCAAAGCCAAAGAATCATGTCCAGAGCTCAAGGGACTTCTCCAAGCTTAGTATGCAATGCTGGGTTCTCAACAAGTTTCACCACAGGAGGAATCCCTGGAAGTGTGTCGATGATTTCAAAAGTCAATGAGGATGTAATTAGCCTCATAGACAGAGGTTCACTTCCACGTATGTATACTGTAGCAATGTGCACAGATGGTGGTCATATAAAGATGACTCCAGATATGCCTCCATGCGTTTAAGAGTAATAAATTAATGACTGAAACATCTGTACTTTTCTTTTATTGAAATATAGACGATCTTGAAGTAATTTCTGATCGAAAAAAAAAGGTTATTAGTGGGGAGGGGATGAACACATTATGAACGTATAAAATGGATATCTTCTTCTTCTTCTTCGTTCGCCCTGAAAAGGATGGTGGTTGCGTTGTGTCTGTTTACGCCTAAGCTGTGATATCTGCACCCTTCGGTCGACACATCCGACTTCAGCACGGCATTTTTTAGGGACCGGGTTTGCCTTCCCATTGCGATCCGCACTCGCTCAGTCAGACTGCACTGCTGCAGACTGTTTCCAGGACCACCACGTGGAGGTGGAGTGCGGTCTTGACCAGCACTGGTTCGCTGGTCCTGATGCAAGCAGTACAGCTATGGGTCGCTGACTGCATTCACTATTGCTGCATCTTGGGGTCCCAAAATGGATATAGTATGGTAGAATAATATGTAGTATAACAATAACTAACACATAACCTCCAGGACAAAGAAGAAAATTAAAACCTATGACTGAATGGAGGAAGACGACAGAAGGACCTGACAGAAGTCAAGAGTCACATGTTAGAACACAGAAAAAAAAATCGAAGGAAAGACTCCTAGACAGATCTAGTCCACAACATGTGAAGTAAGACACAGAAACATGCAAGGGAGCTCTTAGTACAGTTAAGTTTACAAAGTCATATTACTATCTTCAGCAGCAGACAACCGTTCACTTCTAGAAATGTCATAGCTACAATAACAAACAACTACCAGAACACTTGCAACTGCTTGTAGCTTTACTTCTCTACGGTTCATAGCACAGATTAAGCTATTGTTTGTAAATGAGAAGTGGTTAATAGGCAACAAAATAAAAATAGCTGTTCAGCAAATCATGTCTTAAGAATATAAAAAAAAAAAAAAAAAAAAAAAAAAGACAAATACAAGATCACAGTTTAAGGTGGAAATATAGCTTTTTGTAATTTACATTAAAAATAGATATTCATAATTTAAAGAAACAAATTTATTCATAATTTAAGTTTTAACATTTGCTGTCACATACCATGTTACACACACAGAAAATTACCATTAACTCTTAGTATACGAGCTAATTTCATGACTACCTTTACAGATTTTGCAATAAACAATTTATTTATAAAGATAACATAAGTGTTATATGTCAAAATGTGAAGAAATGAAACCCCTATATCATGCACATAACTAAATTGTTCAGTGGTTTTAAACATGCATTCACCTATAAATTTTCGCTATTGACGGGGATCGATCATCGGCCTCTCTAATAGGCCGCTCGTATAAGAGTTAAATGAAACCAACCAGAAAAAATAAATCCAAAGACCCACAACTAATTTAACCGCTGATTATTTACATCAGGTGTTGAGACACACATCATAACAGATGACTATAACGAGAGTGTGCATCAGACCTGCATTCTCTTCATGTCCAACAAATTGCTACAATAACCACCACTACAAGACTACACAAGCACATGACTCCCAAGTTCTTTCAGTAGCAGCAGACGGACTTTCTTTAATTTGTTCTTTCTGTTTCCACATAAATAACATGGTTAACAATTCACATTAACTGACTGTAACTTCACAATTAGTCATTAAAGTCACCTTCAAAGTCACAGTTAAGCAGGTCCTTTCTGGCCCCCAGCAGAGCATTAGAATAGATCCAGTCAATACAGCACAACAACAAATGGTACGAGTTCACAAGGTCATCGCTGATGGCGGGAAAATTGCCTGCAAAGGAGTTAATCACAGGTACATTTTGTGTCATCCATACATCAGAAAATATACCCAATGAATTGTGTTTTGATTAACAATTTTACTAAACATAAAACTATCGACTAAAAAAAAAAAAATAAATAAATAATAAAGACAGAAAAATAAATGATTACACTAGGCAATTTTTTACATTTTTAAAAAGGCGGGCGCGCGGTGGGGGGGCGCACTAGTAAGCTAAGAGATTAAAAAAACTAGAAGCATTACATTATTTCCTTACCTTTCACTTGTACAAACATTGTCCAAGCAAAGCTGAAAACTTCATTGGATGTGCATGGATGCCTTCTGCAAGTAAACAAAAAAATATATTTTACTAAACAGCAAGCACCCAAATCTCTAACTGAAGACTGCAAGTATCCTGACTTCTCATCAGCAAAAACTATTCTCTACTCTCAGGGAAGCTAAGTTTAACAACATACAGACCTGACATAGGACAAAAATATCAATGCAACTTAAAAAATTACACGCATTATAACAACAAGAGCAAACAGTGATAATGGCAATCCAACACATTCAAGTATGTTGTGGAATCTCTTCATGGTGCGATAACAATGAGAGTGGATGGAAATAAAAACAGGATAGTAAAATGAAGAGTGACATGCAAACTAGGACACAATATTTCAATTTATTTCCTATAAAGACTGTCCTAAATGGGTGCCTACATAGAATAGAAGGATTGAAGTAGTATGGCAATATCAGTAATGTGGAACTGATGACAAGTACCATACAAGTGCCAGTGAAACAAGAGATGAGAAGACAATGATGACGATGGATAGGACAATCCGGCAAGCCCCGTGAAGTGGCGCGGGTTTAGTACCAATTTTACGGCTCGCCCCGTGAAGTGGCGCGCGACGGTAACGATAGCTAAACTAGCGCGTAAAAACGCGGTTTTAGCTCCCTTATGTATAGTAAGAGTTAAGGAAACCTGTTGATAGCATTACAAAGCAGTCCTTGTTCTGGAATGCCCCAGTGTAAGAGAGGTAGAGGGAGATAGATATAAAGGTCATGAAGAAGACAAAGAAAGACCTTGAGCTGATGGCACGGGACAGGAAGATTTGACATACATTTGTTAGAGGCCTATGCTCATTGGGGAGCTGAAGGATCAACTCTATGTGGAGTATAGGCCTGCAACAAGTTCACTCAAAGCCCTCTGATCTTGAGCTGATGGCACGGGACAGGAAGATTTGACATACGTTTGTTAGAGGCCTATGCTCATTAGGGAGCTGAAGGATCAACTCTATGTGGAGTATAGGCCTTCAACAAGTTCACTCAAAGCCCTCTGACCTTGAGCCATCCAATTAAGGTTTTCTTCCATGTCTTCTTAAGCCCTCTGACCTTGAGCCATCCAATTAAGGTTTTCTTCCATGTCTTCTTAAGCCCTCTGACCTTGAGCCATCCAATTAAGGTTTTCTTCCATGTCTTCTTTATCCCTGTTAAATGTCTCTCAGTCAGAGATTTTGGCTTTGGTTGTCTCTGAACTCCATCATAATAGAGGACCTTGTTCCGTTTTGAATGGCAGCACTGGATCATCTGAATTACTTTGGGTGACTTGTTCACTTTGCTAAAAGTGTACTGACTTAACGTTTCTACAGGATAGACTAGCCAGCCACTCACCTAGCCCTTCCTTAGTTACCTTCTATGACATGCCTGAGAGGGCACAGCATTACTATTCTTTGCTCCTCGTTTGGGGCAATTCACATCTAAAATTACTATCAGCAAGGATGCCTCCTATGCAATGAGGACCAACTTTTCTAGATAGTAAACCTACATTATATCTATGTTAAATAATGTTTTTACTTTATGTCTGATTCAAATATTAAACCCACAATAATGGTACTCTATAATAAATGATGTTAATTTCACGTCATGTCTAGATGAATATTATAAATATTACTAGTAAACACTGGTAAACTTCATTATAAATGTTATCGCTAATTCTGATCTATATCAAATACTAAATTGACATTTCTCAATAAATAAAAGCTACATCCATGTCGCATCTACACTATGTATTAAACTGACAGCACTGTTATTTCTCAATAACTTCTTCTTCAAGTTCCATACCTGGTGACGTAGGCAATCATGTCTCTCCACAACTTCCTGTTTCCAGTTCTATTTATCAACTCTGCTGTCGACTTCTTTCCATGCCATGATGTCAAACTGTCCAGAATGTTCTCTCTTTTTCATCCTCTATCTCTTCTTCATTTCATCTTTCTTGTTGTTACAATAAATTCCAACTTCCTTCTTCTCATAACATGCCCAAAGAAATTGGATTACTTTCTTTTAATATGGCGAATAAGCTTTCTTTGTGCATTGGGCTCTCTCAGGACATCCTCATTACTCTTTCTAGCTGTCCATGGTATTTTTTTCTTCTGTAAAACCACATCTCTGAGGCCTATGGTATGTTTCAGATTAGTTTACTAACTGTGCATGACTCACTTCTGTATGTCATAACTGTTCTATATAACACTGAAGAACTCTTTTACTTCCAGTAACAAAGAATTTGGATAAAATTCTTTCATTTTATAGAATACTGTGTTTGCCTGGGCTATTCTGCTCTTCACTTCTGAGATGCATCTTCTATTCGAGTTATCAACATACGTAGGTATTTTAATCTAATGATCTGTTTTAAAACTGAGAAAGAAGCCTCCATATTTTGGCATTTGAGAATCTAAACAAGCTGCACAATAGAACTTGTTAAAAGACCAGAAAAAAAATTATGCAAAGAGAGGGGGTCATCATCATTTATCTTTTCACTACCTATGAAGCATGAAGCCACCCATTCAGCTGGTCCGAAGACGACGCTAGGTAAAGATATCTCTTAAAAAAATAAAAGTCTTTCAAACACATGTTCTACACAGAGCAGCGTTTCCCAAACTTCAGTCATTCAGGTACCATCTTCATAATTTCTGCCATACATCAGTGCCACCAATAATATTTTTTATTTTAAAAAGAGAAAATATGCTCATTTATTTATCACACCTTTAAATATCTCGGGTCCACTATATGTAGTGATGGGAGATCAAGTAAAGAAATCAAGACAAGACTTGAGATGGCCTCAGCTGCCATGACAAGACTGAATGTGATCTGGAAAAGTAACATCAGTTTTGCTGTGAAGATCAAATTATACAAATCACTTGTATTATCTATTCTCTTATATGGGTGTGAGAGCTGGACACTCACTGCAGATACGGAGCGAAGGATTCAGGCTTTCGAGCATAAATGTTATAGAAGAATTTTGCGCATTTGCTATAAAGAGCACAAAACAAATGTCTATGTTAGAGAGAAGATAAATACCTATGCACGCCACCAAGAACCACTTTTGTCAGTAGTAAAACGTCGAAAGCTTGCCTGGTTTGGGCATGTAACTCGTCATGACTCCCTTTCGAAAATGATCCTCCAGGGAACAGTCGAAGGTAAATGGAGAAGAGGAAGGCAAAGAAAATCCTGGGCTGATAACATCAAAGAATGGGCAGGACACGGTTTTTCCACACTTGTACGCATTGCTGAGGATAGAGAGCAGTGGAGGACCCTGTCTGCTGATGCTTCCACCATGGCACCCCTACGACCCATGACGGGTTACGGGTTGAGATGAGATGATGATAATTTATCACATAATGTCATCTTACAATCAGCGGTGGGATACAAAAAAATTCACATTGCTCATGTGCGAGTTCCTGGGTTAGTGTGTTGCACTAACCAAGACCCTCAAGCACCTCAATGTGGTGGATCCTGGAAACAGGCAAGTTCTTTAGTTGCCCGGCAAATGCTCAGGGATCGATTACCCACACAAGAATGACCCAACACCACAATTCCCACTGTGGTGCAACATTGTGAAATCCACTATTGCACATTTAGCTTGGGTGAGTAACTTGAGACCCAGACTTAACTCTGGCTTTTACTGGGTTGACTGCTTGCATGAGGATCCCACAATGGATAGATAATAAGGGAGGGGGGGGCTGGAAAGTGAATAGTGCAAGATGTGACAATTCATTGAGACAGCACAGAACAGATCACAGCACTTTAGCCCTGCATATTTGGAGAAACGACACAGATGGCAGGGAATGCACAGTCTGCTGCCCCTAGCTTTTTCTCCAAGTTAACTTAAAACCAGATGTAAAGCTTCTTCAACTGCATGCTCAGCCAGGATGGAATGCCCAGGAAAGAGGGTGGAACTCATGACTCACACTTAACAGGTTGCAGAATGGCAGAAAATCCATAGGAAAACCATAGATCTACACTGCAGACAGTGCCAAGGAAATCCACTTGGCACTGGCTGCAAAAGAGCAATCCGTCCAGCAGCCCTAGTTAAACAACTACCAGTGGTGTGTTATACTTAAAAAAACACAATGAACAGCAAAGAATGGTGAACCACAGCAATTTTTTGGATGGAAAGGAAATTAAATCTGATGAATGAAATAAAACCATATATGCAAACAATAGATTGTTGCCATCACAGTAATGATGCTTCTCTGGGAGAGTAATAAAGAAGAAACTTTATAACACTCAACCATTTACTTTATGAAAGTGTCATTCTTGTGGAATACCAGAAAACGAGACAGCAGACAGACTGGCTAAAGAAGGTGCTGCAGACGAGCAACCGGATGTACCAGTTACGTACCATCAGAAGAAAAAGATGATCAAATCAATCAGAAAGCCACCACCAACACAGGATGACTACCAAGCTATGAACAGATCAGAACAAATTGTCATTCTGCGCCTCAGAACAGGACACAACCGACTCCGCAGCCACATGTATACAAAATTCAAGATTGGCAATTCAGCCATGTGTACATGTACCCTAGACAGCGGAGCACGTACTTCAAGATTGCCCCGAATATGATATATTGAGGCAAACCCACTGGCCCAGAGAAACAACACTGGAAGCAAAACTATACGGACCTCTGTATGAACAACAAAAGACAGTGAAGTTTATACAAGAAACAACATTGCAGATATAGACAATATATTTCAAGCGAACGAAAGAAGAAGAAGAGTGTCATTCGCTTTAAAATATAGCTTGTTCCCAGAATTCAGATAATTTAGTGTATTTAAAAGAAAGTGGTGCTAAATGTGGTAATGTTACTTTAAAAACACCAAGATCTCATAAAACTGTTGTGTGCTTAGCTTATATTATCTCAGGGAATTACTTTTTCAAAAATTGATAGTTTAGAAGGGAGGGGGGTGGGGGGTTATTTAAACATACATATTAGCTCAAAAAACACAGAAAAGAGTCACTGAATAATTATTTTTAAATATTTATAATCAAAAACTACATATTACGTTAAAGGAAAATATTTGATTATCAAATTTAATGTTTAACACAGGGTAGCGATCAAAGTTACTCAAGGTATTCTTTCAAATGAAACAGCACAATTTATCTTTTTTTATTTATTATGAAATCCAATACCATAATTTCTGCCGTAAGTACGTCAGTCGGCCACATCATACACACCGTCATTTGCGCACTTTTCTATTTTCGAGATTATATGTACTCTCCCGAAAATAGAAAAGTGCACAAATGACGGTGTGCATGAACAGTTTGATTATAGAAAGTCAAGATTTTAAAAGATGCACGAACAATTACAAGACATGTTGTCATAAAAGAAATGTTAGTTATTTAGTCAATTTCCGGTCCATTAGATCATTATCACTGCTCTACGTGTCATTTAGGAAGGTTACTCCATGTCTTCATATTTAATACATCCATATAATTTTCACTATAAATATCTAATGACGGTCGCCTGCAATGAAATGACCACAGTTGTAATAGTACCGTCTGTAATACATGTAACAGAAACAACACACTATAATTAACAACCTGTCAACTTTAACGAGTTATTGCTAGTATATCATAATACGCTAGTTTTATCAGGAATTTATTACCAAGAACAGCTGCACATAAGTGTGTAATATCTTAAAAACAAAATTTTTATAACTAAATTTCTCATGACTTAAATACCATGACCTGACCTCATAACAGTTTTATTATATGAAGACAAAACAGTAAATAAGTAACCTTCTTTCTGTAAGATACTCTATCTTCACATGAGGAAAAAATTAGGGTTAACAAACAGAAACTCATTGTAAGGTTTCATAATTTTGTCTCTCACTCTTTTCTTGATGCACAGTGTCTAAAGCTTAGCTTACATTTTTTCTAACTTTTCTTATTCAAAGACTATGCAACACAGACTTTACATTCATAAACAGGTACATATAAGAAGAATCCTTGTAACTGGTGACAGCATAGGGCAAGACGCAAAGACCTTTCTGTCATTCATTCATTTTCCTTTTTGCCACTTATGGAGCATGGAGTCACCACTGTAGCTGATCCCCTTGCAGGCAGCCTGCACCAAGCATTCACACGCTGTTGTAGCAGTTGTTTCAGTAGTAACAATGTCAGCCTGATATTATTTGTCTAGCAAGACCTGTGTGATGTCGCAGCAGTCCTATTCTTCTTCTGTCTTCTCAGACACTTCCAGGAACTACACAGTGCTAAGGCCTGTCTGTGCTCCAACAGAAAAAAACCTAACCCAACTACAGTTAATGTCAGAGACACTTGTTATATTTTACCGTGTAAAAGTTATTTGGAGTCATCTTTATATGACCACCAGCTATGCACAATGCTATGTAATATACATATGTGGAATTGAATCTCTGTCTGTGAGGTTAATTACACACTCACTGACTCTTGAAATCATCCACACACTTCCAGGGATTCACCCTGTGGTGAAACTTGTTGAGAACCCAGCATTGCACACTAAGCTTGGAGAAGTCACTTGAGCACCAAATGTGATTCTTTGGCTTTGACCTGGTTGACTGCTTGCAGGAGGATCTCACTGTGGACCCAGCGATAGCCAGGGGGAGCTGAGAAATGGCTCTGTGCAGAACATGGCTATTCCTAGCGAGAGCCCAGAACCAGAGCACAGTATTTTAGCTCTGCATATTTGGAGAGCCCCCTTGGATGGCAGGGAATGCACAGTATGCCATGCACTTCGGAGTGACAGAAAAGCCACAGGAAAAGCCTAGATCTACAGTGTGCATAATACCAAATAGTCTTCAACCTGGTATTGGCTGCAAAAGAGCGAGGAGCTCAGCAGCCCTAGTTAAACAACAAGAACAACAGTGTACCCGTGGATGCATTTGAACACAAGGAAGGGTAATATACTTGCAACTTTTGCATGAACTAAAGGTCATATTTCCCAGCTTAGTTCCCAAGAGTCTAAGGAGAGACAAAGAAATAACAAGACTACTGCTACCTCAAGCATGTCACAAAAGGTGACATGAGGTTGTGCATGATGCTAGCAACCTTATCTTGTAAAACGTAACTACTACAGACAACATCACCACTACAAGAGCATATGATACTCTGATGCAGGCTTCCTGCAAGGGAATCAGCTGCAGTGATGGCTGCATTATTTTGTAATGGCCATGGCACCAAAAATAAATTGACATCCTAGACAAATCTTGCTGTAAAGCTAGCTAATTTCCTGTAAAGCTAGCTAATTTCCTGTAAAGCTAGCTAACTTCCTATGCTCTGACGACTAAAGAGAGAAGAGTGTATCTAATTTTTTTTCCATGAAAACTTGCATCACAACTAGCCGAAGCATATGAATATGTAGCATCATTGGCACATCATAAACGTGTTTATGTAAGAGGAGTATAAACGTGATGTGACAAGTCAATTTGTGAAAAATTACCATCAGTAAGTTAAGATATCTGACACTAAAGAACTGTCAGAAATAAAAGTTATGATAAATTCCAGTAATTTTTGTTTCAACAAATAATGGCAAATGAACAGACATTACCTTATTTTTAACAACACACACTATACACCTTAATTATAACCAATGAAAGGTCAAACTAGGTGTTTTTTCCACAATTTAAAAAGATTTATATCCCCAGTTAGTATTTATAACAAAATCTTCCACAGGGTGGAACAATTACAACACAGGCACAATCACATATGAAAAATAAAGTGACAACTGGGTGGGAGGGTGTTTTGACATGGGTAATAACAATTTATGCAGCATGCAACGTGTTTAAAGTACATCGATAATAACAGGGTTAGTGTAATTACAACAGCTAACATGACACAGTCTATTGCCTGGGGAGGTCAGTTTGTAACAGCAAACAAATAATACACCAAAACACTTCAGATGTACCCTTCAATAAGCTGTAATCCATTTTTAGTCCATTTTCTCCTTTTGTCATGAATTGCTCTAGAGGTCCCATAAAGTAAAAACAAGAAGAAAAACAGGGAAATAGTGTGGATCAATATAAGCTCTGTGCAACAAAATGCTGGCTCTAAGCTACCAGTCAGAAAAATATAGACAACTATCTAAAAAGAAGCAAAACACTTTTAACAGCTGTTTAAAACAAAAAACCATTAAGGAAGAAAGGACAGTTTTTAAAAATAAAAATGAAGAGGGGAAAAGTTCATGAATGTGTATGTTTTTCAGTGTTAACATTGCATTTTCTTCTACTTTGCAATTCAGTTCCAAGAGAAACCTAAGTCTTCAATTATTTTTGAGCCTTCTTGCCAAGGGCAGTATGGAACTTAAAAGAACTGCTCTGCTGTACACTGCATGTGTCCTTCTCAAACTCTTTTCAGCTCCCTAAGGAGCAAATGGTCATCTTGTAGTTTGCCCCCTTTTCAGAAGCCTATACCAAAGTGTTCCAAATGCCTTTGCTCTGGTGGTTTCTGTTAATATTCTATTTAAATTATGAGGCTGTTGACCCAATGTACAACCCTTTTAAGTCAATATTTTTTCCCCAATAGCCAGCTCCCTACATCCATTAACATATTACCATCTTTATTACATTAAATTATTACAGTAAACTGTAATCTCCTAGGTTTTTTTTTAAAACTCTGAGTGGTTTCTAAAAGTTCATGGAAAATAACTGAAACACTGCTTCCTCAGGCTGTAACAGCGGACTAATATGGGGCTTTGCGTAGTGCTAGCAACCTCGTCATGTAAAACAAACCGCTACAGAAAAGATCATTGCCAGAACACAGGAAGTAGATATGGCACATGTTTCTCATAAGGGGGGACCAAATGCTGTTGTAACCCTATCTTTCTTAAAGTGCAAAACAGGAGGGAAAACAAAGGAAGTCAAGAGTTTAATTTTCTTGTTTTTTCTTAATGAAACTTTTCCTACAGTTTATATAAAAAGCTGGTGCAGCTAGTGTTCTGGTACACTCCATGCAAGTATTGGGACTTTTCCAAATGATAGCATACAACTAAAAATGCCCTGAAGTGTGGGCTTTAGTCATAAAATCTATGACAGTACTTTGGTCTTATTACTTTGGTGGTCAAATTACCCTTGGCTTAAAAACAAAATTAAATAAATAATTCAAATTACTGTTATAACATTTCTTTGCTTCTTTTTTCCTGTCTTCAAACCTGTATCATGCAAAGTTACTCCGTATACCAAATTAGCCATCAGAAATATTTCAAGCTGTATATCTACCTCTGTTTTCGACCTCTCTGCTGTCGAGGCACTTCTTGGGCGGGATTGACAAAGATATCCAGAAAGATGGGCTCAAACTTCTTGAAGATGACAGTAGAAACAGCAAAGTTACGTTCCAGCTTGTCAATTTTGTCCCGGAATGTTTTAGGGAGGCTGGACATGTCTGACCACTTGCGCATCTTATTGAAGAACTGAATAAGGCTGTGGACAGACCTGCATGTCAGGTGAACAGTAAACATGGTAAGCTAATCTTATGTGAGCGTGAATATGGTGATATTTTTTTTCCCAAAGTGGCATTTATGTAAATGTAATATAATATGTATTAAATTCTGAGTTGCTGTGAGTGCTGCAAAAGTGTTTTAAAAAAAGGGTATTTACATGACAACAGAAATTGCTCTAGTATCATAAGAGACATGATTTTTAAATAAAGATTAGAAGAAACTAAAATGTTATGTGTGTCAGTTTCAAACTGGGACAAGACTAAGAAACAAACATTTTATGAAACCTTTGACAGCTACAACAACAGACAATAAATTAAGTACACACCAATAAACAAAACATATGCAGCAACAAATAACACAATTATCAGAAAAGTAACTGATGAAAGGTTTTCCAGGAATATCTCTTTTCCCAGTCTTGCCCCACTATAAAAAAACCAATTTATCACTAGCTTTGTCCAACAGTTTTAACTGTTGAAGTAACTAATTATATAATTATTCGTAGGATTTTTTATGTTTTGTACCAGCCATGTCCAATTCTTTCCCCTTTCCAATGTCCCTTACAAAATTAATGAGAAAAAACTCCTAACTGGACAAATTTCTTTCCATGATCAGACTAACACAAAATTCTGTTCTTACAGAAAGTTTTCTTTTTTTTTCAAAAACATCATTTTCTATTACATTTTTTCCATTACTAAAATTACAGCCCACAATGTAATTCAGCAAATCATCACTAGGCAAAAAATATCACCATATTAACAATTGATCATTTTGTTCCAGCTAGTTGATAAAAGCTTTTTTTTTTTTTTTTAATGTTTCTAGAACAGTAATCAAATGAATAAATAGTCTGGGATAATAATTTGGACATGTGGAGAGAATGGAGGAAAAAACCCCATAAAAAATTAAGTACACAACTAGAAAAGCCTAACTAGTAACCAAGAGCATGACAATGGAGATGGAAAGACAGTTAAAGCCCGACCTACAACGGCTGGTAACAGAAGCAACCAATCATGCACAGAAAGGGGCAAAAAGACCAACTGACTGCTGCAAACAGTCCTGATGGCTTAAGATACTTATGCATGTTCTTCTTCTTCTTCTTTCGTTCGCTTGAAATATATTGTCTATATCTGCAATGTTGTTTCTTGTATAAACTTCACTGTCTTTTGTAGTTCATGCAGAGGTCCGTATAGTTTTGCTTCCAGTGTTGTTTCTCTGGGCCAGTGGGTTTGCCTCAATATATCATATTCGGGGCAATCTTGAAGTACATGCTCCGCAGTCTGGGGTGCCTGTCCACATGGCTGAATTGCCAATCTTGAATTTTGTATACATGTGGCTGCAGAGTCGGTTGTGTCCTGTTCTGAGGCACAGAATGACAATTTGTTCTGATCTGTTCATAGCTTGGTAGTCATCCTGTGTTGGTGGCTTTCTGATTGATTTGATCATCTTTTTCTTCTGATGGTACGTAACTGGTACATCCGGTTGCTCGTCTGCAGCACCTTCTTTAGCCAGTCGGTCTGCTCTCTCGTTTCCTGGTATTCCACAATGAGACGGTATCAACTGCATGGCGACCCTGTGCTGGTTGCACAGTTCAGAAAGTAGGGCTTGTATACCTGGCAATTTTCTGGACTGAAGTGCATAGAGTGCTGATCTTGCATCTGTCAGGAATACTACAGGCTGTGGACCGAGATTAGTGTTTAACAGTTTCTCAATTGCCACCTTGATTGCCTTGATTTCTGCATCATAGTTGTTACAGAATTTCCCCGTTGGTACTCTGACCATATCCCTAGTGTTGTTTGGGTATTCTATGTACACTCCTGCTCCTCTATTCTTTACTGCATTCTGTGCTGACCCATCCGTGTATACTCTGACCCAGAGGTCCTGTGGGTATTCATCATCCAGGAAACTGAGAGTGACTGTCCTATGTTGCACGCTGTTCTGTTCATCCCTGTCGAATATTCCTTTCACTTTTGTCTGGATGTGCTCTCCACATGTAAGCCTACCTTGCCGTGGTTGGAGAGCTTGAGCGCCTCAATGATCCCGGGAGCTATGCCGGCGGGAGTTTTACTCCTGGCAGGGTCACCCAAGCCGGACAGGTCCTGGGTGAGGGGCCAGACTAAATGGGCTGAGGAGTGGGTGGAACCCTATAGGTGTAGATGCAGAACCCACCGGCGAGTGGTACATGCTCTGGTCTGCACCAATCCACCCCCACTTCATGGGTTAAATGCTTTCTTGCCTCATTCTTCACTGTTTGTCGTCTATCACGCCCATGGCGACCGTTGCCTCAATTGGCTGTGTGTGGTGTACCCGGAAACGGGGCCTCCCAGTACTGAGGCAAAGTTAAGTCCCCGATGTCACTTATCGGTGCAGAATTGAGAGAGATGGCTGAGCATCACAATCCCTCCTGTGTTGCAGCATGATGAGAACCCAGCATTGCACACTGAGCTTGGGGGGATCACTTGGGCACCAGACTTAATACTGGCTCTTGACTGGATGGCCGCATGCAGGAGATTTCTACAATGGAGGGTTGGCAGGTGGTGGGTATCGGGAAGTGGCTCTGTGCAGGACGTGAGGATTCCTTGGGAGAGCCCCGAACCAGAGCACAGCATTGTGCAAGCTCTGCATAGTTGGAGAGCCCCCTGGATGACGGGGAATGCACAGTGTCCTACCCCACCTATCCCCAACTGCTAACTTAGAACCAGAAGTGGGGTCCTCTGTATGCGTGCCAGGCCAGGATAAAATGCCTGGGAAAGAGACTGGAGCTCAGAACTCCCTAACTCAAAGTTGCAGGATGGCAGAAAAGCCACGGGAAAGACAGGGCTATTTTGAAGATAACGCAACCATATTTTCACCATACGAGCTCGGACGCCGCCTCGGTAAACAAGGTCCGCGCAGAGCAGTGACACCCCCAGGCTGCTTGCGAATAGTCTACTACTGGGAACATAAACAGATTAGGGATGAGCCCACTCTCCCGTTGAACAGGTGCTAAAGTCGTAGATACTGGGCCAGAAGGCGCACCGGAAACCACAGTATCATGCAACTCGCTTTTTTTTTTCTATGGAGAGTACACCGTCAAATAAATCTCGTTCTGGTGCTCGCCCTGTGGAGCTCCACCAGGCAGGTGCAGTGCCGGGCTCTGAGCCTCGACAGAGCCCACCCTCAGCTACTGGAGGACCCTCTAGACCGTCTTGTGGCGTCAACAGACGGCGGAGGAGAACTACTGACCAAAACAAAACAGAAAAAGAGAAACCCAGAGTGCCACTTGTCATGATGCACTGGAATGCAGAGGGAGTGAACAGCAAGCAGGCTGGATACAGCAAAAAGACAGAGCTGGAAAACATCTTGTATGAGAAGCAAGTCAGTGTTTGCTGTATCCAAGAGACTCACTTGAAAGCAGATCAAACCTTTAAAATAAGGGGATATCAATGCTTCAGATCCGACAGACAAGATAGACGAAAAGGAGGAGTACTTACTCTTGTAAGGAATAACATTCCTGCACACGAAAGGAAAACCTTCATGGATGGAGCAGAATATCAGCTGCTGCAGATAAAGGTAGACAAGATGGAAATAGAACTCCTGAACTATTACTGTCCGAACAACAAACCCCTGAGTCTCAGCTCTATACAGGTACCAGCCACCAACTTTATAGCAGCTGGAGACTTTAATAGCCACTCCCAGAGCTGGGGCTATAACCATCTGGATCACAGAGGTGAAGAGGTTGAAACTTGGCAAGATGATCACTCCCTAATCCTAGTCAATAATGCCACAGATACTCCTACCTTCTACTCCAGAGGATGGCACACAACCTCAACACCAGATCTTGCCTTCTCCACACCAGATATAGCTGGATCTATTAGTAGAGAAGTAGGAGACCAACTAGGGGGAAGCGACCATCGCCCAATCTTTCTTACTGTCCAGAGTGCAACTCTCAGTACAGGCCCAGCCATTACAAGATGGAACTACAAAAAAGCCAACTGGGGTTTATTCAGGCATCAGGTGAACACGCTGCTGTCTACCCTCAAGGTACAGAACAGAGACATTAATGAAGTGGTAAAAGACTTCAACAGATGCATACTACAAGCTGCAAAAGAAACCATTCCCAAAGGATGCCGGCGTAACTACATACCATACTGGTCCAGCACACTCCAAGAACGTCAGGAAGCTATGGACAAGGCTAGAAAGGACGCAGAGTCTCAGCCTTCACTTGAAACTCACAACAAATGGAAAAAGGCTGTAGCAGAGTTTCAGAGAACAAAGCTAGAAGAAAAGCGGAAAAGCTGGAGAACTAAAACGGCATCGCTGAACCTTGAGAAAGACGGCAGGAAACTTTGGAGATTAGTCAAGTCTCTAAATGAAGAGCATTCCTCACCAAGGCAGACTATCACATTGGATGAAGGTGGCAAACTTTTCAGAGGAAAACAAGCTGCAGACTTGTTTGCTAGAAGATACAGTTCAGAAAGCAACTTACCCATTAACATAGACCATCAGAGAGAGATAAGAAAAGAAATACTGGCAACCATGGGACAGACAGATACTCCTGCCCCAATGAGGGAACCCATCACACTAGGAGAACTACAGAAGGCTATTTCCAAGCTTAAGTTTCAAAAGTCACCCGGCCCAGACAAAATCAGCAACGAAATGCTAGTAAATCTGAGCTCAGCAGCAAAGACAAAACTGCTTGAGATATTCAACCACAGCTGGTTGAAAGGAACGGTACCCCAAGTATGGAGAGAAGCCATCACAATACCCATACTAAAGAAAGGGAAATGTAAGACCGAGGCTGCAAGTTACCGGCCAATCAGTCTCACAAGCTGTGTTGGGAAGACTATGGAGCGAATAGTCAACCACAGATTGAAATGGTATTTAGAGTCTGAGCAGATCCTGGTGCCGGAACAAGCTGGATTTAGAGAATGCTACAGTATAGAAGACCAAGTTTACTTACTTGTCTCAAGCAGTAGAAGATGCCTTCCAGGAGAAGAAAAAGGTCCTAACGATCTGGGTCGACTTCAAGCAGGCCTTTGACAAGGTGTGGAAAGATGGCCTCATTGCAAAACTTAGGAGAAGTGGAATCCAAGGCAACATGATGAAATGGATCCAGTCATACTTGCATAACAGGAGAACTAGAGTCACTCTTGACGGTCTGCAGAGCAGAAAAGTGTTGCTCCATCAGGGGGTACCTCAAGGAGGAGTAATTTCCCCAACACTCTTCCTTGTTTACATCAATGACCTGCTGAAAGATCTCCCTGCAGGAGTTAAAGCTGCCTTATATGCAGATGACCTAGTACTCTGGTGCGCTGATGAAAATGTCACCACAGCAAATTATAGAATGCAGCGGGCAGCAGACATGCTAGTGTCATGGGCAGAGAAATGGCTTATCACAATAAACACAGACAAAACCTCCACAACACTGTTCTCCCCTCGCCCCCAAGGACAAATCAGCTAACATACACCTAGGGACAACCGTGATCAAGGAAGAAAGCTACCCCACCTATCTTGGGGTGACATTTGACCAAAGGCTTACATGGAATAAGCATATTGAAAATGCAGAAGGAAAGGCCCGAAGACGACTAGGCATACTCAGAAAATTAGCAGGTACCAACTGGGGAGCAAATGAACGAAATCTAAAGAAGATTTATAATGGAGTAATAAGACCACACTTAGAGTTTAGCTCAGCAGCATGGTCATCAGCTGCTAACTCACATCTGCAGTCTTTGGACAAGGTGCAAAATCAAGCTCTCAGGCTCATTACAGGAGCCATGAAAACTACACCAATAACAGAGATGCAGAAGGTTGCTGGATTACAGACATTGTCCCATAGAAGAGACACAAAAACCATGATCCAGATGGAAAAGTACAACAGTATGCCAATGCACCCAATGAAGGCAAGACTAGATGATCTGGCATTGGGACGTCTAAAGCGTAGCAGCTTTGTGCATCGGGGGAAAAGACTTATAAGACAGCATCAAGAAGACCTATCCATGAAGACAACACCACTGAAGCCCACCCTATACCCTGTACCATGGGAGCAGGCCAGCAGTGCCCTCCAAATTAATACAACAGTCAGTGGTCTCACAAGTGGATGTGAGTATAATGATCTGCAAAAACGAACTGCTACATTGAGTATGATCCAAGAAAGCTATCCCGATCAATCATGGATACATGCCTATACAGACGGATCAGCAACTAATGCTGTTAGGAATGGAGGTGCCGGTATCTTTATCTCATATCCTGACAACCACTATGAGACTAGGCACATTCCCACTGGTAAATTCTGTTCCAACTATACAGCTGAGGTTCAAGCTCTAGAGCAAGCTGCAAATATGATTTATAACACCAACTCTGACTGCCACCAGGTAGTCATCCTCACAGATGCACTGTCTGTCCTGCAAGCTCTCAAGGGTGGTAAACTCCCGCATCTGAGAAATGAACTAAACAAGGTAGCTGCCAAAAAGAGAACCATACTTCAGTGGGTACCATCTCATTGTGGTGTACCCGGAAATGAAAAGGCAGATAAACTTGCAAAAAAGGGAGGAGAATGTGAACAAGAAGATAATGAAGTCACATACTTTGAGAAAAAGAGAGCTATCCAGACTATCAGAAGAGAACAGAACCAACCCAAAGACGACTATCACACTCTCGACCGGCAGGGACAGACAACTATTTTTCGACTCAGGACAGGGCATAACAAACTGAATAAACACATGCACAAGCTACGATTGTCTGCTTCACCACTGTGCACATGTGGATTAAACGAACAAACTGCTGAGCATGTTCTACAGGACTGTCCTCTGTATGACCAGTTAAGAAAGATATACTGGCCCAATGACTCAACACTAAACTCAAAGCTATATGGAGTTAAAGAGGAACTTCAAACAACAGTCGAATTCATCATGAGAACTCGTCTGACGGTGTAATCATCAAAGATGCGATCGCAAGAAGAAGAAGAAGTCTGGATGTGTACTGGTAGTCCAGGCTCTTCTCTCCAAAGGGTTTGTTCTGGCACAGATTTAAGGAGGCTGTCAACTTCAGGCAGGTCTGAGGTTTGTCTACGAAATCGTTTGGCCTGGTGGATAAAGCTGCTTCTTTTCAATCGCCCCATTGCTAGATTTTGGAATCTGTCCTTCATTGGATGGCTCGGCATACAGAGGAACTTTTCTGCCTGTGTTAGCACTTTCGTGTCTCTGCGTTCTCTCAGTGCTTGTATCCTCCCCATTTTCTCCATATCCACTATAGGCGTTGATTTCATTGCCCCCCGTGATAACCCTAAGCGCCTGGTTTTGCACCTTTTCTAGCTCTTGTAATGTGGTGTTTGATGCTGGACACCACGCTGCTGACCCATATTCCAGGTGTGGTCGTATGCCCTGCTGGTAAACTTTACTAAGTATTTTCCCGCTGGCTCCCCATGTGGTTCCACTTAGTTTTCTCAGGATGGCTAACTTCCTCCTGGCCTTTGTTGCTGCCTTGTTGATGTGCTGCTTCCATGTCAGCCTATCATCGAATGTAACTCCGAGATAGGTGGGTTGTTTATCTTCTCTCAGCTCTTCATTTATCTTGATGACACCAGCTTTTTGTTTGGGGGAGAGGGTGAAGAGCGTAGTCCTGCACTTGTCTATGTTGATGCTGATACACCATCTATTTGCCCATGAGGTTAAGGCTGCAAACAGTCCTGATGGCTCAAGATACTCATGCATGTTAAATTATTTGTAACTTTACATGAACTGAAAATCACATGTCCCAGTGTAGTTCCTGAGGGTCTCTGAGGACAAACACAACGAATAGGACTACTGCTACATGCAAAAAGGCAAGTGCACATGAATGTTTGATGCAGGCTTCTTGCATGGGGACCACCTACAGCGGTAGCTCCATGCTCTATAGGGAGTGAAAAGACGAATGTCATACAGAAAAAAACAAAACTTTCCATTAATATCTGTGTCTGCGAAATGGAAGATGAAAAACTCTGCACTTCTGAGCCTAATATGAAGATGTAAGCTACAAACTTTTTCCACAAAATTATATAATGGCATTAATTAGTACATTTTTCTTTATTTACTCTCATAATGGTAACTGAATTCATCTCTTATAAATGGGCAGTCTGTCTCAAGCATATTTCTCTTCCACTATCGTTCATCATTTTCCTTTGTGCTCCTTACAGAGCAGGAGCCACCATTAAAGCTGGTCCCTACAGGAAGCATACGTCAAGCATTCACATGCTCTTGCAGCAGTGGTTTCTTGTTACATGATGAGGTTGGCAGCCCCATACACACCTTGTACGACATGCCTGAGAGGGTGAGGTGGTCCAGTTCTTTTTTTTGTCTCTTCAGAGACCCCAGGAATGACACAGGGCATTTCATCTCCATGCAGTTCTTATTAGTGTTCTCTTCTCTCCTGATGTCAATGATAATATTATAAGTCACAGTCTTACCTAAATTTTGATGACCGCAGTAACCTTGTTAGTGAGACACAATTTCCTTCCATAGTGCCGCGACCAACAGTTGGAACTGATGTGCGACGGCATGCTTCGTACAGTGCACATGCCAGCCAGTGCATCTGGTCCCCCTGTGAAGATATATTTTTTTAATGTGAGTGATGGGACATAAGAAAGATACTTTACAAGGATAATGAAAGCAAGCAAAAGCGTCCGATTTGCAGAGTGGGCAAAGGACTTGCCTCTCACTGCAATGTTACCAGGCTCTGGGATTGAAACCGGGTAGCTCCATGCTGTAGTCAACCCACATGTAAATGGGTACCTGACTCTGCTCTTAAGTTAGGGAAGGCAAAGGCATTAAGGAATGGGCAGTATCTAATACAGGATTACCTTCTCCTTTTGACCGGTAAAAATTGATACATTATTTTGTTCCCACATCTTGAAGTGGTTAAATCAGCTTAAATGAAGAACAGTGCCCTATGTTTGATACGACCATAAAAAAGAATTCAGAAAGGAATAAGGATTCGGCTAAGGAGTAATAAACCTAATCCTAATACGGTTGGTGCCTTATTTGGAAGGCATCAAAGAACACTGTTCTTCAGTTCAACAGGTTGAATCACAGAACACTGTGCATGAGCCATCATGTTGGTGAACTTATGATCCATATGTTGCTCATGTCCATTGGAATGGTTAAAAAATATATATGCCCAAGATCTACGATACTGGCACTATGTTTCCTCCTAGTCCTAAAAAAAGATATACAAACCCTTAACTGAGGACACAGAGAGTAGTACGCGGTAAACTGGTATTTGTTTTTTTTTTACGTATAGTTTCCATGTGTGCCGTAGGCCTACCTAAATTTTGAAAAAGCTCAAAATAGGATTAGGGTTACTTTAGAAGCTATTTTTAAATTACTCCAAGCTCACTTAGGCCTACAGTGTTGTCACCTTTTTTGCATAATTACCTTCATTTCCAACCTTCCTTCTATTATGGTTTTCAAAGCAATGCCATACCTCTTTATATTGCCAAAATCATATCGTTTCTAGTGTACTGCTGTGCAAGGGGCTGGCAACCCCACCATGCAAAACAAATTGCAAAAGGAGGAACAGTTAACCAATTGAGACTTAAAGAATCTTACAGTAGGGCCTACATTTCAGCTGTGCTGATCCGAGTAAATTAACAGAGCAAGTTATAAAGTGAGGCTTTACTCGTTTAATGTAGCCTATGTATAAATGAAAACTAGTAGGCCCTAGTCAGATCTTAAAACCAAAATTCCCATGATCGATGTTATTTGTGTTCTGTCACTAGCAGGAATTATCAGTTAAAATGACTACAATCATCATGAGTCCTATTTTTCACTCCTACAAATATTCAGTATATATCTTCAAGCTTCCATAAACATGTAACACTGTCAAGGAATAAATTGTTAACATGTTACAGACGTTAAAGCCGTAAGGAGTAAAGCGTACAAACAACAACAGACCCACCTCTAGTGTGAAATTTGTCTGAATCTTTTGATAATTTTGCCATGCTTCCTCTTTTGTTGTGGTATCCATATTCAAGTCGAGGCAAATCTCCTCGAAGCGCTGTAAAATGTTTTCTTCATCTTCCTCTGAAAGGCCCATTTTATGTTCGTTTATACTTAAAGTATGTATTTCTTTTATTTAACGCGGCCTTCACAAACTAGTATTTATCTGCCATTTTGATAACGGGATCGGCTAGCTACGTACATAGCCTGCTGAAGAGTTCCTCGTTCTACTCAGTGGCGGGAAAATACCTGACGTGTATACTGTCTCGTGTCCCATTTTCAATTAACCTGATACATTTCGGCTCTTTGCTTTATTTTAACATACATTTTCCGCATGCTTGAATATCATCTTGACCTCACATACAAAGCTTAGTAAATTTACAGCTAAAGAGCTTGCAACTGTTTTGTGCGCTGCCCTTACCCCCACGCCTTTTTTTCTCTCCGACCCGTATCCTTCTGAGGTGGCTCTCCGACTTGGAAAATGTCGATAATGTCATTAATGTTAATTAGTCTCTTGCGTATTTAAGTACAGTATACTTCTATTCTGCTGGCCGCTAACGTAGATAACGGATCGATGCCACTCAGGACCGGCTGTAGGGGTTCAGTTGGCCCGCAGTCAACTTTTTTTTTTTATATATTAATAAAGAAAAATATCCCGTTCAACCTCTGATGGGTCATAATTAGGATATACAGGGTGTCCATAAAGTCTCTTTACAATTTAACAAATTTATTACAAAGGCAATTGATGAGATATCTTAATCAGATTTGTTCTATGTACTCAGTGGTTATCAAAGTTAGAGCTACCACGTTCAACAGTGCACAAAGTCCTACACAAGAACTTGCGATTGTACGCTTACAAAGTGCAACTCTTACAGGCACTCGAGCCAAATGATAAACCAAGACGAAAAGAGTTTGCAGTTAACATGCTGGAACGAATTTCTGAGGATGAAACGTTCCTCACCCGAGTTTGTTTTAGTGATGAGGCAACCTTTCATGTTTCAGGGAAACTGAACACACATAATGTGAGAATCTGGGGATCAGAACACCCCCATGTGACTAGGGAACTTCACCGAGATAGTCCAAAGGTGAATGTGTGGTGTGGGATCATGTGCAATCGAATCATTGGTCCATTTTTCTTCAACGAGACATTAATTACTGCAAATGTTTACCTTGACCTTTTGACTGAATATGTGGCACCACAACTAGATGACCTTCAACCAACCATCATTTTCCAGCAAGATGGTGCACCACCACATTGGGGACTGCATGTTCGTGGGTTCCTAAATCAAACATTTCCAGACCGGTGGATTGGAAGGGATGGCCCAATTCCCTGGTCACCTCGTTCACCAGATATCACTCCCCTGGACTTCTTTCTATGGGGTTATGTTAAAGATATCATGTATCGAACAAAAGATATGGGACATCACTGACCTAAAGCAAAAGATCACTGATGCCATTGCCACCATTGATGAGGCTATGCTACAGCGAACATGGCAAGAAATCGAGTACCGTCATGATGTGCTTCGTGCAACTAATGGTGCCCATATAGAGGTGTATTAAATGAGGCAAAAAAAACTTCAATATCTACTTCTCATTTTGAAATAATTTCCACATATTTGTCTTTTCATTTGCCTTTGTAATAAATTTGTTAAATTGTAAAGAGACTTTATGGACACCCTGTATATTGTTTTCAATTCCAAATAATATGAACAACTGCCGAAATGAGAAAGTGGCGTCACATTTATCAAACCATTGTAAATAGGGAAAATCACAATTACCAATTATGCTTGTATGTTTTAAAAAAAAAAAAAACGAACAAAATCAGGCAGAAACTCAGAACAAGAATAATATTAAGGTGGAGGGGTGTAAAGGCCTGGTGGTTCCAGTTATATAACTGACTTTAACATATATTTAATTGACTTTCACCTGTTAATAGGTATATGCATTGTAAGAACATCATCAGACCTTCACATTCCCAACTACTATATATTATCCTTTGTTCGTGTTAAATATTGTTTGACTATATTAGGGAGCCGCGGTAGCATAGTGGTTAGTGCACTGGCTTCCTAGCTCAGTGGTCTATGGTTCGATCCCTGGGTCGACCCAGCCCCAAATGGTTACCAGAGCAACTCTGGGAAGGTTAAGGCGGCCGGCGTGATGCTGACCACATCACCCCTAGTGTGCCGACGGTCAAGAAAATATGGGCCTAACACCATATTCCCAATATGCCTCAATGGGCGTGTAACGGGATCCTTTTTTTTATATTTATAGGTAAGTTTGATGCCTGCAAATAATCTCATATTGGTATTCTCATTTGTTCATACCTCTTACATTTTAACAAGAAATGCTCTATATTATTGTCTTGAAGACATCCTGCACAGTAAGGTTCTTCTATTCTGAAATAGCCTTTTCCCAGCTGTAGTCTGAGAAGTTTCTTATTACTGGGAATTTTCAATTCCTTAGATATCTGACATTTTCTTGTTGGAGCCTTGATTGTTATTGTTAATCAGAATCGACGTCATTGCACTCCGGGCAAACCCATAGGTGCTCAGTCTCCCGCTTCTTCTTCTTCTTCTGTCCTTAGCCACAGACCGTCAAAGCAGTCAGTGGCCATTACGCCTAGTGGCGTCTTAGGGCAACAGCAGATAGGTTTTCTTTGCCATTGTTTCCCATCACGCCTAGTGGTGTCTTTAGGGCAACGGCAAATCAACCCATTTGCTGTTGTTTCCGTAATCGAAGTGACTGGCAAACGGGTGATCAGCCCGTTGTGGAGTCTCCCGCAGCAAAGCTAATTATTCCTGTTGCGCACTGGTTGTATACACGGCGGATGCGTCCTCTCATACGTCCATCCCTGCTGGTCTTACGTTTGATGCCGAATTCCAGCAATCTTAGCCTTGATGATTCATCGATTGCAGTGTCATTCTCTAATAGACGAACATGAATCGCCCACAGTATTTCTTCTTATCCATGGCCAATGCACCTTTTATGGGTGCTCTTGAAGCTAGTCTGTCAGCTTTCATTGCCACGTACCCCGGCATGACAAGGACAGTAGATCCATATCAGTTCTTGAAGATTCGATGCTTCTATGGAGGTTTTCCATTCATGTCGAAGCCAACCATATTGGACCTTCGAAGCATGGATTGTGAGTCTGGTACAATAACTGCCTTTGTTAATAAAGTCTCAGACAGCCATCAAGGCAGCAGTAACTGCCTCTACCTCCATTCTCACGCCTTTAACATCTTATATGCCTGTCTTCCTTTCAGGTTGTTATCCCACTCTGCTTTCCATTCATCTGTTATTAAATCTTTAATTAAGCTCTTAATCTCTGATTTACTCATCCCTACATTTATTAGATTTTTATCAGATCTACCTTTTTTGGCTTCTTTATCTGCCTTTTCATTTCCCTCAATGCCAACATGTGAAGGTATCCAAGCAATTAAGACTGAACATCCTCTGGAATATAAGTATGTAGTAGCCAGAAATATCTCCTCGGCTATATCAGGTCTATTACATTCTCGTAAGTTTATAAGTGCTTGAATTGTTGAAAGAGAGTCAGTTAAAACTGTTATTTTCTTGGGAGGGTTATTAGAGAATATTTCTAGTGCTTTTAGTATTGCCACCATCTTTGCAGTGAAAATGGATGTATTTTCCGTGACACTATATTCTTTTGCCATTTTTTCCATATTGGAATATATATTCCTATCCCCAATTTGCCATCCTCTCTCTTGGATCCACCTGTGTATACAGTAATGCTGTCTTTTGATAGTTGTTGTATATATATTTATTGGCTGTGTTTTTAATATTTTCTATATTATTTGTTTTCTTAAGTATTTCTGCTAGGTGGTAGTCCGTGTCTGGTTTCGTGATCTCCCAGGGTGGAATCACTGGCTTGTATTCACAACTGTTATTAATTGATGTAATTAAAGTACCCAGATGGACAATTTCCCCCATACACTTCCATCCTGTAGGGTATCTAATGGTATTCATTGGATTGACCTGAGTTGTTAGTTGGCATCTGGTAAAAGCTGTATGTGCTGGGTGAGATTTATCTAACATAACTCTGTTCATGTAATTTAGTCTTAACTCCTTTCTCCGTAATTCTAAGGGTAGAACTCCTAAAGCCACCTCTATAGCTCCCATGGATGTTGATCTGATTGCACCTGCTATTGTACATAAAGCCTGATGCTGAGTTCTGTCTAATTTAATCTTGTTACTGTGTGTAGCAGAGTCATATATTATACTTCCATAATCTATTTTTCCTCTAATAAAAGATTTATAAAAAGTGAGCATTGTCTTAGTGCTTGCACCCCATCCATTACCTTTCAAATATCTTAATAAGTTAGTCAATCCTCTGCAAGACTCCACTAGTTTATCTATGTGTTTATTCCAGTTCAGCTGTTGGTCCAGTATCATTCCTAGATATCGAGTGGTTTGCACTGTATTAATGTTTTACCCTTGGATAATATTGTCTATAACTTTATTTTTTACAACCCTACCTTTACTGAAGATCATTCCCATTGTTTTATTTGTATTCAGCTGAAAACCCCATTTTGTCATCCATTTACATACTTTATTAATTTGCTTTTGTAGATGCTTATATAATTTTGGCAGATGTTTCACAGTCCTCCATATGTCATGAAATATTCTAATCCACATATATAAATTATTAGGTAAATATGAAGCCTAACAAATAAAATTAATAAAGAGAAGAGCAATGGTAAAATGACAGTGCTGTCCCAAAGAATGTACTCGAAATCCCCCTTGTTTTCTGCTTCGTCTGCAAATTGTAACGCTTTCACGTTGATAGTAAAGCTTACTGTATTATTACCCGCCTTCTTCAATGAAACGTGTGCTGTATTTCTTGGAAAAGCATTGAGACGTACTGCGTAATGACCTAAATTAACCCTAACATTAATTATACTGCGTTACCAAAACGAACGAACAGATGGACTAAAGGGATAAAAAGAGAAGGGAGAGGCAGAAAGCCGAACACTAAACCCGCTTCGCGCGATACACAATTACTACCATCACGCGTGTAAGTCTACATGCACTAATTTTTTTTCAGACGGACAGTGATAAAATACACTACCCTTTCCCAGAGTTAGGTTTATAAATCATAACAGACTCTTATTAGAAAAGACAACATTATATGGGTTTACGTTTGAACACATAACAGTACCCAGACAGCACATCTTCTAAACAGGAGATAGAAGAAATTGCATATTTTGAACGCAGCCACGTAGCTCCTTTAAATTAGTATTTTTGGGTTCCTTAGGGTTTGCTGACAAATAATATGTAAAACGTTACGCAAATAGTCCAGGAATTAATAAATTATACCCAAAATAAAATATTGGGGGTGCCTGACAGCATAAAATCATTTCTGCTCATAAAATTTTTTTTATAACGTGTTTGAAAAAACCTTACGTTACATAAATAGCCTACCATGTAAACTCCAAATTGATTGGAGCGCAACAAATGAAAGCCTAACCACGATTGGTCGGGCTATAAATACTATCTTGGTTGTTGGGGGAGACGGGAAAAGATAACAATTTTTCAAACACTTGTCGAAACGTGGCTCATTGGCCAGTCTCGCTGATATACACACTTGGGAGCGTTAGTTCGAGACCACTAATTCAAATAAGCTTGATAAAGCGACAGTACGTTGAAGCTAGCTCACATTTTTGCTAAAATAAAAGCCTGGAACATAGGCAGAACGGAATTTGTGCCAGTTTGTGCCAGAATTCATTGCTAATCAACGTATCTGTGTTTATTTCCATGAAATTGTGGGACAGTGGTCTTGATGGTAGTGAGCAGCACCTGGTCAGAGATTTGCTGAATCCAGAGTCGGACAGCATACTCCTTGGTCTTTTTAGCTATCAGTGAGGTGTCTCCTGAGCCCAGAGGAGAATTCGAGCAGAGGAGTCCTTTCCTGCCGCCATCACTAAAGATAAGCAGAGTTGGCCAGCTGAGCTCAACATTATGTCCCCTCATCCTGAACTGATTTTTTAAAAATTAACATTAAGAGGGGAATTTACTTGTCTTAAAATCAGGAACTGTGAACATCTACAATAATGGTCCCTAAAGACAAACTATTGAAGTCATGATGACAAATACCAACAGAGCTTGAACAAAACAAAACCAGTATTACCTCATTTTACCACTACACAATTGACACACATAGAACATTGGTAATAATATATGTCACTACAATATTCATATTAAATACATTCTGTACATAACTTGTAATTTAAATTGATTGTGATTCCTGGTTCCCTTGTAGTTGAATCAGGACACATATTCATTCATGCCAGTAATGAATACATATTGTTATTTGAAACGTTACTAGTGACTTCTTTAAGCTATTCTCATAGAGTGTTATATGTATGTGAGTGTCACAGTGTTGTTAAGAGTAGTGGATTAAATTAAATTGTTTATCTGTCTGTTGTTGTGACTTACACTTCACCATACTCATACCCTAGACACATAACGTAGCATCACACTATTCCAGAATAATTCTGACTGAGATATATAGATATGTGGTAGCAAGTAAGGTTATATATATAATATACTACTCTTATTAGATATATATATATATACCTTCACAGCTGATCTCAGTCAGTACACTAAGTCCCTTATAAGTATTTATAACTTCCCACTTCACCACACCATATAGCAACATCATCTGCAAACTGTAACAATTTATTTATTTATTTGGTGCCAATTGAAAAATCTTCCCACATGATGTTGTCCTACTTGAAACCTACTATTTAAAAGAGACGTCCTGTGTAGTTCTCTGGTAAAAGGTAGTCCCATAGCAGATACTGGCCGATACTGCCGTAGTTGAGTGAAGTGTTAGAGACTTCACTACACTAGGTCCAGTTTCGAGAGATGGGGTGACCAGTTCTCTTCCTCGCTGCCTTTTCCTTCCCTAACTCAAGCGCAAAGTCAGATTTACACAATTTTGGATTTGATTTACTTTATCTGGACTGAGTGGAGGGGGGGATGAAGATACTATATTTCGATATCGGAAGTCTGATTTTATTGTCTTGAATTTATTACACTATATGTCCTAATTATAACCCATCAAGGGTTGAACGGGATACGGGACCGAAAGACTCAGCAATAAAGAATGCAGTTAGCGACCCAAAGCTTAACTGTTTGCGTCAGGGTCAGCGAACCAGAGCTGACCAAGACCCTACTCCACCTCCAAGTGGTGGTCCTGGAAACAGGCTGCATCCCTGCAGTCTGGCTGAGAGAGTAGGGATCGAAGAGGGAAGGCAAACCCGGTCCCAAAAAATGCCGTGCTGAAGTCGGAAAGGCGCAGATATCGCAGCTTCGCTGTAAACAGACACGATGCAACCAACGTCCTTTTCAGGACGAACGAGGAAGAAGAAGAACTGGATACTTTAAAAAAATGTACAGCTGGGTAGATTGAAGCGTGTCGATACCGTGAGTCGAACCTGGCACCTTTGCCGCAAGAGACCAGCGCTCTAACCACTCGGTCAATCGGGTGAGACAAAGAAAGAATAAGCCTACTGCTTCCTCAGGCAGTGGTTTACTAAGAAGGAGAGGGGGGCGAAGGAGCTGTCCGCCCCAGGTGACAGCCTGGTAGAGACGCCATCGGGTACTGCTATGGTAGCACTTTGTTAAAAATTTACTAGCAATTATGCTTATGTGGCGGGGTGCCAACGATAAGATCCTGCCCCAGGTGCTAAATATTGTAGGGACGCCTCTGCTATCATGCATGTCGTACAAGCCGACTAAACTGAGACTGTGCATGGGGCTGGCAACCTCATGTTGCCAAACAAATTGTCTCAGAAACCACAGCTGTAAGAGCATGTCAATGTTTGGTGCAGGCTTCCTGTAAGGGAACCAGCTGTAATGGTGCCTCTTTGCTCCAGAAGCCGTGAAAAGGAAAATGGTGGTGATACTTCTGTTCTGTTGGCCGCTAGGGTAGATAACCAATCGATGTATCACATGCATGGCTCTAAGGGGTTCAGTCGCCCCCAGCCAACTATTTTTGTACCCCCCCCCCCCTTTTCCCCTTCCCGGAAAATCTTACAAAATTATGTTTTTTTTTATTTTTTTGCAACCTAATATTTAAAGCGATAAATGCCTTTATTATTATAATCAGTGTAGTTTAAAACATTATTGTAATTCATTTTTTATGCCAAAAAGAAAGAAAAAAAAAAAGAAAGTTGTATAGCAGAATTAAAGTGACAGAAATTCAAGCTAATTAAAACCCAAAAAGGTATTTCTCACGCGTGATTGATTCTTTGTGTTTAAATTTTTATGTGTGAAAGTTTTTGCGCACCGAGCTAGTGATTTTATTGGCTCTTCCCTGGAGCTGGCAATGTGATTCACGGTCCGCTATTCAATAGTCAATAAATCTACCACAAAGCGGCATTACGTCCTAGACCCCCTCCCCCTTTTGCAGCTTTATCTTCTGCAGCTAGCCTTCCTTTCGCTTGTGCTGTCTGTGTGTTTTATGGTCATCCAAAATAAATCTGAGGAAGACGTCCTGAATGAAGTCAACATGCAAATAAAATAGTGATTAAACCAAACAGGAAACTTGTCTTCTATCGTTTGTCGCATTCTGAGAACAGACAAGTTAGAACATGTCATCAGAATATGCAAATTTAATGGATAGAAATTGAGAATAACAGTGGGACGATCTAGCTGGATGGCAATTGTACGCGTTAGTAACACAACTGATGTAGAACCAGGGCCGAGCTGTTCAACATGCATCCCCTCTTTATTTTACATTTTTAACAACGAAAGTTAAACTGTACTGGAATATTAAGTAGGATTCGTGAATTAAATTACGTACGAGTTTTATCAGTTTAAGTTTGCCATTATCGTCCTGCCCTAAGACCGGACCGGCGTAGAAACTCGAGAGATTTTGCGCACACGTAGCAGATGTCAGAAGCACACGTTTGCTTATGTGTGCATACGAATATCTGTTTCTCGAATTCCGTGTACACAAGAAGCAGGTAAATCAAAATAAGTGGCATGTAAGGTCTGATCTTGGTCCACGCTACCGCAATCACGACAACTGCTGTGGGTCCCGGCGGTTTGGAGACCACTTGACGACAGAACAATGAAAAAATATAGTGCCGTTAGGAGGAAGGAGGAAAGAATTATGTTGAGATGCTTAGGTGGGAAGACAAACGAATACAAAATTAAGTTTTACTGTCAAATTTCAGTGGCCTGGCAACATCATTAAATAGAAGCATTTGCGCTTCTAGCCCATCGCGGGGAACCGAGCCGCGGTAGCGTAGTGGTCAGTGCACTGGCTTCCTATCTCGGTGGTCCATGGTTCTATCCCCAGTTGAGGTGGGTTTTTTAGACCGCAAACGGCTCCGGGGTCGACCCAGCCTCATGAATTGGGTACCAGAGCAACTCTGGGACGGTTAAGGCGGAAGGCGTGATGCTGACAACATCACCCCTAGTGTGCCGATGGTCAAGAAAATTTGGGCTAACACCATATTCCAAATATGCCTCAGTGGACGTATAACGGGATCCTTTACCCCCTTTTATTCTGCTTCACAGTCAGGGGCAAGACTCTCAAAAGAATTTGCGAACATCCCGTGCTGCCTGTGGAACAGCCGCCTCGGGCAGTGGAATTGGGGAAAGCAAGTTTAAGTAAATACGAGGTATTTACTTTCATAACCATCCCAGGTTGAATGGATAAAACCAGGAGTAAAGGGCCAGAAAAGAGAAGTTGTATAGTTCCTGTGTCAGCTGTAGTGTTAAGTATTTCTGCCAGGTGTAAGTCAATCTCCGGCTTCCTGATCTCCTATGGTGGTACTATCAGTGTGGGCTGTGACAGATGAAAATTGAGCACCCTGATCGATGCACATATGAAAATTGAGCACCCTGATCGATGCACTTTATTCTCATCGGCACCCCTCATTCTTTTTCAATTAACTCGATTCCACGTGGATTTCCCTCGCTTCCTAATTAAGCATGCAAGTTAAGTTCGTGTAAGCCATACCTCTCTCGCTAGCCACGCCTACCTGTTTTTTTACGCGATATACAAGCAGATATTGTGATTCATAAAGTGTCATTTATTCATAAGGGGCGGGCTAGGGCGTATGCTGGCTGTCAGATTACTCACGTCCGGCATGTTCGGCGAGGTCCGATAAACCGTCTGTTGTCGATTAACACCTGGTAATAAAAGACGGACGGAGAACCGTTTACGCGGGGGGAGAAATCTCTGCCGGAACGTATTAGCGGTCGGAATAGTTGTAAAAAAGAGCTTTCATTCAGAAAATTGACCGAAGAATTCGCTCGAGGTGCGATTTCTGGTAGACATCGGCGAGATCGGGCCGATTCAGTATATATGTGCAGTCTCCTAAAACTCATTATCAGTTCGCTCCAGGATTTCTTGAGATGGTCTAGCACGCATTTTAGAGCCTTATTTGTCATTTGGATTTCTCATAATACGTGGAGATTAATTCAGTTTCCTGATTTACGGTAACTAAATATTGTTAGCATTTAAGTGTTTTTTTTTTTTCGTGTTAAAGTTTTTCATTATATTTCACTGGGATTTTTGTGTTAAGTTGAATAACGTATTAAATAAACTTATAGCTAAATTTTCTCCAGCCGTAACGTAATTTAATTTCTCGTTGTTCCCCAGGAAGTAGATGTTTAATTAATTATAAGACGCTAGGCGATTAATATTGTCGAGATACCATTTATTTCTATTTTCACCAAGTGTAAATTTGAAGTGACTAGTGTTCATCTCTAGTGTTAAAGCGATATATTAGCTAGAGACTCGTGGTGTTTTTTTTTTCTATATAATTAAATACCGGAGTGAGTTATAGGTCTTACCTAAACGCGGATGTTATAATATAATTATAGTATGATTACCTGTTATCTATTCTCTTTTATATAGATAGATCATACCTTTGCGATCCAGCGGTTCTTATAGAGATGTATGGCCAGATGTCTTATGGCAGTCCAATTATATGTTCCTCAACATACAAACATTGTCGGTGAAAAATCTGATGTTTGAGACCCTTTTGCGGTCCACATTCTCCATCCATGAGAGTGGTTAAATAAACAGAACAATTCAATTTAAATTTTAAATGTTAACTGGAACGGGACTATACCAGAAGATTTTTCCATCTAGATACCTATAAGTATTACTGTCCTGATGTGGCAGAACTTACGGCCCTAATTATTTTAAAACCATTTGACAGTAAAGTTTTCCTATCACGGAATTATACAGAGAGAATTCACGGGTCATACTCGGCTATTTCCCTCCTAGAACAGGCTAGGAGTAACAGTCTGTTTAGTACACATTTCATTACGACAGAGAGAATCATAGCCACTGGAGGCTAGACCACACCAGAGAATTATATTAACTTATAAATTTCCATGACAGTGCCACTACATAGAAAAAACTTATTCCAAACCCATACC
This sequence comes from Oreohelix idahoensis, assembly GCA_024509875.1. Classification (NCBI taxonomy): domain Eukaryota; kingdom Metazoa; phylum Mollusca; class Gastropoda; order Stylommatophora; family Oreohelicidae; genus Oreohelix; species Oreohelix idahoensis. Next base: position 439,590 of record JAMPIV010020817.1, on the reverse strand, counting down.
TGCAGTAAGAAGAGGAATACCCAGGAAAAAAAAAATCAAATCACCAATTCAGTGACTCCCAAAAAATAGCAGTTTCCTAAAAGGAGAGTCTGGGACTGAACTGGACAAATAATAGGACTATAAATAGTCTTAAATAACTGTGTGATTAATTCCAGGGAATGTATGCAGCGTCGGCAGAGGGGGTAAGCAAATTTGATAGTGAGCTCACTGTATGTGTGTTGTGAATGAACGGAACGAAAGAATTTATTTCTTAAGTTACTACTTATTTACCATCTGTCATGTTTTATCTCTCACTAATCGGAGTGTCCCCAGGGTAGGTTACATTAAGGTATTTACCATCTGTCATATTTTATCTCTCACTAATCTGAGTGTCCCCAGGATAGGTTACATTAAGGACTTATTCTTTACCCGTCCTGAAATACCCCTACCCCAATTGTTAATTATTTTTTGATCTTTTGGGTAAATTACCCCTGTCGGGATCTTTCCTAGTTTCCCTATACAAGAGAGAGAGGGACTATTAGATTGTATTTTCATTTCTCTTATGTAACTAAATTTATTGATTAATGTTTTTCTCGATGTTGTGATATTTCTGGTGAAAAAATAAACATAATAAACCTTAAGCTATCGTGTGGTCAAACCCCTGCCCTTATATGTTATCCATAGTTTGTTTACACGTCTGTACGTATTACTGTCACAAAATTGTGTGTACGTGAGTGTGGTGTGACTCGTACTTGGTACAAGTGAGAAAGTGCGTCTACCTTAAATAGAGTCGTAAAAGATAGGCTGGATAGAGAGCAATTACTCAACCCAAGACCGTTCTTTCTCTTACACCATTTCTCCTCGTGAAACAGGAACTATCTCTTACACCTTCCTCTCACATAGCTATCACTCATTACCTCTGCTAGTACGGGACCATAAATAACTCAGTCCTATCTTCTCAAAAATTACGACATGGGCCCCGATACTGTAATTAATTTATGAAGCTATAATTTTCACACTGAGAAACGGCCATTGCAGACTCAGATACCATCTGTTCAACAAACTGAAAATTGGACAGACAGTTGTGTGTAGATGTAGGGAAGGCAAACAGACAGTTGTGTGTCCATTTGTGGAGGATAAACAGGCAGTAGAATATACACTCCAAAACTGTCGGCTCCATGAGAGGAGTAGGGTGACAGCGTGGCCTTCTCCAACGCCAGTTGAGGGAGAAACTGTTTGGTGATGACAGAAACCTGAGATGGACTGGCAGTTACATAAGAGAGATAGGTGTGGTAGTTTGAGAGCGAACAACAAAGACGACAATAAAATTGATGTATTTAGAACGTCCAGGTCTTGTATTTGTTCCTCAATACATTTACATCCGGTTGGATATCTGCCGGCATTCATGGGACTGTCCAACACTGTCGGCTGATATCTGACAGAAGTTGGATATTCCTGTTCTTTCTTTGTATCCTCACAGAGCCCCAGGAACCACACGGGGCAGGAAAGGAGAATGATGAACAAATACATGGCCTGCAACGAAGAAGGCATCCATTCAAAAAAAAAAAAAAAGCAAGGGATAGATAGACCAGCGGCATATTTATGAATAATATTCGAATAGGATATTCAGGTGACTGTCGTTTATTTCATTCATCACCCGTCAGCTCCCCAAGAAGCATAGGCCTTCAACAAACGTATGTCAAGTCTTCCTGTCTCGTGCCAGCAGCTCAAGATCTTTTTCATTCCCTTCATGTCCGTCTCCAGTTCTACCTTCCATGGTCCCTTGGTCTCCCTCTTTCTCTCTTACCATGTGGACTCCAGAAGAAGGACTACCTGGTAATGCTATCTACAGGTTACCCCAATGTGTGGACTATCCATCTTCTGTTTTTTCTTCTCATCTCTTGTTCCACTGGTACTTGTCTGGTTATTGTCTTGTCTTGTTCCACTGGTATTTGTCTGGTTCTTGTCTTGTCTTGTTCCACTGGTACTTGTCTGGTTATTGTCTTGTCTTGTTCCACTGGTACTTGTCTGGTTCTTGTCTTGTCTTGTTCCACTGGTACTTGTCTGGTTATTGTCTTGTCTTGTTCCACTGGTACTTGTCTGGTTCTTGTCTTGTCTTGTTCCACTGGTACTTGTCTGGTTTCTATCATCAGCTTCACATTAGTGATCTTGTCATTCCACTTCAATCCTTCTGCTCTAAGCAAGCAGACATTAACGAAAGTCTGTAGTTTATTTGGTGGTTCGCTATTGAAAATCCCCCCCCCCCCCCCCCCCCCCCCCCATTTTTTTTTCACGATAAGCGATCTTGTTGTAATATGTTCTAAATTGTACTGAGCATCTTGCTTAGGAGATGAATAAACATCCTTCAAAGCAAACACAGTGTTCCATAAGTCTGGCATCATTAAAAAGCTACTTTAAAAAAAAAAAAGCTTTTATTGATAGAACTTGTTCATACATTCACAGGCTCTGAGTACATATTCACAAAACTTGCTCAATGAGTCCACCATTTTTCCTGACGTAATACTCAGTCAGCAAGCACACGATAAATGCTGTCAAGAGTAATGGTGTTACATGTGTCAATAATGTATTACAATGGGAAACACTGTATATAATCTAAAACTAAAAAATAGAACTTCTCAGTCATTCAGCACATAACATTTAAGGAAACAATTTGGAGATGGAAACGAGGACGAAAGCCCGGAATTCCCACATGTAAATACGCCACTGTGATAGATATAGAAATTGATCTAGGATACCTGGGAATAGTAAGATGGACATAGAGAGTATCAAGGGAAGAAAAGTCGATGTTAGATTGACTGTATTTGTCACGAAGAACCTTAGTGGCCTACACAGCATTTATTTATCACCATCATCAACATTGATTACACTGACAAACAACATTTTTCTTTCTTATATAAGAATAAGTTTTCTTAGGTCAGTTTCTTGCGCTGATTTCAAATCTGAAATCCGTTTATCTCTATCACGTCGGGTTCTTAAGATATTTGTGAATAAATATATTTTTGAGAAACCGTTATTTGCTCCGTTTCATTTTTACTATATTACTCATTAAAAATTAATAAAATGCAAAATAATTCTACTTTTTATACTGCTAAAAGATGCATGACATATGTTACGCTATTTTTCAAATAGTTAATGTATTTGGAAATAATTCTGAGCGAAATATGGCTTCTAGAAGTTGTAGAAATTCGGCTGATCTGTTCTGTTACGTGTGCGGATATTTTACCGATCCTGTTCACCAGAAAAACTTTACACCATTACTAAAGAAAGCATATGAACTTTATTTCGATTCGAAAGTTGATGATGCAAATAAATCTTGGAAGCCAAATGCAGTTTGTTCGACTTGTGCAAATACATTGGCAGGTTGGTTACGAAAATCGCCGAAGCATAAGTGGATGCCTTTTGGAGTGCCAGTAATATGGCGTGAACCGACAAATCACTCTACTGATTGTTACTTCTGCTTGACAAATATCCATGGTTTCACTTTTAAAACTAGAAAGTCTGTGGTTTATCCAAATATTGAATCGGTTTCGAAACCAGCGCCCTATGATCCAATCACGTGTCCGATCCCAGTTCCACCAGAACAATATCCGTTGGACGTGAATGAACCATCAGAAAGTGATAGTTTACCTGCTTTAGAAACTAATTCTGACTCGGATTATATGCCGGTGAATGATGCTGTTCACTTAATTAACCATTCAGAACTTTCAGATCTAATACGTGATCTCGCTCTTACCAAAGGACAAGCGGAATTACTCGGTTCGCGACTCAAAGAATGGAATCTTTAGCGCCCAATACTCCGATATCTAAATTTCGTCATAGACACAGAGAACTTGTTCAATATTTTGAGATGGATGATGACATTTGCTATTGCAAAGATGTAAACGGTCTAATGGTGCATCTCGGTCATGAGCACATAGTCAACGAATGGCGACTTTTCATCGACTCTTCCAAGACTAGTCTAAAAGCCGTGTTATTGCATAACGAAATTTATTTTCATCAATTCCAGTCGCCTACTCTGTACATATGAAAGAAACTTATGACAATATGGCAATACTTTTGGCAAAAAATAAAGTACAATGACTACCAATGGCGGATTTGTGGAGACCTAAAGGTCATTGCAATTCTCACGGGCATGCAGACTGGGTATACTAAATTTTGTTGCTTCCAATGTGAATGGGACAGCCGCAACAGACAGGAACATTATGCAATAAAAGGTGTGGCCTATCAGGGATCATATGCAGCTCGGGCATAAAAATGTAATACACGAGCCATTAGTTAACAAAGACAGCATCATTTTACCACCGTTACATATAAAAAAAAATTTAAGCTCAAGAAAAATTTCTTAAAAGCGTTAGATAAAACGAGCAAAGCTTTCACTTATCTTCGAGAAAAGTTTCCGCAAGTTAGCGATGCAAAGATAAAGGAATGTATCTTTGTAGGACCTCAGATTAGGAAAGTTATTGCAGACAAGCAATTCGAGAACTTGTTACATGGTAGTGAACTTCGCGCATGGATGGCATTCAAATCGATCGTCGATAACTTTCTGGGAAATCACAAATCTGTCGACTATGTGCATATTGTTAAGCAGTGCATAGATGCATACAGAATTATGGGCTGTAACATGTCCCTCAAAATCCATTTGCTCGATTCGCATCTTGACTTTTTCCTGACAACCTTGGCGAAGTCAGCGATGAACATGGAGAACGATTCCATCAAGATATCGCCGTAATGGAGTCACGTTATCAAGGACGGTGGAGTGTGACCATGCTTGCCGATTATTGTTAGATGCTTCATCGCGATGTAACACATGCCATTCACCGACGAAAGTCGACTGCAAAGAAATTCAAGCCTACATAACTGTTAACTTCTTGTACGAATGATGTTGGTACTGTATGCGTTGTTAAAAACTTCATTTGCGTATTTCTAGAGATCCCGACCTGATAGAGAAAAACGGTTTGCAGATTTAAAAACAGCGCATTAAAATTGACCAGAAAAACATAGAAATGTTAGAGAAAGAAAAAAAAAATTTTTTTTGTTAGCCAGTGTATTAACTTCAGCTCAGTAAAGAACATTAGCCTTCCACAAAGTCACGCCTAATGTTCTGTGCCATCAGTTCATGGAATTAACATGTCTTCAATATCCATGTCATGTCCGCCTCCAAATACCGTTCTGCTTGTGTTAGTCGGTCTACATCCTTCTTTCTTACCTTGAGGATTTTAAAAAAAGGACTGCCTTGTAATGCTATTAACAGGTTTTATCAATGTGCGTACTATCCAACGCCAGCGTCTCATTTATGTGTCAGTCTTGACATATGGATGCGAGTCATGGGCAATGACTACAACCCACAAAAGCCAGATCCAAACCTCAGAAATGAGGTATCTGAGGAAGGTGGTTGAAGTAACAAGAAGAGACATGGTACGCAACCAGACGATACGTCAAGGCCTTAAATCCCACCCCTGCAGACCCAAGTAGAACAGTCCCAACTAAGATGGTTTGGCCATGTCTGCAGAATGGGAGAAGATCGGCTACCACGACAAGCATGGGAAACAAAGAGCCAAGGATCCAGACCCCCCAGGACGACCCAGAGTCCGCTGGGAGGACAACGTTAGACAATCTTTGAAGGACCGAGGACTAGAATTAAACCAGGCCAGGAGGAAGGCAGCCGAAAGGATAGTCTGGCGCTGTCTCTTTAAACCTCTACACCTCACGGTAGAAGGGGATTAGTCGTTCCCCTTCTACCGTGAGGTGTAGAGGTTTGGAAGAGAGAGCGCCAGACTATCCTATCGGCTGTCTTCCTCCTGGCCTGGTTCCATTCTAGTCCTCGGTCCTTCAAAGATTGTCTAACGTTGTCCTCCCAGCGGACTCTATATATATATATGCTTCAATGTAAAGAGAACGTAAGAATTCACCCCGTCCTCTTTAATAAGGAAAATATTAATAAATGTGAAAAGAGGAGTTGTTACATATAGTCACAGCCACAACATCGTCGTGTAAAACACATTACTACAGATACTACCGCTGCTAGAGCATGTGAGAGCTTGGTGCTGTATAAGGCTGAAGGTGCAGTGGTGGCTCCATGCTCCATAAGGAACGAAAAGAAAATTGGCGATGATGATTCACAATCAAAGATGCAATCTTGTGTTCGTCCCTTCTTTCTTTCATCTTATTTCTGCTTCGTATTTACGTCTTCTGCCTTGATGATATACTTGCATGTCGTAGAAAGCGACTAATGAGGGTGTTACGACATGTTTAACAATGTCGTCTGCTATAGTTGGCTGTGCGCATTTTGATGTTAAGAGATTTAATGTAGAATGATTGTTATACTTCATGGTTTAGTGAACACAATCCGCACGGTCGGATTGTGACGTGTGAGCGTTGATATGGTCACGCTTAGTGACGAATGTAGGGCACCCTTTGTTACTTGACCGTCACGCCATGAAGACGCGTTTTAATCCTTCCAGAATTAGGCTATACATTGCCGAAATACAAGGGGATTGACATAAGTCTTGGGCCTGACCATGAAAGACATGTCACAGAGAGCTGAAATTTTGTATAGTGTTTATTCCTTTTCAATATAGCCACCGTCTGTATTGACACACTTCTGCCATCTCTGCTTGACCTTGAAAAGACCTTCGGAGTAGAACACCCTATTTTTCAAACTAAAACAGTCATCACATGCCAGTATAACCTCTTCATCGCTGTCAAAATGATTTCCTTTTACTTTTAGCTGTTTCATGTACACATGGCTGAACTGCCAATCTTGAATTTTGTATACATGTGGCTGCGGAGGCGGTTGTGTCCTGTTCTGAGGCGCAGAGTGACTATTTGTTCTGATCTGTTCATAACTTGGTAGTCATCCTGCGTTGGTGTTGGTGGCTTTCTGATAGATTTGATCATCTTTTTCTTCTGATGGTATGTAACTGGTACATCCGGTTGCTCGTCTGCAGCACCTTCTTTAGCCAGTCCGTCTGCTCTCTCGTTTCCTGGTATTCCACAATGAGACGGTATCCACTGCATGGTGACCCTGCGCTGGTTGCACAGTTCAGAAAGTAGGGCTTGTATGCCTAGCAATTTTCTGGACTGAAGTGCTTGGAGTGCTGATCTTGCATCTGTCAGGAATACTACAGGCTGCGGACCGAGATTGGTGTTCAGTAGTTTCTCAGTTGCCACCTTGATTGCCTGGACTTCTGCATCATAGTTGTTACAGAATTTCCCCGTTGGTACTCTGACCGTATCCCTAGTGTTGTTTGGGTATTCTATGTACACTCCTGCTCCTCCATTCTTTACTGCATTCTGTGCTGACTGTGGTAAGATTGGATTATATAAATCGTTATAGGGGACTTAGTTTACTGACTGAGATCAGCTGTGAAGGTATCTGTATCTACTAAGTGTGGTGTGTTACAGATGACCTTACTTTGCTACCACATTTAGACCTCAATCAGACTTATTCTGGAATATTGTGATGACTACGTTGAATGTCTAGGGTTATGATAGTGATGAAGTGTAAGTTCACAACAACCAACAGACAGATAAACACTTTTATTAAGATCCACAACACTTTACAACAATATGACAAACACATACATATAACACTCTAGAAGACTAGCTTAAGTAAGTCAAGTGTTAACTTTTAAATTATGTATTAGTTTCTTTCAAGAATAGATATCCTGATCCAACTACAGAGTGAATCAGGAATCACAATCAAATGTAAACACAATGTTTATGTACAAAATTTATACAAAGGATCTTTGTCCTGACATATAATATTATTACAATATGTGTGTAGAGTTGTGATGTAGTATTATGAGGTAATACTGGCTTTTGAAGCTAGGTTGTTGTTTGTCATCACGACTTCATGTGTTTGTTACTGGTGGAAATAATATTGAAGGGATCACAGTTTCTTTTTATTTGTAAAACAATAACTGTCCCTCTTGATTTAGTATTACAGTCAATTTTTGGTGGGTTATACAAGGGTGAGCTGCTCTGGCTGACGAATTCTTAACTTATATGTCGGCGGCAGGAAAACTATCTCCTCTGCTCGCTTGCTTCTCAGTTATCTTGAAATACACCACTGGTCGATATCTTGGACAAGGAGTCTGCTGCCAGCCCTCTGGATCCAGCAAAACTCAGACCAGGTGCTGCTCTAATACTTCAGTACCACGGTCCCTGAAATAAGAAGGTTGTACCTCCTTCTTCAGAACTAATATATAATATATTTCCACACTGAAGTACAGGACATTACAAACACAGAGTTCAGCGCTGTAGGCCAACTGCTAGCTTCTCATGTGACAATATACACCAGTATTCCTCTCCCTAATGGTTACAGCGCCTCTGCAATTCCAGCGTTAATTTCTTCTATACAATAGGATAGGTGTCATGTTACTATTGGGCAATCCCATATATGCCTATGCAGTTATACTCCTCTCTGACAAGCTTTTACATGGTGGAGCAATATCTAGGCTTTGCCTTTTGTTTGCTACTGAACCACACACATACAGACACAATTTATCATTTCATATTCAATATATATATATATATACAGCCAATCAAATCGTATCTAACTTGTTGGCCTCATTTCCCCTAAAGCAGTGTTTTTCAAACATGCCATTATGAGCAAATATGATCTTGTGCTGTCAGACAACCCCACTATAGTATTTTGGCTATAATTTGTTAATTACTAGACTATTTGCGTAACACATAACATATTCTTTGTCAGCAAGTCCTAAGGCACAAGAATATATAAGTTTAATGGGGCTAAGTGGCTTCGTTCAAAATATGTATTTGCTTCTACCACCCGTTCACTTCCATACCAAGGGATGTCTTCTGTACTGTCAGACTAATGTCAGGAGCTTAGACATAAATCAGTAGAATGTCAGGTTTCCCAATAAGAGCTTAAACCTGTTTTCAAAACCTAACCTCGTATCGTTAGTGTTTTTTTTTTATTTACTGTTTATTTGAAAAAATCAGGTCTTCATGCCTTTCGCGTGGGATTGGCGTTCACTTTTTAATTGCGAGACGACGTGGTACAATTGCATGCGTTCCTCCGTGCATCTCTCTCTCTCTCTCTCTTCTAAGCCCGTCTGTCTTTTAGGTTAAAGTAGTGTGTATAATGACATTAATGTAGTATTATATCTAGCTCATTAAGCAGTGTGCCTATCAAGGTCGTCTAAGAAATACAGTACCAGTTTTATTTTTAGAAACGCGTGTATGATGCTGTAGGCTTTTACTATCGTACGTGGAAGCGTTACAGTTATGCAGACGAGGTAGAAAAAGGGGATCTCTGGTTCAGCCATTATGGCGTTCTACAACACAGGCGTACGCTATTGTGAAAGCACTGGTCTGTCACCATTCTTCTTTCTTTTGTATTTACTTCGTTAGGCTTTACATTTATTTTCTAATTTATATATGTGGATTAGAATTTTTCACCACACTGACCCATCCGTGTATACTCGGACCCAGAGGTCCTGTGGGTATTCATCATCCAGGAAACTCAGAGTGACTGTCCTACGTTGCACGCTGTTCTGTTCATCCCTGTCGAATATTCCTTTCACTTTTGTGTGGATGTGTACTGGTAGTCCAGGCTCCTCTCTCCAAGGGGTTTGTTCTGGCACGGACTTTAGGGGGCTGTTAACTTCAGGCAGGTCTGAGGTTTGTCTACGTAATCGTTTGGCCTGGTGAATAAAGCTGCTTCTTTTCAGTCACCCCATTGCTAGGTTTTGGAATCTGTCCTTCATTGGATGGCTCGGCATACAGAGGAACTTTTCTGCCTGTGTTAGCACTTTCGTGTCTCTGCGTTCTCTCAGTGCTTGTATCCTCCCCATTTTCTCCATCTTCACTATAGGCGTGGATTTCATTGCCCCCGTGATGACCCTAAGCGCCTGGTTTTGCACCTTATCTAGCTCTTGTAATGTGGTGTTTGATGCTGGACACCACGCTGCTGACCCATATTCCAGGTGTGGTCGTATGCCCTGCTGGTAAACTTTACTAAGTATTTTCCCGCTGGCTCCCCATGTGGTTCCACTTAGTTTTCTCAGGATGGCTAACTTCCTCCTGGCCTTTGTTGCTGCCTTGTTTATGTGCTGCTTCCATGTCAGCCTATCATCGAATGTAACTCCGAGATAGGTGGGTTGTTTATCTTCTCTCATGAGCTTTTCGTTTATCTTGATGACACCAGCTTTTTTTGGGAGAGAGGGTGAAGAGCGTAGTGCTGCACTTGTCTGTGTTGATGCTGACACACCATCTATTTGCCCATGAGGTTAAGGCATCTATAGCTCTTTGTAGCAGTTTGGTGGCCACTGTTGCATGCTCATCTGTGCACCGTATTACCAGGTCATCAGCGTACATTGCCACTTTCATTCCATATGGTAGTTCAGCAACCAGGTCGTTGATGTAGACTAGGAAAAGTGTGGGGGACAGAACCCCTCCCTGAGGGACGCCATGACGCAGTAGAATTTTCTTGCTCTTGAGGCCATCTAGTTGTACTCGGGCTCTTCTGTTATGCAGGTATGCTTTCACCCATTTGTACATCTTACCAATCACTCTACAATTTCTCAGTTTTTTCAGAAGCCCTTCTTTCCAAACCTTGTCAAATGCTTTCCTTAGATCTATCCATGCTGCTAGTACCAGTTTCTTATCTTTGAACGCATCCTCAATCTCTTGGGAAAGGTAAGTTGCCTGATCTTCGGTGGAATAACACTGCCTAAAGCCCGCCTGCTGTGGTACAAGAAGGTTTTCACTTTCAAGGTACCACTGTAGCCTGAGGTTGATGATACGTTCCATTGTTTTGCAGGGGCAGCTTGTAAGGCTGATTGGTCTGTAGCTGGAGGCAGTGGAACTGTCTTTTCCTGGTTTTAGGAGTGGTATCATGATTGATTCCCTCCAGGTCTGTGGAACTCTGCCTGAGTTCCAACAGATATTGAAGATCTGCAGCAGCTTTGTTTTTGCTGCGGTTCCCACGTTCTTAATCATTTCATTGGACACTCCATCAACTCCTGGCGACTTTCTCATTTTCAATTTGGATATTGCAAGCTCCAGTTCTCTGAATGTGATTGGTGCCTCCATAACTTCAGGTATGGTTTCATCTCGTCCTGCGTATTGTTTCTCACGAGTCTCCTGTTGCTTCTCTGGGCTAACTTCGATGTTGTTGTCTTTAGCAAAGGAGTCTGCAAAGTGATCAGCTGCCTGTTTTCCCATGAGGATGTTTCCATCTTTGTACAGAGCAATCCTTGAGTTTCTCTCTGTATCTTCATCGTTAAGTTGTTTTACCCGCTTCCACAGTTTCCTCGTATCTCTTTCGAAGTTCAAGGACTCTGTTTTCTCCTTCCAGCTTCTTCGCCTGGCCTGCAACTTGGCCCTTTGAAATTTCGCCTTAGCTTGCTGGTAGTTATTGTGGTGTTCTTGGCATGGACTGGTCTCTGCCTGCTTTCGAGATGTTTCCACGTCGTTGTGCAGCTGCTCTAGTTCACTATTCCAAAATGGTTTGTACTGCTTACGAGCCCCTCTAGGTATTGTTTCACGAGCAGCCTGTAATATGCATCTGCTGAATTCATCGACTAGCTTATTGATGTCTTTGTCTACAGTCAGATCTCTAGCCAGTATACTAGTACGGTGCTGGTACATTGTCCAGTCTGCCTTCTTGTAGTTCCACCTAGAGAGAGTGCTGCTCTCCTTGAGAAGTTCATTTTCCACAATTAGGAAGACTGGCCGGTGGTCGCTGCCTCCAAGTTGTTTCCCTACAACGCGTGTGGTGTTCCACTCCAGGCCGAGTGAGTGGAATGCCAGGTCTGGTGTAGAGGTGGTGTGCCATGATCTCGAGTAGAAGGTTGGTGGGTCGATTGGCTGGTTAATCAGGATAAGCCCATTGTCATCCTGCCAGTTTTCAAGCTCCTCATCTCTCCTGTCCATGTGATCATAACCCCAGCTCTGTGAGTGGCTGTTGAAGTCTCCGCATACAATCAGTCTTTCTTTTGCTGGGATTGTATCTAGTGCCAGTGGGCGGTCGCTCGGACAGTAGTAGTTGAGCAGGTGGAATTCTGAACTTTCTGTCCTGAGATGAAGCATCTGGTATTCCGCCCCCTCCATATATGTTTCAAGCTGACATGCACTGATGTTATTCCTCACGAGTGTCAGTATTCCACCCTTTCGCCTGTCTATTCGGTCAGATCGGTAGCACTGGTAGCCTCTGATTTTGAAGGCTATGTCCTTGTTGAGGTGGGTTTCTTGCAAGCAACATACATTTACTTGCTCTTCATTCAAGATATTTTCGAGCTCTAATTTTTTGCTGTAGCCGTCTTTTTTACTATTGACGCCTTCAGCATTCCAGTGCATTATTTTAAATTGTCTTTTCTTTGCTTGGCCAGTAGCTCTATTCTCATGCCTCCTGGCTCCACGGGGCAATTGAGAAGGACCCCCAGTAGTAGGGGTTGGGACCTTCCGAGGCAGAAGGCCCGGCACTGCACCTGCCTGGGTGTCTGTCACAGGGCGAGTGCCATAACGTGTTGCAGATATAGGCATACTTCCATAGCGCATGTGCGTGGCATCCTGATTGCTGTGGTGCGCCTCTTGGCTGGTTGCCTCCGTCTTCAGCACCTTGACTTGCTAGGGCAGACTGTGGTCTTGCTCGAGTGTAGGAGGGCCTGGCCAGTCTTGGTTTTTCAGCCGCTGATGGCTGTACTTGAGCCCCATCTCCACGTCAAGGAGCTAGCCTCGATGGGGTGGAAGAATTTCAATATTCAAATCGTTGGCTGCTAGCTGCACAAGCCGTGCTTTGTGAGAGGACGCGTTGTCTTGAAGCAAAGGAAGATTTTGAGTGCGCATTATCCCTCGTTTCCTGGTCACAACCTTTCTTAGTTTGGTGAGAAGATCTGCATAGTACTGTCCATTAACTGTGTTGCCACGAGGCAGATAATCTTTCAAAAGGACACCTTTGCCGTCCCAAAAAACAGTCAGCATCACTTTTCCTGCAGAATTCTGCGCTCTCGGCTAGACAGGTGTTAGGGAGCCCGGGGTTTTCCATTGCATGCTGGCAATTTTGGATTCGGGGTCATAATGGTGTACCCAAGTCTCATCTACTGTCACCATGGTCTCCAAAAAAATTTTTGACTGACACTTTTTGAGCAACTGTTGACAGCAATTTACCCTCGTTTGCTTCTGTTCACGTGTCAACAGTCGCGGAACCCAGCGTGCACACACTTTTCTCATGTTCAGTCTGTTGTGTAAAATTCTATAAACTGTTCTTTCATTTAGTTTTACTCTACTAGCTATCTCCACAATTGTCATTTTTCGATCCTGGTCAATGATTTTCTTCACTCTTGTTGCATTTTCATCGTTGCACTCTGAGGCTGGTTTACCAGATATTGGCAGATCAGCAACATTTGAGCGGCCGCACTTAAACTGTTGATACCAGTTTTTTTTAACGAAGTATATGAAGGACAAGAATCACGAAACACTGGTTCCATCTCCCTGTGTATTTCGGTAGGTGTTTTTCCCTGAAACATCAGAAATTTTATCACAGCTCTGGCCTCCTTCTTTTCCATTGTTTTGTCAAATTTTTGGAGCAGCAGATCCGGTCAATAGGGTACATTGCGCCGTGCACCGTAGCGGGAAAACCCATTGAAGAAACATACGCGTACTTCACACTTTCAGTGCAAATATAATGAACTTTAAATGTGCAAAGTTTCATCTTCCTCCTGTGACTCCTTCATGGTCAGGCCCAAGACTTATGTCAATCCCTTTGTATAATTGATTTTTTTATGGACGCAGGGTCGGTCCATATTTGTTAATGGATAATGAAAGTGTATGGTTAGTATATAACAATTGAATGGAAGGATCCTTGATCAGTGTACGATCTATATATTCATCAAAACACAGGCGTTTCATTACCGTCTGACTGGATTACAGCAGAGCGCATACATCGCCTTGATGTTCTGATGACAACCAATTGACTTGAAGATTTACAATACCATAGATTCCACATTGAATACCATGCAGATGTATTTTCTTATGATACTGAATATTCGTATGATGTCGTCACATGTATTGTCAGAATAAATGGATGTATATTGGACTCAATCGAAGAACTTACCACACTCATCACTCAATGTTGAAGGTTGGCTCCTTATGCCATTTTTATTGATTGTTTTCGCGTTATGCATAATATGATCTTCTACGAAGAAAACCACTATAGCTTGTTTACCAAGAGAAGGTTCGCAAGGAACCAAACTGATTGTCAACGATTAAGATACAGGCAAGACAATATATTAATTGACTCTTTAATAACCGTTTGAACCCAACCCACGTATCATGTCTATATCAGAGGGTTGGGCATGGGGCTGGTTACCCCATCCTGTAAAAAAAAAAAAATAAGGGAAATACAAGCAAACAAGTTGCCTCATAAAAGACAAGAATAGAAAACTGCTCAGCAATATACAAGAGCAAATGAAGAGGTGGACGGAATATTTTGAGGACCTTCTCAATAGATCATCTTCTTCTTCTTCTTCTTCTTTGATCCTTAGCCACCGACCGTCAAAGCAGTCAGTGGCCATCACGCCTAGTGGCGTCTTGTAGGGCAACAACAAATTGATTCCACTTTGCTCGGTCGGTGGCCATCCTTCGTACAGTGCCCCAACTCTAGTTCATTCTTTGCATCTCAGCCTCCACAGTCCTCGACAGGTTGTTTTTGGTCGGCCTCTCTTTCGTTTTCCTTCAGGGGTCCAAAGCATAGCTGTTCTTGTGATGGCATCGGGGTCTCTTCTGAGGACATGGCCAACCCAGCTCCAGCGTCTGCCAGCTATGATGGTGTGCATGTCCTCTTGCTTGCTACGAGTAAGCAGATCTCAATAGATCAGCTCCACAAAACCCCCCAGACATCCAGCCAGCAGAAGAAGAACTACAAATTAACTGTGAAAGACCAACGAAGGAAGAAATAAAGAAAGCCATAAAGCTTCTAAGAGATGGAAAAGCGGCTGGACCAGATGGCATTCCAGCAGAGGCCATCAAAGCAGATATCGACACGGTTACAGAGATGTTATATAAATTACTTGGTAACGTCTGGGAAAAGGAAGAGATACCAGCAGAGTGGAAGGAAGGATATCTGGTTAAGTTGCCTAAGAAGGGAAATTTACAAGAGTGCACAAATTATAGAGGAATAATGTTACTATCAGTGCCAGGAAAAGTACTAAACTGGATTATCCTCGAGAGAGTAAAAGAGTCCATAGACAAGAAAATGATAGATGAACAGGCAGGCTTTCGACCAAACAGATCATGTAAAGACCAGAAAGCCACTGTGAGAATAATAGTTGGACAAAGTCTGCAATACCAACGGGCTGATCACCCGTTTGCCAGTCACTTCGATTACGGAAACAACAGCAAATGGATTGATTTGCCGTTGCCCTAAAGACGCCAATAGGCGTGATGGGAAACAATGGCAAAGAAAACCTATCTGCTGTTGCCCTAAGACGCCACTAGGCGTAATGGCCACTGACTGCTTTGACGGTCGGTGGCTAAGGACGGAAGAAGAAGAAGAAAGAAAGTCTGCAATGGAATTCACCACTATACATTGGATCTGTGGACTACGAAAAGGTATTTGACAGTGTAGACAGAGAATCACTTTGGAAATTGATGAGGCATTATGGAGTTCCCCTGAAGATCATTAATTTAATAAAGAAAACATATGAAGACATGACATGCAGAGTTCTTCATGAAGGACAGTTTACAGAACCGTTTGGGATAAGAACGGGAGTGCGACAGGGATGCCTCTTGTCTCCATTTCTTTTCTTACTAGCAATAGTCTGGGTTATGAGAACATCGACAACACACAACAGAAATGGAATCCAGTGGACTCTGACTAAGCAGTTGGATTATCTGCATTTTGATGATGACTTGGCTCTTCTGTCCCATAACCGTAATCAGATGCAGGACAAATTGAAAACACTCGATGAGAGGTCGCAGCAATTGGGTCTGAAAATACACAGGGAAAAGACAAAAATAATGAGAATAAATGCAGGTAATGATAACAGGGTTGAACTTGAAGAAACACCACTACAAGATGTAGAATCGTACACATATCTTGGCAGCAATATAGACACAGTTGGAGGGACAGACAATGATATCACAATAAGAATACAAAGAGGAGCTTTCATTGTATTGGGAATTATATGGCGATCAAGAGAAATCGGATCCAACACGAAAATAAGAATCTTCAACTCAAATGTGAAGTCAGTACTATTATATGGCTCTGAAACATGGAGAACAACAAAGACAACAACCAAAAAGCTACAGACTTTCATAAATGGGTGCTTGAGTAGAATAGAAGGATTAAAATGGTATGTCAAGGTTACCAACATGGAACTGATGAGACGAACCAGACAAGTGCCAGTGGAACAAAAGATGAGAAGAAGACGATGGCGATGGATAGGACACATACTGAGGAAACCTGTTGATAGCATTACAAGGCAGTCCTTGTTCTGGAACCCTCAGGGTAATAAAGGCAGAGGTAGACCAAGAAGGACATGGAGAAGAGTGCTGGAAACAGAGGTGAAAATGATGAGGAAAACGTGGAAATAGCTTGAGATGATGGCACGTGACAGGAGGACTTGGCATGTGTTTGTTGAAGGCCTATGCTCCTTAGGGAGTGGAGGGTTATGAATGAATGAATCCCGGTTCAACCCTCGATGGGTTCTAATTAGGATATATAGTGTAATAAATTCAAGTCAACACAGATCTTCTGCCCCCACCGCCGCCCCAGCCCACGCCCGCCCCCCCCCCCCCCCCCCCCCCCCCCCCCCCCCCCCCCCAATCCACTCAGTCCAAACAGAGTAAATCAAAACCAAAATTGTGTATGTGTGTGTGTGACCTCCCCTGTCCAAGAAAATTGTGTATGTGTGACCTCCCCTGCCCAAGAAACTGTCATGTCCATTGCTCGATGTTATCTTCCCACTTGTTTCGTTGTCTTACTCGTGTTCGTTTGCCATTACACGTTCCTTCTTTAGGTACTGGGTTAAAAAGATGTAGTGCACATTAGTGTCCACAATACAAACTTGTGGTTAAATGTAAGAAACACAATATTATCTTATTTATTTGTAAGGTCCGGCTCGACGTTGCATGAAATAAAATTATAGATATTAAAAAATGGATATTATACATGTCATCATCATCATCAGTTGCCATCTCCACAACGAAGGTTGGCTATAATGGATCTCCAACGTCTTCTGTCTCTTGTCTTGGTGGTGCACTCTGATAGACTCTTTCCTGTCCATCTCTTGATGTTATCTTCCCACTTATAGCGCTGTCTTCCCCTTGCACGTTTGCCTTCACCTCTACCTTCTGTTATGGTCTTCTGCAAGGTGTTATGCCTTTTTATGTGGCCAAAGTATTTTAGCTGCCGAACTTTGACCTCCCTCATTAGTTCTCTTTTCATACCTAGATTTTCTAGGATCTCTTTATTCGTTTTCATCTCTTTCCATGAGATACGCCCCATTCTTCTACATATTCACATTTCAAGAGCCTCAATTCTTTCTTCCAAATGCTTATTCATCTGTTTAGATGTCAGTATATGTTTCATGTTGTTGAATGTAGCTTTGGCCATTCCTATTCTCTTCTTGATTTCTGTTTCACATCTGCCATCTTCTGTTATTATATGACTTGTTCCATGATTTTCCCATTTACGCTTATCTATACTATTCGTCAAAAGTCAAGGGCCACTTAGAAAACCTTGGTTAAAACCATAAAACAAATCTGATATAAAAGTAATTGCTATCAGTCAACACGGCATTTATTGAATACCAAATTGACATGTCACGTAAAGAAATGGAAACACACATTCAAATGCAATGAAGCTGTGAAGTGTGTCACTCACCTTTTCAAAAGTCACACAATAGATATTGAACAAACAGACATTTCAAAATCGGGTATGACCACCGTTTGCAGCAAGGCATTCAAGACAGCGTAGACGCATCGAGTCCACAAGCGTCCGGAGAGTATCCTGAGGAACAGCTTGCCATTCCTGAAGCAGAAATGCAGTCAGCTGTGCAACATCCATTGGCAGGGGGTGATTTGTTGACAATCTTCGACCAACGACATCCCAGAGGTGCTCAATCGGAGAAAGGTCAGGTGAATGAGCTGGCCACGCCATCCTCATGATCCCATGTTGCTGAATAAACTCATTCAACACACGAGCTCGATGGGGTCGAGCGTTTTCATCTTGGAGGATGGCATTACCACTTATGGCCTCCAGAGCAGGCTCAACTATTGGTCTCAAGATTTCGTTCTGGTATCTTGGGCCGGTCAAGTTGCCTTGGATGATGTAGAGTGGGGTCCTGCCGTGTCTGTAGAAGCCTCTCCAGACCATGGCAGAACCCCTACCATAACAATCCACCTCTCGAATTGTGTCATCAGTAAATCGCTCTCCTGGTCGTCTCCAAACTCGAATCCTGCCATCATTGAATGACACAGTGAAGCGAGATTCATCAGTGAAGAGAACTTGACTCCATTGTTGCCTTGTCCATCGGATGTGCTCGCGACACCAAGCAACACGGGCTCTGCGATGAGCAGAAGTAAGAGGAATTCTGACTGCAGGACGTCGAGCAGCCAGTCCAAATTCATGTAAAGGTCTGCGAATGGTGCTTTGACTGACATTAACGTTTACAGTTTGTCTCAGCTGACATCTTAGAGTGGAACAAGTCACTGTTCGATGGCGCAGGGCTGACAACAAGAGGTACCGGTCATCATGTCTATTGGTGCATCTAGGGCGACCTGGCCGGTGGCGATCCTCCACACTTCCTGTAGCCTGAAATCTCTCCAAAATTCTTTGGATAGTAGAGTGTGACACTGCAAGCCGTCTAGAAACCTCACGGACAGATAAACCACTTTCAATTCACGCTATAGCCCACATTCTTTGTCAGGTGTCAAGACTTCTTCTCGGTGGCATCGTTTTTGCAAGTGATGAAACTACCCTAAGTCTGCTGATTGAAAAACAAATTAAGAGTGAACTCTGTTCACGAAAAGTCGCCATTGCACGTGGAATGTCAATCAGCACGATTACTTCACCTGTTTGGTTGTACGGAAGTTTGAAAAAACAGATTACAAATGTGAATTTATGGTCAGCAAACCAAATTGCACGTGATCACCATGGTTGTCGGTGAGTTGTTTTTATGCTTAACGTCCATAGAGGACTGTCAGAGGACTGCTCCCATTTTTACTAAAAACTTCCTTAGTTTAATCATTCTATGCGATTATATAAAAGTGCATTGAAAATAATAGGGTGGCCCTTGACTTTTTGTATATTATATATGTATACAGTATTTGTTTATTTCCACACTTTGAGGAGAAAAAAAAAACCTTTGGAGCTGCCGGGTATCGATCCCGGTACCTCTCACATGCTAAGCGAGCGCTCTACCATTTGAGCTACAGCCCCGCAGATGTTCATAGTTCCCAAAAAACTGATAGTATCTTAATTTATTTTTCTCATCAATCTTCTTTATTTTATGCATTATTTATATTTCTGTTTCTTGCATAATTTATAATATTTTTGGCCAAAATGTATGATTAAGTATACATTTATCTCTGCAATAATTGAACAAAGACAAAAGTTTAGCCTACTGTAGTGATCGCAAAAAGGCCTAGCCTATAGCATCGAGTCTTATTTTCTCCCCTGCCTTTAGAACGAAAGCTACTTTACATACAGCATTTGGAGAATGACAGCACATTAATATGAAATACTATGTGATAGGTGAAGGTTACCAGCAGTGCTCTTAGAAAACACCACACCGGGACTGTGTACCGTTCAAATGTTCAGTGGTTATGTCGAATCGCACGATACGGGAGTACACGCCGTCATTCTGTCTTACACACGATCGTTAAGTAGCAGAAGTTTGTTTTGCGCGTGCGTGCGCCTTTTCGTCTGCTATTGCAACTCGTGATTCGTAACTCCATCTGAAACAAAATCGCAACAATGGTTAAAGTTATAGAGTTCTAGCAGTTCTCGTTCTGCGATTTGTAGCCGCTTATTACTTATAAATAGAAAAGAACACGGCTGGAAACAAGATTGTGGCTTTCGGTTTAGCGTTAGGATTTAGGGTTACAGTTAGTCTTACATTGCTGATACAGAAAAATCTATGCTAATGCTACCACAACCCTGTTTCGAACTTTATCCCCCAAAATAAAAATAATAAGTGCTGCGAATAAAAAAATACCCCCCCCCCCCCCTTTCCCCCACCACCAACAAAATACCAACTTACTGTTCATTACCGCGTACCCAGATCGCGTTTTAAAACTGCATGAAATATAGTGGTAGTATTTTAGCCCACGCCCCATGTAGTTCTTGGATGTCTATTATGAGACAATGAAGAAGTTCGCTGACCTCCTGACGCAAGCAAACAGCAAGTTAGATGGGTTGCTGACTGCATTCTCTATTGCTGCGTCTTTGGGTCCCAGGCACAAATCGATATCGGCGACTTGTCGTTTGCGTGTTGGGCGACATGGCGGCGCGTGTCCCTGTATTGTGGGATTCAACCCGGTGGAGGTTCTCTCCCCCCCCCCCCGCAAACAGCACTAGTTAGATAGTTTTTAAGCCAAACATAAGAATGAGGAAATCTCTCTCATACTTAGTATATCCCTGTTTAATCACTTGTTATAATTTGGGTATACGCCGTGTCGTATTCTAGATAGCATATTGAAACCTTGAAATAAATTTACACACTATAAAAAAAGCTGCCCAAAATAAAATTACAACACGCCTGAAAAAGGAGCGCTTACAATTATTTCTGATCTGCAGAAGATGAAATCATATGTGGCAGACTACCTGTCCAAAGCACGAGAGTTTGGACCTTATCATTAAAGGCTACTTACGCCTTTTACTAGCTTTGCCTTGGCAGATTTGGTCAGCAGTATGGCGCACACATAACTACTGTATAACAGTGCCGTGATTTTTTAATAATCCTCATTTATCTTTTGCATATTGCAGATCATCATCATGGTTCGCCAGTATGTACGAAGTGAATCATCACGGAAGTATGCTGTTTATACGCAGCAGCAGCTGCAAGATGCACTTGAAGCAATTAAAAGTGGTATGACACTAAGACAGGCAAGAGATGAATTTAAGGTAGTAGGCTACCTTGATAGGGTAAAAAACTCAAACTTTCCTTTCAGAATCAAACAACCATGGGTATAGTGTTAGTATGGACTTAAAATTTTTGTCCACATAATGACCTCATTAATTATGAAAATTAGCTATCCAATATGGCCGCCATAGTGAATAAATTATACACCTTTTTCAAAACATCATAATTATGTTATTTGTACAAGGATCTGACTGAAACTTGGCAAATTGAATCATTATATATAGTGTGAGGTCATGAACTAAAATGACAGAGATTGACAGAAAGGTTAATTTTTAATGAATTTTCAAAATTTATATTTCTGGAATGTTTGATATTTGTGCCTCATTTTATATGCATGATGGTCATAAAACTAAAACTTTGAATTCAATTGTATCCATTTTAGGTCAGAATCTGTAAGATTATATGAAAACCAACTGTGTTTATTTTCATGTCAATTGAATGTATAGATCCAGAGATATCTTATTTCTCAAAGATCACCAATTATGCTAAAAAGACAATTCCGAGAAAACAAAGAAAAACAGAAAAAAGAACTCACAAAATGAAGTTTAATGGGCTCCTATTGAATAATGGTCTCCTCTACTGCAGTTGCAGTGTCTATGAATCCCCTTTTCAGTGCTCTCAGGTCTTTCCATTGCAATGTCCTTACTTGCTGAATAGATCCTGTGCAGCGTTCTCCTGTAAGCTTTCTTTGCCATTGGTTGACTTGTGTTCATGTATATTGAAAAATTCTGCAATGCACTGTGGCCTTTCCCAATAGAACGCACAAATGCCACCATTCACACATTTTACTTCTTTGTGTTTGTGAGTAGCTGGAGATGAAACATCAGAAGTATTGAAATTGGCATTCCATTCGACACAGTTTGTGCACTTGATATTGATTTTCATGACAAAAAGCCATCCCGAGTCTCTTCGACGATCTCACAGGTCAGTGAGTACTGATAACATTTGTCACATCTAAAGTTAGCGCACAAAAACCCAAACAGCAGTTTTACATCAATAAGGATAAACACATTTCCTCTGTTGTCATTTTTAGCTTGTCCTTCACTTTCTTGGACCTTTATTTTCTTTGCTGAGGAGCACAGAGGCTTTATAGCGTCACTATCGACAATAGGTGTCTCATTTTCAGGCAACGGTTTGTTGGTGTACCGATTTCCAAGGAACTTACTTTGTCTTATTTCCCATTGTGAACAAAAGAAGCTCTGCTAACTACTATTATACAGAATCAGTATAAAACTAGCAATAAATAGAGTTGATAAGGGTGAAAATGCACAATGCATGTAACAAATGCTGAAATTTACGATCAAAGCTTTCTAGACACACACTTTTGAAAAATTCATAAGAAATCATTGAGTGATTCCCCTTGGAAAAGTTATAAATATCTTTTTCGTGTTGCCTCAGTATAATTATAATTTCACAGTTTTACAATTACGCACCTTCACGTTGGGTCATTATTCACATAGTAACCAACTATAAACATTGGTTGCTATGCAAATCACTCAAGGGGGTGTGTGTAGAAAAACACTGATTCCTATCATACCAGAGTATCTCTAAGCTTCTATGAATTATTTTTAGTACAAGAACATGTTGACGATGATTTAAAGCATGAAAATGAAAATTGTTGGATTTTTATTTTTTTAAATCTTTTGTGGGTAGCCTACTACCTTAAAATATCCATTGGAACTTTGAGTAACAAACTCAGAAACAAACACCAAAAATGTGCTGGTCATCAAACTGTCTTCTCACCTGATGAAGAATTGTCATTCTGCAGTCATCTACAGACAGTGGCAGAGTGGGGCTTTCCACTAGACCATCTTGAACTCAGGCTGCTGGTTAAGAGCTACTTAAACTTGCAAGGGAGAAATGTGGATTGCTTTAAGGACAATGTACCGTCAACAGATTGGGTTTAAGAAACAAGGAACATCTCACAACTCGTTTGTGTCAGAATATAAAGGTTGCGAGGGCTGCAAAAACTGGTGAAGAATTTAAAGAGTTTTTTCACAACTTTAAAGAGTCTCTTGGTGGTTCAGATGCTACTCACATCTTCAACTATGACGAGACCAACTTATCAGATGACCCTGGGTCCAAAAAATGCATATTTAAGAGAGGAGTCAAACATCCCGACCGTGTTATGAACACAACCAAGTCATCCACATCCATCATGTTTTGTGGCTCGGCAAGTGGTGTAATGTTGCCCTGTTATGTCGTATACAAATCTGAACACATATGGAATACTTGGATGGAAGGTGGCCCTCCCAACACCAGGTACAACAGAAGCAAGAGTGGCTGGTTTGATAGTCACTGTTTTGAAGACTGGTTTGAATCCTTGTTCCTTCGTCACACACGTCACTTGGAAGGAAGAAAGATTCTTATTGGGGACAATCTATCCAGTCACTTCAACCCCCGAGTTCTACAGCTGGCGAAGGACAACAACATTGCATTCATATGCCTGCCGAGCAATTCAATTCATCTCCTTCAGCCTCTCGATGTTGCATTTTTTCGACCTATGAAGATTGAATGGAGAAAGCTGCTAGAAATCTGGAAGACCTCAAACCGGTCTAAAACAGTGTCAAAAGATGCTTTTCCTGGTTTGCTTCTGCAGCTTTATAAGAGGATTTATCCTTCCAGCCAGGAGGTCAGCAGAAACATATCAGGGTTCGCAGCAACAGGACTCTTTCCGTTTGCTCCCCAGGTTGTTCTTGACAAAATTCCTGGCACACAGACAAATACCAGCAACAACAATGACTAACACTTCTCTGGTCTCTGAAGCTGTCATAGAGCTATTAAAGACAATGCGAGGATCAGATGAACCTGCCCGTAAAAAAAAGGAGAGTGAAAGTTAATGTGAAGCCAGGAAAAAGCATTTCTCCTGAAGACTTATCTGCGGCAAATTTGCCAGCAGCAAGTTCTGTGTCTGAGCCTGGACCTTCTAAAGCACCTTCAAAGAAGGGTAAGACCAGAGCAAAAACGGTGTCATTAGGTCAGTGCACAAGCCAGTCCACCACCTTTGATTGCTTAGTGTGTAATGAACCATATAAAGACCCTCCAGTAGAAGACTGGATTCAGTGTTCAAAGTGTAAAATGTGGTGCCATGAAGCCTGTGCAGAGCTGCAGCTAGGTTCAGACACATACACATGTGACTTCTGTTCATAGCTTGTTTATTCTTTAATTTTCTTTCTTTTTGTTCTTAATTTACTTCATATTCTGTTCTCTGTTTTGTTTCGTGTTTGTTATTCATGTTCACTCTGTAGCCTATTTCCTTATTTAAATAATAGTGATTTTGTCCTTATACAGTTTCCACTCAATAAAAGTTTGGACTGGCTCATTTGATTTACTTGTTTTATTTTAAATTGTCTGTGTTGTTTATTGTGGTCATTGGGTGATGTCCAAAATAAGCTAAAATGTTGTGTTCAAAGTAGCCCCTCCAATGGGGCTTCTTTGAACAGACCATAAAATGGTCTGTAACTGCTGATAAACTTATATTTAACCTGGCTTTTCTTTTTGACTGGTTACTTCCCATATGAGTGAAGAAAAAAATGGGGTTCTCTTCTGTCAAAAAAGTCCAAAATGCAAATGATATAATTTAGAACATCAAAATCAGTTTCATTTTGTTCAAAGTAGCCCCAGTTTACGGTACTTCACAGCAGCATTGCGATGTGAACATAATAAACTTGCCCAATCTGCATTTTCATTGCTGTCAGTAAAGAGATTCTGTAGATGCCGCAAAGGTATTATTTCCCCCTTTAAAAAATGTTGTATGTATTTATACATATGTTATGTTGTTTGTAAGCGGGCCAGCTGCATTGGTGGCTCAATACTCACTAAGGAGGGAAAAGGAGAAAATAAACCTCCTCTGCTTAATAATTTTTTTTTTTTAATGTGTGCTCTCATACTGGCCGGGATGCAAATGTATTCAAGCGGCTGTCGCGTGATTTTCTGGCTGAGAATTATGACCAAGGTCCTAAAGCATCTCCACGTGGTGCATCCTGGAAACAGACAACATTGAAGTTGCCTGGCCAACGCTTCAGGGATCGAGTAACCACATCACACCAGAGAGCCCCAACATCACGATTCCCCCTGTGGTGACACATTTTGAGAACCCAACCCAGCATTGCATACCAAGCCTGGAAGAATCACCATTGCCCTAAACCTAAACTCTGGCTGGCTGGGTGCAGGAGAATCCCACAATGAATAGAAAATAGGCGGAGGAAACTGGGAAGTGACTTTGTGCAGGACGCAACGACTCCTTGGGAGGGCATAGAACCAGGGCACAGCATTTTAGCCCTGCAAATTTGGAGGAAATTATGACGGGGAATACACAGTATGCCACCTCCTTCTACTTGAAACTATATGTGAGGATCCTTTACATCAGTGTTTCTTAACCTTTTAGAGGTCCTGCACCTCTTTACAGCATCATAAGAAGCCTCACACCCCTTTATAGCATCTTAAAGAGCCTCACACCCCTTTACAAAATCTTAAGAAGCTTCACACTCCTTTCTCTGCTAGCTCGCAAAACATGATAGAAATGCTTAAAAGAGATACAAGTTTATTTTGAGAAAATGTCATTTACAGAATGCGACCAAGGTTCGTATCTAATTCACGTTGTCAGTGTTCTTTTTTGTAAAATATATTTGAGTTGTGTGTATTATATAGTGTTTATGATGATTCGCGTTGTAAAATACATTTGAGTTGTGTGTATTATATAGTGTTTATGATGATTCGCGTTGTAAAATATCTGGCATGTCTCCCATCCCTGGAAGGTGAGTCTCGCACCCCTGGTTAAGAAATACTGCTTTAAATGCATGTTGAGCCAGGATATAATACAAGGGAAAGAAACCGCAGCTCATGACTTCGATTCAGCAAGTTTTGGAATGCTAGATACGCCACAGGAAAAGCATTAATGTATAATGTAGACAACGCCAAGGATACTTCAATTTGGCATTGGCAGCAAAAGAGCAACAAGCTCAGTAGTCGTAGTTAAACAACATTAGGTCGAACAACTGCTGAACAAAATTGTGTGTAGTAATGATGCAAACCAACAAATATCCTTAAACTTAGCAGCATTATTGAAGATCACTAGTTTATTACGTCGCCCGTGTGTTACCAAGGTTACTTCACATTCTTACTTGTAGAAACACACGGAGAAGGAAACTGGAGACAGGCCTAAACCGCTAGCAAGTTTAAAAAAAAAAACAATACTAATAATAATAATGCTATTATATTACAGTTTTACAAACAATACCCTGGATACATGATACCGCATATCAAAATTTTCACAAGCATAACTGAAAAGAAGCAGCAGCAGAATCCTCGTGATTCTAGTAAACTCATGATCTCTACCAAATGTAAAATGCTCAATTTTCATTTATTCCGACGTTTATTACACAATTTAAAACATATTTAAACTTGGGTCATTCTTTAATTATGAATATATTTTACTTAAAATACTGACCTACCAACAGTTTTGAATCCTAGTGCTGGTCATATTCAAAAGAATTATTTCCACTGTCTACAACTGTACTAAAAAACGCTGGAGAGTTTTACTCAAAGCACTCCTGATTCAAGCGCTTCTATTGACCAGTTTCCTATTTGCTAACCACACTACGTTGTCCCAGTATGAGTTTTCTTGGTACGTCTCTCTGAAACCTAAGAAACAATAGCACGAGTTTGTTTTTTTTTTTTTTGGTGGGAAAATACGAAATGGCGCACACTGTACTGTGCTTTGAGTGAAAGCTTTCTTGAACACCCATTACAAGAACATGCGTGCCTTTAAATTTTTTCATGGTGCATTGGTCAGTGCGTTGGAAACATTCGCACCAACATTTTGGGAAAATATGGAAACGGTTCACATTGCACTGTTCTTTGAATGAAAGTTATCTTGACCACTCATTAGAGCCATCCAACACAGAGGCCAACAATCTTTTTTATTCGAATTTCATGGAAGTCTTTGCAAGTAACGGGTTAAGAAATAACTGAGACGTTCAATAATTTAGTTTCATAATAAAAGAGCCACAAATACCTTTTCACATTTTTATTTTCTAAACTTTAACATTCCAATAAACGTTAAGATGAGGACTCAATTTTTAAAAATTTTACAAATCTTCCCACACAGTAATTAAGCTGGATGTGTTTTCATTCCACTCATCAGTTTAGAGCCAAGTGATACTAGCTTTCCTGTCATCTTGAGACGTCATCAGTTTCCTGTGATTTTAGTTTTTGCCATGACTATCAACAAAACACAGGGACAACCATTTCATCATTTAGGTGTATACCTACCAGAAGAAGTCTTTGCTCATGGTCAACTTTATGTAATGCTCACGCGGGGAAGGAATAAAGACAATCTCAAAGAAAAATATCACATTACATCTGTAGCACGTTTAGAAGATTGAAAGATGGGAGTAGGTAAATACAGTATGATTTGACTAGTAACTTAACAGTTCTTTAATAACAGCATTTAAAAAAAAAATGTAGAGTTATCTTTAAACTTTTTGCCTTGATAGCCGGTGTCCTAAATATACTTTAAATTTAAGTAAAAAAGAAATACTGTTATCTCCTGTTACTATTTCTGGCCCGTTGAACCAACAGGTGGTTTCTTCCACGCAGTCTATCGAATCCAGTCTTTGCATGCATGGGTAGGCAGACCCTAACTCACCGAAGGTTTATAACCAGTCGGCTACCCTCACCTAGTTTAGCCGGCCTGTCAAAGCCGTTTCCCGGGGGGTGGTCGCTGTCGCATGCTGACAGCTACAAGGAGCCACAGGTGAGAGCTGGATGCCAGGTTTGGACCAAATGTGGCCGAGCTGCCCTGAAAAGGGCATGACAGCTCCTTCACCAGAGGTACTACCAATACCTGACATCCCCCCCGCCCCCCCCCCCCTTCCAATTCAATTCCTGTTGAGGTTTATAAAGATGGCGGTTCAGTTCTGATAGAGAAACTTCACATGATCTTCCAGCAAATGTGGCAGAGTGAAACCATCCCACACGATCTCAAAGATGCGTCAATTATACATCTATATAAACGTAAAGGTAATCGCCAAGACTGTAACAATCATCGAGGCATCTCTCTATTATCAATCGCTGGGAAGATATTCACCAGAATCCTTCTGAATCGCCTTACGGCTCATCTTGACAAAGGTCTTTTACCTGAAAGTCAGTGTGGATTCCGGAAAGAACGTGGAACCAACGATATGGTGTTCGCTGCAAGACAGCTACAAGAAAAATGCCAAGAACAGCACTGTGACCTGTACACAGCTTTCATCGACTTGACAAAGGCGTTCGACACGGTCAGTAGAGAGGGTCTATGGAAGATCATGGCAAAATACGGCTGCCCAAAGAAATTTATCACAATAGTGCAGCAACTGCATGATGGAATGCAGGCTAGAGCTCAGGAAAACGGTGATCTATCGGAGCCTTTCCCCGTCTCACATGGAGTTAAACAAGGGTGTGTACTTGCACCGACTCTGTTCAGTATCACGTTTTCTGCTATGCTGACTGATGCTTTCAGAGACGGGGGACACAGGAATCGACATCAGTATCGTACTTGTTTAACCTTAGGAGGCTTCAAGCAAAAACCAAGGTCAAATCACACACCATCAGAGATCTTCTGTTTGCTGACAATTGTGCCCTAAATGCTGGCTCAGAGGCTGACCTGCAGCATAGCGTGGATAGATTCTCCGAAGCCTGTTCCAACTTTGGGCTTACCAACAACACAGAAAAAACAGAAATCATGTACCAACCAGCTCGTGGCACAATTTATACTGAGCCAATCATCAAGGTACCAACGGGCTGATCACCCGTTTGCCAGTCACTTCGATTACGGAAACAACAGCAAATGGATTGATTTGCCGTTGCCCTAAAGACGCCAATAGGTGTGATGGGAAACAATGGCAAAGAAAACCTATCTGCTGTTGCCCTAAGACGCCACTAGGCGTAATGGCCACTGACTGCTTTGACGGTCGGTGGCTAAGGACGGAAGAAGAAGAAGAAGAATCATCAAGGTAAATGGTGAGAAACTGAATGTTGTGAACAGATTCACATACCTTGGTAGCACACTACCCCAGAACATCGTCATTGATGATGAGGTGAACACCAGGATCTCCAAAGCCAGCAGCACATTTGGCAGACTATACACCAATGTTTGGCATCGAAGTGGCATTAGTCTACAGACAAAGCTGAAGGTGTACAGAGCTGCGGTGCTTCCAGTGCTGCTTTATGCATGTGAAACATGGACTGTATACAGGCGCCACGTAAAGAAGCTAAACCACTTCCATACAGTCTGTCTCAGGAAGGTAATGAGCATCAAATGGCAAGACAAGATCCCGGATACCGCCGTTCTTGACAGAGCTGGTATCCCTAGCATCGATACTATTCTGATGCAGTCACAGATTCGCTGGGCAGGTCATGTAGTCCGCATGCCAGACCATCGACTGCCAAAGATACTCTTTTATGGTGAGATGCAGAAGGGTAAACGCTCCCATGGTGGCCAAAAGAAGCGCTTTAAAAACACGTTAAAGACGTCATTGAAAACGTTTGACATAAACCCAGACATATGGGAAGCTGCTGCGCAAGACCGAACTGCTTGGCGCACATCTCTTCATAAAGGTGCAGCTGCATGCGAATCATCCAGAAGAGCAGTAGCGGAACAGTGGAGACAAGCTAGAAAAGACCGTGTAATAAAACCTTTACATGAAGCAAACATTCCCTGCCCACACTGTCCGAGATCTTTCCAGGCCCGCATCGGGCTCATCAGTCACCTTCGTACCCATAGACTAACCTAACATATTCTTAATAATTGGATGAACAGAGTGGTCTTCATCACCCATGATGGACGAACAACAGCATTTCTGGCATATTTTGTGAGCTAGAAGATGATGGGGAGTGGGTTCAATTCTCTGTAGAAGACAACAGGAGGCTGACACTTGGAAGTCATGACCCAAGTGGGCCGCCCCCCTTTGAGTGTAAAGGAGATTAAGGGGCCGAAACACCTGATCAAAGGGGGGACACTTCTGATGATCAGATTGCCTCCTGTTGTATCACTCTGTATAGAATTTCCTATCATGGGATATGAAGCTTCTTAAGATGCTGTAAAGGGGCGCTCTAAGGTAAGTGATCTGGTCATTAACAATGGTCACAATGCATTTGAGTCTTATGTAAGAATCACAGTTCCTTTATTTTTGCATTTAATTCAATTTCTCCTTTGGCTTAATGTTTTTTTTTAGCATTTCCCAACCTCTGGTCTTCATGCTCCATCATTCTGGTTTCTTAAAACACAGAAACTAAACTAACATAAAACACAAACATTAAACATAAACATGACAATTTTTCCTTAAATTTATTCTTTAAAAGAATGAACAGACATGAACCAGATAGCTGTTGTATGACGGGAGCAGTGAGGATTTTAAAGAAACTTGACCAGAGTCTAGGACGCTAATTAATAACATTTTAACACAAGTGAAGTACTCATAAAATGCAGGTAACACTGGTAGATACTTCTGCTGACAAATTACCAATTTATGTCTCCTAGCATTATGAATTTGCTAGAGCACAAGTTATGAACAGGCCTTCATAACCACAGCATGCCTAAATGCACGGGCTGGATAAACAAAAGCACACATCTAATGTCACTGCTGACTATAGGAGGTAATCAGTCTGACCTTTTCTGCAAATGTGGCACACACAAAATACACCTGGAAATATATTATTATACAATATATTGCTGAATTGTAGTAAAAACCTGTCCAATTTTCACGGTATCTATTCAAGTTCCACTGTTAGAATATGAAGTTACTGTCAACAAAAACTGTATAAGTTATTTCACGATGTTAAATGAATGGATCTTTCCTTTCCCTTGTGAATGTTTTTAAAGCACTAAAATCATGCAGAATTTTAAGGTCATAGAAAGCATGAGTGTTAAATACTCACAGATGGACAAATTAACATAGACATAAACACAGGCATCGAAATAGGTAAAGTGTAAACTCCATGTATCGCAGTCTGAAAACAATGAACACAACAAGCCCTCTTAGATTGTTGACGGGACCCCAAGATGCAGCAATAGTGAATGCAGTCAGCGACTCATAGCTTGACTGCCTGCGTCAGGACCAGCGAACCAGAGCTGGTCAAGACCGTGCTCCACCTCCACGTGGTGGTCCTGGAAACAGTCTGCAGCAGTGCAGGCTGGCTGAGCGAGCATGGATCGAAATGGGAAGGCAAACCAGGTCCTTAAAAAATGCCGTGCAGAAGTCGAATGTGTCGACCGAAAGGTGCAGATATCACAGCTTAGGCGCAAACAGACACAACGCAACCACCGTCCTTTTCAGGACGAACGAAGAAGAAGAAGAAGATTGTTGACATACCTCTAAAACCAAGAGTAAATCAAATAAGGGAACAAATGGAGCTACACTACAGCTGGTCCCCCTTGCAGGAAACCTGCATTAATTAAGCATTCACCTGCTCTTGTAGTGGTGGTTTCTGTGACAATTTGTTTTATATGATAAGTTTGCCAACCCCAAGCACAACCCTCATATTAGTCACCCTGTAAGACATGCTGGAGTGTGCTATTTTTACTTCGTCTCTTCAGAGACCCCCTAGAACTCAACGGGACACAGACACGTTCACCACAATAAATAATACACAAGAAGAGTAAATGATCATCATACAACTGTTTTATTGACATCTACAATAAGCAAACAATGCTCCTCATGTGTTAGTACTCTCTTGGAATAGTAAACATGACAGCTGGAATAAAAGAACAAGTTGATAAAGGGTGCACATGCAGACAAGAAAACATACTAACAGAATGAAACGTTTGTTAAACTCTTCCCTTGCATGTCCGTGCCAGCATTTCAGTGTAAGCAAAAATTATACGTGACAATGCCCATTACAATGATACCTTCCCATGTACAAATATATATGTCAAGACAGAGCGTTCATTGTTTATCAATAAGTTTGTTAATATGTGATTCCTGATATTATATTCTAGTTTTCAACAACAAATTTATGACTCTGTAATGTCTGCAGCCTCAGCAT
Organism: Oreohelix idahoensis; assembly: GCA_024509875.1. Taxonomy (NCBI): domain Eukaryota; kingdom Metazoa; phylum Mollusca; class Gastropoda; order Stylommatophora; family Oreohelicidae; genus Oreohelix; species Oreohelix idahoensis. The sequence goes on along the minus strand of JAMPIV010020817.1, from coordinate 407,449 downwards.
ATTTACAAGCGCTGAATTTATTTGCATAGTTAACACCAAAATTATAACACTGAACTAAATTCAAACTGTTATCAATTACAACTATTAATAACAAAACAAAACAAAAATCAAGACAAACACAAAAGAACATGTATTAACTATTTATACCTGATAATGGTAACCAGAAACACTTCCCTCTATAAAGATAACAAGAGAATTCTATACATCAAAAAAAAAAAATGTAGCAGACAGGATTAAATGTAAACCTGAGAGAGAAAAAACAAGCTTTCTGTTCACTTTAAAGATACCAAAAACTTTCTTGTTGAAAGAATTCTCATACTCTATGAGTCTAGCAATACAACAAGCAAGAAAAAATCAAAGCAATGTACAAACGCTGCGATACCTGCAGCTTATTGTTCTTGCATTAGGTACATAAGTCCATGACGAGATATCAATGCCTGGGACACACAAACAAAATTCAACATACGTAAAGACAGATCAATAGAGCATTCAATAATTTATATTTACAAAACTGACAATTAATGAATTAGACGTGCAGGAGGCATAGTGTGGGGAAAATAGACGTTCAGATAAAATGTCAACGTTACCAATAACATTTAAAGAAAGGATGGTTGCTTCAATCACATGACATGTTCTACCAGTAGCTTTAACTCTTTCTGACCCAGGTAGATTTGAGCACCAAAAGTGGAGAATATTTCTTTTCGTAGGTGTATTTTAAAACATAATCATTAAAAATAATATTTATTAAAACACATCTCATCAATCTTCTTTTTCTTCATACACTTTCTGATGTCAACTTGATTATGTTTAAAGAAAGCAGTAGTCAGTTTGAAGTTGTTGGTATCGCCATAGTTTGTCCTTTAATGGTACTGGTGACAGCCATATGTGCTTTCTATGTTCCTGATGTTGGGTAGCAGATGTTGAGCTGGCCTGGATGCTGTGCTTCTATTTGGGTGTCATCAACTCAAGGTCTTTCTATGTCTTACTCATCATTATCATAGACGTCTGAGATTCTCATATTATAATACATACAAAATGGCTGTCAATTTGCTGAACATTATTTTAAAGTGCTGTAGGTCTTAAATGTGAGAAAGTTTTTTTTTACATTTTTAAATCGTACACAGTGCTGACGTACCGAAATCTCATTACAGGTATACCTCACTTTATTGCGCTTCACAGATATTGCACTTTTTTTTTCAAATTATTCATGTGCATTTACTAGAACAGGCCTTCTTCCAATAGATTTTGGCTCTCCACCAGCAAAAAGATTACGATTCGCTGAAGGTCCAGATGATGAAGATAAGCATTTTTTTTTTTAGCAATAAAGTATTTTAAAAAATTTTACAATCACATTCACATAAACACATCCAAGAAAAAAACCGATAGACTGAATAAGTATAGCCAGCAGGTTGGTCTGAACATCAATCTGAAGAAGACAGAGGTCATGACACTAAATGTGGGCAATCCTGAGCCAATAACAATAAGGAACCAGAAGTTAGAACAGACAGACACATTTACTTACATAGGATGCACAGTAACACCAGACGGTGGAACAAGCAAGGACATTAACAACAGAATGAATAAGGCAAGAACAGCCTTTGCTAGTCTCAACATCATTTGGAAGTCTTCCCAGTAAAGCACAAACACCAAATTAAGACTGTATGAGAGATGTGTACTTTCTGTGCTTCTCTATGGCACGGAATGCTGGAGAGTAACAGAGAAGGAAATGTCGAAACTGTCCTCCTTCCACACAATCTGCCTAAGGAAAATTCTCAGAATCTTTTGGCCGAATACCATCAGCAACGAAGAACTGCTTATTCGGAGTAACCAGGCGAACATGCATACGATCATAACTGGTATTCTTCTTCTTCTTCTTCCATCCTTAGCCATCAACCGGCAAAGCAGTATGTGGCCAGTACGCCTAGTGGCGTCTTAGGGCAACAACAAATTGATCAATCTATCGCTGTTTCCACCACGCCTGGTGGCGTCTTTGTGGAACAAAAACACACCAAACAATCTATCATTGTTTCCGTAATCAGATTGGTTGGCAAGCAGGTGATCAGCCCACTGTGCATAACTGGTATTATCTACACTGTATTATCTTCAGCAGACGCTGAAGTTGGGTTGGCCACGTCCTCAGAAGTGACCCTGATACCATTACAAGAACAGCTATGCCATGGACCCCCGAAGGAAAGCGAAAGAGGCCGACCAAAAACAACCTGGCGGAAAACTGTGGAAGCCGAGATGCAAAGAATGAACCAGAGTTGGGGCACTGTACGAAGGATGGCCGCCGACCGAACAAAGTGGAATCAATTTGTTGCTGCCATACAAGACGCCACCAGGCGTGATGGCCACTGACTGCTTTGACGGTCGGCGGCTATTGATCAAAGAAGAAAGAAGAATTTTACAATACACTGTTTTTTTTTTAAGACCTAGTGCTATTGTGCACTTAATAGACATAGTGTAAACATTATTTTAGGCTTTCATATGCACTGGGAAGCCAAAATAAATGGGTATGACCCGCTTTATTGCGATATTCGCTTTATTGCAGGTGTCTGGAACCAAACCCGCAGTATCTCCGAGGTATACCAGTATAAGCAATCAGGTGAACAAGACCGGCCTTGTGATAATAAAATAAAGTACCATATCATGGCAAGCAATACGACTTGCTGGGGTAGAAAGAGTTCAGAAAGAGAACCAGAAGAATCTGAGTGTCACATGAAACTCTGTACCAGTAAAAAATTTGAAAAATGCATGAAATACGTGAATCAAATTATAGTGTTCTTCTATGTCAAAGACTTTCAAGCAAAAGTACTGGATTCACTAATTTACATAATAATGTACACCTTTCAACACAACCATAACATCTTTATGAAAGGTGGAAAATTACAAAATGACTGAATAAGAAGATGGATGAAGTTATTTTAACTCAAAAGAAATTAGTCTTTAATCAAGAAACCTGAATATGCAAAAATTACAATGAGTACATTAGCAGCATCTCAGATTACAACAACAAAACAAAGACACATTTGTTAATAACTGGGATACTAAGAAGAAACATTTCACATAATAACTGCTACCATCTGCTCTTGATCACATACATTCCAAGATATTTTGAACCACATAATCTCAGTACTCTTTATATACAAAGTATCTTATCACAATGATGTCTGCTCAAACTCGATTCTCAGTCACATGAAGCCACCATAGTTTTCCGCAATGACTTATATTAAAAGATGTCAACTTTCAGCTCAGTCACACATCATAAATGTTAATCTAAAATAACCATCACTCATTCCCCACAGTGAATAAAGAGTGCTGGTCTGCCTGTAGTTAAACATCTGGAAACTGAAGGGGACAAATCTTTTTATTTCCTTATCACTCCATTTGGAGCCTGCAGTAGTGTCTGTAGAAATTTATTCTAGATAATGAGGTTTCAACCTAATATTAATCACCTTCTACTACATGCCTGAAACAACAGTAGTTCTGTTCTTTCTGTGCCTCCTCAGAATAAATCCCTGAAACTACCGTAAAATCTCGCGTATAATACGCACTCGACTCGTTAATGGAAAAATGTCGACTTGCTGCCCGATTGCCGTTAGATTCTGCATATTTTACCACTAAGAGCTTTTCTGCTGCTGTACAACATTTTCTCGAATTCATTTTTAGGGCTCAAAATAATCAAATGACAAACTTCACAACCAAGCTTAATATCAAAACAGATTGAAGACCAAGAGTGCGAAATGCGTTTTGCAACAATGTCTGACACATAAGAAAACACATGGCACATTCAATTTTGTGCCATTTTCACTCTCAAATTGTGACAAAAACTTGACAGACTTTCCAATGTAGGTTACTTTCGATATCGAAAATTACGTATTTTTTAGTACTCGCGTATAATACGCACCCGAATTTTAGAGGTCAAAAATTAGTAAAAATTGTGCGTATTATACGCTAGATTTTACGGTATATGGATATTGGGGGGGGGGGAGAGAAGAGGCAGAGAATAAACTTTCAATGATAAGTAAACAATCATCCATGCTTTGTGTTTCCTTAAGGTAATGACTGTAAATGCTGTTCACCATACTTTTCTACTTTTGGCTATCTTCTTCAGCCCCTAGTGCTCTGGCCTCCACTTCTACTGTTCTTCCCCATGATCTCTTTGGCCTCTCCATTACTTTAATCCCTTGTGAGTTCCCACTGAGGGCATGGCTGTTCTTGGTCATTTCCTGAGGGTAGGATACATCTCCATTTACTCTCTTCAATCTCCAGCTGTTCTGGCACTTCGTTTTCTTATTACATCTGGTTATTTTATTTGGTGGATGCAAGAAAGGCATCTGTTGATGAATGTCTGAAGTTTGGACACGATATGAAATATATAAACAAACTCAGTGTTAAAGAAATCCTTTAAAGACCATTCCCTCGAAGAATGTTTTATGCTGACCAAAACAATATACTTTGAAGAAGAACAAAAAATTGCGTCACCATGCAATGCTTAACAGTACTATTGGACAAAAAAAAGTAGTAAACAGAAATTATGAACAACTACAGCTGATAAAACCATAACCAACATATTTAAAACCATAGATATACTCACATTCAATGGCATCAATACCACTCTGCAGTAATATACCAGGCCACACAGGCACCTGAGGCAATGAAAATGCTGACAAACTAGGAACAACAACAACAACAACAAAATGCCACAACTGAAATTTCTCACAAATTTAACTACCACAAAATACATGATCCACAAGTACTGCAAACAGCAATCGATGGACCGCTCAGCTACTGACCATGACTGAAAGAGCTCTAAACGCAGGCATGTCTCACACCAACCCTAGAGATAAAACCAACAACCTAAACCGCAGAGACCTGAGCACAATTTTCAAGTTGCAGACAAAAAGGTACCCCCTCAACAAACATCTAAACAGAGTGACCACAGACCATACACAACAGCCAAGAGGAAGAAACAGTAAAACACCACCTTTCAGACTGTCCAGCCCTAGCAAATCTGCTAAAACAACTCCAACTGTTTATTATTTCCTGCATGTGGCTATTAATCCAAAAGAGAAGCAAAACAGAACAATGCCACATGTAGCTTTCAGATTACAAATGTATAGAATGATTGCTTTGCACCATTAACATTTTTAAAAAAATGTACGGACTGAATGGGGAAAGGTTTATTTTGTTTACGTCATCAACAAACCGTCTCATGCAGCCACACATGATACAGATTGGTAACCCAGAATCCAAAATCCTCGGGAACAGCAGTATTTAGGTTTTCTGATTTTTTCAGTTGTAGAATTTCGCCCAAAAAAGCAGCTCAAGTCGCCCAAAAGTTGGCCAAAAAAACTTTCGATTTTCGGATTCTGGGTTACCGACTTTTAGCAGTATTAAAAAACGTGTAGAAACTTGGCACCTGCTGACCTTCCGTCTCTTTCACCACACTTGACCATCTTTTGAAGTACACATTAGTGACTGCAGCTCTTCAGCATTACCCACTGTTGCATTTATATCTGTCTCTGGGTAAATCGTAATTTCTTATTTGTCAGTTTCAAGGTATCACCTTCGTATTTTGTGGCCTAAACTCTACTGACCATGACAAGGAATATTTATTTATTGATATTTCTGACAGTAATGAGATACGACTCTTTCAATAAACTCACATGCGTGCAATGAAGGAGTTTACATTCTATAAACAAGAACAGGCTCCAGAACAAGGAACACGTCATAATTTTGGGCAGAGTTTTTTTTTTCTTTAATTTAATGGTGTAACTACATTTGAAAATGTGTATAACTTTTTCAGTGGTACTATTTTATGGTGTAACTACATTTGAAAACATGTATAACTTTTTAAGTGGTACTATCTCTATAATCCATCTTTGAGTGCTGTGAGCATCTTAGTTATCCTACCAAATTTCTCCCTTGTAACTGCTCCAAACCAAGGTCTCCAAAGATGTGGCAATGCTGCCTAAGATTATAAATTAATAATATCAGTTTCCATTAAAAAAAAAAACCTGTTTCCAGATTACTAAGTAAACAGTGCAATAAACTTTGCTCATTGAATCACAGAAGCCTCTATTCATGTTTAAGGGGGGAAAACCCTCCAGAATACTGTGTATTCATTTGTGGCAATACAGTCAGTACAGTATTACTAAGTGACAGATCATATTTTAGCTTTAAAATTACAGAGTGAAGTGCTAAAAAAAAAAAAAAAAAAAAAAAAAAAAAGGAATTTCAAGATGGCAGGATACTAATGCACTATAATTTAAATTATATACTTGTGACTTTTTATATAAGACAAAAAAAATGTAGCGAGCAAATTAAATACCACTATATCTGCTATACAACATAATTTTTTCAAAGATGGGTTGTTTTTCTTAGCTGATGCTCCATGTCTGTGATACTGGAACGACCCGTGACTGGTTTTGCACTCACATCTGCCTTCAGTTACACAGGGGGGGAAAGAGGAAAGAGAGAATCCTGATATCCAGTCTTGCATGTCAAAGTAACAGTTTGCCAATAATGAGGCCAAGAATAATCGCAGCAATAAGATACATCACTGGGGGAAAGGCTCGAACACTGGTGGTCGATGCTGGGACAAGGTTTGAAGGGGTTGATGAGACAGTTTCTGTCATCGCCACTTTGCGGAGACGCACTCCTTCATCCTGGAAGTAAGCATCAAGTTAATATAAAACTTTCTAAACTCTAAACACAATAGAAACATATTACATTTTATTTTAGAAGAGGAAGGAGTACACATGTACTTCAATTAATTCTCTTTTCACTCCTTGTGAAGCATGGAGTCATCACTGTAGCATGTCACTTTGCAGGAAGCCAGCATATGCTCTTGAAGTGCCAGTTTTCTAAAGGTCACTTCTTATGACATGTCTGAGGAAGCAGTACTATGTAGTAAACATGTACTGTCTGAAGCTTATTTCAGGGCTTTCTGAAGTTTATTTTAGCCCTTTTATTCCATTACATTGCTAAGCTGATAAATGTTTCCGTTATTTTACACAATACATGTTTCAGAGCTTAACAATGATTTTTACCCGAAATGAACATTTATCTTTGTTTAAGATTTCATCTCTTTTGACTGTCACGCATTTGCTGATGATGTTGCCCTGATTGCTAAATCAGAGGCACATCTCCATTCCAACCTGCAAGTCTGGAAGGAAGAGCTCGAGAAGAGAGGGATGGTCATAAGTAGCTCTAAAACAAAAACCATGGTGATATCACGAGAAGAAAGAAGACATCAGATTAAGCTGGGAGAACAGGTCCTGGAGCAGGTCAACCACTTTAATACCTCGGAGCTATTATAGACCGAAAGGGGGGCATCAAAGAAGAGTTGGCCACTCGAAAAGCAGCAGCTGGGAGACTTTTTCAGGCCATAAATTGAGGATTCCTCAGCAAGAGAGAGGTTGGTAAGAAAACGAAGATGGCTGTATACCGCTCCACCTATGTCCCAGTCTTGACATATGGATGCGAGTCATGGGCAATGACTACAACCCACAAAAGCCAGATCCAAACCTCAGAAATGAGGTATCTGAGCAAGGTGGTTGAAGTAACAAGAAGAGACATGGTCCGCAACCAGACGTTACGTCAAGGCCTAAAATCCCACTCCCTGCAGACCCAAGTAGAACAGTCCCAACCAAGATGGTTTGGCCATGTCTGCAGAATGGGAGAATATCAGCTACTACGACAATCATGGGAAACAAAGAGCCAGGGATCCAGACCCCCAGGACGACCCAGAGTCCGCTAGGAGGACAACATTAGACAATCTTTGAAGGACCGAGGACTAGAATGGAACCAGGCCAGGAGAAAGACAGCCGATAGGATAGTCTGGCGCTCTCTCTTTCAAACCTCTACACCTCACGGTAGAAGGGAAACGACTAAGTAAGTAAGTTGACTGTCACAAATTTTTCAGTCTGATAGTTTTCCTTTATGATTTCTGTATCCTTAGTTTGGTATCAATGTCTGTTCCTCCTATGCTGCTGCCATTGTAAATCGGAGTTCACATCTTTTAAGTGTGTGTCCTCCAAGAATGTACGAGCTATATTGAGCAAAATTCATTCTAAAAAATATGTCTCTCTGCAGATTTAAAATCCCAGTTGCTGTGATCTCTTCATCAACATTGTCACTTTATCCCACATCCAGTTTTGACAAACAGGAAAGGAGGACAAAGTCACCTGCACAGTTCAGGTAGCTGAGCTAGTTCATCATGTACTGGCTGCTGTTTTAATTATATTTATGTGTTATCCATGACCTCCTTCCTCTGTCACTATCCCAATTCATCAAAAAACATTTACTAGGTGACTAGATATTAACAATGAGAACAGAGGCAAAACCTTTTAGAGAAAACAAAAAGGAATAGCAACAACCACAAAAAATTCAATCACAGCAACTATGAATAACTGCCTTTCATGCATGCAGGCATATCTAGAGTCATCCTTATATGATCACCAGTTATGCACAATGGTATAGTTTGTACATTTGGATGTGAACCTCTGTGTGTGAGGCTAATTACACCCTCAATGACTCTTGAAATCATCCACACACTTCCAGGGATTCCCCTGTGGTGAAAAATGTTGAGAACCAAGAATTGTACACTAAGCCTGGAGGCCCCAGATGTAACTCTGGCTTTCACCTGGTTGCCTGCATGCAGGAGAATCTCACTATAGACCCTATGAAAGGCAGGGGGAGCTGAGAAGTGATTCTGTGTAGGATGTGACAATTCCGTGGGAGAGCCCAGAATCAGAGTACAGTATTTTAGCACTGCATATCTGCAGAGCCCCCTTGGATGGCAGGGAAGGCACAGTATGCCACATGCTTCTTCCTCCTAGCTTGAGACCAGATGGGATGATCCTTTAAAGGGAAGCCAAGTTTGAGAGACTGGAGCTCATGACTTTCACTCAACACATTTCGGAATGGCAGAGAAGCCACATGAAAAGCCTAGATAATACAGTGTAGATAATACCAAGGACTCTTTATCCTGGTATTGGCTGCAATACAGCGAAATGCTCAGCATCTCTAGTTAAACAACAACTGCCTTTCACCTCATCATAAGCTGTATGAACTAATCATGTGAATATTTAGAAGAATGGACCGCATCTCATGGAAAGAGAAAACAGAGAAGGCTAGGAATGAAAAGAGAAAGAATGTAGGAGATCAAAGTTAGCTAAAAATTTTAGACATATAAAAAGGTGTAACATCTTGCTGAAAACCATAATAGAAGGAAGAGTTGAAAGCAAATGTGCAAGAGGAAAACAGCACTATAAAAGTGGGATGATGACATAAAGAAACAGACAGGAAGTGGTTTATAATCAAGATGACAGACAGAGATCCATTGCAGCCAATCTTCAATGTCAAGATGGCAGCTTATGATGACAAATGCCAATCTATTTTAGAGTTTGTCACTATCCTTCAATTCTCAGTGTCGGGGTTTCAGTACAGTTCTCATTGGCTTGGTTAATTAAGTAGCAGACTATGCTCCAAAACAAAATAACAAAAAGTCATTTGTAAATAACACACATCAGCTATACGGTTTAGGTGAACCAGATGTAATACATTAATATTTATAACTGCAACAGAACCAGTGTATGACAGATCATTTCACATAATGCACAGTTCTTTATTTATCATTTGGTAGTCAGAGATTAAGATGCAATGAACAGGATCACTGCCTAACCATGCATGTTAATAACAGCAATTAAGGAGAGCTATTCAAGAGTGTAACAAGTTCATTATTAAAAACAAACAAATGGCACTAGGAACACACTGTATGAGTACATTACATGCTTAGGTGCACTGCAAGGCAGCAAACACATAGATGGACTGTTACTTAAAGCAAACAATACTGGAACAGGAAAAGGAATACAGTTCCTTTTGCCCGTATCTAGTAATGAAAAAAAAAAACCTCGACTACCTTTAACTGGCTATTCTCAGCTTTAAGAGATGCTATTTCTCCTAGGGCCTTCTTCAGTTCCAGCTGGAGCTTTCTCAACTCTTCTGAGGCTGTTGGCTTCTATATAGACAAATAAAATAGCATTCAATTCACACAATTACCTGTTCTCTCACTTTCACCCATCATTCTTGTGGACAGCTGGTCATCAATGACAACTTTCCAACAATTCCAAATGGGCAAATTTTCTTTAATGCTAACAGTGGTCCACAATTTTGAGGTCAACCTCACGGTCCCTCTTATTTCAATTTTGGAAGCAAATTATACCTTTTTATGTTTTATAACCTAATAATACTCTGGTAAATATATTAAATATGACAATTACTATTTATTAATCAATTTTTACATGTACATAATTCTGCACATTTGGTAGATACAGGAACAAGGTATGGGAGCCTGCAGGACTATTTGACACAGATCTGACTCAAAGGGGATAATTAAAATATTATTTACTGAACAGTGTTCAACAACTAGTCTGTACAGGACAGTGGCATCTAAAATCTTAAACTGGCTCTCAAAACCCCCAATGTAAGTCAAAAGAACATTTAATATAATAAGACTGTTACCTTGGGGGAATCAACTTTTCTTGTTGATTCATCAAAAGAAGTGTCCGTCTGAAATTTAAAGAAATCTGTATATAAGAATTATAGAAACAATTAAAGTAAAGTGGTTACCAGTCACAGGATGTGAAACACTGAAACGTATCAAAAGGTAGCTAACACATGTCTACTCATGCCTTAGTATCGGAAAAGAGAAATCTCAGAAAATGATAAATTCATGTAGTTTATTACTTAACAAAAGTCAGTAAGACTGGATTTCTTTTCCTCACCTAATGCCTTTAAATTTGGTGAAGAATAGTTACTCTCAATTAAACTGGTTTCAATACTGATAATGTCGGAGACAAAAGAACAAAACAAAAAAAGCCACTAAATAACTTAAATGTTCTAGGTTAATTTAGATTACATCAAATTAACATGGACCAAACAGTGGAGAAAATGTATCTATTTTATCACACCAGGTGATCAACTCCACAAGCATAGAGTGGCATGCCTGCATATTTGTGAGAGCAAATGTTGTAACTTGTTAAACTTCAGCATAATGTTTACAACCAGACAAGTGGAAGCTACACATCACTACTGGTTCCAACTTTTTGTGTGCATTCACAACTGTCAATTCAGGATCTAAACATTTGACTAAATGCTGTAACTTCTTATTAGTTTACAGCTCACTATGGAGCTGAGATCTTCAACCAGATTTCTCATGTCTTCCCAATCTGCTCAAGTTTCCCCCCCATGTTTCCTGTGCCATTAGTTGAATGTTATGGAGAAGAATGGTGGTGGATCTTAGGTCCATATCTACAAAATATAAAAATTAGAACTATGAATGTATTTTACTTAATTAAGAAAGTTTTTTTCTTATTTTACAGTCCACCAATTTTAAATTGTAAGAATACATTCTAAAAGCATGCAATGTGATTTTAATTGGCATTTTCTTGTGACATTACTTTTTAAAATGATTTTGCATTACTGATATTCTTATTACTTAATTTATTCAATTAATCAACTTCAGAACTGGAATGAAACCTCTCCTTAGCATTTTAAAACTTTAATGAAGTCAGTTTTCGGATATCTACTCACAACTGTGATTTACCAAAAAATGTAAAAATTGGCAAAAAATGTGTTAATATTTTTGGACACTACCACCAGCGTTATATATCTCAAGATATATTAAAGGTATGTATCAATAACAGTTTCAAAATGTCATTATGTACTTATAATTTAAGTCTAGTCTTCATAACTTAAAGAGAAATAAATTTCATTATATCCACATCTTCCATGATAATGAATTGACACTACCATCAAATATGTTATTATGCTCAATTATTATTGTTTAAACGTGCAGTATAAACCCTGTAATTAGTTTTTTTTTTTTTTTTTTTTTTTTCGTTCGCCCGCTAATACTCGAGGCGAAATCTCAGGTTATTATTTTATGTCTAACCTGACATTGATTTTACGTGAGTATCCCTTTATTTCTTGTACAGAGACAGGTGTCCCTCGCCATTCAGGCAAATACTCGCCGATTTCGGAGGTACCCATTGCAGCTGGGTCGGCTCAGGAGCCGCCAGTCCCTGGTCGACGACACTCCTTCAAATGTCCTCGCCAGGTCTCGAGTTAATCCAGTCCAAATCCCGGTCGACGAAAAATCCTCAAATGCCGTCGCCCGGGTTTGATCCTGTATCACCCGGTCGCCAGAGCGGTGTTGTAACCACTACGCTAGCGCGGCTCCCATTAGTTATTTAAAATGGCATCTGAGTGCAGCCCGCCTACCTTAATACAAAACATTCAATAGAATATGTATAAAAAAAACAGCAATATAACAACTTCAAAAATGTAAGCCAATGCAAGATTCACTCACACATGATCCTGATGATTCACTAAAAGTAGCACCACGTGAAGTGGGCTCAGAATTAAGTGTATATACAGCTGATGAATCCAAGTCAGCCACCTTTACCACAATATCAGCTGTTGAATCTAAGTCAGTCATCTTCACAACAATATCAGGTGTAGAACTTGAATGCAAGCTTGATTCTGTCGTGCCACTGCAGTTTGAAAGATTCAAGTACAATTTCTTGAAACCCTTTTCTGCATCTCCTTGTTCAGCTGTTACAGATTCACTGTCTTTTCCTGGGCAGGATGATGACTGTCTGTCTACATCTAGCAAATTCTGCAATAAGGCTTCAGCCTGATCTGTCCCTGAACATGTTTCAGATTCCTGTTCTCTTCCACCTAGGGTGATCATTTGAATTAAACTGTCTCTCTTTGGGTTAAACTCCTGCACTTCTTTCTCAACTAGTTTTTGCATAATCATTTCAAACAAACTGTCTCTCTTTAATTCTTGATAAATCCTATTTTTATCTGGGTTCAAGTTTTCAAAAATACCAGAGGAACTAATCCCAAGAAAATCTTCTACACTAGCATTATTGTATGAGGATCCTTCACACGCTAGTCTAGCAGGACTAGACGTTTCTCTCATGTGCTCATAGGCAAGTTCTTCAGCCTGCTTGTCTAGACTCATTACATTAGAAGCATTTTCATCCTCAAGCTGATTTTCTGTCTTGAAGTAACTGTCCACTAACCTGCCAACAGTACTCTTGGTAAATGTATCTATTTCTATATCTTCAAACCAAGAAAGCATTCTAGACTGAAGCCACTTACAGTAAGAATCTTGTGATACATGATCCAATGCTGAGCTCTTGGGACTGAGTAAACTTGCTGGGGTAACACTGTCCCACTTTGCAAAAACATTATTTCCTGAGGCACTAAATATAAAACCACTGATTTTAACAGCAATAGCTAATTCTGGAACCACTGGAAGTGGAGGCTGTGCTGTTATGCTTGTCACAATGTCTGATATCTGAGGATTTCGATCCTCTTTATGCTCCCATTTTGTAAATTTATCTGTCATAATCTTAACCTTAACCAGTTTTAGATTTGCCATGGTACAGTTACGTGACAATCAGAATTAAGTAGTAAAAATGTTTAAATGCTAATAATTAAACTTCAAAGAAATGAACTGAAGTTATCTCGGCTACTAATAATGTATAAAAAGTTAACACACAAACTGTATGAATGTTTTTCTACAGTTCTGCTATGCCAAATGAAGCTTGGTGCAACTTCCTTGATGCGCTTCTGTGCAATGATATTAATTTCTTTTGGGAATTTCCCATCATGATTAAATAGGGGAACTAAGAAACATCTAATAATCAACTTGATGGTCAGATGTTATAGATAAGTTATAGACGATTTGCTTTGTTCTATAAATTATGATGTTTCTGTGTCAGATGTAATGTCAGCCTTGCTCTCATTTTATTTGCAACCAATGTTTGTACATTCTCTTATGTGACTAGAGATTAATTAATGAGTACAAACAGCATATGAACAACTAAAATGTCGAGAAAAGATTTTATACTCAAGACAATGAAGTGAAAGTATTATATAGTTTATTTATAAAGTAAATATATAGTAATTAGGAAGATGAAGGTTTGATGATGTTCTTACAATACATATGACTTATGGCAAGTGAAAGTCAATTAAATATTTAACTGGAAAACCAGGCCTATACACCCCTATACACACATATATTATTTTTGTTGTGTTTTTGTCAACTCCACCAAGGCCAGTCCCAAGCCCGGTTGAAAAAGGAGCAGGGCGGCCTGCATGGAGGCAGCCCCTCCACCATGCAAAGGTACAACAGGGCAATCACCTGTTTGCTTTAAATCACGATTACAAGCAATACAAGAGAGAAAACTGGACTGATTCTAAAGGCGACGAACTGAAACGGACTACGACTTATGGAACATGGAACACAAGAAGTATAAATGGGAAGGAAGAGGAGCTGGTGATAGAGATGAGGAAAGCAAAACTAGAAATCCTGGCTATAACGGAAACGAAGACAAAGGGACAAGGAGTCATGGATCTCGATGACAACACGCTGCTCTACAGTGGTGTACCCACATCTGAAAGAGCTAAAGGGGGTGTGGGTTGCATTGTGGCGAAAAACCAAAAAGATAATATCAAGGGATGGAACTTTGTCTCAGAGCGCATCATGGTTGTAAAACTAAAAGAAGGAGAAACCATAGTCAACCCTGTCATAGTGTATGGGCCAAATGAGGATGAGAGAGCAGAGGTCAAGGAGGAATTCTTCGAACTGCTTTAAAGGACAGTGGATGACTGCCTTGATGAAATTATCATGCTCAGAGATTTCAATGCCAGAGTTGGAAATGACCATGCTAGATGGGGTGGAGTTATCGGAAGATATGGAGAAGATACTCTTAATGACAATGGAAAGCGACTCCTTAGATTCTGCAGTGAACAGAATCTGATCATTACCAACACAAAGTTCCCCCATAAGCGCATACATGCATACACTAGATGTGAACCAACAAAGAATGAGAAGTCAGTGATCGACTATGCCATAGTTAGGAGGAGCTCATTCAAGTATGCCCGGGATGCTAGAGTCTGGAGGGGGCCAGAGATTGGAAGTGATCACTACCTGATAACCATCAAAAGAACAACTGAAAGAGTTGCTCAGCCTAGGAACTGCCTAACATCACTTGGGAACAAGAGAAAGAGGACACCTTGGTGGACAGAAAATAAGAGAAAATAAGAGAGAAGAAAATGGCATGGAAACAATACTTAGGAGCTAAAAACACAGCTGGACAAATAGAGAAATATAGAGAATATGTGATACTCAGAACAGAAGCAAAGAACAAGGTGCTAGCAGCAAAACAAAATTCCTGGGAAGAATTTGGAGAAAAGCTAGAAAAAGATGCAGAAGAAAACCAGAAATTGTTCCATAAGAGCCTAAAGAACATGAGGAAGGAAAAACAGTGCCCTCTTAAATTTATAAAGGACAAGCAAGGCAAATTGCTTACTGCCCCGAAGGAAGTAATGGAAAGAATATTTCTCAGAACTCTCAGAACAGAGATAGCACATATGGCCATGACCTATACCATTCCTGGAAAAACGCTATGGAGATCCCAACAACCTCAAACTGACCACTGTTTTCCTGAGAGACATTCAAGATGATGTCTGAAAGTGTATGAGAAGAGCACATAACAAAAATCATCCAGATCAACTTCAAGAACAATCCTTTAACTTCAGGGCAAGGGTACATCTGAGAGGAAGGAAGATAATGAAATCCCAAAGAAATATGGTACTGACACATCAAAGCAACACAACTTGCACAGGAATTAAAAACTGCTTCTTCCCACAACTCTTTGCTGCATAAATGGAAATAAAGAGTAAAAAACCTACAGAGAAGAGAGGGAAGAGATGGTTTTGGGAAATGTGGCGCATAGCCATTCAGTGGGAGTGAACAAAATCCAGAAGAACCTGGAATGAACTAGCTGTCTCACACAAAAGATGCCCAACGAGGAAAAAAATTCATCAGTGTGTTTAGCTCCACGTGGAATTATGAGAAAAGGAAGAGCCAGTGTTTTTAAACAATGAATAGGTATAGTCCCATATCAACCCTCCTTAGTCAGGACAAATAATACCTTTCTCTCAAACAAACCCCAATAGTTCTTCTCAAAGATGGTTCTAGAATTAAAATCTGATTATAAACTCTGCTTATCATATATATCCCAGCCTTTTCTGTCAGAAGCGATTGTAACGCTCCCAAAAATAGTAACAGGGGACGCAACAAGTTATTTTGGTTGAAAGTTAGACATTAATTGTATTCTTTCCCTTATATCAGTGTATTTTCCATTTTTTTTAAAAAAGTACTTTTAAACATTTTATTAATATTAAAGAATGTAAAAATATATTATTAGAGCAGGAATTGGGAAAGAAAAGGAGACTAGGCACGAAAGATAGAAGGCACTGAACAGTTTGATTATACCGTATGGAAAGAAGTCAACAACACAACTGATAAGCAGTACATGTCTCCTTCCTGGAGACAGGAAGATGCGGAGATCCTTGATTTAAGTTGTACGTCGCACTGTCTCGATCAAGAAATCACAACAATGTTAAAGTCCAGATTAAAACAACAGAAAATCAAGATGCTCTTCTGTCATATTCAGACTTTTAAGGGCATCCACGGCAGTGAAAATCGGGTTTCTGGTACAAAATATAGATTTTTTACTTTTGAGCTTATTTTATTAAACAATCATCGAGGAATCGATTGAGCAAGGTTTTATGACATCAAAAATGCATTTGATGTGTCAAAAAGCATATTTTCCGCACTCCCCCGAAGCTATGGTTTGCAAATTTGTGCCGAAAATGCTAGATTTGCCTCTCAATAATACCTTAGTCCGTTGTACGTCGTGTTTCTTCGTCGACATTTCTCTCTGGATTACAGTCTAAATCTCATTAAATTGTGTTCAGGGTTCATAGCAAGCAGGATTTAGAAAGAACAGAAGATGTGTAGATCATATATTTACCCTCAGGAACATTATAGAGCAGTGCTCAGAATGGCAAAGACAGCTTTACATTAATTTCGTTGATTTTGAAAAGGCTTTTGACAGTATACATAGGGACAGTTTATGGAAAATACTGAGGGCTTATGGAATTCCAAGCTGCATAGTGTCAATCATAAAAAGCCTTTATGCCAACTTTACGTGCAGCATTGGGCAGAGCAACCCCTAACCTTTGAAGTGAAGACAGGAGTACGACAGGGATGCCCCTTATCAACCACTCTATTTCTAACAGTCATAGACTGGGTGATGCGCCAGACAACAGAGGGCAATCCAAGAGGAATAAGATGGACTACATTTTCTACATTGGAAGATCTGGAATATGCAGATGACATTGCACTGCTAGCACATTCACATCAACACATCCAGGAAAAAACAGAGAGACTTAATAAGTATAGCCAGCAGGTGGGCTTGAACATCAACCTAAAGAAGACAGAGGTCATGACGCTCAATGTGAGCAACCCTGAACCCATATCAGTAAGGAATCAGCAACTGGAACAGACAGATGCCTTCACATACCTAGGACGCATAGTAACACCAGACGGCGGAGCAAGCAAAGACATCAACAACAGAATGAACAAAGCAAGAACAGCCTTTTTTAGTCTAAACAACATCTGGAAGTCCTCTCAGTACAGCACAAGCACAAAATTAGGATTATATCAGAGCTGTGTGCTTTCTGTGCTTCTCTATGGCGCGGAGAGCTGGAGAGTTACAGAGAAGGAAATGTCGAAATTGTCCTCTTTTCACACAACATGCCTAAGAAAAATTCTCCGAATCTTTTGGCCGAATATCATCACCAACCAAGATCTGCTTACTCGGAGCAAGCAAGAGGACATGCACACCATCATAGCTGGCAGACGCTGGAGCTGGGTTGGCCATGTCCTCAGAAGAGACCCCGATGCCATCACAAGAACAGCTATGCTATGGACCCCTGAAGGAAAATGAAAGAGAGGCCGACCAAAAACAACTTGGCGGAGGACTGTGGAGGCTGAGATGCAAAGAATGAACCAGAGTTGGGGCACTGTACGAAGGATGGCCGCCAACCGAGCAAAGTGGAATCAATTTGTTGTTGCCCTACAAGACGCCACCAGGCGTAATGGCCACTGACTGCTTTGACAGTCGGCGGCTAAGGATCAAAGAAGAAGAAGAAGGGTTCATAGCAAATTTCTTCAAGCATTTTCCAGCCTTTTCCAGGTCCAAGCACATGATTTTCAAGGATGGGAAACTCTAATATTTTCCTCATCTAATTTTCTCAGATTTAATTATCACTTTGCTGACCAGCAATCCAGACCATTACTGTCTCCCATTACCAAGGGTGTTTGCAGATTTCTTTAAAAATAACTGGTTTTTTTTTTTTTTAAATTCATAAAAAATTGAAAAACAGATATAGGCCTTTGAAATTTTCATAGCACCATTATGAATGGTTGCTACAACCAAAAAAACATATTTTATGCAAATTGGTCACATGATCATGTCAGCCGTCTTGAATTTGTGTGGCTATTTATAGAAATTTCAGGAGATGTTTTAAAACCATGATCTTTTTCCACTTTATAGTGAATTTGTTCAATGTCAGTGCAATAAAATGTTAGGGACATGGATGGCAATAAATAAAATAAGCTTGATTGACGTATTGATTTAACGATTAACCACGTATTTCAACATAAAAGGTTAACAAACATTGTGAATAAAATGCAAAAAAAAATTTAATTTTTGTGTTTGTCTTTTTTGAATGTATTCTGCATCTGTGGCATCTGACAATGAGTGTTTTTGAATGTTTGAGTAGTTAAGTACCTCTAGCTGGAGTCTGAGCTGCTTCCTTCATTAACTGGGGTTTAAGTTGGAGCTTTAGGCCTCTGCAAGAGTCTTTGTCTGGATCATTGATAATCCTCGACTGTGTGGTATAACTTGAAGCAGGGTATCAGGCATAGAGGTACATTGCAATCTGGGCAGTACATGCAAGTCTGGCTTCTGTTCTATGCAGCCTTACACACTTTACAGTCTGTTTTGTACCTTGCCCTTTCATATTTATCAATGAAGTGGAGCTCAGTAAGTCATGTTGTTGTGACCTGTGGTTTTGAAGGTATCACATTGTGTCGAAGAATAGCAGGTTCAATAAGAGCCAGACTGACATCCTGATCTTCGCTTTGATCTTTTTTGTAGAGTTGGCAGTGTTGTAAGGTTATGTGCCCTTTGACCAGGGCAGTTTCAATTAAGAAATGATATAAAAATAGGATCTGTGTGGGTGGGGGTAGCTTGCACCTAGTTGGCCGAAGTGGTCGACACCTCCCATACTTTTGCTGTATTTTTCTGCAAGCACTGGCTTCTGAATTGTTCTGCCCTAAAGAATTTGTCTTTCTAACTGTCTTGTTTATATTATCATTGGAGTGAACAGTAGATATAAGGTTAAAATCTTTTCGTATCATGCCAGGTGACTGTCAGCATGCCTTATCTTCTGTCGCACAAAACACAGGATGATTTGCCTTTTTTAGTTTGAGTTGCTTTTTCTTCAGTGCTTCAGGAAAATGCTTCCTATTTTCAGCTACTGTTCCAAATGCACCAATCTGAATTTCTTTCAGGTCTTGAAATAAAGCTGAAGGCTGAATAAAAACTACCACAGAAGAGAATATGTCCCTTGTTGCCTATCCATCAAGAAGATCTTTCACAATCCTGAAAGTTGCCTCAACATAACCTTCATAATTTTCCTTATCAGTATCAATTTTCAATTTCATGCAGCATTATGTTTTAGCAGCAGTGAGAGCAGATAGTTTGAATCCCCACTTTGTGGCAGTTAGTGCTTGAAATATATTCCTGCCTGTGTGCAGAGCGAGGTGATTTTCTCCGTACCTATTCACTTCGTCAGTGGTCAGATCTATGGCAGTGTCGGGGAAAAAAAGTTTGAAAAAAATCAATGGACATATATTCAGTTGTGGCACCATGAACTTTGTGCAGCCCACAGCTTCCAACATTCAGTAGTTCTATGCCACGGTTCTGGTTCAGTAGCGCATTAATTTTGTCATGAAAAGCCCAATTTACATTAGGTCCATCCATAGACAGTTGGAGCAAATGTCCTAAATTTAACTATGAGCATGCATCATCAAATGCAGTCTGCATATCAAGAGCTCTAGCATGTCCAAGAAACTTTGATGTAAGATATTGTGTTTTTATCACATTTACATCCCAGAAACGAACATGGAAACCCATTTGCTTTTGCTGCATTGATTTGTTCTTGCTTTCATCAAACAGAACAATGTAACTGTTCTTGCTAAGCTGGCTCTCAAGAAGTGAGGTGAAATATGGAGCCAGTCCAAAAGAGGCCAGGTAGAAAGTTTTCCTTTCAAACAGACCAAACTGTCTGGCAATAGAACTATCAGGAAACATTTTCTGAATTTTTGTGATAAATTCCTGTATTTGAATTAAAACTATGGTGACTTTTGACTACAAACAGAGTCCAAATAATCTCAGCTCTGAGAGTTTCTTCCTTGGTCACAAATGATGTCACATCTGTAGGTCTTCTAGTAGTGTTAGACGTTTTTGACATGTCCGAGGGAGATGGTTTTGATGTTTCTGAGGGTAAAACTGCTCCTTGGGGTAGTGTTCTTTTCTGTAAAAGAAAAAATGGAACACACAAATAACTTATGAGTAGGCCTAAGCTATGTATATTTACCAAGTCAAAGTTCTAAATGCATACATAATATAGCCAAACAATATTTAACTAGAACAAAAGCTAATATATAGTAATTGGAAGGGTGAATGTATGATAATATTCTTATAATACTTATGATAAGTGAGAATCTATTAAATATCTAACTGGAATTTTCATTTATCTTAATTACAGTGGTCGGCGTCTGTGGCCTAATGGATATGAACGCAGTTTCATAATCCAGATATACCAGGTTCGAAACCTGCTGCAGGCGGTTTGGTAGCAGATCGCTTTGTGTAGATTTTTAACAATGGTATAAGCGCCGTACCGTTCAGAAAGCAATGGCAAACTACTGAATGTAAAAATTGCCTAGAAAAATCACAAACAGCCAATAAAAGCTGGGGTTGATTGCCACGTCCTGTAAAGGATAAGCAACTAACTTAATTACAGTGATTTGACAGATGTGATGTCACTTTCATGTATCGGCGGTTATTCATGTTATCTGGAATTGAAAATATGTAGGCCCATCCTAATTATAACCCTTCAGAGGTTGAACGAGATATGTCTCTTCATCATAAATATAAATAAAAAGCATTTAAAATATATTTATTTCCAAAAAATGTGAAATGAACAGTGGGACATGGGTCTGATAACAGGGTAGGCTACAGGATATGGAATCGCCATCAATTTCTATTCCTGACCATCTTAAACTGTGTCAAACATGTTCCCGTAAGCAGTTGTAAACAAAGAAATTTCATTCAAACACTATAATTTTGGCCATGGTTAAAAATAAAACTGTAAATAGGCCTACTCTGTAAATTACAGACGCAAGTACAGTAGGCCTATCTATAAACTGGACTTATTTAAATATGTTTTATAAATGAGATAAATGAATTTATTACTTACCTCAGATGAAATGAACGATTTAATACAACTTGAATGCGCAGAGACAAGTTCTTGGTGTTTTTTTTTAGTAGCCTTTGAATAACAGACGCAAGCGCTAAAAATAAATCTGTGCGTTCACATCATTAACACAAAGCGCCGAAAATGCAAAGCGCCGAAAATGCAAACCGCCGAAGACGTCTGGAAATGGATTCAGTGCGCAAAGGGAAGTAAAAATTAAATATGTTTTATAAATGAGATAAATGAATTTATTACTTACTTCAGTTGAAATGAACGATTTAATACAACTTGAATGCGCAGAGACAAGTTCTTGGTGTTTTTTTTAGTAGCATTCGAATAACAGACGCAAGCGCTAAAAATAAATCTGTGCGTTCACATCATTAACGCACAGCGTTTAACGAAAAATACAATCAATAAACGAAAAATGGACGCCAAGCATCCAACTTTCGATTCGTATTTTGTTTCCATGTCCGATGCGGGAAATTCAAGGCGTTTAGCCATTTTTCCAGCCTTTTCAAGGCTTGGAATTTTTCTCTCTCGTTTTCCAGCGTTTTCCAGGTCGCTATGAATCCTGTGTGTTCTATTACTTCACAATGGGAAGAAAAGGTACGAAAGCAAGGCTAGAACAACTTTCTGCTGCTAGAACATGTCGGCAGTATGTAATTTCTAGCAATGATGCGCCCGAATCAATGGATGAATGATAAACAAACTGATGTAGGCTTATCATCATCATTAACAAATGTCTGCATACCAGTATCCGATTGGCTTATAGTTCAAATCGCTGATCCAATAGTGCCTTTCACCACTGGCCCAAGTCAATCTGATATAAAAATGAACTTGAGTGCGAGCAAGAATGGTGCTCCTCGGAACACTATCTGTGCCCAACCTAAACATACATACAGAACCATTGGGGACATTTCTTTCATCAACAATCTGCTCACCAACGTGTGTTGCAACGCGTGCAAGCAGAGCACATTACACACAAGAACTGACAACACCAAGTCAAAGGGTTTCTCTCTCTTCCTGGAAATTGTGTGCCACATATGTGAAAAAGCAAATTCTGGAATATACACACCCGAGAGGGAACCAGAAGGCCGCGACCCTCGGGGACATGCAATCAACAAATCTGCTGTTCTTGGTGCCCTCATGTCTGGAAGGGGCCTATCTACGTTCAGCAGAGGTGCAGCATATAGTGCTGGACAGTTTTAGAGATATTTCACCCCCCAGAATGGAGTACAGGCATACCGACTTTCATCGCTTCTAGTTTCTCGCTTCGATCTTTGGTCGGTTTTCAATTATAACCACGTTTCCAAATTTTGTCACTCGCTTCGCTCTTTCATCGCATTTCATCACAACCGAGTGTCATCTTGTTTCTTTCGTCGTTCAGTCTATTTTTCTCTCGGTACGCACTGTTTTTTGAAGTTGTCCGCATTGAATCATATTTGTGATTAAACATATTAATACTGCTTATTTTTGTGATTAAAATAACCAAATTATTCATATTATATTATTTTTGTGTTTATACTGTAAACAGTTCATAGTTATTTTTGTGATAACAGTATAATGACAGTGTTCATATCGTGATTATAAAACACGTGTACGGTATTCATACTGTACTTTTTTGTGTGATTAGGCCCTATACTACTTATTTGTATGCATTAATATACTCATAATGGGTCTTAAGTGTAGTGACAAAGTTAAAAGAACTCATAAGGTTCTCAATTTGCAAGAAAAGCTTGAGCTAATCAAGCTTAATGAATAAGGCATCTCAAATGCTGAAATAGGCCACAAGCTAGGTGTACCTCGCACTACAGTTAGCACACTTGTAAAGAACAAAGCTAAAGTGTTAGAGGAAATTAAAAACGCTACACCAAATAGCCTTAACAGAGAACTTCTTATGGAAAGGAACAAGACATCAATGAGGCAAACGTCCTTGCTCTCCTTTTTCAAGACACAACCGCCACAACCAACTTCAGTCACCCCTACCTCTAACCTTTCAGATTCTGAGCCATCAACATCAGCCCCAGCCCCTGTTAGATCTCCTTCAAAGTCAGTCCCCTTCTCCTAAAAGAATTAGATAGAGTTCCTCCAGTTCTGAAGATCAGCCTCCTCAATTTTCTCCATCTGATTTTCTAAGTCTAGAATCCCACTAAATCACCAACATTCAAAATTGTACATACTGTATATATTCATTGTCTACTTACTCAAGAATAATTTTAAGGTAAGATGTTATTTACGTATTTTTTAATTTATCACTGTATTTTCTTTATTCTTATGTTTATTTCTGTTTATTTAGGTGTTGCACGTGTTCACAAGTATTATATAGTTAGTTATTTACGTTTTTTGGTGGCCCTAATGCATTTGTAAGCTAAATAAAGGCTATGCTTCGACTTTCGTCGATTTTCGACTTTTGTCAGTGCTCTGGTCCCTAACCTGTCAAAAGAGTGAGGTATGCCTGTATATTGGACAAGACAAGGCACTCGGTGAGTAAAAATGCATTTTTCTTAAAATTAACTTTTTATTAACAAAAAATTACAAAACTAACAACCTATCTGACAGACCATTATAAAATTTGGCATGTATGTAGTACACATATATATCTTTATTTGTACAGAAGAGAATTTTGATATTTTTTTTTTTTTTATTTTTTTTTAATTAAATATACATTTTAAAAAATATTTTTTTTTTAAATATTTTTTTCATACAAATACAGTGGTTTTTTTTTTTTTTAAGTCATTAAAAATAGAATTTTAAACTTATCAAAATAAGCTTCTGTGCCAATTTTTAAATTGCCAGTCACAACATGCGTGTAGATAAACGAAGAGCTCCTGAGAGAAGATAAACAACCCACCTATCTCGGAGTTACATTCGATGATAGGCTGACATGGAAGCAGCACATCAACAAGGCAGCAACAAAGGCCAGGAGGAAGTTAGCCATCCTGAGAAAACTAAGTGGAACCACATGGGGAGCCAGCGGGAAAATACTTAGTAAAGTTTACCAGCAGGGCATACGACCACACCTGGAATATGGGTCAGCTGCGTGGTGTCCAGCATCAAACACCACATTACAAGAGCTAGATAAGGTGCAAAACCAGGCGCTTAGGGTCATCACGGGGGCAATGAAATCAACGCCCATAGTGGAGATGGAGAAAATGGGGAGGATACAAGCACTGAGAGAACGCAGAGACACGAAAGTGTTAACACAGGCAGAAAAGTTCCTCTGTATGCCGAGCCATCCAATGAAGGACAGATTCCAAAACCTAGCAATGGGGCGACTGAAAAGAAGCAGCTTTATCCACCAGGCCAAACGATTTCGTAGACAAACCTCAGACCTGCCTGAAGTTAACAGCCCCCTAAAGTCTGTGCCAGAACAAACCCCTTGGAGAGAGGAGCCTGGACTACCAGTACACATCAAGACAAAAGTGAAAGGAATATTCAACAGGGATGAACAGAACAGCGTGCAACGTAGGACAGTCACTCTCAGTTTCCTGGATGATGAATACCCACAGGACCTCTGGGTCCGAGTATACACGGATGGGTCAGCACAGAATGCAGTAAAGAATGGAGGAGCAGGAGTATACATAGAATACCCAAACAACACTAGGGATACGGTCAGAGTACCAACGGGGAAATTCTGTAACAACTATGATGCAGAAGTCCAGGCAATCAAGGTGGCAACTGAGAAACTACTGAACACCAATCTCGGTCCACAGCCTGTAGTATTCCTGACAGATGCAAGATCAGCACTCCAAGCACTTCAGTCCAGAAAATTGCCAGGTATACAAGCCCTACTTTCTGAACTGTGCAACCAGCGCAGGGTCGCCATGCAGTGGATACCGTCTCATTGTGGAATACCAGGAAACGAGAGAGCGGACGGCCTGGCTAAAGAAGGTGCTGCAGACGAGCAACCGGATGTAGCAGTTACGTACCATCAGAAGAAAAAGATGATCAAATCCATCAGAAAGCCACCAACACCAACACAGGATGACTATCAAGCTATGAACAGATCAGAACAAATAGTCATTCTGCGCCTCAGAACAGGACACAACCGCCTCCGCAGCCACATGTATACAAAATTCAAGATTGGCAATTCAGCCATGTGTACATGTGGACAGGCACCCCAGACTGCGGAGCATATACTTCAAGATTGCCCCGAATATGATATATTGAGGCAAACCCACTGGCCCAGAGAAACAACACTGGAAGCAAAACTATATGGACCTCTGTATGAACTACAAAAGACAGTGAAGTTTATACAAGAAACAACATTGCAGATATAGACAATATAGTTCAAGCGAACGAAAGAAGAAGAACAACAACAACATGCGTGTGCAATTTGATAAACTTTGGACAATTGGAAACATATGATAAAATTCAATATGGCTGATGTTTGTTTTTTTTGGTTACCAAGGTAACCACATGTTTTTTAACAAAATAAACTGTAGAATTTTGTTCATGGACATAACTGTGTCCTTTGAGTATATAAAAAGTGTGAAAATATTATTAGAACAAAAGCTAGTTTTCACTCTAGTGCATGCCCTTAACATCAGATGTAAAACAAATATTTTTGTTTTTTTAATACTTTTGAATAAGTAAAATTGCTGTTAGGTATTGGTACTTTTGAATTTAATTCCGCCTTAGATGGGCTTTTACACTAGTGATGCAAATGCTGTTCAAGAAGCGAGTGAAAAATTCATACTGGAGAGGTATGTCATGGTTTTGTTGTAGTAAGTCAACAATGAAAAGAAGAAGATAAAAATCCATAACGAACATATATTCAACAGAAAAAC
Source organism: Oreohelix idahoensis (assembly GCA_024509875.1). Taxonomy (NCBI): domain Eukaryota; kingdom Metazoa; phylum Mollusca; class Gastropoda; order Stylommatophora; family Oreohelicidae; genus Oreohelix; species Oreohelix idahoensis. The sequence goes on along the minus strand of JAMPIV010020817.1, from coordinate 381,176 downwards.
ATAAAAATTCGATACATATGAATGGTAAACAATGTTATTTTTATCAAGTATAACTTCTGTAAGAAACAAATAACAGAAGGGTCAATACCGAACATTAAATAACTAAAAGTGAAAGGCCATGTGTTAATAACGCCAAATAAATAAATAAAAAAATTCAGATCTTACCATGGCAGAGATCTAAGATTTATCAAGATGCAAGATTTATCATTTCTACCACCATACTAGGATCAAACATAGCGACATTCACCAAGGCAAGTAAATTATCACCATTTGGGAAAAATAACAGTGCACACTCCAGACAGCAGGAAACAAAAAAAGCACACTCAGAGAAGACAATCAATGCAAGCGATGTTGCCCTATCATTACAACTGTTGTGGCAAAGCTATCTCGTCACGGACTTGTCAAGATCTCGTACATGCACTACTATTCTTCTTCTCGATCATTTAACATGAGTTTTTGTCCTTGTAAGTGCTCCCAATCTACCTGTCTTGGAAACATTTGTTACTGTATCCGTTTGATTATTCAAAACTTATGTTTAACTTATGTTACGGTGCACACGTTTTTAGAGATGTGCTCACTTTTACAGCACACATATTTACAACATTTTATAATCTGCCACAATCACAAGTCTTCAAATGTAGAAGATCAGGCTAGAGGGGAAAAGGGAGGCCCAAGAGGAAGGTGGATAGGAAATATGGAAATCCTCAGGAACATAGCATGACAATAACCAAAGCAAAAAACCCAGCATAACAAACAAAAATGCTTCTTCCTACATTGCCTTATGGTGTAAGTAGGCAGAAAAACAAAGGAACTGATAAACAGAATTTAACAAGCATAAATAATAATAATAATAATAAATTCTTTAAGCACCAAACACGGCGCATAAGGCAGAAACCAGTGCTCTCCAGGTTGTTCGTTGTGACGCCACTCCTCTTAGCTCTTGCACATTATTTAGGCCCAACGTTCTTACTTCTCTTATTATTGTTCTTCTGAGTGTTTCTTTTGGTCTTCATTTTTTCCTCTTACCCTCAGGAACCCAAGTGAGCGCCTGTAGTGGTATTCTGTTGTTTTGCATTCGTAGGACATGACCAATATATGACCATCGTCTTTTCCTTATATAGTCGGAGACATATTTCTGCCTAGAGTCTTCTCTTATTTGTCGATTAGTCTTGAATTCTTTCCAACTGATGTTCATGAGTTTTCTAAGACATTTGTTCTCGAATGTATTCAGCTTGTTCTCCAATGATTTTGTTATTTTCCAACTCTCACAGCCGTATGTTAACACTGAGATAACATTTGAATTAAACAGACGAAGCTTGGTATGTATATTCAATGATCGTAATTTCCAAATGTTAGATAATCTATTGAAGGCGCTAGCTGCCAAAGCAATTCTAGTATGGATTTCTCTCTTGTTGTGTCACCATCCTGAGTCATTTTACTGCCTAAATAATTGAAACTTTCAACTTTCTGTAGTTTTTCCCCGTTCAAGATGATATCAAAGGTCTCGTTAGAAAAGTTCATAGCTTTAGTTTTAGAGGCATTTATTTGGAGACCTATTTTAACCGAGAGATGACACAAATTATTTATTGCTTCTTGGGATTGTCTTGGTGTTGAACTTAAGAATGCTACATCATCTGCGAAATCCAGGTCCCCCAGGAATTTTCCATTTGTCCATTTTATACCCAATTGTTCATTGTGGGTATAGTTTCTCATAACCCAATCAATAGCTATTCCAAAAAGCAGTGGTGACATAATACAGCCTTGTTTCACCCCTGTTTCTACTGTAAACCATTCTGTATTCCCTTTATTTGTTCTAACACAACATCTTGCATTGTCATACAGCGCTTTGATTATATTCACATAAATAGTGCAATATAAAATCCATATACTATCTTTCTTTAAATATAGCTGCATTAACCACTTGTACATCAAATCTAAGATTATCAAAGATACTAGCATTGGATAAAACATGCAACAAGGAAATTTACTCAGTAGTCGTTTTCTGGAATCCACATGGTGAGAGGTTCTGAGGCAGACAGAAACATACATGGAGAAGGAAACTAGAAACAGACAAGGAAGGTATAGAGAAGACATGTAAAAGACCAAGAACAAATGGCACAGGGCACTAATGCCTGGCATATGCAAAGTATTTCAAGTGGTAAATGAAATAATACATGAAAATGTTTTTTTTATCTCCACAAATCAAAACTAAATCAGTAAGAAGATTTTTTTTTTAAATTTAATGTGATGGAGGTAAACCACTATGGTAAAACCATTTATAAAAACATAAATTATTTATTGCTTATTAAAATATGAGATCTAAAAATAAGTGCAGATGTAGAATTTTAAAATACCTATCAATTGAGAGACATTTTTCACAACACAGGCCCATCCAATTGAGAGTTAAGAAGCAATAAGAGAGACTCATTTATTATTTATTATGTAATTGTTGACAGACACTTGTAAAAGCAATTAACACTGCCATTAATGTACTTCTACCTAAGTTACATTTTATCCCTTTTACACTTGCAAACTGGCACAGACCAAAACTACACACAGCTAAACTTGCTACCATCATGTCCAAGCATTCAAGCTGGATGTTATTATGATAATGTAAAACATGCCGGACAAAATCACAGCAAAAAGGCGGAAGAGTGCATAACGAAAGGCAAAGGTTTAGAAATAGAAAAATCATTTATCTCTGCTGCCAAACTTACATAATGTGCAGCTGACTCGAGGGATTTAGTTGTCTCAGATGAGATAGTTTGCTGTATCCCATCTGGCATCTCAAACACACACTTTAGTTTTGTGTCCATAAGACTCTCTGGTGGAGCATCCTTCCACTGTCAACACAAAAAGTATAAAAGGTTTAAAAGCAATGTTCTTCCACAATTTCTATTAAAATGCATCATTATTTTATGAACGTTCATTTGTTGTTGACATCAAAATATATAAGACTTAATGCCCATATTCTGTTGTAAGAACACAAAGGTTTAGGACAATGTAAATTCTGTATGCTGATTGTTGATATTCAATGCCTTTTTTGCTTCAGTTTTTTCTTGCTTTATCGCTTACGAAGATAAAGGCAGTCCCATGGCAGAGATTGTCATTGGGAAATGAAGTGTTAGAAACTTCATCATGGAAGATCCCAGTTTACGAGGTTAAGGTGACTAGTCCCCTTCCTCGCTGCCTTTGCCTTCCCTAGTTCGAGCGCACAACTTCATACCCATTTACAGCTAGTAAACGGGTTGCCAAACAAACGATACTAGCTAATGTTTTTTTAAAATTTTTCCTCAGTTTGATAGGGCATGTCCAAGTGTCACATGCCAGTGTGCCCAGCTGCAAAAATAGGTACCAGACTATGTTCTTAAGTGTGGGAAAACAAAGGCACAAGGTCTAAGAACAACACACAAAGATAAACAACAGAACTAGTTCACCAGAAGTCAGAAGCTGTGGAAAGACATGACGGTTTACACCAATTTGCAAGGCACTAGATGTTTGTAGCAGAAGACCATAATATACTGTTCAAAAAAAGAAACGCAAAACAAAAAAAATAGCTATCCGAGGGCGCATTTTTATGAGTTTATAAGTAAAATGTGGTGCTAGGGTATATAAAAACCAGCCTCAAATGTTCTTTACAGTGTCAAATGCACGTGTTGACCTGAATTGCGTTCGTTTTTGTAATCGTTACAACGCAGTGGACAATAGTGTTTATGACGCAATTTTTGACCACAGCTCATGTTGCGCGCACGTGAAAGCAACAAAATTTGGGGTGAACACTATTCACTGACTACGCAACTGAAACCCTATAAAAGGATAACGCTACACACAAAAAATTCAGTTCATTTTCAAGCAGACATTTAAGGCATCTCTATTGATAAATTTAAGGAACATTGCTATTGGTCGACTGCATGCAGGCGAAAGTCAAGTCAGGTTGCCAGGCATCTAAACGTGCATCAGAGTACCATCAGTCGACTTTGGCACCGGTTCCAAGCCACTGGTTCAGTTGAAGACCGGCATCGCAGTGGACGACCCAGAGTGACAACAGCAGCGGAGGCTCGCTTTATTCGGCTTCGTCACCTCAGAGACAGGTTTACAACAGCTTCCTCAACTGCCCAGTCATTGCCTGCAGGACGTCATGTGTCTGATCAAACTGTTCGGACTGCATGACGCTGGACTTTGGGCACAACAACCTCACCGAGGACCTGTCCTTACGCGCCGCCATCGCCAAAATCGACTTCTTTGGGCCAACCAGCATTGTCCCTGGGCAGCTGACAATCAATGGAGACATGTCTGGTTTAGTGACGAATCTTTCTTTTTGTTGCAGCGTCATGATAGACGGCGTAGGCGAAATGAACATTTTGCCCAAAATTGCGTTGATGAAGCTCCGCCGCATGGTGGTGGAGGTGCAATGGTGTGGGGAATGATCAGTTACAACAGAAGGAGTCAATTGGTGCACATTGAGAAGGCTTGAATGCGCAACGATACGTCAATGAAATTCTTCGACCCCATGTCCTTCCACTTTTGGCTGCCCAAAGGTCTGTGTTTCAACAGGACAACGCCAGACCCCATTGTGCACGGTTGACCACGCAGTTCCTGACTGCCAACAACATTCTCACCCTTCCCTGTCTCCAGACATGAGTCCGATTGAGCACCTGTGGGATGAGCTGCATAGACGTGTTTGTCGCCGAGACGTTGCTCCAGCCAATCATCGTGATCTGTTCCAGGCAGTCCAGGAAGAGTGGGCAGCCATCCCACATCAGACGTCTGATCGCATCCATGCCCAGGAGATGCCAGTCGCTGATCGATGCAAGAGGAGGCCACACACCATACTAACGGGAAAGCCCGTATGCCAAAAAACTGTCGTGACCCAGATGCAAAACAACTGTCAATTGATTGGTTGAACCCTAAGGTATTCTTGTGTGCAATTTGAACAATTAACTCATTAAATTAAAAAAGTTATTGAATGTCAAAATTATGGCTATGTGTGTGCCTTCAGTAGCTATGCGTTTCTTTTTTTGAACAGTATAGAAGGGAGAGGTGAAGGCAAACGTGCAAGGGGAAGACAGCGATATAAGTGGGAAGATAACATCAAGAGATGGACAGGAAAGAGTCTATCAGAGTGCACCACCAAGACAAGAGACAGAAGGCGTTGGAGATCCATTACAGCCAACCTTCGTTGTGGAGATGGCAGCTGATGATGATGAGATGTTTGGAAGATGTCTGTTTGCTTGCCTGGCTCGATATTGGAAAGCAAAGAACAGGAGCAATGCCCCCTACCCATTTTGGCCATAACAGATAACTAAAGATGGTGGTGGTACATGGGGGCTACCAACCTCTTGTAAAATAAACTGCTACAGAAACCATAACAATAAGAGTTAATGATGTGCTCTGGTGCAGACGTCTTGTTAAGTGGTGGACAAGCTCCTTAATAAGTGAAGAAATGGTCAAGAATGTTCAAGATTTTACTGAAATGATTATGTGCTAAAGTATGCATCATGACTACATAGACCAAAGGGATACCACCTCAATGAACCAAACATGTCTGAGGGTGCAACAACAACTGAAACTATTTTTTAAGAATGTTCCAAAACTGTGCTGCCTTATGACACTCAGCTTAATACATCCCAAGTTAGCTTCAAATGTATATACAAATGTAACAAAGCAGGGGGCCTTCAATCATGAGGTATTGCACTTTACTCACCAAATTGTCTTGGTTATCAATAGCATGGTCGGGTGCAAACATAGACTGCACCATGAACTTATGCTTGTTCTTTTCACTTGGATCATAGTCAAATGGCTGCAGCATCACTTGAAAGAATAACATTAGGAGAAGAATGTTACACAAGTGACCAACAAATGTGCTTTGTTAGAAACTATAAGTAGAAATGATGTTTCTTTTTGGTTTTAAGTAAAGAAATAGAAAGGTAGCAAAATAAAAGGTAAACATTAAGCCAAACCATGTTTTACAAGGTGACTGACTAATTTGAAGTTTTGAACGGTGCTGGCAATCTCACCATGTAAAATAAATTGCCACATAAACTACTGTTACAACAACATGTAACTGTTTTGTGCAGGCTTCCTGCAAGACCAGCTGCAGTGGTGACTACATGCTACATAAGAAGCACAAAACAATATGATGATGCTGATTAAGCCAAATCTCCTGGCAGTAATGGTGCAGGAAGAAAATGAATCAGCTCATCACTTAACAATGAAAGGTTTCTTCAATATTATGTAACTGTCCTCATGCTCATTTGATGCACATGGGCGTCTGCCATTCACTTGGCTGTGCTGAAGATGATCAAGAGTGTTGCTACATATGTACATGACCTTCCTGTTAGAAATCTCACTTGTTCCTCCTGGAGTTTTCCATTTAAGACTTTTTTTGTACGTCAGTTGGTCAGAATTTTTCCTATCATAGTCGATAAGAGTCACACTTTGCCAGTCACTGTGGCGTGACAGAATGGCAGGAAGATTTAAAAACAATCAAGGATTTCGAGACATTTTGCAAAAATTCATATGCTAAAAATAAATATGAAGGTGATTTTCTAATTATTTTTTTTTTAATTTCTTACTTGTGATATAATATTGGAAATACATGTATAGAAACCCGTAGAACTTTCCAGATTTTATTAAGTAATATAACTTATTTTACATCAAATAGATTTTAATGATAATAAAAAATTGTCAAAAATGATGCAATTTAAAAAAAAAGAAAGCACTGCTAGGAGTTTTTTAAGGCATTTCTTATCAATAAAAAATTTGGTGTTGCGTGAGCAAATTTTCATTCCAAGCATGCTGCCCATAGAAAAAAGTTTGGGAGCCACTGCTGTATCCAGTCATAATCAATTAAGGGGAGGTTTCACCCATATTTTGGCATTTTGTTTAAAAATTATCATTTTAACAATATTGATGCTACAGTTTAGTGTCACCATTTTTCTACCTAATACAGTAGAACTCCATTTATCCGAACCCCATGGGACCGAGCATCGTTCGGATAATCAAATGTTCGGATAATTGGATTACATAATGTATCAAGTACATGTACACATATTTCTAAAAATAATTAACCATCACAAGGAAAATACACTATAAAACATATTTACTTGTACTGTAATAATAATACCCACACTGTATTAGATCACTGTATCACCAAAATCTTTTATTACACTGCAGTGCATGTACTACTTGTATTAATTATTTTTGTTAAGAAAGAGAAATGTTTTCAAAATAACATTACAAACGATTCAAAACCAGGCGCAACTTACGTATACATGTACTTGCACAGATGTAGCCCACTATTTAAAATAATGAGGAATCCTCTTTTGCACCAAACTGGATAGTCTCCTTTTGGCTACTAAGTCCCGCATTCTCTTCAACAGCAGAAGCTGTGTAGGACAGCTGTCATCTTCTTGCTCGTACCAAGCCATCGCTGTTTCTAGTGCTATAAAGGCCTCTTCAGGACTTGGTCGACGTTTTGGTTTTTCTTCATAATCTACAAGTACATCGTGTACTTCTGAGGAGTCTTCATCATCGGTCACTACATGTATTTGGTTTTCTTCTTGCACAAAAGACAAAATTTCTTCGTCATTCAAAAACTGAAAACCAGAATCATTATCATCTTCTAGCCACATGTGTGCATCATCTTTGTCACAGTCCGAAAATCCGGGCATTGCTTGAAACAGTTCCACAACTTCATTTATACAATCATCATTTGTGTCCACTGCAGTAGTTTCATTTCCTCCTTTTTTCCCAAGCAATCTACTCCAAGCCTTGTTGAGATTATCTTGTGACAGTGTGGTCCAAGCATCAGCTAACATATAGCAGCAGTCTTTGAGATTAAGCTTTTTGGAAAACGCCACCACACTTTCTTCATCTTCAGCCAACAATAAACGACGCAGGACTTCCTTCTTGTACATCTTTTTAAGCTTTGCTATAACACCCTGATCCATTGGTTGAATCAGTGCTGTTACATTGGGAGGCAGAAAAATTACTTTAAAATTTGCATCAACTGCATTCAATGTATCCGTCTCTGGATGAGATGGTGCATTGTCCAGTAGAAGAATTACTTTTCCAGTTTTCTTTTCTTGTTCTCTCAACCTCTTCACATTTGGGATGAACTGATTTGTATACCAATCAAGAAATATTTCACTATTCATCCAAGCACTCTTCTGTGCTTTGTAACACAATGGGAGACATGTCACATTCTTTAAACAACGTGGTTTTTTGGCTTTGCCGATCATTAGCACCGGTAAACGATGACTTCCACTGGCATTCGCGGCTACCAAAATTGTTACTCTCTCTTTGCACTTTTTAAACCCAGGGGCAGCTGCTTCGCGCTGAGATGCAAGTGATTTTTGAGGCAATGATTTCCAGTATAAGCCAGTCTCATCGGCATTATACACATCATCGAGTGAATAACCTTCTTCTTCCAAAAAAGCCAAGAAAGTTTCTTTAAAATTTTTAGCGGCAGTTGCATCGCTAGATAAAGATTCCCCTTGAATCTCCAATTCTCGTATGCCATGATGAGATTTAAAGTTTCTTAACCATCCCTGGCTAGCCTTAAAGTCAGGAGGACCGTCAAGTTGATTGTTGAACTGAAGTGCCTTTTCACACAACAGAGAACCAGAGATAGGTTCCCCTTTGCTTCTTCTTTGCACAAACCATATATACAAAGCCTCTTCCAAGTTCACATCTTTCGCATTTCTCATGGTTTTACGTTTCTTCGACCCATTTTCACTATCAAATTTCGATGCAAAACTCATAATTTTATCCTTGTTACTTTTGATGTCAGAGACGGTAGCTTTCCCAACATTGAAAATCCTCGCAAGTGAAGACACAGTTTCACCTTGTCCTAGTCTCTTGATAATTTCTGTTTTCGTTTCAATTGACAAAACATTGCGGTTCCTTTTATATGCTTTAGGCCTACTGGAAGGTGCCATATCGCACAGAGAAATACTTGTACACCAAAATTATTCTGCTGTAGTAGCAGACACAATTATTTTAAGTTGAACTGTCTGTTTAGCCAGTGTTCTACCTAGAACGCACACGTACTTTGGATTGGTAAACCAGATATTAACTGACTTTATGATCTAACTGACTTCCTGTACGTAAGCGACCGACCATTAGCCATCCCATTCTCTACAAATTGTTCGCACACATTTGAAGTTTGCCGCATCAAAAGATTCAGAATTTTAGTCTAACGTGACTGTGGCATCTGATTTTTTTTTTTTTTTTTTCTGGAAAAAGTGTTCGGATAATTGGATGTTCGGATAATTGGGGTTCGGATAAATGGAGTTCTACTGTACTATGTTTTTTATTGCAGTTTTCAGCTTAAAAATATTTTTAATTAATTTTTCAAATACGTATGTTCAGCCACAAATCAGCTAATTATATATGCAAAAAATTTATTTTGTTATAACTTTTTTATTTATTAACATATTTTAATAATTTTTTCGGTATTTAGTCCAGCTAGGGCATTAGATTGAAATTTTTAAGTTATGAACCTTAACATAAAATTTCATTGGCTGAAACTTCTCATGAGGGTCAAAAATCGCGAGCTTCAACCAATCAGAATCAAGCTTACATTGGGTTAGACCGACTGGAATGTTTACATCTTACACGCTTCCTGTAGCATTGCGAAGTCGAATTTGCGAGATTACTGTCAGATTTATAGTGATTTCTTATTTAATAAAATGGATTATATTAATAAATCAACAGCATCAGGTAAAAGAAGGAAGGATAGGCCCATTAAGAGGAAAGTTAGAGGTAACAGGTATTCTGGTTCTCTTAAACAACCGAAAGTCACAGCCACATGTCAGACAAATGAACTATCGTCAAACTGTCATTCTCAGCCTGCTGAAAGTAAAACTCTAAACAAATCTGCATCATTTTGCAAATTAAATAGTGTTACTTCCACAGCTGTGAAACACACTGATCCTGAAACTATTGATGGATACAGAATTATCAGCATTGAAAGCATCTTGGAGTTTGTTAAACAGTTCCCATGTCCAAAGTGTTTGACATCACCTGTCACTATGAGCAGTGAGCAGAACCAGTTTACAGAGTCTTTATACACAGTGAATGAGACTCACTATGGCCTGTCAAGCTCATTTACTTTCACTTGTATATTTTGTTGTTAAAGTTTTCAACTATCTTCATCTGCTGAAAATATAAATTTAAGGTTCCAGATGTCAATGTTTAGCATAGGAATAAACAAAGAAAACAGTAAACGTTTTCGGACAAATATGAATATGCCTCCACCAGTAGCATCAGCAACACACAGTGAGTTGAAAAGGAAAATTTTGCATGCTACAAAAAGATGTGCAGAAGAAAGTATGGAGTCTGCTGTCAGAGAATTAAAATCAGATGTTAAGACAAATGAAGTTACTGTGTCATGTGATGGCACCTGGCAACGGAGAGGCTTCTCAAGTAAAAATGGCATAGCAACAGTTCTGTCTGTGAACCCAGTGAGAACAGCAAAAGTTGTTGATGTAGAAATTTTGTCCAATTACTGTGATGCTTGCAGTAAGGCTAGAAAGAAATACAAAACAGATGAAGAATTTGCAGTGTGGATGACAGGTCACAAATCATGCCAAAAAAATCATGAGGGTGTCTCTGGTCTGATGGAATCAAATGGAATGATTAATATTTTTAGAAGATCTGAGGAAAAACATGGTTTGAAGTATGTAAAATATCTTGGAGATGGGGATTCTTCTTCTTCTTCTTCCTCGTTCATCCTGAAAAGGACGTTGGTTGCGTTGTGTCTGTTTACACCGGAGCTGCGATATCTGCGCCTTTCGGCCGACACATCCGACTTCAGCACGGCATTTTTTGGGACCGGGTTTGCCTTCCCTCTTCGATCCCTACTCTCTCAGCCAGACTGCAGTGATGCAGCCTGTTTCCAGGACCACCACATGGAGGTGGAGAAGGGTCTTGGTCAGCTGACCCTGACGGTGGAGTAGGATCTTGGTCAGCTCTGGTTCGCTGACCCTGACGCAAGCAGTCAAGCTATAGGAGATGGGGATTCAAAAAGTTTTTAATCTGTTGCTAAGACAAAGCCACAAATATATCCTGGACTTCAAAACGAAAAATTAGAATGCTGCGACCATGTCAAATAATGCAATTTAAAAAAAAAAAACCACTGCTAGGAGTTTTTTTTGGTTTGTTTTTGAAGGCATTTCTTATCAATAAAAAATTTGGTGTTGCGCGAGCAAATTTTCATTCCAAGCATGCTGCCCATAGAAAAAAGTTTGGGAGCCACTGCTGTATCCAGTCATAATCAATTAATAGATGAAGTTGTCTGTTTCGGCTTTTGTATTCTATATCTCCCATGATTTGCCTTGGTGCTTTGTTTGAAGCTCCCTATTGTTTATCATAAAAATATTGCTTGGTAGAATTGTCTGCACTGTTTGTTGGTGCATAGCATTAGATTATGTATGGTGATTCTTGTTCCTTTTGCTCATAATCTTGCTGTTATCATTCTTGATTCTGGTATCCATTCTATCAGTGCATTTTCTGCTTCTGCTGGAACCATAAAGGCAACCCCCTATATGTTTGTATGTTCTCTTGTCTTCATGTATTGAAGATATGATGCTTTCTCCGGCATTCTATGTTTTGTGTCTTGCTCCATTCTATTGCGTCTCTGCTGGTCCCAAGAGTTTTATATTACAATGTCTCATTTCCATAACCACTTGTGCATTTCCCAGTTTCCTTCTTACATTCCATTAAGCAATTCTAGATCCAGCCATTATGAACACAAGAGAAGCCAGTGCCCAGGACTCCAGTACCTGGATTTCATCAAGCCTTGTCATTCACTTGAGCTTATAATTCTTCAAGACTTGGGCTGGTCGTTATCACGGTCAGTTTCTGTAACATATTTATTTTTCTGGGCTTGTGTTATCCACTCCAGCCCATCTCCTAAAACCAGAGTATTGTTTTTGCTCTCTTTGTTTGATCTCTCTCTATAATGTGACCTTTAACAGGGCCTCATTGATTTCAATCATATTCTCCACAATGCATAAACAATTCAAGATGAAGCAAAACGTGACATATATTGAGCATGAATACTTCTCATATTCATCTTTCCAAAACCTTATAAACAAATGACCTCACTTCTAAACACACAGGCTGAAATGCACAAAAGATGCTCCTTATTTTACCTAATGTTCAAGTCTACAGAGCTATAACTATTCCGTAATTCACATTTGGTTTACTAAAGGAAAATTAACCTTCACAGGATTATTGAATCAGCTAAACACATTACCTGCAACAGATATGGATTTTTGTGGATCCAGAATGCCACTGTTGGGGCGAACACAGTATCGTTTTGGGGCTGTTGTCTTGACTTTGAAGCATATCCGCTTATCTGTGGGATTTGTAAGCTTTAAATCTGCTGTAACAACATCTGTAAAAGGCCCTAAAATAAGATGGAAAGAAAAACTTTCATAAAATGTTACTGATTGCATAAAGTCAATACGATAGTGATCTGCTGTAAGCCACTGTTGTTTGCATCTTTATAACAACAAATACTTAATTATCTCTTCATTCAATAACCTTAAGCTCCGTGTTGTAAAGGCATCCAAACAGACGATGCAAAGTTTTCCTGGTACTGTGCCACATATTCAAGTTCTTTTCATGTCTTCTTCAACTTTTTTTTTAAAGTCTGCCCCCCATTTCAACTCTAGATTGAACGGGCAGCACTTTGCCAAAACGAGGCAAAATGTTATTTCTTTTTTAAAAATCTCTCCAATTATCAATATCCAGTTCCCCCCTCCCCACCCCTCATAAACAAACTATTGGAATGACAGATTCAGCCACATTAAGTCTCAGCTTTTGTAACTGTCCAGTAATAAAAGAGACAAACTAGACATCTGCCCTATTGCTGTATTATGTCATGACATTTTAATCCGTAGTTCCCAGGGACAAAGAAAGAATAGGACTACTGTAATCAGAGGGAGAAGGTGGTGACGAGTGTAAAGGAATATGATGATGATGATGACAGTTATCACATTTGATTAACATGCTGGTTTTTACCATTTTCAAAATAATGGCAAAGCTTATAAGTGTGCACACGCTTTTCTGAACAGAACATAATTATTAAATACCAATCTTTTGAACCATAATTCATACCATTGTTATCATATTTAGCGAACAAACAAATATGAAGTGGTTAAGAGATATGAGCTGAGTGGTCAGCGCACTTGCTTCAAGTCAGGGAAGACTAAGGCAGCTAGGGAACGTCTCGGCCACCCTACCCCACAAAGCTGACACACAGTAAAGTGAAGTCTCACACACTTCACTGCCTACAGATGTATCTGTTATGGACTCATTTTAAGGGACATGACAGATGCAGTATTGCATTCCCAATTTGCTTGTGATCTCCTGGCAAAACATTGACAGCCTGGGCTTGTATATACCTTGTACTAGAATAGAGGAATTGTATATAGCATACACACACAAAAAATGCAATTTTGTGTTAGATATAAAAATAACAAACCATTGTTCTATGTAAACTGTCAGGAGAAAGCAATGAAGGAATGGTTAGGGATTTCACATACTTCCTGCCCCCCCCCCCTGTTTCCCTTGACTTGACTGTCATTATGTTATGTGCTGAAACCTGGCAGTCAATCAGAACTGAGACTGAACTTTCAATGGAGGTAATATCTTTACTAAATCGTGATTCACAAGTTCATAAATCTGAAGACAGATCTTTGCTTTAACATATGTTCATAGAGTTCAGGATCACATATGCAATTTGGGCGTTTACACTGCGCTTTGAAAGTCTCATTATAAAATGTTTTTATGGTTGCCAGCCAGGTATGAGAATAATATGCCCCATTGTTATCAAAAGTGTTGACATCACACAAGGCAATAAAATTTGCATGCTCATTTCCATGCTATTTCTCAACTCAAATATTTTTTTTTTAAGTCATTCCTTATCCTTACTGCACCTGCGTGACACCATGACTCACCTTCAGAGGTCTTATAAAATGTAATTATTTATTGTAGGCCTAACTTGAACACTGCTACTGGCTGCTTTTCTGTTTCACTAACGGTGACATTTTGATTCCGCTTATTCACTGGTGCAAAATGAACAACAGACCTGCTGTTGATAATGTTTCCAAAACTGTTAAGATTTTCACACATAGTAATTTCAAATTGTTATCGGCCTTTGAGTTAAGATTCATTAGGCCTAACAAAAAGAAAAGAAAAAAAGAATGAATGTAGTTTGCTTTCAATCCATGATGATCTGAGCTGATGCAATGCAAACTAATCTGCCACAACAGTATCAGTGAGCTACAGCACTATAAATAATTAATTTCACAGCACAAAGCGCTGGTGGCAAACAGGCAATACCATGACACTATGCGCATGAAAAAATGGCATAAGGTTTTCTCTGCATGTCTGTGTTCTTGTGGTGAAGATTGTGCTTTCAACCTAAACTGAAGCCTGCTGATTATTTCAGAGCCCCTCTGTCAGTCACAGAACTTTTATGCAGCACTGGCAAACACGAAGCCCTGAAAAGGACCACAAGCGTCCAACATCTAGCATGAAAATTCCCTAAAAAGGGCTAGTCATGAAAAGGACTGATAGTATACCAAAGGAACAGGAGAACTGATCTGTGACACATGGATTTTATGTTTCAGGTCTCTTATAATATTAGCCATGCAGGAGGAAACAATTACGTGTTTACTACTTAAATGTTGGATTTCAGATTTAAATACACGTGCGTAACTGTAACTGTCTTTTTTTTCTTGTTGAGGTGATCACTGGCCCAAGACAGTATACATGTTGTTAGATGTGTAGTGCGAGCGTATGATGAATTGAGTGTGGGTGCGAATGAAGGCGCGAATGTGTTTAGGCTCGTATAGATGTAGATCCTGCAACCCATACTCTCACATGCAGTAATCAAGGATGCTTTGACACTGCAGGCATGTTTCAAGACATTTATTGACGGGAACACACATAATATCAACAGGAACAGTCAGTGTAACAAGGTCATGCTGACCTGACATCGATAGGTATACATTTGGCATTCAAAAAGGTAAACATCAGAATAGACGTGCATGGTCAATAGCAAAGTTCTTCAATAATGACAGTTCGTAACGTCGCCCTTGGCGTCTCTGACTAAACGCGTCAGATGCCTTAGTTACTATGACACACAGGTGCAACTTGGCACTCCCCGCCAATTGCACATATCAGGCTGTAGTACAATAGCCGAAAGCACAGGCCTCGTCCTGACGTCGGCCGTGTACTTCTGTTAAATAGATTATCATCAACCCTGCAGTAATACTTATTGTAGATAGAAGTTCCGCCAATCTGCGGCTCCCACAATATATCTTCGTCACTGGATTTCTGGACAATATAAGACTAACAGTCTTGGATGGCTACCTCGAGCACAAATATATAAGTTCTGAAATGGCGGATCAGTGAGCTGCTGTTCACCCTAGGTAATCCTTTACATGTTCTGCCACCGAAAAGCGTAATAATGCATAAAGGTCGGTATTACCTGGAAAATGAATCCTCAGAACTAAACAAGGAATTCTGTCGTCATCCCGACGCACAGAGATTCACTGGGGAAAACTGCCATAGCAGTTACTTCGAAGATTCTCCCCGAAAAACAATGGACTCTTGGTCCCTTCAGAAAAAACAGGACCTCCCGGCTTCCCGGAAGTATATCTCACTCCCGCTTAAAAAACCTTCCCATAGGCCTACGCCGAACTGTCAACCTCTGACCCTAAAGGTCAAACACAATGAATGAATAAACAAGGGAAGACAACCCCTAATCAACCTGACATCGCAGGTAAAGACACAATTATACTTATGATACAAACATAAGCAAATAACTTGACAGATGACTCCGTCGAAAATGACAGCAACATTACTACCACCCCCCTGTAAAAAAAAAATGCAATTTTTTTTTTTTTTTTTAATATGTTCATGAGCAAGATAGCACCAGTATCACTTCTGTGCTCATGCAAACAATGAACCTAATATCAGGTACAATAGAAGAGGGTACAAATCATCTCCCAACATAGGAGAAAATATTTCCTTTAAGCCAAACAAACTAAGGGATACCATTCAAGAAACCTAAGTTGCTGGCAATACCAATCATATATCAAACATTACTAAATAATATAATCATAGCAATATACAAATGTCAATGCTATTTTAGCAACATATCACTGATGGATGGACAAAATGAAATTTGTTAAATTATCTAAACATCATCCAAATACATTTGTATTACAACATATTATGATATTAAGGACAGACCTAAGTCTGAAAATATATCAGGAAAAACTAGGACACAAGATTTAACTGGAATCATGTGGGCATCTAGACAATATGTCCGCCATCACATTATCCGAACCACGGATAGCTCGCACCGTGAAATGGAAAGGCTGAAGAGCAATAGCATAACGAGTAGATCTCGAGCTCTTCAAATCCTTACTTTGCATAGCCGTAAGAGCTTTTTGGTCGGTTTCCATAAAGAAATGCGCGCCCAGAAGGAACCTTTGTAGCTTAAGAATGGACCAAACCATAGCCAACAATTCACGGTCCAAAACCGAGTAATTCCTTTCTGCCGTATTCAGCTTCCTAGAAATATACATTACAGGATGCAGAGTTCCTGAATATTCCTGCATTAGTGCCGCTCCAATGCCAGTGGAAGAGGCATCACTACGAAGGACAAAAGTCTTATCAATCGTCGGTAGTCTTAAGATAGGATGAGATGAGAACAAATTCTTAACCTGATCCAATGAAGATTGGCATTCTTGGGACCAACGCACCATATTAGGAGAACCTTTTTTCAATAACGTTGAAAGTGGTGCCATAATGGAGGACAGATTCTCAATGAATCTTCCATAGAATTGTATCAATCCCAATAGACTACGCACTTGCTTTTTTGTCTTCGGAACCGAGATATTTAATATCTTTGAAATGTTTTGGTCCTCTGTCTTCAACAGACCATGACCAACTCGATGACCTAGGAAGGAAATTTCACTAAACCCAACAAAAGCTTTAGAGGGTTTAGCAGTCAATCTATGCTCACGTAGAGTAGATAGCAATTCCTTTAGACCCACATAGTGTTCTTCCCAAGTATCGCTGAAAAGACAGATGTCGTCTAAATATGCAATGACATCTGCACGATCTGATAGAATTCGACGCATCATGCGCACGAAAGTCGCTGGGGCGTTCATAAGCCCGAAAGGCATAAAATTCCATTGAAACAGACCCCTAGGTGTCGAAAAAGCAGTGAGAGGTTTGGCGTGTTACGTCAGTGGGACTTGCCAATAACCTTTCGACAAGTCTAGTTTAGTAAAGAATTTAGCTTTAGAAAGTCTAATAAGTAGATCATCTAATAACGGCATAGGTTCAGCATCGAACTTCGTAACTTGATTTAATTTGCGATAATCAACGCAAAGACGTATGTTATTGTCTTTCTTTCGAACAATAACTATTGACGAAGAATAAGCTGAAGTGGATGGTTCAATTATTTGTAGTTGAATCATTTCATCCAATTCTTTCTCGACTTGTGCTTGAAAATGAATAGGTATTGGGTATGGTCTTACTCTGATCGGATTACGATCAGTAAGTATGATGTCATGTTCTATGACATCTGTGTGTCCAGGAATGTCGGTAAGGACATCCTGATATGATTGTAACGTAGAGGATACTTGACGTTGTTCCTCAAAAGACAAGTTGGAGAGACTGTAACGTCTCTCCACGATTCCGTTGAAGTAAGTGGAATCGCAGGAAGAGGTAAGTTCACGTCAGAAAAAATAGTTTCCTCATCCTGTATAACAGACAGGGATGAGATGTGACCATGTTGAACTGGAGAGTCGTCCGTCGCCTGGAAAATAGGCTGTAAATAGTCTGGACGTTCAATAAACTCTGTTAGCATATTTATATGGAAGGTTTTATGCCTTCCATCCACATCGACAATATAGTCGACATCAGAAATTTTCGAGACTATAGTGTATGGACCCTTCCAAGAAATGAGAAGTCTATTCTCTCTTGAGGGCAGTAAGACATATGCTTTGTCTCCAGGACAAAGTTGACGTAGGCGTCTTTTCTTATTAGCAAATCGCCTAGCTTTTTCTTTCGCAAATTCGGAAGATGAAGTTGCTAACCTGCACGATTCGATAATCTTTTCTCTAAGAGCTATAACATATTCATATGACGATTGTGTATCATCGTCAATATTATCGGAAGTTATCAAATCGTGTAACAAGGACATCGGCCCGCGCGGTTGCGCGCCAAAGACAAGTTCGAAAGGAGAAAACCCTGTATGCTCGTTGGGAACCTCTCTATAGGCAAAGAGGACTGCAGGTAAAACCCTGTCCCAATCTTCAGGATGATCCTCCGTTATCTTGCCAAGTAAGTTCTTTAGTGTCCTGTTAAGACGTTCTACCAATCCATTGGACATTGGATGATAAATACTACTGAGAGACCTTTTAATGTCTAGCGTAGCCATTACCTGAGACATAACGTCCGAAATTAACTGAGTGCCGTGATCCGACAGTATTTCTCCGGGGAATCCCAGACGAGAAAATACGAGCCAAAGAGCATCAGCGATATCGACAGTTGATATGCTCTTCAGAGGAATAGCCTCTGGCCAACGCGTGCACATGTCCACGCAAGTGAGGATAAATTGGTGTCCTCTGGCTGACTTAATTTTGAACGGACCAATGATGTCTATAGCCATTTTCTGAAACGGCCGAATCGGAATATCTGCAGCCTGAATAGGAGCAGCATGTCTCGGACCCCTAGACTTGACCTCTTGACAAATTTTGCAAGATCGGCAATAAATTCGGATGTCTTTATTCACGAATGGCCAAAAGAAAGACGCAAGGACTCTAGTTTTAGTTCTGGAAAAAACCCATGTGTCCAGCACACTGAGAATCGTGTGCATGCCGAAGAATTAAGGCTCTCATACACTTAGGCACAAGAATTTGCGAATGCATAGACTTGTCCGAGTTTTGTACCATTCGTACCAATATACCATTCTTCATAGTAATATACGATTTGTGATTCGTATTTTGATTGGGATCCCCTTTCTTTGCAAGAAGGAAGTATTTCTTCAAAGAAGGATCCTCTTCTTGACGTTTAACAAACGAGTCATGGGAAATCACCAAGTGCTCGTCTTGGCTATCAACTTCATTACTATTATCAGATGAAGTTGGGGGATTAAGAGCTTGAGCTCTTGTCATCACTGCATTGACCGTTTGAATGTTTTTTTCTTCCCAACTAGAAATTTGTTGCGGGGTGCATTCCTTAACCCCATGAATACGACCGATTATAAGATCCGCAATAGGATTAGGAAGAAGACATGCATGGACATCTCCTGTGAAGAAAGGAGTGTCAATCCTAATAATAGCAGTAGGATAGCTTTCCATAGTACCACCAAATGTAACACATTTGATTGTTTTTCCCAGTGGCACAGCAAGGATCTATCAGAGACTCCTTAACCCCGACGGTAGTACATCCCGAATCGAAAAGTACTGAGACTAGCCTATCATTTATTAGACCTTTATCTAAGATGAGAGATCCTCTCCCATCATGCGCAACTGTAGCAGGTAGAGCAGGAAGAGGGTGACCACAACTTAGCGTAGATACAGTTGATGAGTCAAACAATGTTAAGCATTGGGGGCATTCAGTTGCTCTCCCAAAATCGAAAGCACAACCAGTGATAGCCCTAGAGTTACCACTATCATTTACTGTATTACAGGCTCCATCAAACTCTTGTTGCGCAGAGTTTGCCTGTTGGTAAGGTCTTTTCTTGTTAAACCTAGGTCTACCTCGATTATCATTTCCCCTGTAATTATTTTGACTATCATTTCCCCTGTAATTATTTCGACTATCATTTCCCCTGTAATTGTGATCATATTGTCTATTGTACTCATCATTCCGGTTTGAATCCCGGTTTCTAAATTCACCATCGTCATAATCTTGACGTCGAGAATGATTACCTCGAAAATTTGAATAGTTATTATTTGGATAGCCTTTGCGAAAGTGTCTCAAATTATTACCACTAAAATTACGAGAACTACCATCCTGTCTCCACTGCATAGACGAAGAACCATCATGTGTTGGATTACTCCGCTTCTGAGTGTAATTTTGATTACTTCCCCTATTCCAATTTTGTTGAGCACCCTGAAATTTTTTTCTGAAATTAGGGCCATATGGTATTGCCGAAGCAGCTGGCAACCCTTCTTTCACTTTAGAATTGCTAACTGTAGCATGGGGATGTGCTGTGGCATACTGACAACAGTATTCCTCCATTTCTTTTAAGTTTTTAGGCTTACGCTCATGAAGGAATGCAAGAAAAGAATCATTAACAGATGACAAAACCTTATCTCGCAATAATAAGTCCATTAGACCTCAACCCATATGTTTATTCTCGCAATTTAATCCTACTAACAAACTCCCTTGTCGTACTCGAAGTTGTTTGCTGAGCACCCGTACTCGCCAATTTCAATTTCTCTAACTCCAAAGTTGCGAGTTTTTCATCAAGTTCCATCTTCTGTTTTCTTTCCTCATGTTCCATTTTTCTGATTTCAGCCTCAGCTTTCCTCTCCTCTGCAGCAGCTTGAGCTTTCCTCTCCTCTGCAGCAGCTTCTTTGTCTAATCTCTTCTGTTCCGCTTCTTTGTCTAATCTCTTTTGTTCCGCTTCTTTGTCTAATCTCTTTTGTTCAGCTTCAAATCTCCTTTCCTCCACCTGCATCTGCAATTTCTTTTGTTCAGCAGCAATATTAGCTTCTCTGTCTAGCCTTTTTTGTTCCGCCGCAGCTTCTCTTTCTAATCTTTTCTCTTCAGCCTGAGCTTTTTTCTCTTCTGCAGCTAATGCTTTGTCATACTGAGCAACAGCCCATTGTTCTAACTGTTGACCAGTCTTATCAAGGGCTCTCCCTTGTGTAATAAAGTAGTCCAATGTAGACATCTTGTCTACTGAGATCAGTAACTTGAAAAAAAAAATTAAATAAATTACCTTATCCCACTTCAATGGGAGACAAGTCTGAAATGCTAGACTTGTATACTCACTTCACTTTATTTTACTGTCTTAGTCTTAGACAAAGACTTTGTATGTTCCTCTTGTTTATAATGTACCCAAAAAATCACCTGAGTACCTGTGGAAAAAAAATTCCCTTATATCCCACTCACTATGGGCACAAGTCTTTTTTATAAAGAACTTGAATATGTATTTCACCTTGTCTCAATCTTTGTAGATAACAAGTCTTTTATCAAAGAACTTGTATAAATATCTTATATAATAATATTTAACAAACTCTATATGAAGAGTCTACCTTATCAATAATATCAAAACATGACCAAGTATGTGTATGTAGACTGTGCATGACAGTAATGTAGTACAACCAAAAAAAAAAATACAAAGACAAAGATACAAAACAATACAAATGGCAACACTGTTTTAACCAAAAATGTGTAGAGAAATACACAAGAAAGGAGAGACCTACAGAATACAAACAAAACAAATCGACAATCAAAACTGAAAAACAGACAAAATATTACAAAAACAATGTTAAGTACAATTACATCACAGCTAACATCAATAGCGACCAATTGTCACTAGCAAATTTCCAAATTAAGAAAATTTGCACCTACAGAACGCTTACAGTAAGCCTCGATCAAGTGGCATATTTACCGTAAGACCCACCAACCGAAAAACCCGCAGAAAAATACACAAAACAGTAGAAGTGACATAAACATATAGCAATCAATTTCAATGTGTTGCAGAACAAGTTCAGTCACAGCTGAAACTAAAATAAATTTCTTGCTCCTTGCGAACACAGAAACGAAATGTCAAACGCGCACTGAACGTCAAATCCACTGTAACATAAAGTGGTATTCACGAACCAAAGTTACTATGACCTTCTCAAATTACGCCTTGCACATTGAATGTTTACAATTTCCACGTACTGTTTACAAACACTTGACCTCCAACAATGTAGCTTGAATGCTCTGACCTAGAAAAGTCTGTTGTTGAATGAAACGTGTAACAACCAGCAGTACTGTTTACAATAGGAACCCGCCTTCTATGCAGTTATGGTCCACGTAGCAAATGCCTAGTAGTTAACTTCAGTACATGTCTTGTTATGCTTTATGTAGCATTATAATATAAATGCTCGTACTGTTTATTTGTGTCAACCGTTGATGACCTATATCTGTCCTGTAGTAGCCAAAACTTGCAAGTGTAGAATTAGCGCTGTGTGTTACGGCTGTCCCGTGTGTAGCTTAGACCCACAGATCAGAAGTGTAATGTGTACTTGTCCTTCTTGTAACTTTCTCGACAAAACTGGAGACATCATACATGTAACAGCCAACCAGGAATGTAAATTTCTGGATCCATAAATGTCAACAATAATGTCAGTTCGTAACGTCGCCCTTGGCGTCTCTGACTAAACGCGTCAGATGCCTTAGTTACTATGACACACAGGTGCAACTTGGCACTCCCCGCCAATTGCACATATCAGGCTGTAGTACAATAGCCGAAAGCACAGGCCTCGTCCTGACGTCGGCCGTGTACTTCTGTTAAATAGGTTATCATCAACCCTGCAGTAATACTTATTGTAGATAGAAGTTCCGCCAATCTGCGGCTCCCACAATATATCTTCGTCACTGGATTTCTGGACAATATAAGACTAACAGTCTTGGATGGCTACCTCGAGCACAAATATATAAGTTCTGAAATGGCGGATCAGTGAGCTGCTGTTCACCCTAGGTAATCCTTTACATGTTCTGCCACCGAAAAGCGTAATAATGCATAAAGGTCGGTATTACCTGGAAAATGAATCCTCAGAACTAAACAAGGAATTCTGTCGTCATCCCGACGCACAGAGATTCACTGGGGAAAACTGCCATAGCAGTTACTTCGAAGATTCTCCCCGAAAAACAATGGACTCTTGGTCCCTTCAGAAAAAACAGGACCTCCCGGCTTCCCGGAAGTATATCTCACTCCCGCTTAAAAAACCTTCCCATAGGCCTACGCCGAACTGTCAACCTCTGACCCTAAAGGTCAAACACAATGAATGAATAAACAAGGGAAGACAACCCCTAATCAACCTGACATCGCAGGTAAAGACACAATTATACTTATGATACAAACATAAGCAAATAACTTGACAGATGACTCCGTCGAAAATGACAGCAACAGTAACCCAGAATCCGAACACCGAAAGTTTTTCAGCCGTTTTTTGGGGCTAATTTAATTTTAAGCGAATTTTAGTTTCCAAAAAAAAAAATTTTTAAACTGGTATGCAAGGAACCAAAAAAACGCAATCTTCAGTTTATTACGTTTCCAGCCATGACGCGCAAGGTGCAATATAGGCTGACGTAAGTGCTACTGCAAGATACAAATTTTTAAAGTGTTGTTAGTTTTCTCTCGTCACTGCGTCCAGCCACGTGTTGATATATTTACAGGTATGCGAGAAACTGACCATGCGATACGTTCAGTTTATCACGTTTCTGGCTCATGACACGCATGCTAAGAACAATATATGCTGACGTAATCGCTATTGCGGGATACGAATGTTCAAACATAGTGTGGTCTGTTGTGTACCGGCATTGCTACCAGCCACGTGTGTGGATAATTCTGAGTTTTTTTGTGATTTTGAGTTGGATATTTGTGCGCTAATTTTGTGATTTAGAGTTTAATTTCATTGTGAAAATGTCGAAACGAGCTGCATATACTCCTGTGGATAACAGTGGGAATACGAAAAGGAAGCATTTGTCGTTATCGATGGCACAGAAAGTAGAGTTATTGCAGAAGCTTGAGCGTGGTGTCTCAGTATGTCGTCTTACAGAAGAATATGGTGTAGGAACTACCACAGTATATGACATAAAGAAACAGAAAGACAAGCTGCTGAAATTTTACAGGGACAGTGATGACCAAAAGCTAATGTCAGATAGGAAAACTTTACACAGAGAAAAAAATGAAGATCTTGACCGTGTATTGAGGGAATGGATTCGACAACAGCGAAGTAACGCATGCCGCTGACTGGTTTATTGGTCATGAAACAAGCTAAAATATACCATGAAGAACTGAACATTAAAGGCGAGTGTGAATATTCGGTAGGGTGGCTGCAGAAATTTAAGAAGCGCTGTGGCGTAAAATATCTCAAAATCTGTGGGGACAAAGGTTCTGCTGACCACGAAGCAGCTGAAAATTATATTGACGAATTTGCAAACATAATATGTCATGAAAATCTTAGTCCAGAACAAGTATATAATGCCGATGAAACTTCTCTGTACTGGCACTACCTTCCTAGGAAAACTTTAACAACGGCTGAAGAGAGAGCACCAATATGCATTAAGGATGCAAAGGACAGGTTGACTGTTCTTGGTTGTGCCAATGCTGCAGGCACACACCAGTTAAAGTTGACAGACATTGGGAAAAGTAATCATTCAAGATGTCTTAAGGGTGTAACCAATTTACCCGTCCATTACTATGCCAATAAGAAAGCATAGATGACGAGAGAAGTGTCTTCTGACTGGTTTAATAACCATTTTGTACCAGCAGTACGAGCTCATTGCACACAAGCTGGACTAGATGAAAACTGTAAAATTGTTCTGTTCTTGAACAACTGCTCTGCACACCCTCCTGCGGAACTTCTTGTCAAAAATAATGTTTTTGGAATGTTCTTACCTCCAAATGTAACATCGTTAATACAGCCTTGCGACCAAGGGATTTTACGATCTATGAAGAGCCATTACAAACATGCTTTTTTGAATTGTATGCTGCATGCCGTGAACACTGGTGTAGAAGTAGAAACATTTCTCGAGGAGTTCACTATTAAAGATGCAATCTATACAATTGCAAGTGCATGGAGTAGTGTTGACAAGGTAACACTTACAAAAGCTTGGCACAGACTCTGGCCGGCAACGATATTTGACCATGATGAATCGGAAGATGACGAGTTTGTAGGATTTCATATCAGTAAAGAGAAGAACGTGATATCAGACCTCCTAACCTTCGCCAGAAGCGTAACATCGGAAAATTGTAACAAGTTAGGGAAGGCTGACATAGAGGAAGTGCTAAACATTGATAATGATCCACCTGTTGTGCATTCTTTGCGTGATGGGGATATTGCCCAAATGGTTCTACAAGACAAGCATGATGACAGCAGTGATGATGATGACATTGTGGATGCCGGTGAAAACATCCCCATAAACGAAATGGTTAACATGTGTGATCGGTTAATTAAAGGTCTTGAACGACGTGCATTTATAAGTGAGCAAGAAGTTATGACAGTTTATGGGATTAAAGAGAGACTGCTTAGACAGAAACAATTGTTAATGAGACAGATGACATTTGACGATGTCTACAGAATGGCCATCTGTCATAATGCCTATTCATCAGTTAAAAATCCTATTCCTGGTCCATCAACAGATGTCTGACTCCAAGCTGATGACGATGATTAGAGCTTGAATATAGGCTACATGTGCTGGTATTTAATGTTTATTTTTAAAGTTAAAAAAAATGTTTCTGAAAAAAAAATTGCGTTTTTGGGCGAAATCCGAAAGGCCCAGAGCATTTCAGATTCTGGGTTATGCACTTGTAGTAATAATCACAAAGCAGTGCTGTTTAAATATCTTGGATACCTCAATTGGATATGCAGCCAGACCATTCCATCTAAGTAACTTAAATATTACTCATGCTACTGACTGTCACAATCTACCATCCATGCTCAACTTCAAAGAGTGAGCTTATGTGACCAGACAGTAGAACATAAAAATGAAATAATCATGTTAAAAGTTATCGCTCCTAGTATGCACAGACCAGGAAGAATCCGGCAGAGGTTATCATAGTGCCACTTCAGGTGTGAAAAATTTCCAAATGTTGCTGGTAGCAAATGTAGGCGGAGAAATGGAGATTTATTAATTTATTTTTGACATGGTAACCCTGTAAAAATACATAAACAAAACTGTAAAATCTTTAGCTTAACTTCTGGTCATTAAATATCAAATTGTTTGTGTGCCAATAGTGATGTTCTAACAGTTGCCACTGATGAAGATGCAGGCATTATTTAGGACACACCCGGTAAACTAGCTGAAAGCACTACAAGAAGGGAACTAGATACAGATTTAAAAGGAAAGCCCTGAAAGACCTTGACAGGATGACACAAATTAGAAAGACCCAATACAAATCTGTTGAAGGCATGTGCGCCATGGAGATAAAGGGTAATAAATAGTGGCTTGAAATGTTGCATCCTGGATGGATTAACAAAGCACACATAAACACAGCCTGACTTCCATACAATGATTTACTGGACTGATGAGAAACATTCACTGTCATTATGTAAGGTACTTTTTTAGTCTAAACAACATCTGGAAGTCCTCTCAGTACAGCACAAGCACAAAATTAAGATTATATCAGAGCTGCGTGCTTTCTGTGCTTCTCTATGGTGCGGAATGCTGGAGAGTTACAGAGAAGGAAATGTCGAAATTGTCCTCTTTTCACACAACATGCCTAAGAAAAATTCACCGAATCTTTTGGCCGAATACCATCACCAACCAAGATCTGCTTACTCAAAGCAAGCAAGAGGACATGCACACCATCATAGCTGGCAGACGCTGGAGCTGGGTTGGCCATGTCCTCAGAAGAGACCCCGATGCCATCACAAGAACAGCTATGTTATGGACCCCTGAAGGAAAACGAAAGAGAGGCCGACCAAAAACAACTTGGCGGAGGACTGTGGAGGCTGAGATGCAAAGAATGAACCAGAGTTGGGGCACTGTACGAAGGATGGCCGCCGACCGAGCAAAGTGGAATAAATTTGTTGTTGCCCTACAAGACGCCACAAGGCATGATGGCCACTGACTGCTTTGATGGTCGGCGGTTAAGGATCAAAGAAGAAGAAGATGTAAGGTAGACATGTCTAAAAACTTGTGCTAATGTTACATAGTTTGCATTTTGTTAAAAAAATATTAAAACTCTTCCAGGAAAATAAAATGACTCAGTAATGTTTTAAGTCTTCTAATTGAAACAATATCATGATAAACAGTAGAGAATTCTTTCTGAAGAAAAACTTACAGAGCCACCTGAGACAAGAACTGGAGTGCCAAGGATGTCTTGTCACCATTTCTTTGCATTGGGAAATATAGGGAAATCAAGTTCAACATCAAAATTCAGAATCTACAACTCAAATGTCAAAGCAGTCCAACTGTAAGGCTCTGGAACATGGAAAAGAATGGAACAAACAACCAAGAAGATACAGAGTGTCATAAATGGGTGCTTGCATAGAACATAACGACTGAAATGGTATGACAAGATCACCAATGTGGAACTGATGGCAAGGACCAGACAGTGCCAGTGAAACAGGAAGTGAGAAGCTGGAGCTGCATAGGATGCAGTGAGGAAACCTGCTAACAGTGTTACTGGGCAGTCAATGTTCTGAAATCCCCTTGGAAAGAGGTAGAGAAAGACAAAAAAAAAACATGGGGAAGGAACCTGAAGATAGATATCAAGAGACAGATACGTGGAAAGACCTTGAATGGATGACACGAATTAGAGCCGCAGGGTATGGTGATAATATAGAGATGAGGGCAGTTTAACATTATTTTGAGGCTAGGTGAAAGAATGCAATATAAGAAAGCTGATGTGAGCATTAGTGATGCAGTTCACTGTATCTGAGTTGATTATCTTTAGGTGGAGTCAGAGATGCAAAGCATGAACTAGAGTGAACGAAGGATGGCCACAGACCAAGCAAAGTGGGGACAGTTTGTTGCTGCTCTAGGCGTGATGGCCACTGACTGCTTTGCCAGTCAGGGGCTAAGGATCCAAGAAGAAGAAGAGCTGAATCGTAGTCTGACTTTTCACCGCTGTATTGTCCTGCCTGTGTGTTTGATGAAATCTCTACTCTGGAAATAGTGTGCTTAATGTCAGAGTATGCATGGAAGCATATCTGGAGTCATCCTTATATGACCATCAGCTATGCACAATGCTACAATATATGTCCGTGAAAGTGAATTTATGTCTGTGAGGCTAATTATATCCTTATTGACTCTTGAAATCATCCATACACTTCCAGGGATTCCCCCTGTGGTGAAACTTGTTGAGAACCCAACATTGCACACTAAGCTCAGAGAAGTCACTTGAGCCCCAGGCGTAATTTTTTGGCTTTGACTTGGTTGACTGCATGCAGAAGGATCTCACTATGGACCCAATGATAGGCAGGGGAAGCTGAGAAGTGACTCTGTGCAGGACGTGACAATTCCTTGGGAGAGCCCAAAACCAGAGCACAGTATTTTAGCTCTGCATAGTTGGAGAGCCCCTTGGATGGCGGGGAATTGCACAGTATGCCACGCACTTCTTACTCCTAGCTTGGGACCAGATGTGATGATCCTTTAAATGCAAGCCAAGCTGGAGAAACTGGAGCTCATGACTTCAACTCAACACGTTTCGGAATGACAGAAAAGCCACAGGAAAAGCCTAGATCTACAGTGTAGATAATACCAAGGAGTCTTCAACTTGGTATTGGTTGCTAAAGAGCGAGAAGCTCAGCAGCCCTAGTTAAACAACAACAACAATGTTAGAGTGACACAGTCTACAGAATGACTTTAAACACAGTCTACAGAATGACTTTAAACTTTAAAGTATTACAAACACAGAAGAAAACAGTAACAAATAGGGTGTAGACTTCACTGTCAAGAGAAGTGGCACAATGGAACAAATTTTCATCAAGGAACTTATACCAAAGGGGAAAGCAGACCGCACAAGTATGGTTTACAGTCACACTGTCAGCTGTCACAACGTTAGCTGATAACTCTACTAAGGTTAACTAAGTAACACAATATCACTATTATTCATTCATTCATTACCCTTTAGCTCCCCAAAGAGCATAGGCCTTCAACAAACGTATGACAAGTCGTCCTGTCCCGTGCTATCAGCTCAAGATCTTTCTATGTCTTCATCTCCTTCATGCCTGCCTCCAGTTCTCTTCTCTGTGTGTTCTGTCATCTCCCTATACCTGCCTCCAGTTCTCGTCTCTGTGTGTTCTGTCATCTCCCTATACCTGCCTCCAGTTCTCGTCTCTGTGTGTTCTGTCATCTCCCTATACCTGCCTCCAGCTCTCTTCTCTGTGTGTTATGTCATCTCCCTATACCTGCCTCTAGCTCTCTTCTCTGTGTTATGTCATCTCCCTATACCTGCCTCCAGCTCTCTTCTCTGTGTGTTATGTCATCTCCCTATACCTGCCTCCAGCTCTCTTCTCTGTGTGTTCTGTCATCTCCCTATACCTGCCTCCAGTTCTCTTCTCTGTGTGTTCTGTCATCTCCCTATACCTGCCTCCAGCTCTCTTCTCTGTGTGTTCTGTCATCTCCCTATACCTGCCTCCAGTTCTCTTCTCTGTGTGTTCTGTCATCTCCCTATACCTGCCTCCAGCTCTCTTCTCTGTGTGTTATGTCATCTCCCTATACCTGCCTCCAACTCTCTTCTCTGTGTGTTATGTCATCTCCCTATACCTGCCTCCAGTTCTCTTCTCTGTGTGTTCTGTCATCTCCCTATACCTGCCTCCAGCTCTCTTCTCTGTGAGTTCTGTCATCTCCCTATACCTGCCTCCAGTTCTCTTCTCTGTGTGTTCTGTCATCTCCCTATACCTGCCTCCAGCTCTCTTCTCTGTGTTCTGTCATCTCCCTATACCTGCCTCCAGCTCTCTTCTCTGTGTGTTATGTCATCTCCCTATACCTGCCTCCAGCTCTCTTCTCTGTGTGTTCTGTCATCTCCCTATACCTGCCTCCAGCTCTCTTCTCTGTGTGTTCTGTCATCTCCCTATACCTGCCTCCAGCTCTCTTCTCTGTGTGTTCTGTCATCTCCCTATATCTGCCTCCAGCTCTCTTATCTGTGTGTTCTGTCATCTCCCTATACCTCTCTTACCCTGTGGATTCCACAACAAATACTACCTGGTAATGCTATTAACAGGTTTCCTAAATGTGTCCCCCAAACGTCTCCAGCGTCTTTTTCTCACCTCTTGTTCCACTGGTACTTGTCTAGTTCTTGTCATCAGTTATCTTGTCATACTACTTCAATCTTTCCATCCCACGCAAGCACCCATTTATGAAAGTCTGTAGCTTTTTGGTTGTTGTTTTTGTTTTTCTCCATGTTTCAGCGCCAGTCAATAGGACTAACTTGACATTTGAATTGAAGATTCAGATTTTTTGGTTTCACCTGATTTCTTTTCATCTCCACATATTTCCCAATGCAATGAAAGCTCCTCTAGCTTTTTGTATTCTTATTTTGATATCCTTGTTTGTCCTTCCAACAGAATATCAATGTTGTGGCATCTTAGTATTAAGTTAGTAACACAAATACTACTCACTGTTAGGTGATAATACAACTGTAGATTACTGATATAAAATTACCTAAAACAATACAATGTTAGCTAATAACTACTACTCTGTCACAGAGTTGGCTGAGAATACTACTATGGGTTACTGTCACAAAGTTATATAACACTGCTACGACTTATTTCAGTCAGCTGATGATACTACAATGAATATTATCACAAAGTTAGCTGATGACACTACCATGGTTTATTCAGTATTCCCTAATGGTGACCAGTCTCCACGTCAAAACTCAACTACCTGCATTCACGGTACAAATATTACGGCAGTATACAGAATTTTTACACTAAAGAAGTCAAATGTACTTTGTATTATAACCAGGAATTCTTCTTCTTCTTCTTCGTTCGTCCTGAAAAGGACGGTGGTTGCGTTGTGTCTGTTTACGCCTAAGCTGTGATATCTGCACCTTTTGGTCGACACATCCGACTTCTGCACGGCATTTTTTAGAACCGGGTTTGCCTTCCCATTTCGATCCACACTCGCTCAGCCAGACTGCACAGCTGCAGACTGTTTCCAGGACCACCACGTGGAGGTGGAGTGCGGTCTTGACCAGCTCTGGTTCGCTGGTCCTGACGCAGGCAGTCAAGCTATGAGTCGCTGACTGCGGTCTCTATTGCTGCGTCTTGAGGTCCCATAACCAGGAATTACAAACTATCATTTTACATCAATTCTTTGTGAACTGCACAATTATAAGCATTGTATAGGTTTTTAAATGTGTTTGCGAAATGCGATGATTAAAACACAATGGAAAGGTCATGCACTTCACACATTGCCATCTTTAAAACGTAGCCAAAAATAAAATGTCCATGCACATAAACTGAAACTGCCAGAATTATTTTTTGAAGAATTTGAAACAGTGAAGTATACCATATTCTATTGTAAATTGTATGTAAATCATTTATGTGAACATTCACATCTTATATATAAAACTGTATGGAAATGGACAGCAAATTATAATATGCAGTGTCTTTGTTTGTATTAATGCAAGTACAGTTGGTATTCGTAAAAAACATGCTGCATGTAAATTGAAAAAAAAACTAAAAAATTCACAGAACAATATGACTTATCAAAAACAATTTACTGTTGCAAACAATAACATTTTCTTTTTAGTCCTAAATATCAAGGTATTGAATTTACGATGTAATAAAGAATTAAATATGGCCACATTTAGTGGTGTTCACATCATTTTTACTATGGCGCCTTATAAAAATCACAAAATATATAGAATATTGCATAACGTAATTTTCAAACAAATAAACTAGAATAACATCACATACAAACTTTTTACACTTGATTCATGTTGTAACAATATCTAAGCTACTTAGCTTCATCTTCTACCTATGACTAGACATTAGATGTAACTGTAGGTCTAGTTCTGTTGTTTTTTGATAGGCCATGCTAGGGCCATAAAACATGCATCAGCTAAATCTAATATGTCTAACACTTCTGCACTGAACCCATCATTAGACAACAAACTGTGAATATTAAACAATCATCAATGTTTCTAAGTAAGATTGACACAGTTATTCGGTTCTGGGCTTAGAATTTGTATATATAAATCCTGACATATTTCTGTAGCAATAAAAAATAAAAACACAAATCATCACACAAATTGTAATAATAACATCAAACCATGTACACACAATGCTTAACTACACTCAGAATGGTTGTTTAAATAGTAACGGAAGTCAACCCATGCATTTAAAACATAGATTGAAATAACGGGTGAATTCTGGAGTTTATTTTTTATAAACTAAAGAAAACGGTCTCAACATTTTTTCAGCACTGTGTCAAAACTCACTAATGGTCAGACCGCTATTCCAGAGTCTAAGAGGTAAGGCTGAATTTTCAAACAACTGGCACAATGTATGAACGGTAAGTTATGAGTGGGGAAAGCTGACCAGCGGTCAGCGATAAATATTCCTTTCGAAGTCCAAAGTCTTCATTTATTCAGATGTGGAACAAGCTGAACTTTATTTGCTTGTATGATGTGCTTTTTTTTTCTTTGTGTTTACATTGTTGAGTGTGTGTGCTGAAAGTATCATTATAAATTACTCGCACAACCGACCGCTGTCTAGGAGCGAAATTCCCAATCCTGCTGTTGAACTAGGGCTGCTGAGCTTCTCACTTTTTTTTGCAGCCAATATAAAGTTTAAGACTCCTTGGTATTATCTACACTGTAGATCTAGGCTTTTACTGTGGCTTTTCTGCCATTCCAAAATGTGTTGAGCTGAAGTGATGAGCTCCAGTTTCTTCAACTTGGCTTGCATTTAAAGGAGCATCATATCTGGTCCCAAGCTAGGAAGAAGAAGCAGGAAGCATACTATGCATTCCCCACCATCCAAGGGGGCTTCCCAAATATGCAGAGCTAAATACTGTGCTCTTGTTCTGGGTTCACGCAAGGAATTGTCAGAACCACTTCTCAGCTACCCCTGCCTCTCATGGGTCCATAGTGAGATCCTCCTATGTGCAGCCAACCAGGTAAAAGCCTGAGGCTCAAGTAGCTCCTCCAAGTGTAGCGTGCAATGCTGAGTTCTCAACATGTTTCACCACAGGGGGAATCCCTGGAAGTGTGTGGATGATTTCCAGATATAATGAGGGTGTAATTAGTCTCACAGAGGTTCACTTCCACATCTGTATACAATAGCATTGTGCTTAGCTGGTGATCATATAAGGATGACTCAAGATATTCCTCCATGCATATTCTAGGCTGTAAACCATGGCTATCATTAGTATATTTTAGTTTAAACACAATTATGTTATTGTGGTGCTGTAGTCTTTAGACACTAGCTCTTATATATATTTTACTACAGGAATGTTATTATTATAAAGCTGTAATTCGTAAATACAATATATATATATACTGATTTACATATCTGGTTCAAGACCTATGGACATTATCTTTATATGGAAACAATCAAAGACATTTCCAGTATCTATGCTGAGTGCATGACCAAGCACATCTTCTTAAAACCAAGCATATAACACTCGTGCTGTGCAATTTTTACTTTTATTATCTACAACTCTCAGTGTATCAATATCAAAATGTCTAACTAGTTTACAATCACAGAGTTCCCTAAAACTACTATGGGCTGCTTTCAGTGTCTGCAAGTATGTTGACACTTCTGACAACATGCTACTTTCAGTTCTGTCACAGAGGTAGCAGATGTCTGTAATTTACAGTCATATAGTATCAGTGTTTTCACAAGTAAAATCGAGACTTCTCATTTTACCAAAGCTGGCTACAAGGGTGCATTATTCCATACTGAGCCTATATAAACTAATTTCACACACACACACACATCCTGTGCACTTTAGATTAAACTGTGTACAATGCAACAAGCACTAGGCTACTGTCTACAATTTGTGGGCAATATGGCATGTCACAGCTCCATAAGTACAAATGATTCAGCTCTGATACAGGACTACACTGATAATATAAATAGAGCATAAAGTGAAACCAACACATTTTATCTGTGTTGGGTACAAAGGCCATCTAATACACAACAAAGAACAACATTGTAAATGTTGTGTCATTATCATCATGACTCACAACAAACCACCAAAAAAAGTTTATCTCGGCTGTTCAAGCTATTTATCCCTTCTCAGTCGTGGTGACGGAAATTATATATTCTGAAAGGGCACCTAGGTTAAATCAGCTACACACGAACAGTACAACATATTTTACATGTTTATACACAATGTAAAGGACCATTCCTAATAGTTAAGTTACCAAAACCACCGGAACTGGAAAATGAATGTGGGTGCAGACTAAACTGTATTCCTTCAGTGGTTTTTGACTCGGTACACGAGACAATCAAATAAAAGCCACATACCCTTGAAACGTAATTCCCCTGCTGGTTCTAAAAGAAGTGCTTGTTCTTTGTTGGCCATTGTTTTTACTGAATAAAAGCGAAATTGGTTTTCACGGTACGATCGTCAGACATCAGCATCAATTCCGACCTCTTCTCATAGTTGCGCATGCGCAATACAATTAGTCCGAAAGCGAGACGTTTTCCAACGGTTAAAAATATGAAATAGATAATTACACATCTGGGGTTTTAACTGGACTTTTAATCATCTATATTTTTTTTAAGTCGATGTTATTTCAGATTTTAACCAAAAAAAAAAAAATTGCGGCAGTGTATTTTGTCCTGTGAAAGCCCCGCAATACATTCAGTCCGAAAGCGAGACGTTTTCCAACGGTTAAAAATATGAAATAGATAATTACACATCTGGTATTTTAACTGGACTTTTAATCATCAATATTTTTTTTAAGTCGATCTTGTTTCAGATTATAACCACACACAAAAAAAAAAAAAATTGTGGCAGTGTATTTTGTCCTGTGAAAGCCCTAATGGAGCGTGTACTGCCTATTTGGTTCTGTGATTTCATTATTTTTTTAAAATGCTACTGAAAGGTAGATATGATAAAAATCTAATAAATGTAGGGACGAGTAAATCAGAGATTAAGAACTTAATTAAAGATTTGATAACAGATGAATGGCATGCAGAGTGGGATAAAAATCTGAAGGGAAGACATGCATATAAGATGTTCAAGGCTCCAACAAGAAAATGTCAGATATCTAGGGAATTGAAAATTCCCAGTAATAAGAAACTTCTCAGACTACAGCTGGGAAAAGGATATTTCAGAATAGAAGAACCTTACTGTGCAGGATGTCTTCAAGACAATAATATAGAACATTTCTTGTTAAAATGTAAGAAGTATGAACAAATGAGAATACCAATATTAGATTATTTGCAAGCATCCAACTTACCTATAAATATAGAAGAGGTGTTAAGAATAGACAGTCCTAGGGAACTGCATAATTTAATAATGTGGTTATAATTAAACTGCATAAGGGATCGAAGACGCAGCAAAGGAGATGAATGCAGTCGGCGACTCATAGCCTAACTGCTTGCGTCAGGGTCTGCGAACCAGAGCTGACCAAGACCCTACTCCACCTCCAAGTGGTGGTCTAGGAAACAGGCTGCATCACTGCAGTCTGGCCGAGAGAGTAGAGATCGAAGAGGGAAGGCAAACCCGGTCCCAAAAAATGCCATGCTGAAAACGGATGTGTCGGGCCGAAAGGCGCAAATATTGCAGCTCCGCTGTAAACGGCGACACTGCGTAACAAACGTCCTTTTCAGGACAGACGCAGCAACAAATATCAAAAGACAGCATTACTGTATACACAGATGGATCCAAGGGAAAGGATAGCAAATTGGGGATAGGAATATATATTCCAATATGGAAAATGTCAAAAGAATATAGCATCACGGAAAATACATCCATTTTCACTGCAGAGATGGTGGCAATACTAAAAGCACTAGAAATATTCTCTAATAACCCTCCCAAAAAACTAACAGTTTTAACTGATTCTCTTTCAACAATTAAAGCACTTAGAAACTTACGGAGAATGTAGTAGACCTGTTATAGCAGAGGAGATATTTCTGGCTACTACATACTTATATTCCAGAGGATCTTCTTCTTCTTCTTCCATCCTTAGCCATCAACCGGCAAAGCAGTTTGTGGCCAGTACGCCTAGTGGCGTCTTAGGGCAACAACAAATTGATCAATCTATCGCTGTTTCCACCACGCCTAATGGCGTCTTTGTGGAACAAAAACAGACCAAACAATCTATCATTGTTTCCGTAATCAGATTGGTTGGCAAGCAGGTGATCAGCCCACTGTGCGAAGTTTTTTACGGGATGGGGTAAACAGCCCCATGCCCATACCCTCCTTAGTCGCTTTTTACGACATGCGTGGTAGGGTGCAGTGTTACTATTCTTTGCTCCCCTTTCGGGCCCCGGTAAAACACGGGTGATTCCAGAGGATGTTCAGTCTTAATTGCTTGGATACCTTCACATGTCGGCATAAAGGGAAATGAAAAGGCAGATAAATGGCCAAGAAAGGTAGATCTGATAAAAATCTAATAAATGTAGGGACGAGTAAATCAGAGATTAAGAGCTTAATTAAATAACAGATGAATGGAAAGCAGAGTGGGATAAAACTCTGAAAGGAAGACATGCATATAAGATGTTCAAGGCTCCAACAAGAAAATGTCAGATATCTAGGGAATTGAAAATTCCCAGTAATAAGAAACTTCTCAGACTACAGCTGGGAAAAGGCTATTTCAGAATAGAAGAACCTTACTGTGCAGGATGTCTTCGAGACAATAATATAGAACATTTCTTGTTAAAATGTAAGAGGTATGAACAAATGCGAATACCAATATTAGATTATTTGCAAGCATCAAACTTACCTATAAATATAGAAGAGGTGTTAAAAATAGACAGACCTAGGGAACTGCATAATATAGTCAAACAATATTTAACACGAACAAAGGTTAATATATAGTGGCTGGGAATGTGAAGGCCTGATGCTGTTCTTACAATGCATATGACTTTTAACAGATAAAAATCAATTAAATATCTGTTAAAGTCAGTTATATAACTGGAACCACCAGGCCTTTACACCCCTCCATTTTAATATTATTCTTGTTCAGAGTTTCTTCTTGATTTTGTTCGTTTTATTTATTTATTTTTTAAAATTTAACTTATAAGCATACTTGTGATTGTCCCTATTTACAATGATTTGACAAATGCGATGTCACTTTCTCATATCGGCAGTTGTTCATATTATTTGGAATTGAAAACAATATTTATCTCAATTATAACCCATCAGAGGTTGAACGAGATATTTTTCTTCATTAATTTAATTTTTAAAAAAAAGAAGAACTAAGAAAATTATCTCACTAATAGGAGACCGTGATCAGAGATTCACGCCTTAGGGGCACTAAACTGCAGTAGAACGCTTATTTCATACTCCATCACCAAGTAATATGACAGCATTCTTCTGCTTCATTCCTTTTTACGCTCGTCTGGAAGGTAATATATAAAATAAAAAATAAAATGGTATGGAATCAGTTTTATAAATTAGCGTACATGGGACATTTCGGGAGTCACTCTTTGTCAGCCAGTCACAAACAGCCGACGCAGACAAATGTAGACAGGACCATGAGGCCACCAATGCTGTACCTCCCATGCAGCAATCCTACGTCAAAATACTTACATGCTTCTGCAGTTTCTGTTTCTCTTGTAATGTGTCTTACGTGGTGGGGTTGCAAGCCGCTTGAATAACCGCACCTTAGTTGCATTTAACGACATGTCTGGTGAAAGCAGAGTTCTATTTATTCTGTCTCGTCACAGCAGCCCCACAAGAGCCTATGACAGCATAGTAAACAGAAAAAAACACACAGAAATAAATCCATGGTAGTAGTAGTAGTAGTACCTTTCATAATTTCACGATCATAATTGACTATGGGACTGCGCCCCTGAGATGATAGCCCTCCGTTGCTTTTTTTTCTCGGTGTTCCTTTCGGTGTTTTCTTTTCTCTTCTGCTTTTTGTAAGAGCTTCTTCTCGCCTAATCTGAGGTGGCGCCGCAGGGAGCATCGCCACTTGGTGCGATCGGCAGCTTCATGCTCCCAGTTTGATTGATTTATGTCCCAGCGCCCTCATGTCTCTCTTGCACACATTTTTGAACCACAGCTGCAGTCGCCCGACTGTTCTTTTGCCATACTCCAGTTGTCCGTAGAAAATATAGTTGCGGGTGCGACCATCTTTCAAGGTGCGGACATGGCCAAGCCAGAGTAGTCTGCGCTGTCTAGCCAGTGTATACATGCCTTGAAGGCTAGTACGTGACAGCACCTCGACATTTGTTACGGTACTTTAACCTTCCACGATATATCAAGGATGTGGCATACGCACCGTATATTGGAAGGTATTGAGCTTTCTTTCTTGCTTAGCACAGGTTGTCCATGTCTCGCTGCCATATAGAAGCATGCTGTGAGGCAGGAATTATTTATCGTAACTCCGGACTTCATTGTCAATTTTCCCCCAAAATGTCCCCAAAACTGAATATATAAGGATTAAGTGAGGGTATGGCGGGAAAGTAAGGGTCTGTTGAGGTTCTCGGAATGCATATTAATGATGGCCGATGAATAGTGAATGTTAGTGTTGCTGTCATTTTCGACGGAGTCATCTGTCAAGTTATTTGCTTATGTTTGTATCATAAGTATAATTGTGTCTTTACCTGCGATGTCAGGTTGATTAGGGGTTGTCTTCCCTTGTTTATTCATTCATTGTGTTTGACCTTTAGGGTCAGAGGTTGTCAGTTCGGGCGTAGGCCTATGGGAAGGTTTTTTAAGCGGGAGTGAGATATACTTCCGGGAAGCCGGGAGGTCCTGTTTTTCTGAAGGGACCAAGAGTCCATTGTTTTTCGGGGAGAATCTTCGAAGTAACTGCTATGGCAGTTTTCCCCAGTGAATCTCTGTGCGTCGGGATGACGACAGAATTCCTTGTGTAGTTCTGAGGATTCATTTACCAGGTAATACCGACCTTTATGCATTATTACGCTTTTCGGTGGCAGAACATGTAAAGGATTACCTAGGGTGAACAGCAGCTCACTGATCCGCCATTTCAGAACTTATATATTTGTGCTCGAGGTAGCCATCCAAGACTGTTAGTCTTATATTGTCCAGAAATCCAGTGACGAAGATATATTGTGGGAGCCGCAGATTGGCGGAACTTCTATCTACAATAAGTATTACTGCAGGGTTGATGATAACCTATTTAACAGAAGTACACGGCCGACGTTAGGACGAGGCCTGTGCTTCCGGCTATTATACTACAGCCTGATATGTGCAATTGGCAGGGAGTGCCAAGTTGCACCTGTGTGTCAAGGTAACTAAGGCATCTGACGCGTTTAGTCAGAGACGCCAAGGGCGACGCTACGAACTGTCATTATTGAAGAACTTTGCTATTGACCATGCACGTCTATTCTGATGTTTACCTTTTTGAATGCCAAATGTATACCTATCGATGTCAGGTCAGCATGACCTTGTTACACTGACTGTTCCTGTTGATATTATGTGTGTTCCCGTCAATAAATGTCTTGAAACATGCCTGCAGTGTCAAAGCATCCTTGATTACTGCATGTGAGAGTATGGGTTGCAGGATCTACATCTATACGAGCCTAAACACATTCGCGTCTTCATTCGCACCCACACTCAACTCATCATACGCTCGCACTACACATCTAACAACATGTAAACTGTCTTGGGCCAGTGATCACCTCAACAAGAAAAAAAAGACAGTTACATTTCTGGTGGACCAGTTACGTGGGCTCTTATGATACATTTCTTGTCGCCAATGTGGCCTAGAAACTTACATTTCTGATGGACCAGATCTGTGGGTTTAAAAAGAACAGAGCGAGCATTTGACATTATTGTTGACATTTATGGATCCAGAAATTTACATTCCTGGTTGGCTGTTACATGTATGATGTCTCCAGTTTTGTCGAGAAAGTTACAAGAAGGACAAGTACACATTACACTTCTGATCTGTGGGTCTAAGCTACACACGGGACAGCCGTAACACACAACGCTAATTCTACACTTGCAAGTTTTGGCTACAACAGGACAGATATAGGTCATCAACGGTTGACACAAATAAACAGTACGAGCATTTATATTATAATGCTACATAAAGCATAACAAGACAAGTACTGAAGTGAACTACTAGGCATTTGCTACGTGGACCATAACTGCATAGAAGGCGGGTTCCTATTGTAAACAGTACTGCGGGTTGTTACACGTTTCATTCAACAACAGACTTTTCTAGGTCAGAGTATTCAAGCTACATTGTTGGAGGTCAAGTGTCTGTAAACAGTACGTGAAATTGTAAACATTCAATGTGCAAGCCCTAATTTGAGAAGGTCATAGTAACTTTGGTTCGTGAATACCACTTTATGTTACAGTGGATTTGACGTTCAGTGCGCGTTTGACATTTCGTTTCTGTGTTCGCAAGGAGCAAGAAATTTATTTTAGTTTCAGCTGTGACTGAACTTGTTCTGCAACACATTGAAATTGATTGCTATATGTTTATGTCACT
Organism: Oreohelix idahoensis; assembly: GCA_024509875.1. NCBI lineage: Eukaryota > Metazoa > Mollusca > Gastropoda > Stylommatophora > Oreohelicidae > Oreohelix > Oreohelix idahoensis. The sequence goes on along the minus strand of JAMPIV010020817.1, from coordinate 340,855 downwards.
TCTACTGTTTTGTGTATTTTTCTGCGGGTTTTTCGGTTGGTGGGTCTTACGGTAAATATGCCACTTGATCGAGGCTTACTGTAAGCGGTCTGTAGGTGCAAATTTTCTTAATTTGGAAATTTGCTAGTGACAATTGGTCGCTATTGATGTTAGCTGTGATGTAATTGTACTTAACGTTGTTTTTGTAATATTTTGTCTGTTTTTCAGTTTTGATTGTCGATTTGTTTTGTTTGTATTCTGTAGGTCTCTCCTTTCTTGTGTATTTCTCTACACATTTTTGGTTAAAACAGTGTTGCCATTTGTATTGTTTTGTATTTTTGTCTTTGTATTTTTTTTTTGGTTGTACTACATTACTGTCATGCACAGTCTACATACACATACTTGGTCATGTTTTGATATTATTGATAAGGTAGACTCTTCATATAGAGTTTGTTAAATAATATTATATAAGATATTTATACAAGTTCTTTGATAAAAGACTTGTTATCTACAAAGATTGAGACAGTAAAATAAAGTGAAGTGAGTATACAAGTCTAGCATTTCAGACTTGTCTCCCATTGAAGTGGGATAAGGTAATTTATTTAATTTTTTTTCAGGTTTCTGATCTCATTAGACAGAATGTCTACATTGGATTTCTTCATCCAGCAAGGGTTGACCCTTGGTAAGTCTGGTAAAGAATTGGAAGAATATTCATCTGCTCAATTCGCCATTGCATTAAAGTCAGAAGAAAAGAAACAAAAAGAGGAAATTAAATTGAAAGCAGAAGCTGAACTAAAGAAGCTAGAAGCTGAGAATAGAAGATTAGAACTTGAAGAAAGAAGGTATCAAAGAGAGGCTGAGGAGAGAAAAGCTCAAGCTGCTGCTGAGGAGAGGAAAGCTCAAGCTGCAGCTGATGAAAGAAAATTCCAGATGGAAATGGAAGACAAAAAACTTCAAGCTGCTGCAGAGGAAAAAAAACTTCAAGCTGCTGCAGAGGAAAAAAAAACTTCAAGCTGCTGCTGAGGCTGAAATTAGAAAAATGGAACATGAGGAAAGAAAACAGAAGATGGAACTTGATGAAAAACTCGCAATTTGGAGTTAGAGAAATTGAAATTGGCGAGTACGGGTGCTCAGCAAACAACTTCGAGTACGACAAAGGAGTTTGTTAGTAGGATTAAATTGCCTCATTTCAATCCTTTAAAGGATGACGTAGCAGATTATCTAGATAGATTCCAATTTTTGTGCGATACGCATAACATAAAAAAGGAAAAATATGTTGAACAACTGATGCCATTTTTTACAGGTGACACAGTGACTACTCTTATGACAATAGACGAACATGAGAGGACTAATTATGATGTTGTCAGGGCAGCATTACTAAAGAAATACCAATTAAAACAAGAAGACTATCGTCTTCGTTTTAGGACAATGTTGCCAGAAAATGGAGTAGATTTCTCTGATTTTGTTACAAAGATACGTCGTACATTTACACGATGGGTTGAGTTGTCTCAGATTGAGAAAACATATGAAGGTCTAATGGACTTATTATTGCGAGATAAGGTTTTGTCATCTGTTAATGATTCTTTTCTTGCATTCCTTCATGAGCGTAAGCCTAAAAACTTAAAAGAAATGGAGGAATACTGTTGTCAGTATGCCACAGCACATCCCCATGCTACAGTTAGCAATTCTAAAGTGAAAGAAGGGTTGCCAGCTGCTTCGGCAACACCATATGGCCCTAATTTCAGAAAAAAATTTCAGGGTGCTCAACAAAATTGGAATAGGGGAAGTAATCAAAATTACACTCAGAAGCGGAGTAATCCAACACATGATGGTTCTTCGTCTATGCAGTGGAGACAAGATGGTAGTTCTCGTAATTTTAGTGGTAATAATTTGAGACACTTTCGTAAAGGCTATCCAAATAATAACTATTCAAATTTTCGAGGTAATCATTCTCGACGTCAAGATTATGACGATGGTGAATTTAGAAACCGGGATTCAAACCGGAATGATGATTACAATAGGCAATATGATAACAATTACAGGGGAAATGATAGTCGAAATAATTACAGGGGAAATGATAATCGAGGTAGACCTAGGTTTAACAAAAAAAGACCTTACCAACAGGCAAACTCTGCGCAACAAGAGTTTGATGGAGCCTGTAATACAGTAAATGATAGTGGTAACTCTAGGGCTATCACTGGTTGTGCTTTCGATTTTGGGAGAGCAACTGAATGCCCCCAATGCTTAACATTGTTTGACTCATCAACTGTATCTACGCTAAGTTGTGGTCACCCTCTTCCTGCTCTACCTGCTACAGTTGCGCATGATGGGAGAGGATCTCTCATCTTACATAAAGGTCTAATAAATGATAGGCTAGTCTCAGTACTTTTCGATTCGGGATGTACTACCGTCGGGGTTAAGGAGTCTCTGATAGATCCTTGCTGTGCCACGGGAAAAACAATCAAATGTGTTACATTTGGTGGTACTATGGAAAGCTATCCTACTGCTATTATTAGGATTGACACTCCTTTCTTCACAGGAGATGTCCATGCATGTCTTCTTCCTAATCCTATTGCGGATCTTATAATCGGTCGTATTCATGGGGTTAAGGAATGCACCCCGCAACAAATTTCTAGTTGGGAAGAAAAAAAAACATTCAAACGGTCAATGCAGTGGTGACAAGAGCTCAAGCTCTTAATCCCCCAACTTCATCTGATAATAGTAATGAAGTTGATAGCCAAGACGAGCACTTGGTGATTTCCCATGACTCGTTTGTTAAACGTCAAGAAGAGGATCCTTCTTTGAAGAAATACTTCCTTCTTGCAAAGAAAGGGGATCCCAATCAAAATACGAATCACAAATCGTATATCACTATGAAGAATGGTATATTGGTACGAATGGTACAACACTCGGACAAGTCTATGCACTCGCAAATTCTTGTGCCTAAGTGTATGAGAGCCTTAATTCTTCGGCATGCACACGATTCTCAGTGTGCGGGACACATGGGTTTTTCCAGAACTAAAACTAGAGTCCTTGCGTCATTCTTTTGGCCATTCGTGAATAAAGACATCCGAATTTATTGCCGATCTTGCAAAATTTGTCAAGAGGTCAAGTCTAGGGGTCCGAGACATGCTGCTCCTATTCAGGCTGCAGATATTCCGATTCGGCCGTTTCAGAAAATGGCTATAGACATCATTGGTCCGTTCAAAATTAAGTCAGCCAGAGGACACCAATTTATCCTCACTTGCGTGGACATGTGCACGCGTTGGCCAGAGGCTATTCCTCTGAAGAGCATATCAACTGTCGATATCGCTGATGCTCTTTGGCTCGTATTTTCTCGTCTGGGATTCCCCGGAGAAATACTGTCGGATCACGGCACTCAGTTAATTTCGGACGTTATGTCTCAGGTAATGGCTACGCTAGACATTAAAAGGTCTCTCAGTAGTATTTATCATCCAATGTCCAATGGATTGGTAGAACGTCTTAACAGGACACTAAAGAACTTACTTGGCAAGATAACGGAGGATCATCCTGAAGATTGGGACAGGGTTTTACCTGCAGTCCTCTTTGCCTATAGAGAGGTTCCCAACGAGCATACAGGGTTTTCTCCTTTCGAACTTGTCTTTGGCGCGCAACCGCGCGGGCCAATGTCCTTGTTACACGATTTGATAACTTCCGATAATATTGACGATGATACACAATCGTCATATGAATATGTTATAGCTCTTAGAGAAAAGATTATCGAATCGTGCAGGTTAGCAACTTCATCTTCCGAATTTGCGAAAGAAAAAGCTAGGCGATTTGCTAATAAGAAAAGACGCCTACGTCAACTTTGTCCTGGAGACAAAGCATATGTCTTACTGCCCTCAAGAGAGAATAGACTTCTCATTTCTTGGAAGGGTCCATACACTATAGTCTCGAAAATTTCTGATGTCGACTATATTGTCGATGTGGATGGAAGGCATAAAACCTTCCATATAAATATGTTAACAGAGTTTATTGAACGTCCAGACTATTTACAGCCTATTTTCCAGGCGACGGACGACTCTCCAGTTCAACATGGTCACATCTCATCCCTGTCCGTTATACAGGATGAGGAAACTATTTTTTCTGACGTGAACTTACCTCTTCCTACGATTCCACTTATTTCAACGGAATCGTGGAGAGACGTTACAGTCTCTTCTAACTTGTCTTTTGAGGAACAACGTCAAGTATCCTCTACGTTACAATCATATCAGGATGTCCTTACCGACATTCCTGGACACACAGATGTCATAGAACATGACATCATACTTACTGATCGTAATCCGATCAGAGTAAGACCATACCCAATACCTATTCATTTTCAAGCACAAGTCGAGAAAGAATTGGATGAAATGATTCAACTACAAATAATTGAACCATCCACTTCAGCTTATTCTTCGTCGATAGTTATTGTTCGAAAGAAAGACAATAACATACGTCTTTGCGTTGATTATCGCAAATTAAATCAAGTTACGAAGTTCGATGCTGAACCTATGCCGTTATTAGATGATCTACTTATTAGACTTTCTAAAGCTAAATTCTTTACTAAACTAGACTTGTCGAAAGGTTATTGGCAAGTCCCATTGACGGAACACGCCAAACCTCTCACTGCTTTTTCGACACCTAGGGGTCTGTTTCAATGGAATTTTATGCCTTTCGGGCTTATGAACGCCCCAGCGACTTTCGTGCGCATGATGCGACGAATTCTATCAGATCGTGCAGATGTCATTGCATATTTAGACGACATCTGTCTTTTCAGCGATACTTGGGAAGAACACTATGTGGGTCTGAAGGAATTGCTATCTACTCTACGTGAGCATAGTTTGACTGCTAAACCCTCTAAAGCTTTTGTTGGGTTTAGTGAAATTTCCTTCCTAGGTCATCGAGTTGGTCATGGTCTGTTGAAGACAGAGGACCAAAACATTTCAAAGATATTAAATATCTCGGTTCCGAAGACAAAAAAGCAAGTGCGTAGTCTCTTGGGATTGATACAATTCTATGGAAGATTCATTGAGAATCTGTCCTCCATTATGGCACCACTTTCAACGTTATTGAAAAAAAGGTTCTCCTAATATGGTGCGTTGGTCCCAAGAATGCCAATCTTCATTGGATCAGGTTAAGAATTTGTTCTCATCTCATCCTATCTTAAGACTACCGACGATTGATAAGACTTTTGTCCTTCGTAGTGATGCCTCTTCCACTGGCATTGGAGCGGCACTAATGCAGGAATATTCAGGAACTCTGCATCCTGTAATGTATATTTCTAGGAAGCTGAATGCGGCAGAAAGGAATTACTCGGTTTTGGACCGTGAATTGTTGGCTATGGTTTGGTCCATTCTTAAGCTACAAAGGTTCCTTCTGGGCGCGCATTTCTTTATGGAAACCGACCAAAAAGCTCTTACGGCTATGCAAAGTAAGGATTTGAAGAGCTCGAGATCTACTCGTTATGCTATTGCTCTTCAGCCTTTCCATTTCACGGTGCGAGCTATCCGTGGTTCGGATAATGTGATGGCGGACATATTGTCTAGATGCCCACATGATTCCAGTTAAATCTTGTGTCCTAGTTTTTTCCTGATATATTTTCAGACTTAGGTCTGTCCTTAATATCATAATATGTTGTAATACAAATGTATTTGGATGATGTTTAGATAATTTAACAAATTTCATTTTGTCCATCCATCAGTGATATGTTGCTAAAATAGCATTGACATTTGTATATTGCTATGATTATATTATTTAGTAATGTTTGATATATGATTGGTATTGCCAGCAACTTAGGTTTCTTGAATGGTATCCCTTAGTTTGTTTGGCTTAAAGGAAATATTTTCTCCTATGTTGGGAGATGATTTGTACCCTCTTCTATTGTACCTGATATTAGGTTCATTGTTTGCATGAGCACAGAAGTGATACTGGTGCTATCTTGCTCATGAACATATTAAAAAAAAAAAAATTGCATTTTTTTTTTTTACAGGGGGGTGGTAGTAATGTTGCTGTCATTTTCGACGGAGTCATCTGTCAAGTTATTTGCTTATGTTTGTATCATAAGTATAATTGTGTCTTTACCTGCGATGTCAGGTTGATTAGGGGTTGTCTTCCCTTGTTTATTCATTCATTGTGTTTGACCTTTAGGGTCAGAGGTTGACAGTTCGGCGTGGGCCTATGGGAAGGTTTTTTAAGCGGGAGTGAGATATACTTCCGGGAAGCCGGGAGGTCCTGTTTTTCTGAAGGGACCAAGAGTCCATTGTTTTTCGGGGAGAATCTTCGAAGTAACTGCTATGGCAGTTTTCCCCAGTGAATCTCTGTGCGTCGGGATGACGACAGAATTCCTTGTGTAGTTCTGAGGATTCATTTACCAGGTAATACCGACCTTTATGCATTATTACGCTTTTCGGTGGCAGAACATGTAAAGGATTACCTAGGGTGAACAGCAGTTCACTGATCCGCCATTTCAGAACTTATATATTTGTGCTCGAGGTAGCCATCCAAGACTGTTAGTCTTATATTGTCCAGAAATCCAGTGACGAAGATATATTGTGGGAGCCGCAGATTGGCGGAACTTCTATCTACAATAAGTATTACTGCAGGGTTGATGATAACCTATTTAACAGAAGTACACGGCCGACGTTAGGACGAGGCCTGTGCTTCCGGCTATTATACTACAGCCTGATATGTGCAATTGGCAGGGAGTGCCAAGTTGCACCTGTGTGTCAAGGTAACTAAGGCATCTGACGCGTTTAGTCAGAGACGCCAAGGGCGACGCTACGAACTGTCATTATTGAAGAACTTTGCTATTGACCATGCACGTCTATTCTGATGTTTACCTTTTTGAATGCCAAATGTATACCTATCGATGTCAGGTCAGCATGACCTTGTTACACTGACTGTTCCTGTTGATATTATGTGTGTTCCCGTCAATAAATGTCTTGAAACATGCCTGCAGTGTCAAAGCATCCTTGATTACTGCATGTGAGAGTATGGGTTGCAGGATCTACATCTATACGAGCCTAAACACATTCGCGTCTTCATTCGCACCCAGCTCTAAATCTAACAACATTAAACGCGTCTTCATTCGCACCCACACTCACAAACATTAGTAATCACTGCTCCCCCCCGACATTAGAACATGCTCATTTTAGAAAACAGTTACCTGGAAAATGGTGCGAGGAAGTGTCTAAATGGTGCGAGGAAACTGGCTCCAAAGTCAATCTGAACAAGGCCTGCGAACAACTCCATTGTGAAAGCAGACCTCCCAGATATTACTCTCAATGGACAGAAAATTGACAGGCAAGAAAAGTTGAAATACCTTGGAGTCGGTCATCTCGTAGTACCTGTTGACACATGGGAATAGGAGAGCTCTACGCTGTCAGTAAATATTTTCTTCTTTATACAATCGTGAGTAGCGAATAGCTGTCAAAACGTGAGCGAATAGAACGCATTCAGAATGAAGGGATGCGCATAGTCTTGGGCTGTACGCGAGATACCCCCATTGTGACAATGGAGTGCTTGGAGTGCTGTCAATTAAATCCAGATATGCGGTGGCCCAAGCAAAAACCTATATGCGAGTATCCACAGACAAACGAGGGTTTCTGCATGGTAACATAGCTGACATTAAGGTGCAAGAATAAAGAGAGGGATGGCATGGATGGCACAGGCAGAGACAACTATCAATCAGGTGGCCACAGTTGACAATATATTCAAGGGGGAAGAATGGTGTATGTCAGGTGATAACTGGGATAACTACCAGCGGGTCATCATCAGCCTTAGGAGAGAGTGTAGAAATTGGGGGAATGGAATAGCAGAACTGGAAATTAATCAACTGATACATGATAATTCCGGGGATGATGATGCCATCGTGTATACAGATAGGTCGGTGATCCGGGGTGAGAAATCCGGTTGGGGCTTCTCTGCTCGGGTACAGGGCAGAATCGTCGCCGAACATAGCGGAGCTTACAAGATAACAACTTCCAGCATGAGAATGGAGGTCGAGGCTGTTACTGAAGCCTTAATTCAGGTGGATAACAGAAACTTCATTAACAAAGGCTATCATTGCGTCCGACTCTCAGTCCATGCTTCGGAAAGTTCAAAGTGGTTGGTTGCGGCATGAATGGAAAACATTCATAGAAGCTTCCAGTCTACAAGAGCTGATGTGGATATACTGTCCTGGTCATGCTGGGGTACGTGGTAATGAAAGAGCTGACAAACTAGCATCAAGAGGACCCATAGTGCGGACACTGGATAAGGGAGATATACTGAGAACAATTAATGATCGCCTGTTAGAGAATGACACTGCAATAGATGAATCATCAAGGTTAAGACTGTTGGAATTTGGCATCAAACGTAAAGCTAGTAGAGATGGACGTATGAGAGGATGCATCCGTCGTGTTTACAACCAGCGAGCTATAGCAACAATTAACATTCACACTCTTCGACATATACTGATGGAGACTGAGCACCTATGGGTTTGCCCGGAGTGCAATGATGTCAATTCTGCATAACAATAACAACATGAAAGGCATTAAAGACCACCATGTCGGGACAAGTGAAAACACACACAAAAACGCACATTCACACAATTTGACGCTTTCAATTTACTCTGTTTTCATTTATTGGACAGCGAAATGAAACCACGATCAGGCATCGGCAGTCAAAATTATCTGGAATTAGCGACATCTGATGGCAATTATAACACAGAGGCTGAACAGGACATTTTTGTCTTCATAATTTTTTGGGGGTTTAAAATTGTAAGAAATATATTCGTTTCTCTTTGCAATAGTAATTCCGGTTACAGATTTAGAACAGCTAAATGAATGAAGTAGAAAATGTTCCTCGGATTTCCCTGTCATGGCGCCTAGTGATGGCAAGCAACCGTTGTAAACAATATTAATATTTATGACTTGCAAGCGTAGTTTGATGAATATCTAAAAGAAAAAAGCAGCTTTCCACTGTCATTATAGACAGTGGTTACAACTATTAATAGAAAATCATATTGGCGCGAAAATGGAGAGAGATATTGATGATTTACTGGACGAAGTTGAGACAAAATTCGTCAACAATCCGAAGAAGTCTGCAGCCAGCGCAAGTTTAAGCCTAAGCCGAGAAAAAGAAAACAGTACGGCTAAGTCCAGATCGAAGACACCATTAAAATTAAGGTATATTCATCTAGTAATATTACGGGTTATTTCTGTGGTGACGACACCACTTGTTTGTTAACCATACACATAATTGCAACTTAGTATTAAAAAAAAAGAAAAATGTAAGGTTAAAATTGGCACTTCCCACTGTTTCTTTCCAGGTAAGGTTTGAGCTGATAAGTCTCTTGGAAAAGCAAAGCTGATAGTGAAAGAATAGGGATTATTAAAGATTAACTCTTTCTGCCCGAGGCACTTTTTTAGGTTTTACTGAGGCATGAAAATGGATGCCAACATTTTTTTTGTCACCAGGAGATACAGTGAAGCACATTTAAGTTTATTTGATGCGTGATAATTTGAATTTGGAATTAATTTGAAGTTTTGAACATACCTCTGCGTTAGTCCTATTTGTAAATACCAAAATATAGTTTTAAATTCTAACTTTGAATTAATGACAAAACGTGTAATACAAAGTTAAAAAAACCACATCTTCCATTTGTTTGTAATCAACTTGATTTGAAATGCAGTCCAATGTCAGCACATAGTCAACTTTGGCTATCGAAAGAAGCTGAATGAAAAGTTCAGTCGCATCCAGTCTGATTGATAGTCACAGTATCGGATCTCCATAAGACCTGTAAAACACTTTTATCTTTTGACTGCTTGGTGGGATGCAGATGAATTCTTGTTGCTCACATGAATTTCAGGATTACTAGATCATTAACCAAGATCCTGAAGCACCTCGACTTGGCGAGTCCTAGAAGCAAAATAACCTTCCAGTTGCCTGGGAGACATGCAGGGATCAAGTAGCTTCACCAGCTGGCCCAGCATCATGATTCCCCTTGTAATGAAACAAGCTGAGAATGCAGGACTGCACACTAAGCTTGGGGGAATCACTTGAGTTCCAGATTTTACTCCAACTTTTTTACCCGCTTGGTTGCTTGCGAGACTGATCTCAAGATGGATAAGATGACAGTGATGGGAGCTGGAATGTGGCTGTGTGAAGGATGTGACAATTCTTTAGGAGAGCCCAGAACCAGAGCACAGTATTTTAGCCCTGCATATCCGGAGAACCCCTGAATGGCATTGATTGCACAGTATGCCACCCCTGTTCTCTCTTCTAGCTTTAAACCAGATGGGAGGATCTTTTAAATGCTTGCCAAGGCAGGATAGAATACCCAGGAAAGAAAACGGACGCTTATGACTCTCTCAACAAGTTTCAGAATGGTAGAAAAGCCACAAGAGAAGCCTAGATAATGCCAAGAATTCTTCAGCTTGGCATTGGCTGCAAAAGAGCAACAAGCTCAGCAGCTCTAGTTAAACAACAACATGATATGTTTAGTAGTCTTCTTCTTCTTCTGCATTCATCCTGAAAAGGACGTTGGTTGCATTATGTCGCCGTTTACAGCAAAGCTGCGATATCTGCACCTTTCGGCCCGACACATCCGACTTCGGACCGGGTTTGCCTTCCCACTTTGATCCCTACTCTCTCAGCCAGACTGCAGTGATGCAGCCTGTTTCCAGGACCACCACTTGGAGGTGGAGTAGGGTCTTGGTCAGCTCTGGTTAGCTGACCCTGACGCAAGCAAACTTTTGATGCGACTTAGGTCCCATGTTTAGTAGTGTACATTGATCTTATTTACTACAAGTATCAGGTTCCATTGCTAGAGAAGGCCACTCTCCAAACCTCCGATGTCCTGCGGGCAGTGTTAGGATGTGCAAGAACATGGACAGGAAGACTCCACAACTTCCCCACTGAAGACACGCCCACGACGACCGTTTCCTCAATTGGCTGTGTGTGGTGTACCCGGAAACGGGGCCTCCCAGTACTGAGGCACAGTTAAGTCCCCAATGTCGCTTATTGGTGCAGAGTTGAGAGAGCGAAATGCAAACAACAACAACAATACAAATTGGCTCAGCATCACAATCCCTCCTGTGTTGCAGCATGTTGAGAACCCAACATTGCACACTAAGCTTGGGGGAATCACATTGGCACCAGACTTAATACTGGCTCTTCACTGGATGGCCGCATGCAGATTTCTACAATGGAAAGATGGCAGGTGTTGGGTATCTGGAAGTGGCTCTGTGCAGGACGTGAGGATTCCTTGGGAGAGCCCAGAACCAGAGCACAGCATTGTGCAAGCTCTGCATAGTTGGAGAACCCCCCTGGATGACGGGGAATGCACAGTATGCCACCCCACCTATCCCCAACTGCTAACTTAGAACCAGAAGTGGGTCCTCTGGGTGCGTGCCAGGCCAGGATAAAATGCCTGGGAAAGAGACTGGAGCTCAGAACTTCCCAACTCAGTTGCAGGATGGCAGAGGGGCCACGGGACGGACAGGTTGCTTGCAAATAGTCTACTACTGGGAACATAAACAGATTAGGGATGAGCCCACTCTCCCATTGAAGAGGTGCTGAAGTCGTCGATACTGGGCCAGAAGGTGCACCGGAAACCACAGTATCACGCAACTCGATCTTTTCTATGGATGAGTACACCGTCAAATAAATCTCGTACTGGTGCTCGCCCTGTGGAGCTCCACCAGGCAGGTGCAGTGCTGGGCTCTGAGTCTCGACAGAGCCCATCTTCAGCTACTGGAGGACCCTCTAGACAGTCTTGTGGAGTCAGCAGACGGCGGAGGAGAACTACTGACCGAAACAAAACAGAAAAAGAGAAACCCAGAGTGCCACTTGTCATAATGCACTGGAATGCAGAGGGAGTGAACAGCAAGCAGGCTGGATACAGCAAAAAGACAGAGCTGGAAAACATCTTGTATGAGAAGCAAGCCAGTGTTTGCTGTATCCAAGAGACTCACTTGAAAGCAGATCAAACCTTCAAAATAAGGGGATATCAATGCTTCAGATCCGACAAACAAGATAGATGAAAAGGAGGAGTACTTACTTTTGTAAGGAATAACATTCATGCACACGAAAGGAAAACCTACATGGACGGAGCAGAATATCAGCTGTTGCAGCTAAAGGTAGACAAGATGGAAATAGAACTTCTGAACTATTACTGTCCAAACAACAAACCCCTGAGTCTCAGCTCTATACAGGTACCAGTCACCAACTTTATAGCAGTTGGAGACTTTAATAACCACTCCCAGAGCTGGGGTTATAACCATCTAGATCACAGAGGTGAAGAGGTTGAAACATGGCAAGATGACCACTCCCTAATCCTAGTCAATACTGCCACAGAAACTCCTACCTTCTACTCCAGAGGATGGCACACAGCTTCAACTCCAGATCTTGCCTTCTCCACACCAGATATAGCTGGACTTATTAATAGAGAAGTAGGAGACCAACTAGGAGGAAGTGACCATCGCCCAATCTTTCTTACTGTCCAGAGTGTAACTCTCAGTACAGTACAGGCCCAGCCATTACAAGATGGAATTACAAAAAAGCCAACTGGGGTTTATTTAGGCATCAGATGAACACGCTGCTGCTGACCTCAAGGTACAAAACAGAGACATTAATGAAGTGGTAAAAGACTTCAACAGATGCATACTTCAAGCTGCAAAAGAAACCATTCCCAAAGGATGCCAGTGTAACTACACACCATACTGGTCCAGCACACTCCAAGAACTCCAGGAAGCTATGGACAGGGCTAGAAAGGACGCAGAGTCTCAGCCTTCACTTGAAACTCACAACAAATGGAAAAAGGCCATAGCAGAGTTTCAGAGAACAAAGCTAGAAGAAAAGCGGAAAAGCTGGAGAACTAAAACGGCATCGCTGAACCTTGAGAAAGACGGCAAGAAACTTTGGAGATTAGTCAAGTCTCTAAATGAAGAGTGTTCCTCGCCTAGGCAGACTATCACATTGGATTAAGGTGGCAAACTTCTCAGAGGAAAACAAGCTGCAGACCAGTTTGCTAGAAGATACAGTTCAGAAAGTAACTTATCCATTAACATAGATCATCAGAGAGAGATAAGAAAAGAAATACTGGCAACCATGGGACAGACAGATACTCCTGCCCTAATGAGGGAACCCATCACACTAGGAGAACTACAGAACGCTATTTCCAAGCTTAAGTACCAAAAGTCATCCGGCCCAGACAAAATCAGCAAAGAAATGCTAGTAAATCTGAGCTCAGCAGCAAAGACAAAACTGCTTGAGATATTCAACCACAGCTGGTTGAAAGGAACGGTACCCCAAGTATGGAGAGAAGCCATCACAATACCCATACTAAAGAAAGGGAAATGTAAGACCGAGGCTGCAAGTTACCGGCCAATCAGTCTCACAAGCTGTGTTGGGAAGACTATGGAGCGAATAGTCAACCACAGACTGAAATGGTATTTCTTCTTCTTCTTCTTCTTCGTTCACCCTCAGATGTCAACTTGAATAAGTTCAAAGAAAGCAGTGGTCAGCCTGAGGCTGTTGATATCTCCGTAGATTTTCTCCAGGAATGGTACTGGTGATGGCCATATGCGTCTTCTCTGTTCCTCATATGTTGGGCACCTTTGAAGCAGGTGTTCGGCAGTCATTTTACCAGTGCCACAGTCACACTCATCCGTAGTTCCTATCTTTAATTTGTTGAACAGATGGTATCTCAATCTGTTATGACCAGTGCGAAGTCTAAAGATTACCACTTGTTCACTTCTGCTGAGCTGGTAAAATGGTATTTAGAGTCTGAGCAGATCCTGGTGCCGAAACAAGCTGGATTTAGAGAATGCTACCGTATAGAAGACCAACTTACTTACTTGTCTCAAGCAGTAGAAGATGCCTTCCAGGAGAAGAAAAAGGTCCTAACGATCTGGGTCGACTTCAAGCAGGCCTTTGACAAGGTGTGGAAAGATGGCCTTATTGCAAAACTTAGGAGAAGTGGAATCCAAGGCAACATGATAAAATGGATCCAGTCATACTTGCACAACAGAAGAACTAGAGTCGCTCTTGATGGTCTGCAGAGCAGAAAAGTGTTGCTCTATCAGGGGGTACCTCAAGGAGGAGTAATTTCCCCAACACTCTTCCTTGTTTACATCAATGACCTGGTGAAAGATCTCCCTGCTGGAGTGAAAGCTGCCTTCTATGCAGATGACCTAGTACTCTGGTGCACTGATAAAAATGTCACCACAGCAAATTATAGAATGCAACGGGCAGCAGACATGCTAGTGTCATGGGCAGAGAAATGGCTTATCACAATAAACACAGACAAAACCTCCACAACACTGTTCTCCCTCGCCCCCAAGGACAAAGCAGCTAACATACACCTAGGGACAACCATGATCAAGGAAGAAAGCTACCCCACCTATCTTGGGGTGATATTTGACCAAAAACTTACACGGAATAAGCATATTGAAAATGCAGAGGGAAAGGCCCGAAGACGACTAGGCATACTCAGAAAATTAGCAGGTACCAACTGGGGAGCAAATGAACGAACTCTAAAGAAGATTTATAATGGAGTAATGGGGCAAAGTCTACAGACAGTATGATGTGCTGGTGTTGTGGGTAGTGGGTTTCCCCCCTTGCTTCACCCTAGGCCTAGTGAATTCTGTTCATGAAAGGAGCGACCATTGCGGTGTTAGTCTCTTGGCCTAGCAAAACCTCTCATACCCCAAGATCGTTGTGCGTGGTGAAGAGCCACACCCTCCTCGAGGTAGTCCTGGTAACTGAGGGTGCGAATCCTCAGGCTAAACACAACGGATCTAGAGGAGCAAACCTCGATAATAAAACCGGTGCACTACACCGTACACGCCCTCTGTGGGTGGGAAGGAGCCAGATGGATACTGAACAAGTCTTGGGAGTGGGAACGAGTGTGGACTGCTCCCTGAAGATCGGAACCCATCGTACAGGCACAGAGACTCAGGACGTGACGATCCTATTGCCTTCAACTCTTGGTCACATGCCTAGAGCCTCGGAGAACTCGGCGTAACCAGCAGGCAATTTGGTGGCGGGGAAAGAGCACTGTGATCCCTACCTTGGCTACGTATCACAAGGAGACGCAGAAACACCCCCTTTATCTCCCCCAGAGCTGGCACAGTACACTTCTGGCTTCTACCCGGGGCGTTAGGAAATCCACAGGCACCCCAGCATCACAATGCCAAGAAGATGACAAAGTTGGAATTTACTAACTCAAACCTGGCAGAGCAAGTCCTCCATCAGATGCGGCCGATGCTGGGCCCACTGGCGCGTGGACACGTCCCGATCCCCATTGAGACTTGCCCGGGGAGCCCACCCCGGCTCAAAAAAGCAGAGAAGGCCACTCTCCAAACCTCCGATGTCTTGCGGGCAGTGTTAGGATGTGCAAGAACATGGACAGGAAGACTCCACAACTTCCCCACTGAAGACACGCCCACGGCGACCGTTGCCTCAATTGGCTGTGTGTGGTGTACCCGGAAACGGGGCCTCCCAGTACTGAGGCACAGTTAAGTCCCCGATGTCACTTATCAGTGCAGAGTTGAGAGAGATGGCTGAGCATCACAATCCCCCCTGTGTTGCAGCATGATGAGAACCCAGCATTGCACACTGAGCTTGGGGGGATCACTTGGGCACCAGACTTAATACTAGCTCTTGACTGGATGGCCGCATGCAGGAGATTTCTACAATGGAGGGTTGGCAGGTGGTGGGTATCTGGAAGTGGCTCTGTGCAGGACGTGAGGATTCCTTGGGTGAGCCCAGAACCAGAGCACAGCATTGTGCAAGCTCTGCATAGTTGGAGAGCCCCCTGGATGACGGGGAATGCACAGTGTGCTACCCCACCTATCCCCAACTGCTAACTTAGAACCAGAAGTGGGGTCCTCTGTATGCGTGCCAGGCCAGGATAAAATGCCTGGGAAAGAGACTGGATCTCAGAACTCCCTAACTCAAAGTTGCAGGATGGCAGAAAAGCCATGGGAAAGACAGGGCTATTTTGAAGATAACGCAACCATATTTTCACCATACGAGCTCGGACGCCGCCTCGGTAAACAAGGTCCGCGCAGAGCAGTGACACCCCCCAGGCTGCTTGCGAATAGTCTACTACTGGGAACATAAACAGATTAGGGATGAGCCCACTCTCCCGTTGAACAGGTGCTAAAGTCATAGATACTGGGCCAGAAGGCGCACCGGAAACCACAGTATCACGCAACTCGCTTTTTTTTTCTATGGAGAGTACACCGTCATAATGGAGTAATAAGACCGCACTTAGAGTTTGGCTCAGCAGCATTGTCATCAGCTGCTAACTCACATCTGCAGTCTTTGGACAAGGTGCAAAATCAAGCTCTCAGGCTCATTACAGGAGCCATGAAAACTACACCAATATCAGAGATGCAGAAGGTTGCTGGATTACAGACATTGTCCTATAGAAGAGACACAAAAAGCATGACCCAGATGGAAAAGTACAACAGTATGCCAACGCACCCAGTGAAGGCAAGACTAGATATCTGGCATTGGGATGTCTAAAACGTAGCAGCTTTGTGCATTGGGGAAAAAGACTTAAAAGACAGCATCAAGAAGACCTATCCACGAAGACAACACCGCTGAAGCCCACCCTATACCCTGTACCATGGGAACAGGCCAGCAGTGCCCTCCAAATTATTACATCAGTCAGTGGTCTCACAAGTGGATATGAGTATAATGATCTGCAAAAACGAACTGCTACATTGAGTATGATCCAAGAAAGCTATCCCGATCAATCATGGATACATGCCTATACAGATGGATCAGCAACAAATGCTGTTAGGAATGGAGGTGCCGGTATCTTTATCTCATATCCTGACAACCACTATGAGACTAGGCACATTCCCACTGGTAAATTCTGTTCCAACTATACAGCTGAGGTTCAAGCTCTAGAGCAAGCTGCAAATATGATTTATAACACCAACTCTGACTGCCACCAGGTAGTCATCCTCACAGATGCACTGTCTGTCCTGCAAGCTCTCAAGGGTGGTAAACTCCCGCATCTGAGAAATGAACTAAAGAAGGTAGCTGCCAAAAAGAGAACCATACTTCAGTGGGTACCATCTCATTGTGGTGTACCCAGAAATGAAAAGACAGATAAACTTGCAAAAAAGGGAGGAGAATGTGAACAAGAAGATAATGAAATCACATACACTGAGAAAATGAGAGCTATCCAGACTATCAGAAGAGAACAGAATCAACCGAACGACGACTACCACACTCTTGACCGGCAGGGACAGATAACCATTTTTCGCCTCAGGACAGGGCATAACAAACTGAATAAACACATGCACAAGCTACGATTGTCTGCTTCACCACTGTGCACATGTGGATTAAACGAACAAACTGCTGAGCATGTTCTACAGGATTGTCCTCTGTATGACCAGTTAAGAAAGATATACAGTTGACATTCAAAAATCCGGCAACCTCCGGACCTGAGGAGTGCCGGATTGTTGAAAATGCCGGATTTTTTATGGTTATACTGTATATGCTGTATATATTTAACAGAAAATGAATACCTGTACAGTCCTTTAAAGAAAAAATTAAAAACTATATGAAAAGCAAATGAAATTTTAATGTTCATCAACTAAATAAAACAGTTCTACAGAATTTTAGTTCAACTGAATAAAATAGTTCTACAGAGTTTTAATTCAACTAAAGTCTGTCAGAATGGTCATCTTCATGACTGACAGTACATGTAACAGCATCCTCAGCAACAGGAACACATTCAACTTGTGGAGAAAATGTTTACGTTTTACACCACTTCTTTTATTTGCTGAATCCATAATGGGGCTTAACAGCAGCAAATAAATGATAAAATGAGAAGGAATGAGCAGGAATGCCTGTTAACACGTGCAAGCAAGACCCAACAGCTGCATCAAAACATAAACGGCTCCAGAAAACAGTGGCGCGCCAACGCGGTAAATTAAAAAATGCGCTCCGAAATTCATGCAGGAAATCTGAAGGAACCGGATTATCGATGGCCGGATTTTTTAATGTCAACTGTACTGGCCCAATGAATCAACACTAAACTGAAAGCTATATGGAGCTAAAGAGGAACTTCAAACAACAGTCGAATTCATCATGAGAACTCGTCTGCCGGTGTAAACATCAAAGATGCGATCGCAAGAAGAAGAAGGTTCCATTGCTACCTTTGCCCGCCTCACATCGCGTGTTTGGGGAAACTCCAAACTCACAACGAAAACCAAAGCTGCGGTATATAACGCCTGCGTCACCAGCACACTCCTATATGGCAACAAGACCTGGACAACCTATGCTAAGCAAGAAAGAAGGCTCAATACCTTCCATTTATGGTGTCTACGCCACATCCTCGGCATCTCGTGGAAAGATAAAGTGACAAATGTCGAAGTGTTGTCATGTGCTGGCCTTCAAAGCATGTATACACTGCTTAGACAGCGCAGACTACGCTGGCTTGGCCATGTCCGCTGCATGGAAGATGGTCGCATCGCGAAGGATATCTTCGACAATTAGCAGATGGCAAGAGTTGGGCGACCGCAGCTGAGGTTCAAAGATGTGTGCAAGAGAGATATGAGGGCACTGGACATGGATCCAGCAACATTGGAGGATAAAGCTGCCGATCGCACTAAGTGGCGATGCTATTTACGGCGCCACCTCAGATTGGGCAAAAAGAAGCTCACACAACAAGCAAAAGAGAGGAGAAAACGCCGAAAGGAGCACCAGGAAAATAAGCAGCTGAGGGCTATCACCTCAGAGGCGCATTCCCATAGTCAGTTATGACTGAAGGGGCTATTATTATTATTATCAGGTTCCAACATCCACAGTGGTCATTAATGTATTGAAACTTTTTATCCATACAGTGCCATGCTGACTGGCATTGGCGATCACATTTCTCCATTTCCTAAGGTATCAGGTGTGTTCAGCCAGCTATGTCTTCAATCTCTTCCCATGCAGTGTGGTCAGTTTTTCAAATATTTCTATCATTCTCTTTTCATTTTCCTATCTTTGAGGTGAATTTACTGGTTACTTCCAGATTCTGTTACTTTTTTCTCTTCTCATAACATGTCCAAAGATCATTGACCATCTGCACTTAATCATGTTAGCTAGTTGACAACTTTCGCCTGTTTCTCTGAGAATTTTCTCATTTGATTTTCTAGTAGTCCAATGTACCTATTAGGAACCACATCTCGGCTGCCTCCAAATTTATTCCCATGTGTGTGTTCAATGTCCTGGTTTCACATACATACTAAGTAATACTGAATGTACAGCATCATAATTTCCTGTTTTTGCCCTCATGGAGTATGAAGCCACTACTATTGTTAACCCCCTTGCAGAAAGGCTGCACCAAGGCATTTATGTGTGTTCTTGCAGTGGTTATATCTGTAGCAATCTGTTTTACATGATGAGGTTGGGAAGTGTACACCAGGCCACAAGGTCTTTTCCATTTGGACACATGCTCTAGTATAGCCAGTGGACATGAGTTAAACAGGGTGCATCTCGCCAAAACTAATTTTATAAAAAAACGAGTTTGCCAGCCCCATTCAAAACCTCATATTAATCACCTCTTACGATATGCTTGAAGGATTAGCCCTATTCTTCTTTGTCCCCAGAGACCCCCAGAAATTACACATGGCAGAAAGCATATAGCATTAAAACACTCTCTTCTTCACTGTCAGTGGTTGGTAGTATGCATATAGCATTATAATACTCTCTTCTTCACTGTCAGTGGTTGGTAGTATGTATATAGCATTATAACACTCTCTTCTTCACTGTCAGTGGTTGGTAGTATGTATATAGCATTATAACACTCTCTTCTTCACTGTCAGTGGTTGGTAGTATGTATATAGCATTATAATACTCTCTTCTTCACTGTCAGTGGTTGGTAGTATGTATATAGCATTATAACACTCTCTTCTTCACTGTCAGTGGTTGGTAGTATGTATAGAACATTATAACACTCTCTTCTTCACTGTCAGTGGTTGGTAGTATGTATATAGCATTATAACACTCTTCTTCACTGTCAGTGGTTGGTAGTATGTATATAGCATTATAACACTCTCTTCTTCACTGTCAGTGGTTGGTAGTATGTATATAGCATTATAATACTCTCTTCTTCACTGTCAGTGGTTGGTAGTATGTATATAGCATTATAACACTCTCTTCTTCACTGTCAGTGGTTGGTAGTATGTATATAGCATTATAACACTCTCTTCTTCACTGCCATTGATAGTTTTTTTTTTTTTACATATTACACTGAACACTTTCTTTTACAGTAATGCGCTTGAAGATGTTATTGATGACATTCTTGATATAGATGTCAGTGACGAGAAACATATAAACAGCGTAAGTATGATCGCCACACAATTAAACAGTACTGTGAAACAAAGGCAGCAGATGATGTGTTTATAGTCTGCTTGGATGTGAGGGAGAAAGTTGAATGGTGCAAATCTTTACAGCACAGGTATTGGATATTTGCCCAGTTTAGTTCCTGGGAGCAGGAGCTGCAGTAGCACAGTGGTTAGTGTACTGGCTTCCTAGCTGGGTGGTCCATGGTTCGATCCCCAGTTGAGATGGATTTTTTAGACGGCAAACGGCTCCGGGATCGACCCAACCTCATGAATTGGGTACCAGAGCAACTTCTGGGAAGGTTAAGGTAGCCGACATGATGCTGACCTGATCACTTTTAGTGTGCCGAAGGTCAAGAAAATATGAGCCTAACACCATATTCCTAATATACCTCAAAGGGCGTGTAACGGGATCCTTGACCTTAGTTCCTGGGGGTCTCTGAGGAGACAAAGAAAAAATAGGACTACCGTTCCCTCAAGCATGTCGTAATAGTGACTAGCATGCGGATGTGGTTGGCAACCTCATGTTAAAAAATTTACAGAGACCACCGCTGCAAGAATGCCTTGATGAAGGCTTTCTGCGAGGGGACCATCTGAAGTGGTCGCCTCATGCTTCATAAGGAGTTAAAGGGGAAATGATGAAGACTAGTATTTGTTTCTTGGATCAACAGTTGATTAGTTGGATCAACAGTTGATAAGTTGGATCTACCTAATTTTGTTAGGTGTTTCAGAAGAGCATTGTGAAAGTTTTTTGGCATTTGTTGCTTACAAATATTTCATATGAACACTAATCAGAGACAGAGCTTAATAATAAATCAGTTAATATTTACTATCTGTGATGAAATAAAATTCATTCGTTTTTTCTGTCTTTCTCTTCCCTTGTCTATCCGTCTTCTATCTGACACCGCTTTTCTTCTCATACCCCAATACCTATGCACTGGTTTTCCCCACTGGGGTAATAAATCCTCAAATGGCAGAAGAATTCTCAGCTTCAAGAGGACAAAGGCGAGGTTTTAGGCAAGAAGAATGAGCTAGTTAAAACTAAGTCAGCAGAGGGAATTTTACTTTTCCACTCCAGGCTTACACTGTGAACATCAGAAAAAGAGTGATTGACATTAGTTTGACTCTCAAAGAGCTAATAATTTCAAGAAGAGAAATATATGATTTAAGGCTTTTATATAATTCAGTGCTAAAGATAACCTAGTACTAGAATAAATATATTTCTGCTAAGAAGCCGACCAGAGAAACGACCTTTGAAGAGCGACTTTCAAAAGCTAGGAAGGGTCTCTCGGTGGTCAGAGTAGTACTAACAATCCTGTTTGGGGACATATTATTGGACTTGCACCGGGCCAATTCTCCTGTATGTCAGAAGCCAGCCCGATGAAACTTTAACAAACACGACCCACAGAAAACTTCATACCTGATGCTGGGAGGAGCTAAGTCAACACAGAAAACCTAAAGACCAAATGCCAACTTCATTAATGTGTTGTATTAAACTTATGAAAAATCCATTGCCAAGAATAAGCCTCCTGCCGATGATGACCACTTTGGTATAACTATATAACATTAATCAATATTGGTTTAAATGTCCTGATTGTTTTTTTTTTAACACGCCTTGATTTGCAATTCATCGTTTGCTTTACACTGCTCCATCAGTGGTGATTTTGTTTTACTTGTGAACCAGAATAAATATCTCGTTTTATATTTGTAAAATATAAAACCAGCGTTAAGAGTTATATCTTGGTGTAATTAAGTCATGTCTCATATCTGTGTGCCCTGACCTCAGAGGTCAGTGGGGGGACTTTTGAATTTTTGTGAACCATTTGCCTGTTCATCTAATTCTATTATCTTTGGTTAAGGATAGTGGTGGGGATCTAAACTTTGCTCTAGTACCCCCAATCACTCCAAACTAGAGTAGTTGCCTTCCTTTTTTTAGTTCTTAACTTTACTCATGAGGTAATATTCTCTCTCTACGAACATAACTTCATTCACATAGGTTTTCTAGAGTTGATGATAGAATAAGTTATATTTTTTTTTCAAAAACTATCACTCCCTCCTTTGTCATACAATCTGCGAGTGTGTTTTTTAAGCCTTGCTCCAACAGACCACTAGTGTTAGTAGGATCTTAAATAATAACGCCACACTATCGGCCATGTGTTTAACATGTTCTAGCTTTGAGTATGGAATTTCAGCTTTAAGTTTTGGTAGGCATGAAAAAAAATCCCCACTGAGTCATTAAAATAACATCTTGTATCAATTTGCTTGCATTATCTTTCAGAGTTTAAGTCAAGAGCATCAGTCGGGATCATTGGTTTCTGATGAGATATGCAAATCTGATCAAGTCAGAAAGTATGTTGTTGAGAGTTATTGTTGGGTTTTGTGTTTTGTTTTTTAAAACAAATCTGAGCCGAGAAATATGTTTAGGTGTATGTGGTGTTTAACCTGAGTTACTGTACACCCATTGATTCACAGAGATGCTCACAAAATAAAAAAAATTGTTATTTACTACATTAGCTCTGTATCAAGAAAACTTTGATATTTAATTTTACTTTTTCCCTGCAAGGCTTTTTTCTTGATGATCCAGAAACATTAATTTACAATTTCTTTTCAGATGTTTTCCAGTTTTTCTTGGAGGAAGTGCAAACGGCATGGGTAGGAGCTCAGCTGCAAACAATAAGTAAGCAGAATTTGACGTTAAGAGAGTACATTAACAACATTCGTAGAGAGTACATTAACAACACCGTAGAGATTACATTAACAACACCGTAGAGAGTACATTAACAACATCATAGAGAGTACATTAACAACATCGTAGAGAGTACATTAACAACATCGTAGAGAGTACACTAACAACATCGTAGAGTACACTAACAACATCGTAGAGAGTACACTAACAACATCGTAGAGAGTACATTAACAACACCGTAGAGAGTACATTAACAACACCGTAGAGAGTACACTAACAACACCGTAGAGAGTACACTAACAACACCGTAGAGAGTACACTAACAACATCGTAGAGAGTACACTAACAACACCGTAGAGAGTACACTAACAACATCGTAGAGAGTACACTAACAACATCGTAGAGAGTACACTAACAACATCGTAGAGAGTACACTAACAACATTGTAGAGAGTACATTAACAACATCGTAGAGAGTACATTAACAACATCGTAGAGAGTACACTAACAACATTGTAGAGAGTACATTAACAACATTGTAGAGAGTACATTAACAACATTGTAGAGAGTACATTAACAACATTGTAGAGAGTACACTAACAACATCACAGAGAGTACACTAACAACATTGTAGAGAGTACACTAACAACATTGTAGAGAGTACATTAACAACATTGTAGAGAGTACATTAACATCGTAGAGAGTACATTAACAACATCGTAGAGAGTACACTAACAACATCGTAGAGAGTACACTAACAACATTGTGTGCTTTGTGGAAGTCGCAAAGGAGATAAAGAAAGAATAGAACCACTGCTGCATAAATGTGTTGAAGGTGGTGACTAATGTCAGGTTGTGCCCGTGGCTGACAACTTCATCACGTAAACAAAATTGTCATGACCAGTATAAAGTGTATATTTCTGGTGATACGAGGGATGGTCAAAAAATAATGCCTCGTAATTTTTAATTTCATTCAATAGGCAAGAAAACAGATAAAATTCACATTGAAATTTAGCCCCAAGTCTGAACTTCAAAAATTTATTTCTCAGTGTAGTCTCCGTTATTTGTTACAGTTTGTGTCCATCTTCTCACAAGGGCATGTATCCCCGCACGGTAAAAATTTGTGTCCTTTTTCCTAAACCACTGGCGTACGGCGCGTTTAAGGGTCTCGGTGTCCTCAAAGTGATGTCCGCGAAGATCTTCTTTCAGTGGTCCAAACAGATGGAAGTCAGAAGGTGCAAGATCGGGACTGTAAGGGGGATGTGGTAATAATGTCCAGCCAAATTCTGCAATCGCATCAATGGTGCGTTTAGCGGTGTCTGGCGTGGCATTATTGTGCAACAGTAGTGCAGTTCTCTGATCTTTTAATGGGTAAAGTCGCCGAAGACGACCTCTAAGCTTCTTCAAAGTTTCAATGTAACGGTCTGCATTCACCGTGTTTTCCTGTTCCAAGAAGTCGAGAAGAATCACACCCTTCTCATCCCAAAACACGGAGGCCATAACGTTCCCTACAGATGGTGAACTTTTGAACTTCTTTCTTATCGGCGATGTTGTGTGATGCCATTCCATTGACTGCCTCTTGGATTCTGGTTAAAAAAAATGAACCCAAGTCTCATCACCTGTCACAATATTCGATAAAAACTCTTCTCCTTCAGTTTCGTAACGGTGCAGGATGTTGATGGCTATGGTTTTCCTTGTTTCTTTATGTCTGTCTGTCAACATTCTGGGTACCCACCGTGCACAAACTTTTGAATAACCCAGGTCTTTAATGATGTTCTGGACACTGCCTTTACTAATGGACAACATGGAAGAAAGTTCATCCAGTGTTACCCGACGGTCACCACGAATGATGCCATCAACTCGATGAATGTTGTGTGGAGTCACTGCGGTAGACGGACGGCCAGTCCGCTTTGCGTCAGCCATTGAGGATTGACCTACTTCAGCTTCGTCACAACGATGTACCCAACGTCGGACAGTGCTAACATCTACTGTTGAATCTCCATAAACATTCTTCAAACGGTCGTGGATGCAAATTGGGGTCTCGCCTTCAGCATTGAGGAATTCTATGACATAACGTTGTTTTAACCGAACGTCTTTGGCAGCCATTTTTAAACTGTTACAGTGGTGCCACCTGTTACTGAAACAGGTTGGTAATGCTATACAGTGCAGAAGAGTGTTTGAGGAATCCTGCTAAATTTACAAATTGCACACCGATGCAGTATTTACATACATAAAAAATAGGAGGCATTACTTTTTGACCTTCCCTCGTACTTAGATCTGTTTCCCATCAGTTGAAAATCATGTATCTGATACAATCCGTGCAGGATGATGATGTGGATTATAGCATTCCAAAAGTATTTTATAAGACTATTGGAGGTCTGCTGAAGAGATAAAGGGAGGATAGGACTATTGCGCCCTCTGGCATGTCGTACAAGGTGACTAAAGAGGTTGTACATAGGGCTGGAAATCTCATCATGCAAAACAAATTGCCATAGCAACCGAAGGAGTTCACAGAGAGCCACTGGTGGTCACCCTCTTTCATCTGCAAGGAGCCAAAAACTAATGGAAATTACTACTGGTCAAAACACCAACAAGAACAAAAATGTGAACATCCTTCATTGGAATGCAAAGGGATTCTTACTGTTGTTTCCCTTCTACCATGAGGTGTAGAGGTTTAGAAGAGAGAGCGCCAGACTATCCTATCGGCTGTCTTCCTCCTGGACTGATTCCATTCTAGTCCTCGGTCCTTCAAAGATTGTCTAATGTTGTCCTCCCAGCGGACTCTGGGTCATCCTGGGGGTCTGGATCCCTGGCTCTTTGTTTCCCATGCTTGTCGTGGTAGCCGATCTTCTCCCATTCTGCAGACATGGCCAAACCATCTTAGTTGGGGCTGTTCTACTTGGGTCTGCAGGGTGTGGGATTTTAGGCCTTGACGTATCGTCTGGTTGCGGACCATGTCTCTTCTTGTTACTTCAACCACCTTCCTCAGATACCTCATTTCTGAGGTTTGGATCTAGCTTTTGTGGGTTGTAGTCATTGCCCATGACGCATCCATATGTCAAGACTGGGACATAGGGGGAGCGGTATACAGCCATCTTCGTTTTCTTACCAACCTCTCTCTTGCTGAGGAATCCTCGATTTATGGCCTGAAAAAGTCTCCCAGCTGCTGCTTTTCGAGTGGCCAACTCTTCTTTGATGCCTCCCTTTCAGTCTATAATAGCTCCGAGGTATTTAAAGTGGTCGACCTGCTCCAGGATCTGTTCTCCCAGCTTAATCTGATGTCTTCTTTCTTCTCGTGATATCACCATGGATTTTGTTTTAGAGCTGCTTATGACCATCCCTCTCTTCTCCAGCTCTTCCTTCCAAACTTGCAGGTTGGATTGGAGATGTGCCTTTGATTTAGCAATCAGGGCAACATCATCAGTAAATGCCAGCTCTGAAATACAGATCTATCTCATCTTCCCGTACCCCACTGAATACTTTCTTGTTCTCTCCTTACATGCCTTGATGACATCATCCATGAGGAGTATGAAAAGATAAGGTGACAGGATATCACCTCGTCTTACACCAGTGGTGGTCCTGAACTGTCCTCACATAATTTCTGCAAGACTTGTAGAAGCTCTGTATAGCATGAATCAGAGGTGCTGGAATGTTCTTCCTTGCCAAACAGTCCCAAAGTTTGCTCCAGGGGACCCTGTCTTTTCCAGATCTATGAAACAAAGATGGATCTCACTCTTATACTCAAGGGCCTTTTCACTCAGCTGTCTGAGTGTGAAGATTAGGTCTTGAGTACTTCGGTTTGCTCGGAATCCGCACTGGACCTCATCCAATTGTGGTTCAGTTAGGTGTCGGAGTCTCTGCTCTAGGATTCTAGAGTAGATTTTACCAGGGACACTGAGAAGGGATATGCCTCTATGGTTTCCACATTGTCGATTGTCACCCTTTTTGAAAATCGGTGTTATGATGGCAATCTCCCAATCTTTTGGTACGGCCTTGTTGCACCACGCTGCCTGTAGGACCCTTAAGAGTAATAGGTTGCCTGATGCCCCCATGTACTTAACCATTTCTGGTGTTATACCATCATGGCCTGCTGCTTTGCCCATCTTGATTTTCTCCAGTGCTGCCTTCAGTTCTTCCATCTTTATGTCATCTTCACCATCATTGGTTTTCTCTTCTGTGCTAGTGGTTATCATTTCTGATGCTTCACCATGCAGGAGTTCTGAGAAACATTCTTTCCATTACTTCCTCCGGGGCAGTAAGCAATTTGCCTTGCTTGTCCTTTATAAATCTGAGAGGGCATTGTTTTTCCTTCCTCATGTTCTTTAGGGTCTTATAGAACAATTTCTGGTTTTCTTGCACATCTTTTTCTAGCTTTTCTCCAAATTCTTCCCGGGACTTCTGTTTTGCTGCTAGCACCTTGTTCTTTGCTTCTGTTCTGAGTGTCACATATTCTCTATATATTTCTCCATTTGTCCTGTTATGTTTTTAGCTTCTAAGTATTGTTTCCATGCCACTTTCTTCTCTCTTATTTTCTCTTTAACCTCCTCTGTCCACCAAGGTGTCCTTTTTCTCTTGTTCCCAAGTCAGACTTCACCACATGCTTCTGTAGCAGCTGTCTTTATGATGTCCTTGAATTTAAGCCAGAGGGTTTCCAAGTCATCAGGTTGTTCTTCTGTGTTGCTCGCCGCTGCAGCAATAAGCCCCTGATATCTGGCTCTCTCAGCTTGTAGGTCTTAATGCTCATTTCTCCCGTTCGTTTACTTAGTTTCTTGCGTGATGTTGGGCAGTTCCTAGGCTGAGCAACTCTTTCAGTGTTTTTTTTATTGTAAGCAGGTAGTGATCACTTCCAATCTCTGGCCCCCTCCAGACTCTAGCATCCCGGACATATTTGAATGAGCTCCTCCTAACAATGGCATAGTCAATCACTGACTTCTCATTCTTTGTTGGTTCACATCTAGTGTATGCATGTATGCGCTTATGGGGGAACTTTGTGTTTGTAATGATCAGATTCTGCTCACTGCAGAATCTAAGGAGTCACTTTCCATTGTTATTGAGAGTATCTTCTCCATATGTTCCGATAACTCCACCCCATCTAGCATGGTCATTTCCAACTCTGGCATTGAAATCTCCAAGCATGATAATTTCATCTAGGCAGTTATCCACTGTCCTTTGAAGCAGCTCGAAGAATTCCTCCTTGACCTCTGCTCTCTCATCCTCATTTGGCCCATACACTATGACCAGACGGCAAATGGGTTGATTTGCCATTGCCCTAAAGACGCCACTAGGCGTGATGGGAAACAATGGCAAAGAAAACCTATCTGCTGTTGCCCTAAGACGCCACTAGGCGTAATGGCCACTGACTGCTTTGACGGTCGGTGGCTAAGGACAGAAGAAGAAGAAGACTATGACCAGGTTGACTATGGTTTCTCCTTCTTTTAGTTTTACAACCATAATGCGCTCTGAGACAAAGTTCCATCCCTTGATAGTGATACTATCTTTTTGGTTTTTGGCCACAATGCAACCCACGCCCCCTTTAGCTCTTTCAGATGTGGGTACACCACTGTAGAGCAGGCTGTTGCCATTGAGATCCATGACTCCTTGTCCTTTTTTCTTTGTTTCCGTTATAGCCAGGATTTCTAGTTTTGCTTTCCTCATCTCTTCCACCAGCTCCTCTTCTTTCCCATTTATACTTCTTGTGTTCCAAGTTCCATAAGTCGAAGTCTGTTCCAGTTCGTCGCCTTTAGAATTAGTCCAGTTTTCTCTCTTGTATTTCGTGTAATCATGTTTTAAAGCAAACAGGTGATTGGCCTGTTGTGCCTTTGCATGGTGGAGGGGCTGCCTCCTTACGGCCTCCATGCAGGCCGCCTCCTCCTTTTTCAGCCGGGCTTGGGACCAGCCTAGGTGGAGTTGGAATGCAGAGGGATTCATGAATAAGAAATAGTGCTTCCAGCAAGACTCCATGCTGAAATAATAGATGTAACCTGCATCAAAGAAACCTGCCTAACCAAAACCACTGGTTCCAAATCAGAGGGTACTAGACCATAAGGGTAGATAGGGATGGGCACAAAAGGGGGGGTGTCCAAATCCTGACACACAACTTGTAGTCAACCAAAGAAGTAGCAGCAGACATGTGATAGGTCAGGAAAAGATTATACATGAAGAGATAAAAGCAATAGTAAAAATATAGCTTTAAAAAAAAATCTATTGGCACAGAGAATGCCAAGAGTCAGTTAGTTATAAGAAAAGATACTACTCATTACCAAGAAGAGATCAAGTCATCATATTCAGATTGAGAACCGGCTCTGTAGCCTCAAACACCAGCTGTTGAACGAATTAAAAAGTGGACAGACATCTGTCCCTGTGGGGATGACAGACAAACAGTTGAACATATTCTTCAGGAATGATAGCTGCACAAGAAGCATAGGTTGTCAGGCATAACTTTCACCAACCTTTTTGAGGGAGAAACTATATAGCCGCGAGAGAAGCCTGAGACAGACCGCCAACTTTATGAAAGAAATAGATATGGTTATATCAGAGCAAACGGCATCACTGCAATCTGGCTGAGAGAGTAGGGATCGAAGAGGGAAGGCAAACCCAGTCCCAAAAAATGTCGTGCTGAAGTCGGATGTGTCGGCCGAAAGGTGCAAATATCGCAGCTTTGCTGTAAACGGACACAACGCAACCAACGTCCTTTTTAGGACGAACGAGGAAGAAGAAGATAGAGCAAACGAAGAATAAGACAGTGACTAAAACTGCTCTATATGTTAAAAAAAATTGTATGCAATTTGCTTTGTTTGTGAGATACTTAAAACACAGTTCTGTTCTTAAACTGTGCCACTTGTATGATACTTTGCTAAAAATTGCTTCATAATGGCACACAAGATGTAAACATGTTTAATATGCAGTGGAACAGTTGTATTTACAGCTTTTATCACATAATGCTCTATCTCTGACATTAAAGTACCCACCATTGAGTAAATCTGATCATAGGTAAAACACGTTAATTCACCCCATAATGCCTTCTTGCACTGCGTTGTTAAAAAAAAAATTCTTTTATTAATCACAGGGTATGTGATCAACTGCGGTGCACATCTTGTGACTTTAAAGTATGCTGCTTCGATAATTTGTCATGGAATAAGGATACAGATTATCTTTTTCTCCGAAATAATGTTCCCAATTTTCAAAAGCTGAAGTCAAAGCTTAGCAGAAAGAAAGGTTGGGTTATCCATCTTAGTTTTCTTAAGTATTTTTAATAATTTCATTATACTGCAGGATTTTATATGTTTTCAAATTTTTAATAATTGTTGTTCAGAAGCTCCTTAGTCTGGTATGTTTTAAATTAACAGGTTTATATTAATTCCATTTTTTTAAAATTTCATTAATCACCAGAATTTTTTTTTACTGTACAGTCACACCTTAAGCATGTTAATGAAGGGTATGTCACACACAGAATTGGAGAAAATATATCTTCTCGGCAGTGCAGGTAGTTTTTGATGTTGGTAGTAATTGTCATAATGAGTCAATAGGGTTTTCAGTTTCTTGTTAACGCTGATAAATAACTTTTAAACATAGCCTTCACTTTGCATTTTCTGACAGGAAGGTAATTTTAAGACACAAACGTGGAGTTTTTTTCTTTGGTCATGAAATACACAAGGAAGCATAAAGTTACTACTTTGTCTCCTCCGTTCATTTTTCTTTTCAGGCTGTCGAGCCTATTGTTGCCAATGCAGCTGGCAGAATGTTCTCGAACTCTGTGAACTCACCGACCCGAGCCTCAAATGGGTTTGTGGAAAACATTGATCATGGTGCCATCTTATGATCCGACTGTCAGTCACACAGTACCATTATCATACATCAGGTGCTAAACATGCCACTTCAACAGTACCAATATTCTTTTCACAAAAGTAAACTGGAGACATTGAACACAAATTAGCGATATATTTTCTTCTAACTCTGGCCTGTGCAAAATTATTTGTTTCTCTAACTCTGACTTCAGCATTTCGTTTTTTTTTTTTACAGTTTGTAATTTACATGTAATGCTGGAATGAATATTATATGTATACACCCTGTATGCGCTTTACAAAGATATCCTACTTTCAGTATATGAATCTCCATGGATATTTATTCTTTAAGATAGTAAGTAGCCTTTATAACTGTTTTGTACACATGTGTGAGATCAGAACAAAATAAGAGAGATGAGTTTAAAAAAAGAAAGAAAGGAAAGCACAAAAGTACTCTGGACTGATAAATGTACAGATAAGTGATTTTCCTTTCTTGGGGGATGGGCTGAGAAAGAAAGAAGTAATAGCATCAGTCATGTGTCTGTTAATTCGCTACTTGTTCATCTCTCACACATTGAGGAAACCTATTGAAAGCATTACAAAACAGTCCTTGTTCTGGAATCCCCAGGGAAAGAGAGGCAGAGGTAGACTGAAGAAGACGTGGAGAAGAGAACTGGAGACAGAAGTGAAAAGACCTTGAGCTGATGGCATGTGACAAGAGGACTTGGCAGACGTGTGTTTTGATGGCCTATGCTTCTTGGAGAGCTAAGGGGGTATTAATAATAATAATAATAATAAATTCTTTAAGCACCAAACACGGCGCATAAGGCAGAAACCAGTGCTCTCCAGGTTGTTCGTTGTGACGCCACTAGGGGGTATTGACTGATTGTTAATTGATTGTGTTATAAAACTATTCAATCATAATTTTTTATTTAGTTCCCCATGGAGCAACCACTGCCGCCAGCTCCCTTGCAGGAAGCCTGCAATACAATTGTTATATGGTTTTGTAGTGGTGGTTTATGTGACACTGTTTCAGAATAATGAGGCTACCAACCACATATTAATTGCCACGTAGGACATGCCTGAGCAAGCAGTAGTACTAATCTTTCTTTACCCATCCAGACCCACAGGAACGGCACTGTGCAAAACTATTAACCCTTAGAACCCTGGCCACCCAGCCCGTAAAACTTCATTCCCCTGGGCTCCTGAGCAAAAAATTTCACTATGAGCCGTCGAGGCCAGCGATAATGCCGGTGCGTTTTATTGAGACGACAAACTTGGTCGTAAACATCGCAGCCACCCATGAATGTATTGTAGCCAATACAAAGTTGTGGAAATTGAACATCCACAGTTGTGAGACCAACCTGTATCAAATTTACTTGATACATTATGTGGGATACGCCCCTGCACCACAGGGTTAGACCTAGCTTGATCATAACCTGATTCACAAGTTCCGTCACTCGATTCAATTTCGATTTCAGAATAATCACCATCTAAATCTATATTCATCATCCTCCGAATCATTAAGCACAAGTTCAACAGCTTGTTCCGTTGTTAGCCTTTTAGAATGGCTATTTCCTGGATTTTCAACACGCCTTTTCATTGTGAAAACAATTAAAAAATTGCAAAATATTATCACTTCGGGGGTGCCGCCATTTTAGAGTAACATTCCACAAGACGTGTACTTCCTGACGTCATTATTTTTTACACCTTTCCATTCCCACCCCATTTTGCTAAGCTAGGTGCGTCAGACCGAGATTACGGTCTCTCGGGGAGAGGATTTTTTACGCATGGACTGAAATTTCGGGACCTCGGGTTCAAAAGGTTAAGATACTTCTGGAATAAATATATGGCGGAGAGGAGGGAGTGAGCAGCAGCATAGTATTTCCTCTGTCTCTATTAACTCAAAACCTACAGTTACAAATTCATTGAGTGACTATTGTCATCACCAACATGGTTGTGAATTTGTTATGTGTGTTATCGGAATATTGAAAATCAGCACCGCGAGCTCTGATTAAATAAAAATATTCATTAAGATTAAACCATTTAAAGTATTAAAATACAAAACTTTGATGAATTCATGTCCTGCGGTCTTGTGTTTTGTATTTCACAAGCTAAAATTGTGCATTCTTTACGAAGCAGGTTTGTAATGTGTATCCGAATCAATGTGACATTTTTTTATTTTCCTGTGTCAACCCGAGCAAGAAAAGGTTTTGTCACATTTAGGTTCATTGGTTTTCCCCAGTGTTTACCCAAGCATTGAAAGATTTCATCACATTAGGTTGATGGGTTTTCCCAGTGTTTACCCAAGCATGGAAAGATATGTTAGATTGATGAGTTTTCCCCAGTGTTTACCCAAGCATTGAAAGATTTCATCATGTTAGATTGATGAGTTTTCCCCAGTGTTTACCCAAGCATGGAAAGATTTCATCATGTTAGATTGATGAGTTTTCCCCAGTGTTTCCCAAGCACATACATATTTTTCTTCTTAATGTTGGTAGTTTTTTTACTTTCTTTTGTTTTTTAAAATTTAAAAACTATGGTCATTGAGGCTTCTGAATTTTTTTCTTTTTATATTCATTTTATTTTTAAAACTTCTTCTTCTTCTTCCGTCCTTAGCCAAAGACCAACCAAGCAGTCAGAGGCCATCACGCCTTGTGGCGTCTTAAGGGCAACAAATGATTGATTTTCTCTGTTGTAGTTTCCCATCACGCCTAGCGGCGTCTTTAGGGCAACAACAAATAGATCCATCTGCCGTTGTTTCCGTAATCGGTGTGACAAGCCAACGGGTGATCAGCCCATTGGGCTTTTAAAACTTAAAATACTTTAAAATTAATTTAATTCTCAGCAGTCAAGCTCATTTTTTTGGGCCTGCTCATAATAATATGTCAATTACTTGATCCTCTCTGCCATTACCATTCAGCTCAACTCACTACCACTTTCTTCATTTGCCTGCATGTGTATCCTCCTTCCTTCATTTATATTTGAGTGTTTCATCTCCATGTTTTCCTTGTACTTCCCTCCATCCTTTTTCCCAACAGGTTTTAATGGTGCTTATCATTTATGCTAGAGGTTATTTTCTGAGTATATGCAAATCTCCATCTATTGTCCAATAGGCTCTGGCCTCAGAGGTCTCTTTTCTGCTGTCATCAGATTTCCAGGATCCTTCTTCAGAATGTTTGTGAACGTCTGCGTTCTTTTTGTATATTCTGTTTTATTCTCCACACTTCTGTTCTCAACATCAGTAAAGCCTTAGCATTTGCGATTTAAATCCTAAATTCCTCATTTTTGCTAATCTCTAAACAATCTTTGTATTGATTATTTTTGCCCTTGTGTCTGCATGTGTGCCCTCCACAGAATCTGTTTGTTTGGTGGAGTTCCTCCCACCAGAATCAGGCTATTCTGCTATTATGTCTGTAGGTAAATAGTTGATATTGCAAGAAAATATCAAAATCTTATTTAAAGCAAGAACTGTGTTTAAGCCCACAATCATGGTTTTTTTTTTTTTTAAAGACAAGAATGATTTAAAACATGCATTATTATTTCTGCCAAATATATTGATGATCTATAATGCTTACAGAAATTTCAGCCAACAAGAATTGTGAGCTAAAACATGCAGGATGATTGTAGCCAATGAGAATGATAACCTAGAACATCC
The DNA here is from genome assembly GCA_024509875.1 of Oreohelix idahoensis. NCBI lineage: Eukaryota > Metazoa > Mollusca > Gastropoda > Stylommatophora > Oreohelicidae > Oreohelix > Oreohelix idahoensis. Next base: position 306,408 of record JAMPIV010020817.1, on the reverse strand, counting down.
ATGGTTATTTGGGCCAATAGAAATCAAGACCTAAAACATGCATGATGATTGTAGCCAATAAGAATGATAACCTAGAACATCCATGGATAATTTGGCCAATATAAATCAAGACCTAAAATATGCATGATGATTGTAGCCAATGAGAATCATAACCTAGAACATCCATGGATAAACTGGCCAATATAAATAAGGACCTAAAATATATATATGATGGTTTAAACAAACATGACTGATTTTTTGTCTTTCAGTATTTCAGTCAGAGATGAAAATGTATATTTACAGCAGATAACATTTGGTGAGTCTGTGAGTATGTATTGTAAGTACTCCTTAATTGAAGTTTTAGGAGTTTACATAAAAATTACTGACGACTACTTGTAAGAAAAAAATAAAGAATTATAATTGAAAAACATACACCGAAATGCACTTTCTTTCTCTCCACAGCATTTGTGTTTTCTTGCTTTATGCCGTAATAAACTGTTTTAGGTTGTTTATTATCATTTTTTTTTGGTCTTGCTCCCTGTGGAGCTGCCCCACCTCCCACTTCCCGTGAGCAGAAAGCCTTAATCAAAGCATTAATGGGCTCTTGCAGCAGTAGTTTCATATTAGTTGCCTCATATGACATAGAACAGCAGTAGTTTCATATTAGTTGCCTCATACGACATAGAACAGCAGTAGTTTCATATTAGTTGCCTCATATGACATAGAACAGCAGTAGTTTCATATTAGTTGCCTCATATGACATAGAACAGCAGTAGTTTCATATTAGTTGCCTCATATGACATAGACCCAACGGGCTGATCACCCGTTTGCCAGTCACTTTGATTACGGAAACAACAGCAAACGGATTGATTTGTCGTTGCCCTAAAGACGCCATTAGGCATGATGGGAACAATGGCAAAGAAAATCTATTCGCTGTTGCCCTTAAGACGCCACTAGGTGTAATGGCCACTGACTGCTTTGCCAGTCGTTGGCTAAGGACGAAAGAAGAAGAAGAATATGACATAGAACAGCAGTAGTTTCATATTAGTTGCCTCATATGACATAGAACAGCAGTAGTTTCATATTAGTTGCCTCATATGACATAGAACAGCAGTAGTTTCATATTAGTTGCCTCATATGACATAGAACAGCAGTAGTTTCATATTAGTTGCCTCATATGACATAGAACAGATGTAGTTTCATATTAGTTGCCTCATACGACATAGAACAGCAGTAGTTTCATATTAGTTGCCTCATATGACATAGAACAGCAGTAGTTTCATATTAGTTGCCTCATATGACATAGAACAGCAGTAGTTTCATATTAGTTGCCTCATATGACATAGAACAGCAGTAGTTTCATATTAGTTGCCTCATATGACATAGAACAGCAGTAGTTTCATATTAGTTGCCTCATATGACATAGAACAGCAGTAGTTTCATATTAGTTGCCTCATACGACATAGAACAGCAGTAGTTTCATATTAGTTGCCTCATACGACATAGAACAGCAGTAGTTTCATATTAGTTGCCTCATATGACATAGAACAGCAGTAGTTTCATATTAGTTGCCTCATATGACATAGAACAGCAGTAGTTTCATATTAGTTGCCTCATATGACATAGAACAGATGTAGTCATATATTTTTTTCTCACAGACCCTGAAAAACTATGCAGGGTAGGCTGTTTTTAAGTACACAAGAATACACTTACCTCAACAGTAAATTGACATGTAAGGGAGAAAATAGCCTATGTCCTACTATTTTGAATTATTAAACTCTGATGGATAAAATGCAAGGGAAGAGGTGTCATGGTAACAGAACACAAACAATTACAGGCACTGATAATATTCCAAAAACCAGTTTGTGTGCAACTTATATTTTATTTTTGCATCACCAACATGCAAAATGAAAGTATATGAACAATTATGTATGAATTACTTGTCCCAATGTAACAGTGTTTCCCAAAGTACATTACGCGTAATCCAGAGGGTATGCGAAAGGGAATCGAGGGGTACATGGCAATATTTATTTTACTTTATCATAAATTTTTAGCTGTAGAAAACAGTTTATGTAAATTAAATATATGCTGTACTGTAGAAATACACACATATTTATTGACAATTTCAATAACAAAATAGTAAGAATTAAGGGGAGGAGCTACAGTAATTTCAATACAAATGCATGGGTTAATCTACAACAGTAATAGCTATGCATAATAACGCATGGGATGGTATAATGCTATTGGCTGCCATGGAAATGGCAGCCATATTGGATTTTAATAATTTATTTCAATTCACTAAGGCTTTTTTACTTGTTGAGTTATGAGCACCAAAGTTGAAATGCAAAACTTTCATCAGATTATATTTTTTATAACTTTAGCAGATTCTGAGATAAAGAACTTTAAAGATAGTATCTAAAAATAGTAATACATTTTTCAAATATTTTACATTATTTGCAGTAATTCAAAGCTCTGACAAGATAATGCGAAATCAGATCTGACAAAAGTTTTAATTTCCAGTGGAAAGCATCTGTGCCAAATCTCATGTCGACTAAGAAATATGCAAGTTGTAAGAAAATTAGTAACATAAAAGACGGTTCTGGAAATTTATGGTTTGCTTCTTAGGAAAAGCACAATTTATTAAGAAAATGAAACTTGCAAAATCAAAATACGCCTAATTAAAACGTGTTCTGACAAATAATTTTGACATATTTAGATTCAGGAGAATACAAATTGTAAGAAAAATAGAATCCCAATTTTCATTTTTGTCATATTTTGACTTAAAAAGTACTGCCTTTAAAAACTTGCTTTCTTAACACAAGTACTTTAATTTCAGATTGGTACAAATCTATCGTATAAATCTGTCCTGCCAAAATGTTTTATTTTTTTTATTACTTATGTTAATTTAGTTAGTTTTCAAATTATTATTTCTATATATGGTACATTGTTTTTTTATAGGTGTGTGTATACATTAACACACCCCCCAATTACCTTCACTGGAGAGAGGAGTGCCGGTAGGACTAAACTCTCAACAAGGTGTGATTATTGTGTTTGGGAAACACTGTACTGTAAGATATTCTCTGATTCCTTTCAGTTCCTAAATCATATTTACATAATTCATACTGGAATATGCTTGATTAGTCAAGAAATACACTCATACTGACATACACAGTTGATGCTTCATTTATCACAGGCTTCCTCACAGATTTCCTTTGCAAACCGCAACAGCCTTCGTTCGCTGATATCTTCGCCATCCTCTTCATAGATTTCCTTTGCTTTCTGTAGCCAGTACTCTTGACTTCTGCCAAAGTAATCCAATATGCCCTCACCATCTCGTCGGCTTGGAGCATCATCAAATGTTATCTCCATGCTCTCATCAGTGTCTGCAATAATCAGGTTAAAAGCTCAGTACAAAGATTATACAAATTTGTACTAACCAATTTAGCATGACAGACAGGTGCTAGTGGAACAGGAGGTGAGAAGAAGGAGTTGGCAATGGATAGGACACATTTTGAGAAAACCTGTTGATAGCTTTATCAGGCAGTCCTTGTTATGGAATCCCCAGGGTGAAGGAGGTAGAGGAAGACAGACATAACACATGACGAAGTGAACTGGAGACAAAACTGAAAGAGATAATGGAAACATCTTGAATGTATGGCACAGGACACGAACTGAAGAGTAATGAATGAATGTATGGCACAGGACACGAGCTGAAGAGTAATGAATAAATGTATGGCACAGGACACGAGCTGAAGAGTAATGAATGAATGTATGGCACAGGACACGAACTGAAGTGTAATGAATGAATGTATGGCACAGGACACGAACTGAAGTGGAATGAATATATGGCACAGGACATGAACTGATGAGTATTGAATGAATGTATGGCACAGGACACGAACTGAAGTGTAATGAATGAATGTATGGCACAGGATATGAACTGAAGTGTAATGAATGAATGTATGGCACAGGACACGAACTGAAGTGTAATGAATGAATGTATGGCACAGGACACGAACTGAAGTGTAATGAATGAATGTATGGCACAGGACACGAACTGATGAGTAATGAATGAATGTATGGCACAGGACACAAACTGAAGAGTAATGAATGAATGTATGGCACAGGACATGAACTGATGAGTAATGAATGAATGTATGGCACAGGACACGAACTGAAGAGTAATGAATGAATGTATTTCCCATGAAAAACAAACCACAGTAATCTAATGTTCTTGTAATTTCTGTGGCAATTTGTTTTACATGATAAGGTTACCAGCTTCATGCACCTGATATTAGTCACCTTGTATGACTGAGGGTGCAGTAAGTCCTGTTCTTTCTGTCTCTTAAAAGACACCTGGGAACTACACAGAGCAAAGAGCATTTTATTCTGGTACAATAATGATAATTTAATGATGAAGAATGAATGCCATTTCCAGACTTTGTATGAGAGGGTAAAAATAACACCGTCTGGATAGCTGAAGTCCTACAGATTTGTTAGCTTTTAAATTTTATAAATTCAAAACACCGTTAAACCTCCGATAAATTCAGATGAAAACGGTTATGGATCACAACCAGAGGCTGCCACACATAGTTGTTGTTGATTAACGAAGGCTGCTGAGCTCATCACTCTTTAGCAGTCAATGCCAAGCTGAAGATGCCACACATAGTAAACATCATATATCATGAACACCATATAATATTCATTTGCCAACCCTTTTTCACTTCTTATGGAACATGCAGCCACTACTACAGCTGGCATCCCTCGCAGGAAACATGTAGCAGTGGTTTCTGCAGCTATTCGTTGGACATGATGAGGTTGTTTCGCCATTCACAACCTCGTTATCAGATGACAGGCCTGAAGAAACAGTAGGCCTATTCTTTTTCTTGTCTCCTCAGAGACCCCCCGGAACCGCACGGGGCACCATGTACTATAATAACCATGTTATCAGAAACACTGTAACATCTTTAACATGCCTGTCAATACTGGAATCAGAACTAATCACCAGCAGAAGGAATTCAAAGCCAGTCATATGAAGATAGTCAAATAAGAGATTCCCTTACCTGTTTCCTCATCATCTTCATCTACCTTCATGGCAGCTGTCGCTCCTTTTTCTTCACTTTTATCTACTTCATCTTCAGAGGAGTCTGAGTCCTGCCAAACCTGAAGCTTACGATTCTCTGCTATGAGAACAGACCACTCATTCAGCTTGTGAATGTCCAGTGAGTAAAAGTCATTCAGAGTTATCTGCTTGTCTCCCTCTTCATAGATTCCCCCATACATATAGAGTATTCCGTCCCGTATCTGTGGTGATATAATTTACATTATTTATATATATTTTAAAAGAGAAATTAAAAAAAAAAACATTGTACGAGTACATAAAGAATATATCATTTCACATCTGTAATGATATAATTTACATAATACACAGGAAAAGAAAGTAAAAAACAAAAACCCTAAATAAATATATCATCCAGTATTTGTCGTCTTCTTCAAGTACCATGCCTGGTAGCATAGATGATCATGTCTCTCCACAATTTCTGGTCTCCAAAACTCTTTACCATTTCTGTTGTTGACTTCTTTCCATACCATGATGTCAAACTGTCCAGCATCTTCTCTCTTTGTTGTCCTCCGTCTGATTTTCCTTCAATCTTACCTGTTGGTACAGTACATTGCAGCTTACTTTCTCTCATAACATGCCCACAGAAAGTCCTTTGAATAAGTAACAAGTTTCCTTTGCGCATTGGCTTCTTTCAGGACGTCCTAATTTTAGCTTCCATAGTATTTTTAGCACTCTTCTGTAAAATCATATCAAAATGATGCACACTACCAGCTCAACAGAATAGAACAAGTGGTAATCTTCAGACTCCACATGGGCCACAACAGATTGGGATACCATCTATTACAACAAGCTAAAGGTAGGAATTACTGTGGCACTGATAAAGTGATTGCTGAACATCTGCTTCAAAGATGCCCAGCATATGTGGAACAGAGACAGCGCATATGGCCGTCACCAGTACCTTCTGTCTTCTTCTTCTTCTTCCGTCCTTAGCCAAAGACCGACCAAGCAGTCAGAGGCCATCACGCCCTGTGGCGTCTTAAGGGCAACAGCAGATTGATTTTCTCTGTTGTAGTTTCCCATCACGCCTAGCGGCGTCTTTAGGGCAACAACAAATAGATCCATCTGCCGTTGTTTCCGTAATCGGTGTGACAAGCCAACGGGTGATCAGCCCATTGGGCAGTACCTTCTGTGGAAAAGCTCTAAAGAGATGCAGATCACCTCAAGCTGACTACTGCCTTCTTTGAAAACATTCAAGTATAGACGTCTGAGAGTGTATGAAGAAGAGGAAGAAGATATCTCTGTGGCCTCCAGGGTTTTTCCTGCTTGTTTACTAATTTTCCATGACTCACCTCTGTATGTTAGGATTGGCTCTATATAAACGTTGAAGAGCTGTCTGACTTCCATTGACAAGAGTCACTGCAAAAAATATGTTTATTTTATCGAGCGCTGCTTTTGTGTGAGCTACTCTACTCTTCACCTCTGAGATGCATCTTCCATTTGATGTTTTTAACACACCTAGGTATTTAAATATACCGTTTCCAAACTGTTTCATTTAATTTGACAATGCATTCCAGAAAAGTCATGACCAGAACTTTTATCTTGTTGCCATTTAGGCTAAAGATTTATTTTCACTTTCTGTCACTACTGTATCAATAATTTCCTGTAACTCTTTGTAACCTTTTGCTATTAAGACATCAGCAGATCTCAAGTTGTTTATATTACGTCCTCTATGGATCTCATATTTTCAATGTACAGAATGAGCAGATCAGGTGATAGACACAACCCTGCCCTTAATTAATGTTGTTTTATCTGCTGAAACATTCCTATTTGACTATTAATTCTTTTAGCTGCTGTTTGTTTGCCAGTACAAGTTCTTTATTATTCTCAGGACTTAGATATTGATGTTTTTGCTTCTAAAATTGTTATAATTTCCTCATGTTTCACACTGTCAAATGCCATAATGTAATCTGTAAAGAACAAGCATAGATTTCCTTTTACTTCTATTACTGCTCATTTTATTAAAGTTCTTATAATATATATGATGCTGTTTGTGCCTTTACCTTCTATAAATCCACAAAATATATATGATGCTGTTTGTGCTTTAACCTTCTATAAATCCACACAATATCTTCTTCTTCTTCCTCGTTCGTCCTGAAAAGGACGTTGGTTGCATTGTGTCTGTTTACACCAGAGCTGCGACATCTGTGCCTTTTGGCCGACACATCCGACTTCAGCACAGCATTTTTTGGGACCGGGTTTGCCTTCCCTCTTCGATCCCTACTCTCTCAGCCAGACTGCAATGATGCAGCCTGTTTCCAGGACCACCACATGGAGGTGGAGAAGGGTCTTGGTCAGCTGACCCTGACACAAGCAGTCAAGCTATGGGTTGCTGACTGCATTCTCTATTGCTGCATCTTTGGGTCCCAAATCCACACAATATATATGATGCTGTTTGATTTTTACCTTCTATAAATCCACATTGTTCATCAGTTTTTCTGGTTTTATTTTCATTTTCATTCTTCTCACGATAATTCTTAAAAATATTTTGGTCACATGATTCATAAGTTAGTTGTGTGGTGGCCTTCACATTCAATGGCTCTAAGTTTCCATGTAAAATTCAAGGACTAAAAAGGCTAAAAAAACATTGCAGAAATTGGAAGTACAGCGAAAAACAATTGAGTAACAAATCAGAATCAATAACAGATAAAGTTACCAACCAAAAAGGCATAGTTATTGCATAAATAGAATCAAAGTATTATGAACAGTGCTTCCAGGTACTTACTGCTAATGCTGTGTTCATACGCCTGGATGGCCAGAACTGGTCAACCTCCATAGTTGTATCCACTGCATCTGAAGACCCATCTCTGGTGGTTGCTGCAGGCTGTGCAACTTTTACAGTAAACACACCATCACTAACAGAACTGGGCTCAGCTTCAGCAGATGAAGGTTCAATCTCCAGAACATTCTCCACTGCCTCTTGTATTACATCCATATCATCTTTGTCTTCACATTCCTCTTCATCATCCTTCACACTGTCATCTCCTTCTTCATCATTTACTTTCTTTTTTCGTCTTTTCTTTTTCTCACCACCAACTGATTTTATGCCCCTAAAGGTATAAACATTCGGAATGTAACTTAGCAGTAATACCAAGGTAACATCAAAGCAAACATTGAATCGTCAATTTAAATGACAAGTCAGACCCTCCCTACTGTATGGTTCTGAAACATGGAGAATAACAAAAACAACAACCACGAAGCTACTGACCTTCACACACGGATGCTGGCTTAGAAGAGAAGGATTGAAATGGAACGACAAGATCACCATGAGGAACTGATGACAAAAATCAGACGGGTGCCAGTGGAACAGGAGATGAGAAAAATACTTTGGTGATGGAGAGGACACACCTGATTATAGACTAAGACAGTTTATGTTCTAGAATCCTCAGGGCAAATGAGATACAGGGAGACAGAAAAACACATGGAGATGAGAACTGATAGGGATAATGAAGTCACGAAAAGATCTTTAGCGGATGGCACAGGATAGAAAGACCAATTAGTTGAAGGTATAGACTCCTTGGGAGCTGAGAGGTAATGAATGAATCATCAATGTTTCTTTTGCTTCTTGATGTTTAAGATATTCCACATTAAACTGACGTCTGTAGCGATGTCAACCAATCAACTATCAATACCCCTTAATTAACTAAGGAGGATATACCCTCAAAAAATGTGTGCCAAGTCCTCCTGTCGTATGCCATAAGTTCAAGGTCTTTCCATGCCTTCCTCACTAATTTCAATTCTGCCTCCAGCTTTCTTCTCCACGTGTTTTTAAAATCTACCTCTGCGTCTCTCATATTGGGGATTCAAGAAGGACTATCTGGTAATGCTGTCAACAGGTTTCCTCAATGTGTGTCCTATCCTTCTCCAGTGTCTTCTTCTGATCTCTTGTTTTTGCCATCAGTTCCTTTTTTTTTTTTTTTTTTTTCCACTGAATGTTTTATTTTACATGAAAGTCTACTTTATCAATTTAAAAACAAAATATCTCTAAGATTCAGTTCTGCAGATCTTCCCGTATAATTTTCTTGGAATGTCTCTAAGATTCAGTTTTGCAGATCTTCCCGTATAATTTTCTTGGAATGTCTCTAAGATTCAGTTCTGCAGATCTTCCCGTATAATTTTCTTGGAATGTCTCTTAGATTCAGTTCTGCAGATCTTCCCGTATAATTTTCTTGGAATGTCTCTAAGATTCATTTCTGCAGATCTTCCCGTATAATTTTCTTGGAATGTCTCTAAGATTCAGTTCTGCACATCTTCCCGTATAATTTTCTTGGAATGTCTCTAAGATTCAGTTCTGCACATCTTCCCATATAATTTTCTTGGAATGTCTCTAAGATTCAGTTCTGCACATCTTCCCGTATAATTTTCTTGGAATGTCTCTAAGATTCAGTTCTGCAGATCTTCCCGTATAATTTTCTTGGAATGTCTCTAAGATTCAGTTCTGCACATCTTCCCGTATAATTTTCTTGGAATGTCTCTAAGATTCAGTTCTGCAGATCTTCCTGTATAATTTTCTTGGAATGTCTCTAAGATTCAGTTCTGCACATCTTCCCATATAATTTTCTTGGAATGTCTCTCAGATTCAGTTCTGCACATCTTCCCGTATAATTTTTATGGAATGTCTCTAAGATTCAGTTCTGCAGATCTTCCTGTATAATTTTCTTGGAATGTCTCTAAGATTCAGTTCTGCACATCTTCCCATATAATTTTCTTGGAATGTCTCTAAGATTCAGTTCTGCACATCTTCCCGTATAATTTTCTTGGAATGTCTCTAAGATTCAGTTCTGCACATCTTCCCGTATAATTTTCTTGGAATGTCTCTAAGATTCAGTTCTGCAGATCTTCCTGTATAATTTTCTTGGAATGTCCCTAATGACACACAACGCAATGCTGACTGATGAAGGTGATCTTTAAAACAGTTACACATTTTTTTAAACCACATATCTTCTTCTTCGTTCACCCTCAGATGTCAACTTGAATAAGTTCAAAGAAAGCAGTGGTCAGCCTGAGGCTGTTGATATCTCCGTAGATTTTCTCCAGGAATGGTACTGGTGATGGCAATATGCGTTTTCTCTGTTCCTCATATGTTGGGCACCTTTGAAGCAGATGTTCGGCAGTCATTTTATTGGTGCCACAGTCACACTCATCAGTAGTTCCTATCTTTAATTTGTTGAATAGATGGTATCTCAATCTGTTATGACCTGTGCAAAGTCTGAAGATTACCACTTGTTCACTTCTGCTGTGCTGGTAATACGGATCATTTTTTGTGTGGCCTGGATGCGCTTGATAAAACTCTTGGCCTCCTCATAAGTTATGTCTGTGTCAAGTTGAGGAAGCTTTCCCCCTTCCTTTGCCAATCTATCAGCCTCTTCATTTCCAGGGATGTATCACGACTCTTTTGTATTGCTGACATAGTCTGTAAAGTGTTACTCTTAGGTCATCCAGTTCAGCATTACTTTGACTTTTCAGCGTTGTAATCACTGACAGTGCATCTGAGAAGATAGCTACTGGTCTCTCTGAGCTTTCTTCTGTCATTAGAATTTCTGATGCAGTTTTTAGGGCCTCTGCCTCTGCTCTGAAGTTACTTGAAAATTTCCCTGTTGCGACTGCTATCTTTTTTTGTGTGCCATTGCTTAAGCTCAGGAAGACTCCTCCACCCCCATCTTCTGTTGCATTAGTTGCTGATCCATCTGTGTATGCATGGATCCAGGTGTTGCTTGGGTAATGTTTCTCTATATATTTTGTGGTTAGGACTCTCCTTTCTGTTTCATTTTGGCTGTTCTTTCTCTCAATACCAGGAACGTTTTCTATCATTTCAGGGAAGCACTGTTGTTTCCAAATTGGTAGCTTGTGTGCAGTACATATCGGCGTAGCTGTTGATATTGCGTTTATGGGGTCTGCTCTCATCTTTGTTTTGACTGTCTCTACAAAGTTGCTTCGCTTCAGTCTTTCCCTTCCAAGTCCATTTATTCTCTGGTGCATTGGGTGGTCTATCAGCCTCCTGAATTTCTCGGCTTGTTGCTGGGCTCTGCTGTCTCTTCTATCCTCCATAGGCTGGAGGTGAGTAATCTTTTCCAACTCGTCAATGGGTGTTGACTTCATGCCCCCTGTTATGATTCTCAATGCTTGGTTTTGGGTTGTTTATTTTGTCAAAGTTCGACTTAACAGCCGTTGACCATGCTGCAATGCCATTTTCTAAGACTGGTCTCACTCGACCAGTATATAGCTTCTTTTAGTACTCTCTCGTCTGCTCCCCAACCCGTGCCAGCAAGTTTTTTCATGATTGCCATTCTCTGCCTTGCTCTTGTCCTGTTTTTTTTCAATCTGGGTTTTCCAAGTCAAGCGGTGATCAAAGGTAATGCCTAGGTAGTCTGGGTTTTCATCCAGATGTAGATTTTCCCCATTTAGCACCAATTTGGAGATCTGTGGTTTGTTTGAGAGAGAAAACACTGTGTATGATGTTTTCCCTTCATTTATCTTTACTAGCCATGCCTCGGCCCACTCCTCCAATGATGTTAGGGCTTGCTGCATCCGAATGCTTGCCATAGTGATATATTCCTCTGAGATCGACAGGGCTAAGTCGTCTGCAAAGGAGGCATTGTGGGTTCTTCTTGGAATATTCTCTGATATGTTATTAATATATGCGAGGAACAATGTGGGTAACAGGACTCCCCCTTGGGGAACACCCTGCTCCAATACCATCTTCCTACTGGTCTGTCCTTGTAGTTGGACTCTGGCAGTTCTATTCTCAAGATAGTGGCTGATCCATTTGAACATTCTCCCACACACTTCACTTCTTTGCAGCTTGACTTTTAGTCCATCTTTCCACACTTTGTCAAATGCTTTTTCTAAGTCCACCCAAACCACCGGTGTGTGCTTTTTTTCTCGGAAAGCGTCCTCAATTTTCTGAGTTATATACATAATCTGATCTTCAGTGGATCTGTGTTTTCTGAATCCTGCTTGCTGTGGCATCCTCTAGATGAAACATTAGTCGGGTATTTATTATGCGCTCCATCAATTTTCCAACACAGCTAAGTAGACTGATAGGTCTGTAGCCATTTGGTTCTGTCTGAACTTTGTCTTTCTTAGGTATTGGAATCAGTATGGCGTCTTTCCATGCCTGTGGTACTATTCCTCTTTTCCAGCTGCAGTTTAGGATGGCCAGAAGCTTCTTTTTTTGCCTTTGTTGCAAAGCCTGTTAGCATTTCATTGGTTATCCCATTTTTTCCAGGTGACTTCTTTTTCTTTAGCGCCCTCATTGCTTCTTCCATTTCTTGCATTGTTAACTTTGCCATCATGTGTTCTTCTAGTGCAAGCTTTTTGTTGTCATGACTCCTTTGTTCATCAATGATGGCCTTTCTTCTGTCTATAGGGACATCAATGTGGTTTGCACCAGCACAGTGTTCCATGAGTGCATTTGCAGCTTTTTTTCCCGAGAGCATATTTTCACCTTGTTTGATTGTGATGTGATTTTTGTAAGGTTTTTCGTTGTTCAAAGCTCTAACTAGTTTCCATAGTTTGTTCCCTTCTTTATCTAGGTTGAGATTTTCTGTTGTTTGCCTCCAGCAGTCTCTTGTTGTTTGGTTTAATGTTCTTTTGTACTTTGCAGTGGTTGCTTTGAGCAAGATGTTTGCTTCAGTTGTTTGTTCTGTTTCTGCCGTGTCTCTGGCTTCTGTTACCTCATCTTCAAGTTTTTGCAGTTCTTCATTCCAGTATGGTTTATAGTTCTTTCTTGCCCCTCTCGGAATAGTCTCAATAGCTGCTTGAAGTATTGCTCTATTTAAGCTTTCAACCATATTTTTCATGCTGTTGCTTCGTGTTGTTGATGGTCTCGCAAAGACTGTCAGTCAGCACTGCAAAACTGTCCCAGTCAGCTCTTTTGTAATTCCATCGGGGCAATGGTTTCACTTCATGGGGAACATACTCCATATTAACCACTAGCTTTATTGGTCTGTGGTCGCTGCCTGCTAGCTGGCCAAGTACCTGACGGTCAATTTTGTGACGGATGTCCCCTGTGGCGAAAGCTAGGTCTGGAGTGGAAGTGGTGTGCCATCTTCTAGAGTAGAAACTGGGTTTATCATCTGGCCTGTTGATAAGGTTAAGGTTTGTGTCTATCTCCCAGTCCTCCACTTCCTCTCCTCTACTGTCTGTAACCGGATATCCCCATCTTTCAGAGTGGCTGCTGAAGTCTCCGACCACCATGCAGTTTGAGCTCTTTATTTCCATAATTGCAAGTGACAGGTCTTTGCTTATAAAAATTGTAGATATGGATGTTCATGTCCTTTATTTTAATGTCAACCCCTAAAATTTCAGACTGGTCGTTGAAGTTCACGGATACCTCGCTACTTGGTATTGAGTTTCGGATAAGTAATAGCACATCTCCTTTGTGTCAATCGAGTCGGAAAGCCTGGTATCCTCTTATTGAGAATCTGTGGTTGCTGTTGAGATGTGTTTCTTGGATGCAAGCCAAATCGATTTGATCCTCATAAAGGCAATTTTTTTAGGGGGACTTTTTTGTTGAGAACTCCTTCTGCATTCCACTGCAGAATGTTGAGTGTTCTTGGTGTTTGGTCAATAGCTTTTGCCCTTTCCCTCTGTACCTTGACTCCATAATTCAGGGGAAGGCGACCACCAGTAGTATTGGTTGGACCCCTTCGAGGCGGGGGATCCGGCACTCTCGCCGCCTGGCGGGACTCCACAGGATGAGCACCAAAATGCTTAAATTGTATTCATGACATCTTCATTAGGCGAAGTACATTGCACTGTTTCGTTAAGCATGTAGCCCAGTGCATCCGATTTCAACAGGCGTTTCTGTAGGGTTGCGTTCCTTAGCCCTTGACTGTCCCCAGCCTACCTGCAAGGCAGCAGGTGGTTTAAAATCAGTTTTCTTCTCCTAGACGAACTGCCTTCCAAGGCTTACGAGCTTCATCTACCCGGGATTTAATCCATGCCTGGGGTTTGGGTTGGTGCTGGCCACAGCATGGTCCCCTCACCGGTGGGTACTGCGCCTACACCGAAATGGTCCCAAACTACTCCCGATAGACGACAAACAGTGAAGAATGAGGCAAGAAAGCATTTAACCCATGAAGTGGGTGTGGATTGGTGCAGACCAGAGCATGTACCACTCGCCGGTGGGTTCTGCATCTACACCTATAGGGTTCCACCTACTCCTCAGCCCATTTAGTCTGGCCCCTCACCAAGGACCTGTCCAGCTTGGGTGACCCTGCCAGGAGTAAAACTCTCGCCAGCATAGCTACCGGGATCATTGGGGCACTCAAGCTCTCCAACCAAGGGCAAGGTAGAAACCACATATGCCAAGGTGTAATGGTTAAAAAGTTTGCCTTCCATGCAAATGTTCTGCATTTGATTCCCGGTGGATTTTTGTGTGTTTAAATTCAGTAATCTGTAAAGTTTTTATAAGTGTTTTTTTTTTGTAATAAATGTGTTTTTGTTGATTATATTTTCCTCTGTTTGGGCTGATTGGAGGCGTGAAGTGATGCCACATTCAGATACAGGAAAACAAAATTATTATCATGAATAATAGCTACACAATATATCCTAATTATAACCCAAGCAGAGGTTGAACAGGCTATTTTTTCATCAATAAAAAAAAACACACTAAAATACCCTAAGTAACAACATACAAAATGACCAATTATGTCTACAGACTAATTGATTTTCTTTCACATTTAACAAGATGTGCAACATGCACGTTTTACTGCAAACATATCTAAAAATTTAAATAACAAGTGTATAGGCTGGACATATTTGCTTTTTTTGGAAAAACTTTAGTGACTCCAAAAGTATCTTGAGTAACTTAAAATCTTGTTTTGTTTCAGAGCACTTAAAAAAAGACACTCCTGTTTTATAAATATTTTTATTTCACACCCACCACACGTAATTCGGGGGGGGGGGAGAGAATCTCTTACAGGACCACTACTACTGCTCCCTCAGGCATGTCATACAAGGTGACTAAATGAGGTTGTTCATGGGGGCTAGCAACCTCATCATGTCAAACAGCTGCCACACAAAGCACTGCTGCAAGAGCATGTCAATGAATGTGGGGGCAGGTTGTCCTGCAAGAGCATGTCAATGAATGTGGGGGCAGGTTGTCCTGCAAGAGCATGTCAATGAATGTGGGGCAGGTGTCCTGCAAGAGGCCCAGCTGCAGTGTTTTCTCCATGCTCTGTAAGGAGTGCAAAGGTAAATGTTGATGATGACACTCACCTGAGCTGGACAGGAAACCATTTTCCTTTATCTAGATCAAGGGACCATAGCTCATTGAAGAAAATTCCTTCCAAGTCTTCTTCATCTTCCTCCTGGTAAGAACATTCAAATTGTCATCAAACATAACAGACAAATTGTCATCAAACATAACAGACAAATTGTTCATCTTCCTCCTGGTAAGAACATTCAAATTGTCATCAAACATAACAGACAAATTGTCATCAAACATAACAGACAAATTGTCATCAAACATAACAGACAAATTGTCATCAAACATAACAGACAAATTGTCATCAAACATAACAGACAAATTGTCATCAAACATAACAGAGAAAATTTCAATACAAATATTTCATATAAAACAAATGATGCCTTCATCTATTTAAAGTCAAGCCTTATATATTCACCATAATCTCTTTATTTGCTCCATATGGAGCAATGAGGCACCACTACAGATGGCCTACAAGAGAAAGCCTTCATCAAAGCACAAACTCTTGTAGCCCCCTATGTTTTACAGGATGAAGTTGCCAGTCCCATGCACATCCTCATATTAGTTGCCGTAACGAAGTGGATTTAAGTTTATAGAGTTGCCTGAGTGTAAAGACAAGACCCTAGTATGAGGAAGACTGAGAAGATAGATTTGTATGAGAATGACAGTGAATGTGGAAAGATGAGACTTATAGCTTCAAGGGTGAGAACGTAGATTGACTCTCCCTCGCCACTCGCGACTTTTTTAGGAGCTAAAGACTCACCGCCTCTGACTACCAATAAAGGAGATAAGGTTTTCACTAGCAGTCCACAGACACACTATACAGACAATTATATATACGTACAGTATAGTTATATATATATATATATATATATATATATATATATATATATATATATATATATATATATATATATATATATATATATATATTACTGGACAAACGTTACGGGCGTAACATCTCCACCATTACATCAAGTTCATAAACCTCACCAAACACTCCACCATAACATCAAGTTCACAAACATCATCAAACACTCTACCATAAAGTCAAGTTCACAAACCTACAAACCTCACCAAACACTCCACCATAACATCAAGTTCACAAACATCATCAAACACTCTACCATAAAGTCAAGTTCACAAACCTACAAGCCTCATCAAACACTCCACCATATCATCAAGTTCACAAACCTCATGAAACACCCCACCATAACATCAAGTTCACAAACATCAAACACTCTACCATAAAGTCAAGTTCACAAACCTCATCAAACACTCCACCAAAAAGAAAAGCCTTGTTGCCAGGACCAAGCGCAGCAGACATTCCTGATCTTGGGGAAGGACGCGCTCCACCCTGCTTGACTGGCTGCCATTTCCATTTAGGACAGCTGTCAGATGTACCCTCTCTTTTCTCTGTGGAAAAAATTATAAGGCTCAAAATGACAATATTTAAAAAAAAATGAAAACATATAAATCAAAATATATTTTGTAACTGTAAAGCTGCTACTCTGTTCAACAGAACAAGACATAAACCATGCTTTTCAGAATGCTCTGATGAGATTTTGGCCAACTGTTGACATGAACACTCACAAATCTTCCTGGACAGAATGTTGATTGCTGTCTCTTTCCTTTTAATGCGTGTTAACAATAAACAGCTAACAATAAAATGGCTACGTATACCATCACCAGTAGCTTCACGTTTGAGTCGCGCAATGTCATTTATACGATCATATGTAAACATTGCTGCAAAACCTATATTGGCCAAACAGGCAAACGACTTGGGGACAGATTCAGCCAGCACTTGAATGACATCTCTCAGCAAAAATCCACACCAGTTGCCATACACTTTAATGGTCCTGACCACCATGGTCCCATCGACATCCAGGTCACGGCGATCAGATCCTGCTCCTCTGACACTGCTAGCCGAGAACAGCTTGAGAACCGTCGTATCCACCGCATGGGGTGTCTAAAACCAGCTGGTCTTAACACTCTGCACACCTTTGTCTGAGGTCACCCTTTCCTCTCTTGTTCTATTTTGACTCTTTCCACTCTTATCCAATTTTTCTGCCGCATACTAATAATATGTATGAATATATAATACACTGTTTTTAATATGTCTTGATTTTTTATTTCATATTTATTTATCTCCAACTCATTCTGTCCTCTTCTATTTCCAGTCCCCACTAATATTACGTTTGGGTAGTTTATTGTTCAGTTTAGTTTTTTAGTTTCTTAGTATGTATTGTGTACATCTGGTGGTGGCAGTCATTTCCTTTTCCGGGCACACTCGTCTGTTCGCGGGCAGCAAAAGTGGTAGGACTTCGATGTCTTCAGGGAAGTACCTAGGTTTAATTTTTATATTTATTTAGGTTCTTATGTGTCCTATCTAGCCTTCACTTTCTTTCCTTTCCCTGACGAAGGCCTTATGGCCATAACGTTGGCTATTTTCTTTGTCTTTTGTCCTCGTAAGACGAATCACCTTTTTTCGATTTTTTTTCACACCCATCCATTGTACTCCACGTCTTACCGCAGTTCCCCTCAACTTCCTTGACTTAATATAATTTTTTTTGACTGCACCGTGTCTCTATTATCTCGTGTTATCTACCTATCTTGCTTATCCCTCCGATCCTATCCTATCTCTCCTTTTTCAGTATTGCATATCATTTTATATCCTATTTATTTATTTTCATATTTCCCTACTCTTCCTTCATACCTTATATTACTGCACTCTATCCTATTTATTTATTTTTTCATTTATCTCTATTTTCATTTAGCATTTTTTATATTTTATTTATTTATTATTTATTTTATATTTTATTTTCTGGGCGATTCACTTTTCTCCTGGTTCTTTCCCCACTATGCCCTCTCTGAAATATTTTATCAACTCTCTCCGTGTGTCGGTCACCACCAGCTTTAGCTCCCTGCCTCCCGATATATCCCGTGCCGCTATTGACTTTGCATTCGTTACTTTCAAGAAAGCCAGATTCACCTCTCATCTCCACTTTTATTCATATCTGCCTCCACCACAAAATTCTTCCTAATGGATTCTCTTCCAATTTTCATCCATCTGCTGGCACACTCAATCCAAGGGAACAACGTCTCCTACAACGAATTGAGACCAGATGTGTACTGGCAAAGTGGTTAGAGCACTTGCTGCACAAGGCAAAGTTAGTGGTTTTAAACTAGGTAGTATCATGATCCAGTCTACCCACTGTAAATGGGTACCTGATTCTGCTATTGAGTAAAGGCAAGAAAAGGCAGCAAGGAGTGGAACAGGTCATTCCATAAAGGTGAGACCTAGTACAGTGAAGTCTCTAACACTTCACTTCCCTACACAACTATCTGCTATGGAACCACCTTTAACTTATAGTTATTTCTGTTCTGTATAGTTCCTAGGGCTCTGTATAGTTCCTAGGGCTCTGTATAATTCCCAGGGCTCTGTCAGATAAAGAAAGAATAGACCCACTGCTCTCTCAGACCTATCATGAGAGGCAACTCTGCTTGGAGTTGGCAACCTCATCATGTAAATAAATTGCCTCAGAAACAACCCCTTCAAGGGCACATGAATGAGGTGTCTGAGGAGACAAAAGAACATTTTGTGAGAGGCAACTAATATGAAGTTGTGTATTGAGCAATTTCTTCATGTACAACAAACTGCTACACAAACCACTGATGCAAGAGAACACGTCTGCTTTGGTGCAGGATTTCTGCAAGTGGACCAGCTGCATTGGTGGCTTTGTGCTGTATAAGGAGCAAAAAGGAGAGAAGAAGTAGTAATGCTTAGTTTA
This sequence comes from Oreohelix idahoensis, assembly GCA_024509875.1. Classification (NCBI taxonomy): domain Eukaryota; kingdom Metazoa; phylum Mollusca; class Gastropoda; order Stylommatophora; family Oreohelicidae; genus Oreohelix; species Oreohelix idahoensis. The sequence continues at coordinate 287,306 of JAMPIV010020817.1, read as the reverse complement.
GAAATTGTTAATTTTGAGAAGCATCTTTCTGTTATCTAACACGACAGTATTACACTGATCAAAGTCAGCCCGCAAAGCTTGCATGATTTAACTCTTTCTGCCCAATGGAGGCTTTTAAGATTTACCCAGTCACTAAATAGGATGCCTTTCCCCACAACAAGCTAACTGAACACTGTGAAGTTTTATAAGTCTAAAGTGCTATAAATAAGTATATTTTAAATCATGTTAAGGACAGAAGTGAGATAAACTCACTATAGCCAAATGGATGTACCAAACGCCTCATGGAGAAAATAGTGTACCAGGTTGTGTCACACCATATGGCTTGTGTTCAAGAGCTAAGAACACCTATCTGGCATGAGAATATCCTTCACATTTTCATCATCATCACTTCCTTTACGCTCCTTATGGATTATGGAGCCACTACTACAGTTGGTCCCCTTGCAGGAAGCCTGCACAAAGCAACCACAAGCTCTTACAGCAGTAGTTTCTGTGGTCATTTGTACTGAAAGATGAGATTGCCAGTCCCATACAGAACCTCATAATAGTTGCCTTGTATGATATACGAGGGGCGTTCAGAAAGTAATGCACCACATCGTTTTTCTCAGCTAATAATGAAGATAGAAGCATGAAATTTTGCACACTTCAAATATCGCATGTGCCAGTTGTGTGCACCAAATTGCACCGCAACGGGCCAAATAATACGGCTGCCCTACACTGTTGAAATGGAGCGTTTTAGCAACTTGCATTATAAACAGCGAATTGTGATAGAATTTCTCGTTGCAGAGAAGGAAACTGTTATGAATATTCACAAGCGTCTATGTGATGTGTATGGAAGTTTTGCAGTTGACAGGAGTACAGTCAGTCGCTGGGTTCAGAGAATCAAAGAATCAGGAAGTGGAGATACGGAGCTGCTTGATTGGCCGCGCTGCGGACATCCTGCCACAGCCACCAACGCAGAAATGTTGAAATGCGCTGAGGGCATTATTCTTACTGATAGGCAAATCACTACTCAACAATTGGCCTTACAGCTGTCAGTCAGTATTGGTAGTGCAAATGCACTTACAAAAACTCTCGGATTTTCTAAGGTTTGCGCAAGATGGGTTCCTCGAAGTCTCACAAATGACCACCGATTGCAAAGGAAAGCAATTTCTTCTGAATTGTTGGAGCGTTTCAATGCTGATGGAGAGAACGTTTTGGCTAAGATCGTTACAGGTGACGAAACCTGGGCACATCATTTTGAACCTGAGACAAAAAGACAGTCAATGGAGTGGCATCATCCGCAATCACCAAGAAGAAAGAAATTCAAGACAATTCCTTCAGCTGGAAAGGTCATGATCACTGTCTTTTGGGACATTGAAGGTGTGATTCTTGTGGACGTTATGCCAAGAGGAGAGACAATCAATTCGCAAGCTTACATTAAGACATTGAAAAAACTCAATCAACGTTTTCGCAGAGTTCGGCCACACAAGAATCCAGCAGACCTGCTTCTCCTTCACGACAATGCGCGCCCTCACACAAGTCTGGCAACATGGGAAGCAATCACCAAATTGGGTTGGACTGTACTACCCCATCCACCCTATAGTCCCGATTTGGCACCCTCTGATTTTCATCTATTTGGTCCACTTAAAGATGCACTCCGTGGGACAAGGTTTGAAGATGATGAAGGAGTCATTCATGCAGCGAAGAAATGGCTACATGATCAAGACAATATCTGGTACGAGCAAGGAATACATGCACTTGTTTCGCGCTGGCATAAAGCCGTACAAGTTGATGGGGATTATGTTGAATAATACCGATGTTTACATGACATATCCATGTATATTGTGTATAAATTTCATGCTTTTTGAATAAACAGCTCCTGAGAAAAACGATGTAGTGCATTACTTTCTGAACGCCCCTCGTACCTTAGTTATGATGTGCATTAGTCCTGTTATTTCTTTGTCTTTTTACTGACCCCCAGAAGCTACACAGGGCCCTTCTAATTGTGCACAGATCAAATCTGTGAGTTTAGCTGGTATGCCTGACTGTCTCTGCTAACTCTTCATCTCTCTCTTGTCAAGTAGTATGTTTCCCAGTTATTTTCCTCAATTAACTAATAATTATAGCATGGTGCATCTCCACAGATTCTAGCTGCAGATATCAAAATGTGTATGTTTCACATCTCACTTTCTTTAGGAAATACAAAATTTGTATACTGATATTCGTGCAAGTTTTTCAAAGTGTTTATTATGAAGTGTTTAATTAATGCCAGAGTGGTGCCTCCAGACAGAAGTAGAGGGCCATAATCTCTACTTCTAAGCATGACTGTAAGCATAATTCATTCATACATCCTTCTAAACATGACTGTAACAGATAATTCATTCATAAATCCTTCTAAACATGACTGTAACAGATAATTCATTCATACATCCTTCTAAGCATGACTGTAACAAATAATTTATTCATACATCCTTCTAAACATGACTGTAACAGATAATTCATTCATACATCCTTCTAAACATGACTGTAACAGATAATTCATTCATACATCCTTCTAAGCATGACTGTAACAAATAATTTATTCATACATCCTTCTAAACATGACTGTAACAGATAATTCATTCATACATCCTTCTAAACATGACTGTAACAGATAATTCATTCATACATCCTTCTAAGCATGACTGTAACAAATAATTTATTCATACATCCTTCTAAACATGACTGTAACAGATAATTCATTCATACATCCTTCTAAGCATGACTATAACAGATAATTCATTCATACATCCTTCTAGGCATGACTGTAACAGATAATTCATTCATACATCCTTCTAAACATGACTGTAACAGATAATTCATTCATACATCCTTCTAAACATGACTGTAGCAGATAATTCATTCATATGATAGGAAACTCTTTACAGAGCGATACAACAGGAAGCAATCTGATCATCAGAATAAGTCCCCCCGTCCGACAAGTGTTTCGGCCCGATATACTCCTTTACACTCTAAGGGGAGCGGGCCCACTTGGGTCATGACTCCCAAGCGTCTCAGCCTCCTGTTGTCTTGTATCGAAAATGAACCCATTTCACTTATGGTAGCAACTTTAATCCACAAATCCGCCAGCCGTGGAGGCAATTGTGAAAGTAACAAAGAGAAGACAAATTATTCCGTTCGTTCCGTCGCACACACTGAGACACCATCGCGAAGCCGACGCCATTGCGCGTTCGCCACTGAAATTCTGACACTGACACCTCTATAATATACATCGCCTGTCGCCTCTCAGCCACAGCCCTTTCACTAGTACAACAAAAACTCAGCGTATTGTGGACTTAGAAAAATTCATGGTGTTTTCTGTACCGCAGCGTTTATTGTCACAATTTCCATTGCCCATTGCGGTTGTTTCACAGCCAGCCTGATGCCTTTTTGGCAGTTTCACTAAGCCTCTTCAGTGCCCTTGTTCTCGACTGTCCCTTCAGCCCCAACAGTTTCAATAGATCATACACTGATGCAGCCACAAGCCCTCTTGTGCCCACTTCAACAGCCATGACCCTTGCAGTGAACCCATCATGTCTCAGATCCGCGGCCAGATCACTATACTTGGCCGCTTTGAACAAATGTTGCTCGTCTAATCTGGATTCAAATGGCACGGTCAGTTCAATCAGTATGACCTGAAGCGTTGCTGAAGAATGAAGCACTATATCCGGCCGTCTCCACGATTTTCTGATACTCTCTGGATATGCCCCTCGTCCAGGTAGGTCTACCGCCATCTCCCAGTCGTTTGCATAGTCAAGAAAAGATGGTAAACTGCTACCAGGTTTACTTGGTTTGGGGTGTGCTGACTTTCCTGCCCTCAGAAAGTATGTATTTGCTGTGCTCAGCCTGGGTTTGCTATTCGCCTTCATCCTTGCCAGACCTATTGTCGCAGCAAGCTCATTTAGCACTTTGTTATGGCGCCAAGTGTATCGCCCTTGCCTAATGACACCTTACACGCTGAGAGCACGACTAAGCATGACTGTAACAGATAATTCATTCATACATCCTTCTAAACATGACCGTAACAGTTAATTCATTCATACATTCTTCTAAGCATGACCGTAACAGATAATTCATTCATACATCCTTCTAAACATGACTGTAAGCATAATTCATTCATTCATCCTTCTAAACATGACTGTAACAGATAATTCATTCATACATCCTTCTAAACATGACTGTAACAGATAATTCATTCATCATCATCATCTGTTGTCATCTCCACAACGAAGGTTGGCTGTAATGGATCTCCAATGTCTTCTGTCTCTTGTCTTGGTGGTGCACTCTGATAGACTCTTTCCTGTCCATCTCTTGATGTTATCTTCCCACTTATAGCGCTGTCTTCCCCTTGCACGTTTGCCTTCAACTCTCCCTTTTGTTATGGTCTTCTGCAAGGTGTTATGCCTTTTTATGTGGCCAAAGTATTTTAGCTGCCGAACTTTGACCTCCCTCATTAGTTCTCTTTTCATACCTAGATTTTCTAGGACCTCCTTATTTGTTTTCATCTCTTTCCATGAGATATGCCCCATACTTCTATATATCCACATTTCAAGAGCCTCAATTCTTTCTTCCAAATGCTTATTCATCGTCCATGTTTCTGCACCATACAGAAATGCAGAATATATATAACACTTTATGATTCTCAGTTTTAATTTGTGAGATAACTGTTTGGATGTCAGTATATGTTTCATGTTGTTGAATGTAGCTTTGGCCATTCCTATTCTCTTCTTGATTTCTGTTTCACATCTGCCATCTTCTGTTATTATATGACCAAGATATACGTAGCTCTTGACTTGTTCCAGGATTTTCCCATTTACGCTTATCTTTAATGTGGGTTTATCGTCCGTTTTGCTAATTATCATAGTTTTTGTTTTCTCAATATTAATGTCGAGTCCATATTCATGACTTATACTGTTCACTTGCTTCACTAGTTCTTGTAACTCCTGTTCGCTTTCAGCTAACAACACGGTATCATCTGCATATCTAAGGTTGTTTATTGACCTTCCACTGATGTTCAGTCCTGGTATTTCCTGTATCTGTTTGAAAATTTTTTCGGTGTATAAATTAAATAGGCAGGGGGACAGCACACAACCTTGTCTGACACCTCTTTTTATGTCTATGTATGGTGAATAATTCCTTCCCGATCTTACTGTGGCAGTTTGCTCCCAATAAAGGTTACTGAGTATTCTTATATCTTTTCCATCAATACCTATGTCTTTGAGGCATTCAATTATTTTCTCATGATGGACTCTGTCAAAAGCCTTCTTATAGTCAATGAAGCACATATACATACTTTTTTGGACCTCTGTATATTTTTCTGCTAATATTCTTAGGCAAAATATTGCCTCTATTGTTCCACTGTTCCGTCTAAAACCAAACTGTTCTTCTTGGATTTCGCTGTCTACTTTACTTTTTATTCTTTCCTGTATGATTTTGAGCAGTATCTTAATTGCATGACTCATCAGGCTGATTGTTCTGAAGTCTGAACATTCTGTTGCATTTGGTTTTTTGGGCAATGTTATGAAAACTGATGTCTTCATGTCGTGTGGTATATATCCTGTATTGTATATATCGTTGCATATTTCTGTGATTGTATCTATACCAAAGCTCTCCAGAGCTTCTATCATTTCAATTTTTATGTTATCCATGCCTGCTGATTTTCCTTTTTGTATCATATGAATGGCATTCTCTACTTCTGATCTGAGAATGTTTGGGCCTTCATTAGAATTTGGTGATGGTTTTTTTACCTCTGTTGTCCTCGAATAGTTCTTTTACGTATTCTGCCCATCTGTTTGATTTGTCTTTCATTCATTCATACATCCTTCTAAACATGATTGTAACAGATAATTCATTCATACATCCTTCTAAGCATGACTGTAACAGACAATTCATTCATACATCACCCTTCAGCTCCCCAAGGAGCAGAGGTTATCAACAAACTTCTGCCATCTGTCCCATGACATCAGCATGGAGAAGAGAACTGGAGACAGAAATGAAAATGATGGCATGACTTTGTTGAAGGCCTATGCTCCTGTGGGTGCTGAAGGATATTGATGATGTATTTATACAATACACTTACTTTCTTGCATCAGCACAAACATGTCTGTATGTGTGGTGCCTACATCCACATCCTTCTTCGTCTTTTCCTTGCTGTAACCACCATACACAATGATTTTACCAACATCTGGTAACGGCACCAACACACAGCCCGATCTAATATCACAAAGTCATGTTAAACATCTCAGTTTATTATGTAAAAGCACAACCATCATTTACTGGGTGACTGAAAAGTCACTTTCTATTTTTAAATCGTTATTTCTTCACTCCTATACAATTAATTTATGAAACAAACGTCAAAATAAAGATAATTAACTGCCATGTTATTACATAAAATTATGTCACATTAACATTACAACTCAACATGAGATCAGGTCTGTCCGACACATAATTTGAGAGCAGGCAGTAATTTCTGTTGTCTCTTGTAGTGTCAAACTGAAGGTGGTTATTTTAGATTTTATTTCATTTTGTTTCTGGAAATAAACAAATAAAGTATAAAACTTATTAATCAAATGGCAGTTATTGCATCTTGTTTAGAGATCTGCCTCGTGTGTATCCAAGTGAGGATAAACAAAAATTCAATAAGAGAAAGTCTTCTTCTTCTTCGTTCACCCTCAGACGTCAACTTGAATATGTTCAAAGAAAGCAGTAGTCAGTCTGAGGCTGATGACATCTTATTTACTTAGTCATCCCTCTTCTACCATGAGGTGTTGAGGTTTGGAGGAAGTAGCGACATTCTATCCTATCGGCTATTTCCTTCTGGACTGGTTCCAATCTAGTCCTCGATCCTTCAGAGATCGTCTAATGTTGTCCTCCCAGCGGACTCTGGGTCATCCTGGAGGTCTGGATCCCTGGGTCTTAGTTTCCCATACTTGTTGTGGTAGCCGATCTTCTCCCATTCTGCAGACATGGCCAAACCATCGTAATTGGGACTGTTCTACTTGAGTCTGCAGTGGCTGGGTTTTGAGGCCTTGCCGTATTGTCTGGTTGGGAACCATATCTCTTTTTGTTACTTCAACCACCTTCCTCAGATACCTCATTTCTGAGGTCTGGAGTTGGCTTCTGTGGGCTGTAGTCATTGCCCATGACTTGCATCCATATGGCAAGACTGGAATATCTGTAGACATCTCCGGAGAGCTATTCTAGGAATGGCACTGGTGATGGCCACATGTACTTTCTATGTTGGGCACCTCTGAAGCAGATGCTCAGCAGACATTGCATCAGTGCCACAGTTACACTCATCAGTAGTTCCTATCTTTAACTTGTTGAATAGATGGTATCACATGCTGTGACCTGTGCGAAGTCTGAAGATTACCACCTGTTCACTTCTGCTGAGCTGGTAATACACATCATTTTTATTGAAGTTCTGCTACCCACTTGCTTGATAAAACTCTTGGCCTCTTCGTAAGTTTTGCTTGTTTAAAGTTGAGGTAGCTTTCCCCCTTCCTTTGGCGATCTGTCAGCCTCTTCATTTCTGGGGATGTTGCACTGAGATGGGACAATAAGAGGAAGTGACTTTTCAATGACCCTGCAGATTAATTCTCACTTTCTTTCCTCTACTGTTTTTGTGCACTTGTCCCTGATAAAGATCATGTGGTTGTAACATTAGCAATTTATTTGTCCTCTGTCCCAGTAAGACTTAGATCACCTATTTTCATTCACTTTACTGTATATTGTTCTTCTTCTTCTTCCTCGTTCGTCCTGAAAAGGACGGTGGTTGCGTTGTGTCTGTTTACGCCTAAGCTGTGATATCTGCACCTTTCGGTCGACACATCCGACTTCTGCACGGCATTTTTTAGGACCGGGTTTGCCTTCCCATTGCGATCCACACTTGCTCAGCCAGACTGCACTGCTGCAGACTGTTTCCAGGACCACCACGTGGAGGTGGAGTGCGGTCTTGACCAGCTCTGATTCGCTGGTCCTGACGCAGGCAGTCAAGCTATGAGTAGCTGACTGCGTTCTCTGTTGCTGCGTCTTTGGGTCCCACATTGTTCTATATGGGTCACTGTATTTAAATACACTAGAGTTTGTGAATAAAACCAGTTGACAGTAGCGGCTAGCATACAAATGAGCCCAATGGGACAGGTACGGACAAGGGCACTCAACAGACTTAAAAAAAACTGAAGTCTGTGGAACAACCAGAAAGGAGCAATGGAATTCTGGACAGTTAGTTTATGTTCAATAAATCTTTACACTCATAACTGCTTCAAGTTTGCAGAATGAATAAAAGCGGAAGTGAAGAGCCAGTTTAGTCATTCTGGGCAACGTGAAGTAGGTTCAATTCCCACGCAAGCAGGAAAAAAACAAGTGGAGGTTGACATGTGGGAGTCATGACCCAAGTGTAACTGTCACGAAATGGTTTTAGGACTAGAGACTGTCTACACATAGTGACAAGACAATAGTAAGAAGAAAGACTGAAATGATAGATTCAGATAGAAATATAGTGCAAAATGTGAAAGTTGAGACCATTGGCTCCGAGGTTGAGAACCGAGGTTGATTCTTTCCTCGCCACTTCGGACGTTTAAATTGCTATGGCCTCGAACCACCTCTAACTACCCTAAGGGGATAAGGTTCAAGTATGATTCACATACACCAAGATACAGACAACATATAGCTACTGTACGTAAATAAGGTGACTGATTCCAACTATAATTTACAAGTTTATTAACACCTATACACAAATAATCTCATACATGTCAAAGAACAAAATGCAGTGTAAGCACTCCTGAAAACAAAAAACAGATTCAGGAAAAATTTCAAATGTTGAACATCAAAACCCAACCCGTCATCCACAAGTTTCACCTGTATGGAGAGAGAAGGTAAGATTAAAATGAAATAACTACACTGCACTGGGTGGGATCTCGGATGTCGAGTCTCCACTTCCAACTAGCTCTTCTAAATTCTAACTCTAACTCTAAGTCCACTGATAGCTGGAACGACTACGAAGTGTCTACAACAACTCTGCACAGACTTCGGTTCTACACAGCCTATCCTGGAATCTCCTGAACACAACTAACTGCACCTCTAAAATTCAGCAGCTGTCCTCTGCTATGATTCAACAAAAACTATCAGTTCTGCCTATCTGGTCTACTACCTGTAGACTACACTTTCAGCAGCTGTTCTCTGCTCTAAAATCTGTAGAGGGTATTGTGACCCTATTTCCCTCCACCATTCTGAAATTGACGACTAGGTTTAACAGAACCCCACTGGATTCTGGACTGGAACTGTAGCTGGCTTCTCCTACCACTCTGAATTTACCTGCCCGATTACCTATGACTGGGCGATGGGCTTTCGGCGTTATTATGGCCGTGAAGAAGCGAACATAAAATTACCACAACGCTGGCAGCATGCCAAATCTGCGTGTGTAACGAGCGTCAGAGCTCAGGATTTATGCATAAAAATCCTAGTCGCTGGAAAATGTCTTCCCCTGCCTGGGAAAACGTCTTTTCTTTCTCTCCTTCCACCACTGGCAATTAACGCGAGACTTTGGGTGTCTGCGAATGCCACCACTGTGCCGTGGGAGAAATTTTGTAGTATCAAAATTCTGCTCTTCCCCACAAAAGCCGGTACCTGCTGTTTAGACAAAAGCAAAACCAACAGCTAAACAAAACGTTAATACTCTATTTCAAATAACAAATAACTCCCTTACTCTTCAACCCGTAACTCCCCTCTCTCCTCTCTCTCCGAGTCAAAATAAACATCACCCGGTAATACAACACCGCAGACCGTCTGACCCAGGTTCTGCCTGACTAACTACGAGCAACAACAATATTTTCACTGGCCCGTCTGGGCAGACGTACTGTGGCCTACTTCTTACGCTGACACTACATGCAGCAAATTATTAACACAAAAATACTCTATCTCTAGGAATTCCTAAACTTCCCGTCAATAATAGTAATCACATTCAAAATGTAATACAAACTAATTCCCTTTAAAATTACTTCTCCCATCTTCTGAATTCACAGAACAATAATGCACAATCAATAACATATAACCCTGTTAGATGCTAGCATATATATGCCGTCAAAAGTTATACATAATGGTTATCAATTAAATCTCAGTAGTTACAAACACGTGGTTACAATTTTATGACCACGTGCTTCTCTCCCCCTCGTCCCTCTGAACATCGTATCAATAAATATACCGTAACCAACGCGCCCACGTGCTTTACAAATTCCACCTCTTCTCCCCTCGTCCACCTATAGAAGTGTACTATAATATAAATAACTTGCAGCATTACATTCTCAATAAAATCACAAATACACAGACTCCCGTCATTCTGTAAATAAATATGATTCGCAGATGCGAGTTTCTCTCCCGACCGACTTTGCAATAATACAAAGCGGTGATATCTCAACTTTTAAACCATGCCGCTATTCCTTCAACAAGGAATTAAATGGACCTATAAAGTTTCAAGTCTATCACTAAGATCGTATTTGATGGCTCTGGCGATGAGAATTAACATTAAACTTAAACTGCCCAAAGAAACTTAAATGATCGGCTAGGACTAGAAAAATTAAATAAAGTCCCCATGCAAAAATGATGCTTACCGAATCTCGAATGTCCTACTGAAAGGCAATCGACTTGTCTCTGGCCCCCGGCTTGGCAATTTACATTAAAAGAGAACGAAAATTTTTTTTATTTTTTTTTCCTTTGCGTCTAGTATTTTGCTGTAATACCCTCTTCAACCAAAACCCATTGAAGGGTTGCAAACGGTTATATTGGGGTATATAGTGTGTTAACATCTTCGCTGGTATCACTTTCCTAGTCCTGGAGGTGACTGGTCCTAAAAAGGACCACTAGCTGACTGTCTGGATCCTTCTTCGTTGCTTGTCTGTTTATGGTGTCGTGGCGTTCTCATGGAGTTCCTTTCCTGCCTTACGGGTTACAAACGGTTATATTGGGGTTTATAGGGTGTTAACGTCTTCCTTGGTATCGCGTTCCTAGTCCTTGCGCTGACTGTTCCTGAAAAGGACCACTAGCTGCCTGTTCTGTAACTACTTGTTGTCTGTTACTGCTGTGCGTTGTTCAAAGGCTGTCGCTATTATCTTTGGTAGGGTCTCCATTATGCTTTCGAGGATTACTTTGGTTTCCGCTGCTTGTCTTCTTTCTAGTTTGCTTTGTATTTCCTGCACGATTTCGGTTTTTATTTTGTCTTTAGTTTCTTTGTTTTGTTCTCTACTTTTTGTAAGGATATCCTCGATGATCTTTCTCTCTGTTTCAGTTCTTTTGAGGATTTCTTCGTTCTCTTTCTTTAGCTCTGTGAGTTTGGCGATGTCGACTTCTATTTCGTGTTTGATGGTTTTCATGTCCTGTAGCATTGCCTGGGCGCTCTGTAAGGCTCCTGTTGTTTCGTCTCTTATGGTATCTGTGTCTTCGTTGTGCTGTCTGTTCTTCTCGACTGTGAGTTGTTGTTTTATGTCTCGCACCTCTGTGTTTAGTTTTACCAGCTGGGCTCTTGTGTGCTGTTCCTGCTTAGCAGTGCCGCCTGAAGCCACTCGGTGTCTTGCTTCTCTGAAGGAGATGTTTTTGGTTACAGATTCCTTCAGTATGGCCTTTGTTTCATAGAAGGTCGGACAGCCACGGTATCTTGCTCCGTGGTTCCCAAGACAGTTTGCGCAGGTTCTGTTGGAGTTGCGCACTTTATAGTTATCATCATTTTTCGCATGAGGACATTCATTGTAAGTGTGACTTCCCGCACAGTATCGACAAACTGCCTCTCTCCTGCATGTTTTCTTAGTGTGCGAGAATTGTTGGCAGTTTGAGCACTGCATAACAGGAGGAATGTACTCTTCTGTTTTTCGACATCTGTTGTCTAGGTTGAGTTGCCTTGGTCTTGAAGTCCCCTCGATAGTTAGGGTAACTAGGTTTGTGTCCTTCTTGTCCCATGTCTTCAGTCTTTCAACCTGTGTTATGTTGATGTTCTTGTTTTCTTCTTGTAGGCGGCTGTGGACCTCTTGTGTAGACCGGCTGTTGTCGATCCCTCTCACAACTATCTTTTTGGTCTTCTTGAAGATCTCCACAGTAGCTTTAATCTGGTGGGGCAGCTGGACTTCTTTGTGTCCGGATTCAAGTTCGACCATCAGTTGGTTTGTCTGCTCCGTGTTGTTTAGAGCTATTATAACTCCGTTGTCGTGTCGTGAAACTTTAGAGATACTTCTCCTGCCCGTTATTGTCTCAAGGATACCAATCACTTTGTCGTCGGGTAAGGCCCTGAGCGAGGCCTCACTTCCTGACGTCTGGGTGATCTTAATTATCCTTTCCTGCAGTGCCACGTGGGAAACGGCATTCTTTTGCTTTTGAAGTTGGCTCATTCCGACATCTGTCTCAGTTTGAGCGTGCGGTCTGCGGGACTGAGTCACATTCTGGCTGGTTGTCTGCCTCTGATCTAGTTTTACCGAATTTTTCTGGTCGCTGTGTGATGGAGGTTCGACTGTGATATCTTGGTTTGGTGGTGCTTTAACTTTGACGGGCTTCAAAACATTGCTATCTTCTGTCTTCGAAGTTTTGTGGCCGTGTTTTGCAGCTGTTGTCTGGTCACTGCACACTGGAGCCGCCGCCTCGACATTGTGCTTTATTGGTGATGTTACTTTGTCAGTCTTCGGAGTCTGGTTGACTTCTGTCTTCGACGCTTTGGGTTGTTCATCGGTAGTGTCGATGGTTGCTTTGTTCGGCTTCTGAGAGGGACCGGCCCCGTTGCTAGAAGTTGGATTAATCGTGCTCTCTGGCCGACTCTCGTGGTTCTTTGCTGGTTCTTGTTTGCTGCTGCTGACAAGCGTTTGAGGGCTTCTATAGATTTTCCTCTTTTTCGCATTTGGCTTTGTACGAACCATTTTAGTATATTTCTATCGAACAATGTGTGAGCGCTGTGGACGTCCTGAAAAGGACGCTGGTTATAGTGCTGTCTTGATCTCCGAGATGATATCCGAGGAAAAAAGAATGAGAACGAAAATATGAAATGCGAGCCTATTTATTATCAAGACCCCCACGCGCCGACTTCATGACGTCATATGCGCGGCGTGGTTCTAAACCAATGGGAGCTCTGCATTTCAACTGCAGTTAGCTCTCAGCCAATCAGAACCTTAGATCATTCTGATGCAACCAGTTTCTGCTAGACAAAGAACCGGGAATTAGTCCTAGCCCTATACTGCGGAAATGAAGCAAAATAGGCCGCAAATAATTTAACTCCCGAAAATGCGTCTATGAGCACGCAATATCTTTAACAAGACTACACTGGTGCAAATCCTGATCTAGAATCTAAAATCTTAATCTAGAATAATACTGCACCAATCTTCCTACACCCATACTCTAAACACATAAAGAAGAACCATAAAGCAGATGAGATCAAACTCTATCGTGATCTCATCTTGAAAAAACGTAAATAATAGAAGGAGAAGAAACATGGAGAAGGATTTTTTTTCTGAAATCCCTCCAAAAATGCAACAAATTGCAAGGAGAAAAAGACATGGGCCATTTGAAAGACAGAATCTCAGTACTTTCGTCACAGTAACCCCTCTCAGATGGTAAGAGGGCATAAACATTTGTCTGATGCTTACTCTAATGGTCAGATTGCCTTCTGTTGTAATGCTTTGTACTGAGTTTAATATGACTTCTAAGACTAGCAAATAATCAACTCATGGAAAGCATGAAATGCACAACAGGACGATATGAAATAAATGACATAAACAAAATGCATAACCCACATCAGGTTACACTAGATACTTACAAGTACAGGTTTATAACCTTTTATCTGAACACCTGAAAACTGAAATGTTATGAAAATCAAGTTTCTTTGGGCTACTTTCGAAAACAGACTGGGCGACCTGGGTTATTTTGTGCGAATTTGGACTATCTTAAGCGATTTTTTGAACGTGATTTGGCTGACATCTGAATACCGAAAAAAAATCCAGTTTCAGAAATAAAGCTGTCCCTGCGGATTTTGGATAAAGGGTTCCAGACATGTGACTGACATTCAGTTTTATTACTCTTTCACTTTTCAGATTCCTACTCTTTGTGCAGCACAGGTCTTCAGTCAGAGATCTCAATAGTGTTCTCTGTCTTCAGTCAGAGATCTCAATAGTGTTCTCTGTCTTCAGTCAGAGATCTCAATAGTGTTCTCTGTCTTCAGTCAGAGATCTCAATAGTGTTCTCTGTCTTCAGTCAGAGATCTCAATAGTGTTCTCTGTCTTCAGTCAGAGATCTCAATAGTGTTCTCTGTCTTCAGTCAGAGATCTCAATAGTGTTCTCTGTCTTCAGTCAGAGATCTCAATAGTGTTCTCTGTCTTCAGTCAGAGATCTCAATAGTGTTCTCTGTCTTCAGTCAGAGATCTCAATAGTGTTCTCTGTCTTCAGTCAGAGATCTCAATAGTGTTCTGTCTTCAGTCAGAGATCTCAATAGTGTTCTCTGTTCATTCCAGGGTTTGATAAAGGAGAGTACACAACAAAACCACTATTATGGCTATTCACTATCTCCTTTTTTGTTTTTGTTTGGCTACTTAAGGAGCATGTAACAACCACCTCTGTAGAAGAACCCCTTGAGGAAGCCTACGCTAAAGAACAAACTCTTGAAGTAGTTGTTGTGTAGTCATTTGTTGTACATGACGAGGCTGCCAGCCTCATGCAACAACTGCAGACTAGTTGTCATTTATGACAAGCCTGAGGAAACAGTAGTACTAATCTTCCTCTGCTTCCCCAGGAATGTCTGGGAACTACACATGATGTGAACTTCACAGGATGTGAATTACACAGGATGTGAACTACACAGGACGTGAACTACACTGGACGTGGACTACACAGGACGTAAACTATGCCGGATGTGAGCTACACAGGATGTGAACTAAACGGGACATGAACTACACAGGACATGAACTACACGGAAAGTGAACAACACAGGACGTGTCATTTTTGGCATCCAGTATTTAAAAAACAAAAACTAAGCAGGGTTATGCCAGGGACTGGTTACCCTATCTTATAACAAGTTTGCTGTAAACGCTACAACTAGAACAAATTTAATTCACTGATAATCAGTACACACATTTATTATATCATCTGCCTACCTGGGTGAGGGACCAGTCCCAGATGGAGTCAGCAGTGTCCATGTGTAAGTCTCCAAGTCAAAACTGTACACATCACTGAAGTATTTGTAGTCCCTGAAAGTAATTGTTTGTGCAACTTAATATATGCCTGTGGCCATTTATACCAGCCATACTTTTTTCTCCATTCTATATGATACTGTTATTGCCACATTTTTCTGTATTGATTTTGTTTTCTCACTTTTTCATTAACTTGTATCCACAAAAAGCAAGAAACACACAGTTTGACTTCCAGATTACAGATAAAATTCAGTTATGCACACAGTGATATGCAATATTTCAGGGTAATCTTCAAATTAAAGAGCACAGAACAAGTCAAATGTCAGCCCATCAGATAGTGTCACAAAATCTTATGTCTGTAAAGAGTTAATGCAGTACATTCTCTAAGGTTTTACAGTTATTCAAATGACACTAAACATGAGCAAATGAGGCTAAAGATGAGCAAATTACACTAAACATGAACAAATGACACTAAACATGAGCAAATGACACTAAACATGAACAAATGACACTAAACATGAGCAAATGAGACTAAACATGAACAAATTACACTAAACATGAACAAATGAGGCTAAACATGAGCAAATGACACTAAACATGAACAAATGGCACTAAACATGAACAAATGACACTAAACATGAACAAACGAGACTAAACATGAACAAATAAGACTAAACATGAACAAATGACACTAAACATGAACAAATGACACTAAACATGAACAAATGACACTAAGCATGAACAAATGAGACTAAACATGAGCAAATGACACTAAATATGAACAAATTAGACTAAACATGAACAAATGACACTAAATTTGAACAAATGAGACTAAACATGAGCAAATGACACTAACATGAACAAATGAGACTGTAATTGCTGGTAGTTTCTAAGGAGACAAAAGAAAGAATATGACTACTGCTCCTTCAGGCATGTTGTAAAAGCTGACTAACATGAGGCTGTGTACTGGGCTGGCAACCTCATCATGTAGAAACCATTGCCGCAGAAGTCATCACTGCAAGAGCACATGCATGTTTGAGTGCAAGCTTCCTATAAGGCAGGGTTTCTATAACTTTTTGTGTGCCATGGACTCCTTAGTTTGTCCGATGATGGCTACGGACCCCTCTGATTGTCCAGTGAAGGCTATGGACCCCTTCTTTGAAAAAATGTACATAAAAGCATAATTCAAAATTGTACATAATATGACATCATTAGGAACCACTGGTTCTGAAAAAATGTCCATCAAATACATTCTCTGTACTGGGAACCGAACCTGGTACCTTTAGAGTTAGCGGCAGACAACATACCTCTTAGCCACTCCGACCCCCATGCTATAAAGGACCTTAGGTCATAGTGGTAGCCCCATTATTCATGAGCAAAAATGGAAATAATGATGATGAAATGAGATTATAAATATTCATAATCTGAAAGTGAGAGTTTAGTGATAGTAGATAAAATAAGAATAATAAGAAAATAAGTATAATGACAGAATTCATATGCAAAACATAATATAGACCAGTCTTTCTCAACCTTTTTACCCTAGCAGAACCATTGAAATAATTGTTCAGGTCTCATAGAACCTCATGGTAAATTTAATTGTTATTTACAACACGAAAATTTATCGACAATGTTATTTAGTAACGCTACTAAAAACCATAGGCCCAAGCAATATGAATAAAAATATAGCCTAAGACACAGTTTTATACAAGACTTTGTAAAAAACCCCGTTTATTTTTTTCCAATCACGAGCTTTCATGGAACCCCTAACGACCTCTCATGGAGCCCCGGTTGAGAAACGCTGATATAGACCATCGTCAGTCTGCATGCTGGATGTGAAAGTTGTAGTTTCTTGAACATTTTTAATACAGAACAAAATAGATGAACTTAACTAAGTACAAATTATGAAAGTTGCAAGGCCGAGGAAAGGACAATTACAATGTATAGAACAGGATCTAATAAGTGGAATATTAGAATGAGTGAATAATGGCAATAAAGAAAGAAGAGACATAAGAAGATGCAGGGAGAGAGAGAAATATTTAATTGACTGAGTGAAAGTCTTAAAAAGAAGTCATCAATAGAACTCATAGGTATCACTAGAGACAGGGGTTGTGGGAAGAAATGATTGCCGATTCACTCCGCGAGACACGTGATAAAGAGATGAATGTACATACATTTGGAGTGTCCGTCTGCCAATATTTCCCACATTCAAGAATTATATCACCTTATAAAACATAAACGCCTGTATGTAAATGTGGCCTGGATGGAAAGCAAAGAACAGTAACACTGTAACCTGCCAAGCATGTCATAAAATATAGTTAATGAGGGCTGGGCATATGGTCAGCTACCCCATCCTGTAGAAACTTTGAGCCACAACGTCAACAACAATATGGACAAGTCAACTAAAGTAGCATTACAAGGCAGTCCTTGCTCTGCAGGGTAGGAGATATAGAGGGACACAAAAAAATGAGAAGAAAAATTGAGTCTTTTTTTTTAAATTATTATTTTTTTTTTAAATAAAATTTTGCCACGTTTTGGCGAGGTGCGTCCCGTTCAACCTAGTCGGTTATATTAGGGCGCAAGTCTAAACATAAAAGACCGTTAGGTCTGGAGTACAATTAAGTCATGAGAGGGATAAAGAAGACATGGAATGGATGGCAATGATAGGAGGGGCAGAGAACTGTAACTCCACAGTCAAATAAAAGGTACTGACTGAATTATTGACTGCTAAAACATTAAAAGAGAGATCGCAAAATGCAAGCTAAAATGAACGAAATCAAAATGTCTCCCACAAGACATTTTGATTCTGACATGTGACACATATCAGGGAGTGTTTGCTCTTATTTTTATGTTTTCCACTTAATTCTCACTTTCTTTGCTTTCTGTTTTTTGTTGTTGTTTGTTTGTCTGTCCCTAACGAAGTCCTCATGGCGGCAACGTAGGTTTTTTCTTGTCTTTTCTCCTTACTTACTTACTTAGTCGTTCCTCTTCTACCATGAGGTGTAGAGGTTTGGAAGAGAGAGCACCAGACTATCCTATCGGCTGTCTTCCTCCTGGCCTGGTTCCATTCTAGTCCTTGGTCCTTCAAAGATTTTCTAATGTTGTCCTTCCAGCGGACTCTGGGTCGTCCTGGGGGTCTGGATCCCTGGCTCTTTGTTTCCCATGCTTGTCGTGGTAGCCGATCTTCTCCCATTCTGCAGACATGGCCAAACCATCTTAGTTGGCACTGTTCTACTTGGGTCTGCACGGGGTGGGATTTTAGGCCTTGACGTATCGTCTGGTTGCGGACCATGTCTCTTCTTGTTACTTCAACCACCTTCCTTAGATACCTAATTTCTGAGGTTTGGATCTGGCTTTTATGGGTTGTAGTCATTGCCCATGACTCGCATCCATATGTCAAGACTGTGACATAGGTGGAGCGGTATACAGCCATCTTTGTTTTCTTACCAACCTCTCTCTTACTGAGGAATCCTCGATTTATGGCCTGAAAAAGTCTCCCAGCTGCTGCTTTTCGAGTGGCCAACTCTTCTTTGATGCCTCCCTTTCGGTCTATAATAGCTCCGAGATATTTAAAGTGGTCGACCTGCTCCAGGACCTGTTCTCTCAGCTTAATCTGATGTCTTCTTTCTTCTCGTGATATCACCATGGATTTTGTTTTAGAGCTGCTTATGACCATCCCTCTCTTCTCCAGCTCTTCCTTCCAGACTTGCAGGTTGGATTGGAGATGTGCCTCTGATTTAGCAATCAGGGCAACATCATCATCAGCAAATGCCAGCTCTGAAATACATACCTGTCTCATCTTCCCGTACCCCACTGAATACTTTCTTGTTCTCTCCTTACATGCCTTGATGACATCGTCCATGAGGAGTATGAAAAGATAAGGTGACAGGATATCACCTTGTCTTACACCAGTGGTGGTCCTGAACTCTTCTGACTTATGGTTTGCTGTCCTCACATAATTTCTGCAAGACTTGTAGAAGCTCTGTATAGCATGAATCAGAGGTGCTGGAATGTTCTTCCTTGCCAAACAGTCCCAAAGTTTGATCCAGGGGACCCTGCCTTTTCCAGATCTATGAAACAAAGATGGATCTCACTCTTATACTCAAGGGCCTTTTCACTCAGCTGTCTGAGTGTGAAGATTAGGTCTTGAGTACTTCGGTTTGCTCAGAATCCGCACTGGATCTCATCCAACTGTGGCTCAGCTAGGCGTCAGAGTCTCTGCTCTAGGATTCCAGAGTAGATTTTACCAGGGACACTGAGAAGGGATATGCCTCTGTGGTTTCCACATTGTCGATTGTCACCTTTTTTGAAAATTGGTGTTATGATTGCAATCTCCCAATCCTTTGGTATGGTCTTGTTGCACCACGCTGCCTGTAGGACCCTTAAGAGTAATAGGTCTCCTGATGCTCCCATTTAACTTAACCATTTCTGGTGTTATACCATCATGCCCTGCTGCTTTGCCCATCTTGATTTTCTCCAGTGCTGCCTTCAGTTCTTCCATCTTTATGTCATCTTCATCACCATTGGTTTCCTCTTCTGTGCTAGTGGTTATCATTTCTGATGCTTGACCTTGCTCACCATCAAGGAGTTCTGAGAAATATTCTTTCCATCTTTCCATTACTTCCTTCGAGGCAGTAAGCCATTTATTTGCCTTGCTTGTCCTTTATAAATTAGAGAGGGCACTGTTTTTCCTTCCTCGTTCTTTAGGGTCTTATAGAACAATTTCTGGTTTTCTTGCGCATCTTTTTCTAGCTTTTCTCCAAATTCTTCCCAGGACTTCTGTTTTGCTGCTAGCACCTTGTTCTTTGCTTCTGTTCTAAGTATCACATATTCTCTATATTTCTCTATTTGTCCTGCTGTGTTTTTAGCTCCTAAGTATTGTTTCCATGCCATTTTCTTATCTCTTATTTTCTCTTTGACTTCCTCTGTCCACCAAGGTGTCCTCTTTCTCTTGTTCCCAAGTCGGACTTCACCACATGCTTCTGCAGCAGCTGTCTTTATGATGTCCTTGAATTTAAGCCAGAGGGTTTCCAAGTCATCAGGTTGTTCTTCTGTGTTTCTCACCGCTGTAGCAATGAGCCCCTGATATCTGGTCTTAATTTCTGGCTCTCTCAGCTTGTAGGTCTTAATGCTCATTTCTCCCATTTGTTTACTTGGTTTCTTGCGTGATGTTGGGCAGTTCCTAGGCTGAGCAACTCTTTCAGTTTTTTTATTGTAAGCAGGTAGTGATCACTTCCAATCTCTGGCCCCCTCCAGACTCTAGCATCCCGGACATATTTGAATGAGCTCCTCCTAACAATGGCATAGTCGATCACTGACTTCTCATTCTTTGTTGGTTCACATCTAGTGTATGCATGTATGCGCTTATAGGGGAACTTTGTGTTTGTAATGATCAGATTCTGGTCACTGCAGAATCTAAGGAGTCGCTTTCCATTGTCATTGAGAGTATCTTCTCCATATCTTCCGATAACTCCACCCCATCTAGCATGGTCATTTCCAACTCTGGCATTGAAATCTCCAAGCATGATAGCTTCATCTAGGCAGTCATCCACTGTCCTTTGAAGCAGCTCGAAGAATTCCTCCTTGAACTCTGCTCTCTCATCCTCATTTGGCCTATACACTATGACCAGGCTGACTATGGTTTCTCCTTCTTTTAGTTTTACAACCATAATGTGCTCAGAGACAAAGTTCCATCCCTTGATACTATCTTTCTGGTTTTTGGCCACAATGCAACCCACGCCCCCTTTAGCTCTTACAGATGTGGGTAAACCACTGTAGAGCAGCGTTTTGCCATCGAGATCCATGACTCCTTGTCCCTTTTTCTTCGTTTCCATTATAGCCAGGATTTCTAATTTTGCTTTCCTCATCTCTTTCACCAGCTCCTCTTCTTTCCCATTTATACTTCTTGTGTTCCATAAGTCGTAGTCCGTTCCAGTTCGTCGCCTTTAGAATCAGTCCGGTTTTCTCTCTTGTAGTTCGCGTAATCATGTTTTAAAGCAAACAGGTGATTGGCCTGTTGTGCCTTTGCATGGTGGAGGGGCTGCCTCCTTACAGCTTCCATGCAAGCCGCCCTCCTCCTTTTTCAGCCGGGCTTGGGACTGGCCTAGACGGAGTTGTCTTTTCTCCTAGTAAGACATATTGCCATTTTTATTCCCCCCCCCCCAAAAAAAAAATTCTATTGCTAAAATGGCATGCAAAACTGCAAATGTCAGCAAAAGGAAACTGCTAATATCACAATAAAAGAAAAGAGTGAGAAAGATGATATAAAGATCGTGGTAAAAAAAACAGCCTGCATCAACTATATACAGAACAGAAGACAAAATAATAGCCTTGTACTCATTAGAATTCATTCATAATCTCACAACTATGATTAGTTTCAATGATAAGATGAACAGAAATAGGTAGCAGGGTTGTTTTACAAAGACTGTTCCATGTTATGACGATGAGATCTTTGTCAGGTAAAATGTAGGAAAACAATACAAAAAAAGGAAGTGAGAGATAATCTAAATCAGTGTTTCACAAACTTTTTCGGGTCACCGCACCCTTGTATCACAGAGCACTGCCCCAGCAACCCCTCCATTTCCCTGCGTTACATAAAAAGTAGAAGATGAGGGCAGCTGCTAATTCAGCAACAACAACATTGAATTAACCCAATAATATTTTCATAATGTGTATTAAGTTATTTAATGAAACAAAATATACACTTGTGTAGATAGGCCTTTAAAATTATAGACTGAGTTATTGATAATTACAATGTGAGGAGCCCCCTGGCACAAATTAAAATGAATGTAATGGACTGAACAACCATATTCAATATATGGCATATCTGCATCAAAATGTATGCTGCTTACTTAATAATTACTATTAGTAAAACTAATGCAAGCTCTGCGCAAAATAAAATTATGAAAACTGAATCAACAGTATGAAAGTTTGATTTCCTCGAGTAAGCAGTATGCACATTTTTGACATCGTTCTTCAAAAGAAGAGCCGCAAATGTTTTTGCTGATAGACAGCGCCACGATGCAACAGCTGGGAAATGTAGCATTGGCTAACACTGCTACGCAATATTTGAATAAGATAATGCTGTTAATTACTAAAAATTCATAGTACCCTTCGCAGGTTGGGAACCTCTGCTATTGGGAGTATGAGAAACTGGGACGAGCGACATTAGGGTGGAGCGGTGGGTTAAGGATTGTTCAGGCTATGTTCTCCTTGTAAGCACTCATGTCAGGGCCCTGTATAATCAAATCGCTCTTGCGCATAAGCGTTATATTGTTGAATTTAGCCTGACAAATCCTCAACTGCCCCTTTAATACTGAACGCCCCTCTGTATCCTCTGAACATCCGGGGGGGGGGGGGGGGGGGGGGGGGGAGGGGCGGGGGGGGGGGGGGGGGGGGGGGGGGGGGGGGGGGCTGGTGCCAGTACCACCCACTTCAGGAACCACTGACTTAAATGCATGAAAAAAGAATTTAGGAACAAAAAAAAAAAAAAAAAAAAAAAAAAAAGGATATGAATCATAATATATAATATTACTATAATGAAAAATCCTGGTCTAAAAATCTAGCCAGTGAAACAAAAAAAATGGTTGAACAGGAAAAAAAGTTGGATGCCAAGGTGCCATATCTTTACAAGAATGGACAACTGTATATGTGACTTCATAACAAATAATTTATTGGGGGTCGGAGTGGCTCAGAGGTATGGCGTCCGCCTCGTATTCAAGAGGTACCGGGTCGAATCCCAGGTGAGGGATTATAATTTATTGACATATTTTTTTTCAGAAACAGTGGTCCTAATTACGTCATACTCCCCCCTGGTCTCATGGGTCGTGAGATCGGATGCCTAGCCTTCTCGGGCGAAAAAATAGGAGGTCCCGTGTGCAAGTTGTGCACGTTAAAAATCCCACGGCAGTTGAAAATCGTAAAGAGTAGGCTTATCAGGCCCCTGCCCTGGCAAAATTTAAAAATTAGGAAACCTACCCACCACAAAAATATTTATACAATGTGTGATTCCTATGCATTATATACACACATTGGGATTCTTGCCGGTGCTACGGAGTTCGTACACTGTGCTGAGATTCTCCTTGTGTGATCTAAGGGAGGAGATCGGAGCACTGATGGTGTTGTCCGTGTGCAATGAAGATAGTCCTTAAAAACCAAACCAAACCAATTTAATTAATTCATAGCCTCTCTCAAAAAGACACATAAAAACTAATAAAAACATAGCAAAGTAGAATATACTGACTAAAGAAAAAACTGCTCAGATAGACTTTTTTTCTGGACTTTCTATCAATGTTGTTATTATTTATGAGATTTTTCAGAGAAATAACTCTATTATCTATAGAAATGTTAATCTATGTAAACTATGAATCATTGTACTGTGGTACTTGATATTGTCATGGAAACCCCCAAACACAAAGATCTGTTTCTTTATTGCAACCATCCTATGACCACTCCTTGCTGTTGGACCACCAGGTGCCCTAAGAAAGAAAGTGTTAACATATTTTTTTTTAAAGAATAAAAATTAATTATACGTGAATGCTGGATACAGAACGTACAGTTGAGACAGACAAAGGGCACAATCATTCATGGTTTCAATTCTCAACCTTTTCAAATAAAATGGGTACCTTCCCTTCTCCTGTGGTTCTTCATCATCATCATACTTCTGCTCCCCACAGAGCATAGGCCCTTAACAAACTTATGCCAAGTCATCCTGACCCAGGCCATCAGTTCAACATCTTTCAATGCCCTCTTAATCCCCTTCATGTTCGTCTCCAGTCTCATCTCCGTGTGTTCTTTGGTCTCCCTCTCCCTGGGGATTCTAGACTAAGGACTGCCTGGTAATACTATCAGTTTGTTTTCTCAGTGTGTGTCCTATCCATCTCCAGCGTCTTCTTCTCATCTCTTGTTCCACTGGCACTTTTCTGGATCTTATCATAAGTTTCACATTAGTGATTTTGTCATACCACTTGTCATACCTGTGGTTCTTAATTCCCTAAAAGATTTACTTAAAGGACTTGAAAACTACAAACCTGTCACATGCAAACCTGCACTTACTTAATCTGTTCCCATTTCTTGTCTCTGAGATGAAGTAACCACAGATCCTTGTAGTGATAAAACTGATTCTGCGTGTGACTGGAGAATTCCCCACCAAATATCCACATCTGACCACCCTGGTGAGATACAGCCACTGCCTGAGGATGAGTTGAGGAAACAATAAACCAAATAGAGTCTAATTAATTCTTTTCATCAGTCTAAATTTTTTTACATTTATTTATTTATG
The DNA here is from genome assembly GCA_024509875.1 of Oreohelix idahoensis. NCBI lineage: Eukaryota > Metazoa > Mollusca > Gastropoda > Stylommatophora > Oreohelicidae > Oreohelix > Oreohelix idahoensis. The sequence continues at coordinate 262,862 of JAMPIV010020817.1, read as the reverse complement.
TAGCAATGATTAGTGTAAACAATCAGCTAAACCCCTCTGGCCCCTTCCACATTCTGTCACTGTCAGTACAGCATATCCTCAGAGGGGACCCTGGTACCATCACTAGAGCTGTCATGCTGTGGACTTCAGAAGGAAAACGAAGGCAAGGACGGCCAAAGGTCACCTTGCAGAGAGCTGTGGGGGCCGGGATGCTGAGCTTGAACCAGGGCTGGGGCATCACACGAAGGATGGCTGTCGACCGAGCAAAGTGGAGACAGTTTGTTGCTGCCCTACAAGACGCCACCAGGTGTGATGGTTACTGGTTGCTTTGTCAGTCAGTGGCCAAGGACCAAAGAAGAAGAATACAACATAACATGGAAAAATCAAGCTGATTAGTGCTGGGGAAAAGTTAGACCCCGGTGAATAGGGCATTGACCTTCAAGCGTCAAAGCTGTTGTGCGTGGAAAATGTTGGACCAGCACTGTAGTGCAAAATCCCAGCCTGGGCAGCTGCTTCAAAGTTTAACTTTGACAGGGCAGCCAGGGTGTAAAACCGAGCTGGGTGAGTTGTTTGCTGAAGCAATGAGGTCAGCCCAAGTGATTGAAATGTATGATTGAAATCTGCAGTCCATGGGTGACAAAGGAGACTATAGAATGCTACAAAAGTTGTAAAATTTTCCCATAATAAAGGCGAGCAGGATTTCCTGGGTTGATTGATGACATGCCAAAAGTATTGAGATAGGACACCCAGGTGAATATGAAGGGAAAGCGTCACTGAGATGACATACCCAGTCGTGGAGTGGACCCATGTGTAAAAAGATGGATCGGCAATAGGAGCTGCTGGGAATCAACAAGGAGGCATGTGCACAGAACTGAGGAATATACAGGGGATCCATGACCCAGTGGCCGCTGGAAAATTGGCAAACAATATTATGGCCAAGGCAGAGGTCTGGGCCCAACTACTGTGGCCATTATAGAAAACAGGAATAATGCTGGGGCCTGGATGGTTCCTCACAGAGACTCAGTTGATCAAGGCTAACCTAGGGAACTAAGGAGACAATGAATTGGACATCCTCTCAAGGGCATAAGTGAAAAACAATTGTAAAAAGGGCAGACAGATTTTCCAGGGACGAGATGCAAAAGGAATTCATGTTCTCTTGCATGAAATCCAGGGTTAAACCACTAACCAAGACCTTGAAGCTCCTCCATGCGATGCATCCTGGAAACAGGCAGCCTTCAAGTTGCCTGGCCATGCTCAGGGATTGAGTAAGCCACACCAGAGTGGCCCAATGTCGTGATTCCCACTGTAATGAAACATGCGAAGAACCCAGTGTTGCACACTAAGTTTTGGGGGGGGGGGGGGAGAATCACCAGACTTACCTCCGTCTTATACCTGGTTACCACATGCAGGAGGATCTCACAGTAGATATATGACAAGTGAGGGGAGCTGAAGTGTAACTGATGAATGAAAGAATGATCCTACAAAGGGTCTGTAATTGTTTCTCATCTAATGATAAGGAAACTACTTCTACAAATGGATACATCATTATTTGTTAGGGACCCAAAGACACAACAATAGACAATGCAGTCAGCGACCCATAGCTTGACTGCTTGCCAAAAGGCGCAAATATCGCAGCTTCGCTGTAAACGGGCACAACGCAACCAACGTCCTTTTCAGGACGAACGAGGAAGAAGAAGAAGATTATTTGTTATACCGACTTCTCTTTTCGATGGACACTGAGCAGTCAAGTGAAGCAATTTTTACCTATTTATATTTACCTGATGAGCACTTCGAGGTGGTGGAGCATTTGGCACAGAGATGCTCACCCATTCATTTTTCTTAATCTGGTAGGCAAACAAATCATTATATACAAACATCTGTGGAGTGAAAACAAAATAACAAGTAGTCCGTGATCCAACGTGAACTACGATGCTGTATTTCAAAGCCAAAAACAAATTCAGTCCTTGCAATCAATTCTGCCAGAATTATCCCTCGTGAATTACATCCATGTTTGATTTTTTTTTTTTTTTAAAACATTTAGATAGTTTTTACTTTCATTTCTGTACTGTTTTTGTATGTGTTATTCTTGACAAAGAAATAGGGTATTCTTTGTTCCTTATCTTATTACACTTAACTCTTTCAGTCCCAAGCAAAAAGGTGGGTTTGGCCCAAACAAAAATGGCCATACCAGTATGTTTTTATTGTTTTTGTTTGGAAATAATTTTTTTTTAATGTTCATATTCATAAATAACAAAAGTCCATAATGGATGGCTATACTTTAAGAAGATAGCGTTTTTGAGTTGTCAAAATTAGAAAACAGCCCTAGAAAGGATCAAGAGATACGAAAGCCAGTATACTGGCTCTTGGGCCAAATGGGTCTAGCGGGAAGTACAGTATACTGGCTCTTGGGGCTTAAAGAGTTAATAAGCACCTATTTTCGTTCACTTTTTCTGCTGTCAATGCTGCAATTATTAAACCATAAATGTTATCCTCAACCATTATTTAAACATCACCAAACAATGATAACATCAATTCCACAAGAATGAGGAAACAAAGACCCTGATAAAGTAGTCATGTACAACATTCTTCTATTTTTTTTTCCTGGTTAAGTTCCTGTGCAGCATACACACTCAGTCATTTCTGCCCAAACCATACTGTCCTGCGCCAGCATACACACTCAGTCATTTCTGCCCAAACCATACTGTCCTGCGCCAGCATACACGCTCAGTCATTTCTGCCCAAACCATACTGTCCTGCGCCAGCATACACGCTCAGTCATTTCTGCCCAAACCATACTGTCCTGCGCCAGCATACACACTCAGTCATTTCTGCCCAAACCATACTGTCCTGCGCCAGCATACACGCTCAGTCATTTCTGCCCAAACCATACTGTCCTGCGCCAGCATACACACTCAGTCATTTCTGCCCAAACCATACTGTCCTGCGCCAGCATACATGCTCAGTCCTTCCTGCCCAAACCATACTGTCCTGCGCCAGCATACATGCTCAGTCATTTCTGCCCAAACCATACTGTCCTGCGCCAGCATACACACTCAGTCATTTCTGCCCAAACCATACTGTCCTGCGCCAGCATACATGCTCAGTCATTTCTGCCCAAACCATACTGTCCTGCGCCAGCATACACACTCAGTCATTTCTGCCCAAACCATACTGTCCTGCGCCAGCATACATGCTCAGTCATTTCTGCCCAAACCATACTGTCCTGCGCCAGCATACATGCTCAGTCATTTCTGCCCAAACCATACTGTCCTGCGCCAGCATACATGCTCAGTCATTTCTGCCCAAACCATACTGTCCTGCGCCAGCATACACACTCAGTCATTTCTGCCCAAACCATACTGTCCTGCGCCAGCATACACACTCAGTCATTTCTGCCCAAACCATACTGTCCTGCGCCAGCATACATGCTCAGTCATTTCTGCCCAAACCATACTGTCCTGCGCCAGCATACACACTCAGTCATTTCTGCCCAAACCATACTGTCCTGCGCCAGCATACATGCTCAGTCATTTCTGCCCAAACCATACTGTCCTGCGCCAGCATACACACTCAGTCATTTCTGCCCAAACCATACTGTCCTGCGCCAGCATACATGCTCAGTCATTTCTGCCCAAACCATACTGTCCTGTGCCAGCATACACACTCAGTCATTTCTGCCCAAACCATACTGTCCTGCGCCAGCATACATGCTCAGTCATTTCTGCCCAAACCATACTGTCCTGCGCCAGCATACATGCTCAGTCATTTCTGCCCAAACCATACTGTCCTGCGCCAGCATACATGCTCAGTCATTTCTGCCCAAACCATACTGTCCTGCGCCAGCATACACACTCAGTCATTTCTGCCCAAACCATACTGTCCTGCGCCAGCATACACACTCAGTCATTTCTGCCCAAACCATACTGTCCTGCGCCAGCATACATGCTCAGTCATTTCTGCCCAAACCATACTGTCCTGCGCCAGCATACACACTCAGTCATTTCTGCCCAAACCATACTGTCCTGCGCCAGCATACATGCTCAGTCATTTCTGCCCAAACCATACTGTCCTGCGCCAGCATACACACTCAGTCATTTCTGCCCAAACCATACTGTCCTGCGCCAGCATACATGCTCAGTCATTTCTGCCCAAACCATACTGTCCTGCGCCAGCATACACACTCAGTCATTTCTGCCCAAACCATACTGTCCTGCGCCAGCATACACACTCAGTCATTTCTGCCCAAACCATACTGTCCTGCGCCAGCATACATGCTCAGTCATTTCTGCCCAAACCATACTGTCCTGCGCCAGCATACACACTCAGTCATTTCTGCCCAAACCATACTGTCCTGCGCCAGCATACATGCTCAGTCATTTCTGCCCAAACCATACTGTCCTGCGCCAGCATACACACTCAGTCATTTCTGCCCAAACCATACTGTCCTGCGCCAGCATACATGCTCAGTCATTTCTGCCCAAGCCATACTGTCCTGCGCCATCTGTAGATAGTTTTTCCCTTGTCTTCTTTATCTCTGTCACGCTGAGTGAATGTTGAGCCAGGAAAAATTGCTTCAGATGGAAACTGCAACTCATTACTCCAAGTCAAAATTTTCAGAATGACAGAAAAGCCACAGGAGAACCCTAGGTCTACACCTTAGATCAGTTTCTCAACTGGGTTTCCAGTGAACCCTTGGGTTCCACGAGATGTCGCTAGAGGTCATCAACAGAATCCAGATCAGATTTTTTGCTATAAGTCTACTGAATTCCATTTGTTTGTTGTTGTTGCTATTTTCATAATCCAGCCTGCTGCCAGTAAGAAGAGAAATGGTGATAACAGGCATCCCTGCAGCACTCCAGTTCTTATCTTAAGCTTATCTTATGTAAGCTGTCCTTCATGAAGAATTCTACATTAGTCTTCATGTTTTATTCATTAGGTTATTGAACTAAAAAGGGGCTCCACTATGCCTCATCAGTTTCCAGGGTGATTCTCTGTTTAAAATGTCAAATACCTGTTCATAGTCCACAAATCTGGTGTAAACTGGCTAGTTCAATTCAAAGTTAAGTTCGAGTGTACGAAGAAGAATAATTGAAAGTTATGTTCAACTATTATGTGCAGTGTGACTGTCTGTCTGTACAAGTTCTGTTTTACCAAAAATGTGCTTTTTCTTCTTTCAACCATCTGTTTATGGCCTTTTGTAATCTCTCAAATATGATCGTGTTTAAAATCCTGTTTATGGAACTGAAAGTAACATTATAATTATTCATAACGAATCATCATCATCTCAGCCCGTAACCCGTCATGGGTCGTAGGGGTGCCATGGTGGAAGCATCAGCAGACAGGGTCCTCCACTGCTCTCTATCCTCAGCAATGCGTACAAGTGTGGAAAAACCGTGTCCTGCCCATTCTTTGATGTTATCAGCCCAGGATTTTCTCTGCCTTCCTCTTCTCCGTTTACCTTCGACTGTCCCCTGAAGGATCGTTTTCGAAAGGGAGTCATGACGAGTTACATGCCCAAACCAGGCAAGCTTTCGATGTTTCACTATTGACAAAAGTGGTTCTTGGTGGCCTGCATAGGTGTTTATCTTCTCTCTAACATAGACATTTGTTTTGTGCTCTTTATAGCAAATGCGCAAAATTCTTCTATAACATTTATGCTCGAAAGCCTGAATCCTTCGCTCCGTATCTGCAGTGAGTGTCCAGCTCTCACACCCATACAAGAGAATAGATAATACAAGTGATTTGTATAATTTGATCTTCACAGGAAAACTGATGTTACTTTTCCAGATCACATTCAACTTTGTCATGGCAGCTGAGGCCATCTCAAGTCTTGTCTTGATTTCTTTACTTGATCTTCCATCACTACATATAGTGGACCCGAGATATTTAAAGGTGTTAACTTCTTCTAACGTTTGCCCATTTAACGTAATGTTGGTCGGAACATGTTTCTTATGGCTATTCACCAATATCTTGCTTTTTTCTATATTAATTTCCATCCCATACGTTCTTGTTACTTTCTCCAGTCTAGAGGTAAGGTCTTGAAGTTCTGATTCTGATCCAGCTATCAGATCAATATCATCAGCAAAACGTAGGTTGCACAGAGGTCGGCCTCCAATCGATATGGTTGATTTATAATCGTAGAGAGCCTCCTGCATAATATGTTCTAGATAAATATTAAAGAGCACTGGGGACAGGATACATCCCTGCCGAACTCCTACAGTTGTTTTGAAAAATTCTCCAATGTCGTTGCTTGCAAAAACAGCACTGCTTGCGTCCTTGTATAGTGCTTCAATGATATCTATGATGTTGGTATCAAAATTGAATTTTCTCATTACTTGCCATAAGCCTTCATGCCAGACTCGATCGAAGGCTTTTGTGAAATCGATGAAGTTATGGTATAAATCGTGTTGATGTTGGAGATGTTTTTCGATAAGTACTCTAATATTGAAGATTTGTTCTGAGGTACTATTTCAAGAGCTCTGCTGGGATATTATCCACACCCGGTGACTTCCCTCCTTTCATCGAACATATAGCCTCTTCCACTTCTTCCCGTAATATTGCTGCATTTCCGAGTTCCCTGTTTTCGCACTTAATGTTGTTTAATATGCCTAAGTCAGTGTCAAGTTTACAGTTATATAATTCTTTACAATATTCTGTCCACCTTCTCATTACAGCTGTTTTTTCATTGAGCAGAGCCCCATTGCTATCTTCTATGACAGTTACCCTGGGCTGTTGGGGTTTTGATAGTTTTCTTAATGTGTCAAAAGCTGCCTTGCTGTTACCTTTTATTAGCCCCGTATTAATGGACTCACATTGATCAGCTACCCATTTTTCTTTGGCCTGTTTCATTTTCTTCCTAATATTTTTATTCACCATACTGTATTGCCATGCTGCTTCAGGAACCTCTTTCTTAACCTTTTTCATTTCCCGCCGTGTATCACATAACTTCAGAATGTCATCTGTAACCCATGGTTTGTTTATTTTCTTTCTTTTACCAAGTATTTCTGTTGCTGATTCAATGAGCACGTCTTTCATGTTCTCTGTGATTGAGTTGATATCATCCTCCAAAAAATTGAGAGCTGCGAATTTTCCTCCAACAGTTGTCTCAAAGATTCCCGCGATTTCTGGATCTTTCAGTTTGTCTAAATTGAATCTTAACTGAGAACATCTGTTTTGATTATAGTTCTTTTTAAGTTTAAGCTTGAGCGTCATCAATACCATGTCGTGATCACTACCAATGTCGGCGCCAGGAAAAGTCCTAGTCTTGGCTTTATTAATACTAGACTTGAATCTTTTGGATACAAGAATAAAATCAATTTGGCCATGTATCTCAGTTTTTGGGGCATGCCACGTTGTTCTTCTTGATAACTTATGAGGAAATAGTGTATTTGCAATGGTTAGTTTATAGTTGCTGGCAAATTCTAGTAGCCTTAGTCCTCGATCGTTGGTTTCACCTGTCCCAAATCTCCCCACTGTACCAGCCCAGTGACCGTATGCATCTGGCCCTATTTTAGCATTCCAATCACCTAACACGATGAGAAGATCTTTCTTTGGAATTTTCTTAATTGCTTCATAACGAATGCACTCTTGCAAATCTCCCTTTTTTTCGCAATTTAACCGCATATTCTTTCTTCCAAACTGATGATATTTCTTCTCTCTCTCAGATTTGATCAAGGCCAAGAATGGCAATATGTTTAACAACATAAAAGAGCAAATGAAGAGATGGACAGAGCATTTTGAGGAACTTCTAAACAGATCAGCTCCATAAGATCCTCCAAGATATCCCACCAACAGTGAAGAAGTTTCCAGATGATGCTTTAACTATAAATAGCTGAAGTACGGAATAAAAAAACATGAAGAAATATTACAAGGAATGATATTCATTTAATATGAAAAGATAACACAGACTTGAACATCAAACAGAATTTATCCCCTTGAAGCCAAGAATAAGTGTCACAGAATTAAACAACAACATTTTAAAGAAAAAATTTACTTCCCTGAATAAGATAGAAACAATAATACCAATTACCTTGTTCCCTGTGAAGTACTCCCCACCAAACAGCAATAGTTCATCTTTCTCTGGATGAGGAACTAATGTTGCATTACATCTAAAGAAAAAAAAAGATATATATGCTAGAACGAAAATAAATCAAAGTGACAACACTCTCTAACAAGGAGATGCCAGTGATATTATCTGAGACAGTGTCTTTTGTCTCATAAACACTGCTGCATTCTAATTTTCATTCACCTCAAAGGATATACACACAAAAAATTGATGTCTATAGATAACTAGCTGTAAGCACCCGGCGTTGCCCAGGTTTTCCTAGTTACTGTTTAGGAAACTTAGGAAGTGTAAAAAAGGTAAAGGATACTGTTTTACGCCCATAGTGGCATATTGGGAATATGGTGTTAGGCCCATATTTTCTTGACCATCGGCACACTAGGGGTGCCTTGTTTACAGTAACTGCAAATGCAAGCTGCACAATATACTGTTATTTTTTATGGTTCCACCAGAACAGTGATTTCATTTTGCTTCTGAGTTTTTGCGAGAAGCAAATTAATTAGGCACATTTTCTCGTTCGATCTGGCGCACTAAGAAAGAACAGTCCACAATTTCCTTTTTTGAACATGTTTACTACTTATCACTGTAGCATGCAGCCTTCAAACATATACACTGTTTCGTGAACCAAGACGCTTATTATTTTCTTTGATATCTTCCTTGATTGTTTATATTCTATTTGCTGCACTGTAATTTTGCTCTCAATGATTTATTTATGTTTTAGTTGTTATTCAGATTGTTTTGTTGTTCTGAAGCTCTGTTTATACTTGCACGCATTTAATATTGGTTGCAGGTTTATTTATGTCAATCTGTATCTTTCTGGGCAAGTCTGCTACAGTAGAACTATTGGAAAGGCAAACAAGTGGTTCTGTAAAGTTTTGTGAGCGTCATTATTTTTTAATGTTTGCATCATTTTGTCACGGCACGCTTTGTTCATCCAAGACACAAATTCCGTCCTTTACATTAACGCGCGTATAAAATTAAAATACTCCTAATATAAAAGACAGAGTCAATGTGTTTACCTTCTGCTTGTTGTGTGACCTTCTTTTAGCCCAATCTGAGGTGGCGCCATAGACAGCATCCCCACTTGGTGCGATCGGCAGCTTCATCCTCCCAGGTTGCTGGATCTAAGTCCAGTGCCCTCATGTCTCTCTTGCACACATCTTTGAATCTCAGCTGCAGTCGCCCAACTGTTCTTTTGTCGTCTGTCCATAGAAGAAATCTTTCGGGATGTGACAATCTTCCATGCGGCTGACATGGCCAAGTCAGCGTAGTCTATTTTACCTGGCAATATGCGTCAAAATTACTTCCCTTTAAACGGTCCTTAAAACGATTACAATTATTATATTTTTAATAATTTTGTTTTCTGCAACAACTAAACTTATTGTTATAAAATGACTTAAAACTAACTGCATACAGAAAACAAAAGAGAGTAACGGGTATGGCGTTAATATATGTCGATACAGTAATGTAACAATTTGAATTTGTTTGATGCATGTTTTTAACACAAATGCTGTAAAAAAAAAAAAACTCAAAATCTTGTTAGATTTTTATTCAAATTAAACATGCACAGCTGATAATTTTAAACTGCAGTAGAATTGCGAACTTTATAATTTTACCCTGTGTAATTTTTTTCTTTGCTATAAAAAAAGTTACGCATTAAAAACAAAGTTATTTGCGCATAGAAAAATAAATTACCTGATCCTTGCAAGGTATAAAACGGTGCTCACTTTTAATCGAATGTGGATTCACACTGAGCAGTCACTGATTTGAATATATATATCGATACAGTTCTGCTACAATTAGAATCCGCGTGGAAAAATCAGTTCCATTAAAATTATATAGCTACATACAACTAGGCTTATTTTTAATTCTCCCATAAATTAAAAGTGTTTAGTTAATAATTTTGAACTATGTTGTAAAATACAGAAAAATATGGTAGTTATTACAGAAATAAAATAATAGTTTTTTTCAAATTTGTATTCCCTTGATTGCTCTGGAATTTCTCTTCCCCTTGATTATAGCCCCTGACATGTATAAATTTTAACGGAATACTTTAAATAATTTTTTTCTGATCTAATTACAATATTAAATTATGAAATAACCCCATGGCGTTAACCCCCAGATCCTAAGGAGCAAGTCTACCAAAATTCATTATGTAATAAGGTATGCAGAATTGTATACGATACATACAGACTCAAAGATTTTCACTTTTATATATATATAGAAAAACAAATATATAATTTTTAAAAATATATATAAACAATGATGCAGCAATTTAATGTGAGGTATTAAATACCAGTCACAACAAAATTCACTGGCTTTTTAGCTCGGCGGACCATGGTTCGATCCCCAGTTGAGGTGGGATTTTTTTAGACCGCAAACGGCTCAAGGGTCGATCCAGCCTCATGAATTGGGAACCAGAGCAACTCTGGGAAGGTTACGGTGGTCGGCGTGATGCTGACCACATCACCTCTAGTGTGCCGATGGTCAAGAAAATATGGACCTAACACCATATTCCCAATATGCCTCAATGGGCACGTCACGGGATCCTTTACCTTTTACCGTACCACAGTAAAATTGTGAAAGATACGAGTTCTCAGTGCAGAAGCTGCAAAAACTATGAAGAATAAATCAGATAATAAAGCATCTCTTAAGTTCCCATATTTAATTAAACCATCTCTTAAGTTCCCATATTTTATCAAAGAGCTTACTGTGACATATGGAAAGGCAGACAAAAGTCAAGTAATGTTAAATTAAGAACACAATATAATGCAAAAGTTTTGATTTTCCATCACCCTTTACTTTGCCAAAATTTCACAGGTAGACAGCTTTTTACCATCACAGTTTAATCCATTCACTATTCCTAGTGTCCTTACTTAACAATTTTACAAAATACAAACTTGTGATAAATAATATCTCAACACTCAACACATACAAAATATTACACATTTACAACTACAAAACTATCCATGTGAACGAGATAACATTTTACATCGCTATCTTCACAATTGTGAATGCTAAATTATATAAAAAGACACATTATGGCTTCATATATGTCACTATTTGGCAACAAATTTCTATTACCGTGGCGAAGGCGGAGGACATTTTTCTTCAATAACCTGTTCTTTTCTGCGGTCTTGCTCTTGAAACTCTGCAATCAATTTTTCTATGTCTTCCTGAATATAGAATACCAAAACAGAATATTAGAACCAGTGCTGGAGAAGAATGTACTTTGGTGAAGAAGAATGTACTTTGGTGAAGAAGCCTTCCCATTAGGAGGCTAGCTAAGTGGTACGTCATGCCCAGTAAAGAGCAACAAAGTAGATGAATATTATGGTAAATTGTGGAGGTATCAATTCTCCCTAGCTTTTGTGCTTCTTATTGCACATCTAAAGCAGGGTTCCTTAACTCATTTTGTGCCATGGACCACTTTGATTGTCAGATGAAGACTATGGACTCCTTTGATTATCCAACGAAGGCCATGGACCCTCCACGGAAAAAATGTTAGGTTATGTACACTGACACTTAGAATACACTCACAGGGGCTGTGGACCATGGGTTAAGAAACCTTGATCTAAAGTATCAATGACGATGTCATCAAGGCATGTAAGGAGAGAACAAGAAAGTATTTAGTGGGGTACTGGAAGATGAGACAGGTCTGTATTTCAGAGCTGGCATTTGCTGATGATGTTGCCCTGATTGCTAAATCAGAGGCACATCATCAATCCAACCTGCAAGTCTGGAAGGAAGAGCTGGAGAAGAGAGGGATGGTCATAAGCAGCTCTAAAACAAAATCCATGGTGATATCACAAGAAGAAAGAAGACATCAGATTAAGCTGGGAGAACAGGTCCTGGAGCAGGTCGACCACTTTAAATACCTCAGAGCTATTATAAACCGAAAGGGAGGCATCAACGAAGAGTCGGCCACTCGAAAAGCAGCAGCTGGGAGATTTTTTCAGGCCATAAATCGAGGATTCCTCAGCAAGAGAGAGGTTGGTAAGAAAATGAAGATCGCTGTATACCGCTCCACCTATGTCCCAGTCTTGACATATGGATGCGAGTCATGGGCAATAACTACAACTCACAAAAGCCAGATCCAAACCTCAGAAATGAGGTATCTGAGGAAGGTGGTTGAAGTAACAAGAAGAGACATAGTCCGCAACCAGACGATACGTCAAGGCCTAAAATCCCACCCCGTGCAGACCCAAGTAGAACAGTCCCAACTAGATGGTTTGGCCACGTCTGCAGAATGGGAGAAGATCGGCTACCACGACAAGCATGGGAAACAAAGAGCCAGGGATCCAGACCCACAGGATGACCCAGAGTCCGCTGGGAGGACAACATCTTTGAAGGACCGAAGACTAGAATGGAACCAGGCCAGGAGGAAGACAGCCGATAGGATTGTCTGGCGCTCTCTCTTCCAAACCTCTACACCTCACGGTAGAAGGAGAACGACTAAGTAAGATCTAAAGTAAGTTCTGATGGAAACCTGTTGTCATCAATCATTATGAGTTTTTATTCTTGTGCAAAGTGTGTGACCTTGGCTTGTGTTAGATCATGTTTTTTCAAGGTTATATCACGTACCCAACTTTTAACAGGTGTCCATTTGCTTACTTTAACTTACTTAGTCATTCATCTTCTAACTTGGGGTGTAGAGGTATGCCAGAGGCAGCACCATACTATCCTATCAGCTGTCTTCCTTGACTTGTGTTAGAGCATTTAAAAAAAATGTTATAACATATCACTTACCCAACTTTCTAACAGGTGTCCTTTTGCTTACTTATCTTTCTTATACTTAAGAAAAATGATTGAATACTATATGTCAATGTAATATGGACATCTGACACAGGTCTTTGCTTGTTATTAAATCTAACCATCTATATGCCATGGAGATTTTATCTACTGGCGTTGGTCAAGCCTTAATTTTGCTGATAGAAGTGTTGGTTGAAATGAAGAAAAGTGGGTCATCTGTTCAATACAGCCTTAAAAAAGAATTCAGAGCTGTAGTAAATAGGGGTAAGGGTAGTGGTGTAGCGAAAGGGGGGTGGTCACCCTAGCGCCACAAGAGGGTGGGTGGTAAAAAGTCAGGTAGTTTCTCTGCGAATGTGTGTGTCACACCCCGAATCTTCTTTCTCAGCCGATTCTGTCATTTTCCTTTTCTTCTTCTTCTTCTTGCGATCGCATCTTTGATGTTTACACCGTCAGACGAGTTCTCATGATGAATTCGACTGTTGTTTGAAGTTCCTCTTTAGCTCCATATAGCTTTGAGTTTAGTGTTGAGTCATTGGGCCAGTATATCTTTCTTAACTGGTCATACAGAGGACAATCCTGTAGAACATGCTTAGCAGTTTGTTCGTTTAATCCACATGTGCACAGTGGTGAAGCAGACAATCGTAGCTTGTGCATGTGTTTATTCAGTTTGTTATGCCCTGTCCTGAGGCGAAAAATAGTTATCTGTCCCTGCCGGTCGAGAGTGTGATAGTCGTCTTTGGGTTGGTTCTGTTCTCTTCTCATAGTCTGGATAGCTCTCTTTTTCTCAAAGTATGTGACTTCATTATCTTCTTGTTCACATTCTCCTCCCTTTTTTGCAAGTTTATCTGCCTTTTCATTTCCGGGTACACCACAATGAGATGGTACCCACTGAAGTATGGTTCTCTTTTTGGCAGCTACCTTGTTTAGTTCATTTCTCAGATGCGGGAGTTTACCACCCTTGAGAGCTTGCAGGACAGACAGTGCATCTGTGAGGATGACTACCTGGTGGCAGTCAGAGTTGGTGTTATAAATCATATTTGCAGCATGCTCTAGAGCTTGAACCTCAGCTGTATAGTTGGAAATGAATTTACCAGTGGGAATGTGCCTAGTCTCATAGTGGTTGTCAGGATATGAGATAAAGATACCAGCACCTCCATTCCTAACAGCATTAGTTGCTGATCCATCTGTATAGGCATGTATCCATGATTGATCGGGATAGCTTTCTTGGATCATACTCAATGTAGCAGTTCGTTTTTGCAGATCATTATACTCACATCCACTTGTGAGACCACTGACTGATGTATTAATTTGGAGGGCATTGCTGGCCTGCTCCCATGGTACAGGGTATAGGGTGGGCTTCAGTGGTGTTGTCTTCATGGATAGGTCTTCTTGATGCTGTCTTTTAAGTCTTTTTCCCCGATGCACAAAGCTGCTACGCTTTAGACGTCCCAATGCCAGATCATCTAGTCTTGCCTTCATTGGGTGCGTTGGCATACTGTTGTACTTTTCCATCTGGATCATGGTTTTTGTGTCTCTTCTATGGGACAATGTCTGTAATCCAGCAAACTTCTGCATCTCTGATATTGGTGTAGTTTTCATGGCTCCTGTAATGAGCCTGAGAGCTTGATTTTGCACCTTGTCCAAAGACTGCAGATGTGAGTTAGCAGCTGATGACCATGCTGCTGAGCTAAACTCTAAGTGTGGTCTTATTACTCCATTATAAATCTTCTTTAGATTTCGTTCATTTGCTCCCCAGTTGGTACCTGCTAATTTTCTGAGTATGCCTAGTCGTCTTCGGGCATTTCTTTCTGCATTTTCAATATGCTTATTCCATGTAAGCCTTTGGTCAAATGTCACCCCAAGATAGGTGGGGTAGCTTTTTTCCTTGATCACGGTTGTCCCTAGGTGTATGTTAGCTGCTTTGTCCTTGGGGGTGAGGGAGAACAGAGTTGTGGAGTTTCAATCTGTGGTTGACTATTCACTCCATAGTCTTCCCAACACAGCTTGTGAGACTGATTGGCCGGTAACTTGCAGCCTCGGTCTTACATTTCCCTTTCTTTAGTATGGGTATTGTGATGGTTTCTCTCCATACTTGCGGTACCATTCCTTTCAACCAGCTGTGGTTGAATATCTCAAGCAGTTTTGTCTTTGCTGCTGAGCTCAGATTTACTAGCATTTCTTTGCTGATTTTGTCTGGGCCGGGTGACTTTTGAAACTTAAGCTTGGAAATAGCGTTCTGTAGTTTTCCTAGTGTGATGGGTTCCCTCATTGGGGCAGGAGTATCTGTCTGTCCCATGGTTGCCAGTATTTCTTTTCTTATCTCTCTCTGATGGTCTATGTTAATGGGTAAGTTGCTTTCTGAACTGTATCTTCTAGCAAACAGGTCTGCAGCTTGTTTTCCTCTGAAAAGTTTGCCACCTTCATCCAATGTGCCAGTCTGCCTAGGTGAGGAACGCTCTTCATTTAGAGACTGACTAATCTCCAAAGTTTCCTGCCGTCTTTCTCAAGGTTCAGCGATGCCGTTTTAGTTCTCCAGCTTTTTCGTTTTTCTTCTAGCTTTGTTCTCTGAAACTCTGCTACAGCCTTTTTCCATTTGTTGTGAGTTTCAAGTGAAGGCTGAGACTCTGCATCCTTTCTAGCCCTGTCCATAGCTTCCTGACGTTCTTGGAGTGTGCTGGACCAGTATGGTATGTAGTTACGCCGGCATCCTTTGGGAATGGTTTCTTTTGCAGCTTGTAGTATGCATCTGTTGAAGTCTTTTACCACTTCATTAATGTCTCTGTTCTGTACCTTGAGGGTAGACAGCAGCGTGTTTACCTGATGCCTGAATAAACCCCAGTTGGCTTTTTTGTAGTTCCATCTTGTAATGGCTGGACCTGTACTGAGAGTTGCACTCTGGACAGTAAGAAAGATTGGGCGATGGTCGCTTCCCCCTAGTTGGTCTCCTACTTCTCTACTAATAGATCCAGCTATATCTGGGGTGGCGAAGGCAAGATCTGGTGTTGAAGTTGTGTGCCATCCTCTGGAGTAGAAGGTAGGAGTATCTGTGGCATTATTGACTAGGATTAGGGAGTGATCATCTTGCCATGTTTCAACCTCTTCACCTCTGTGATCTAGATGGTTATAGCCCCAGCTCTGGGAGTGGCTATTAAAGTCTCCAACTGCTATAAAGTTGGTGGCTGGTACCTGTATAGAGCTGAGACTCAGGGGTTTGTTGTTTGGACAGTAATAGTTCAGGAGTTCTATTTCCATCTTGTCTACCTTTATCTGCAACAGCTGATATTCTGCTCCATCCATGTAGGTTTTCCTTTCATGTGCATGAATGTTATTCCTTACAAGAGTAAGTACTCCTCCTTTTCGTCTATCTTGTCTGTCGGATCTGAAGCATTGATATCCCCTTATTTTAAAGGTTTGATCTGCTTTCAAGTGAGTCTCTTGGATACAGCAAACACTGACTTGCTTCTCATACAAGATGTTTTCCAGCTCTGTCTTTTTGCTGTATCCAGCCTGCTTGCTGTTCACTCCCTCTGCATTCCAGTGCATCATGACAAGTGGCACTATGGGTTTCTCTTTTTCTGTTTTGTTTTGGTCAGTAGTTCTCCTCCGCCGTCTGCTGACTCCACAAGACGGTCTAGAGGGTCCTCCAGTAGCTGAGGGTGGGCTCTGTCGAGGCTCAGAGCCCGGCACTGCACCTGCCTGGTGGAGCTCCACAGGGCGAGCACCAGTATGAGATTTATTTGACGGTGTACTCATCCATAATAAAAAAAGCGAGTTGCGTGATACTGTGGTTTCCGGTGCGTTCTGGCCCAGTATCTACGACTTTAG
Organism: Oreohelix idahoensis; assembly: GCA_024509875.1. Classification (NCBI taxonomy): domain Eukaryota; kingdom Metazoa; phylum Mollusca; class Gastropoda; order Stylommatophora; family Oreohelicidae; genus Oreohelix; species Oreohelix idahoensis. The sequence continues at coordinate 246,244 of JAMPIV010020817.1, read as the reverse complement.
CACCTCTTCAATGGGAGAGTGGGCTCATCCCTAATCTGTTTATGTTCCCAGTAGTAGACTATTCGCAAGCAGCCTGGGGGTGTCACTGCTCTGCGCGGACCTTGTTTACCGAGGCGGCGTCCGAGCTCGCATGGTGAAAATATGGTTGCGTTATCTTCAAAATAGAATTTTCCTTTTCAAATCTAAAACATTCCTCTTCTTTGGCTATATGATCACAACTAATGTTAGTGAGCTGCTGAACGTCATAGGCTACTTATCTCTTTCCCAGAAACCCATGTTGCATGGAAGCTATTCCATTAGAGTTCAAGAGCAGATGCTGTTAGTCATTTATGAATGATTTGATGTACTGGTAGATCTACCTGAGAGGCTGTCCGAAGATACAAACCAAATACATGACACAAGAAGCAAGGCATACAGTCTACATCAAAATGTTTTTAATTTCAATTGTATGCAGTATAGGAGAGGTTCAAGTAGGGGACAGCAGACTGGGGGCTGCTATGTTGGCCAAAAACAGAGCTTTTCACTTTGAGTTGGAAATTAATTTTTTTATTTCTAATATGGCCAGTGTTTGTCGGACGTTATTTTAACAAAGCTCGAAACAGGGTTGGGGTTAGGTTAAGGCTAGCTTTTTGGCAAAGCTTGAAGCAAGGTTGGGTTTAGGCTGGCTGTAACGTATGTAGGCTATAGTATAGATCGCCATTCTGGCAAAAAAGGCAGTTGCAGTCTACTGTTTCATCGACAGACATTTTTGCATTGAAAGCTGTATTTTCCTGATAATATAATGCCAGGTCGGAGATACACATAAAGTTGCCGGTGCAGAATTTTATTAAGAAGCACACCCCTTCCAGCCTCTGCTTCCATCACTCAACTCATCTGCCACTTGGCACACATGGGAATGTGAGCTGCCGCGGCTACCTATAGGCCCTAGTCACTTATAATAAAATTATTACCTCTCCCTTCTCGGCAAGATCTTTTTTGGATCGCTTGTCAGCTTTCTTCTCGGTTTTTAGTTCTGTTTTTTCTTTCCCCTTGCCTTTTTTATCTTTTTTGTTCTTTTTCCCCATGCTGTACAATTGACAATTGTTTAATATCGAAAGTGAAACATTTAAACCTCTAACAACAGATACTTCCGTTTCCGTAAACATCGAAACCACGTGCTGTACGAAGAAGTTTCGGGCTAACTGAATTTTGGTGAGCTCCCTTATACATTCTCTGCAGGACGTTTGACGCCTTAGCGGTTACTGTATACTGCCTAAAAGTGTGCTTACCAAATGTATTGCGCAGCTTGCTGAGATCACGGTTGACCATGTCCAACGCAGATCGTCACATGTGACAGATACTGAAAACACTTGGGAGTTCGACTTAAAACTTTCAAAGCTCCCACAGGCTAGCGGATAGTCTCATAATAAACTCTAGAAATCGACGGAGACCCAACTGTTGCCCCCAGGAATAATTATTGAATAGTGTTACAGAACTGAGGAAAGTGGACAACGTTATTGAAAGTCTTAGAAGGATGTCCTCATCCAAAAAGAAAATATAAGTCATGGGTGCTGGTAGACCGTAATAAAGGTCCAGTTGCCAATCGAACCAACAACTTTAGGATAGTAAATAAATAAATAGTACACAGGGGTCTGCCAACCAGGGCGCTCACATGAAACCCAATGGTCCTGTAGTCTAGTATCGCCAAGCATGCAGCACATTGCATTTATGCTACGAAACATGGGGAAAGCTCTCCCTCACATGTGAACCAATTGGCTCAAGTACTGGCAAGTCAATCACATTAGCGAAAAATTGCAGTAAAGCGGGAAACAAACTACAAATCAACGAATTACAAACGGTGTCCTGATCATCTTGAAAACTCGGGCGGCTAGAATATTAGAGAAAATGAGACAGACAAAACACCCCAGGAAGAGGAAACACTAAAGTTAACACCAATGGAATCAAGGAAAGGGTTGTCTATAGGAAAGAACATAGACGTACCAGCTGCATTACAAAAAAACTACCATGATAGAGGCAAATTTGATATGAAGCCCTGCATACCAGGATAGAAAAACTACACCTAAATACAAACCACTAAATTTTCTGTACAGCCAGGATAGGAAACCTCGCCGCTTGAATAGAGGAGGGACAACAATGAAGGATTTAGCACATGTTAATGCAGAAAATTCCAAATGCCTAGGGGCAGTAGAACTTTCTGTTTGCTAACATAACGGGTCAGGGCGGAGAATTAAAGGAAGACTGATGATCACGATAGATTGATCAGGTTAACCGTTTAGAGTATCACAACCTATATGCCTACCGCCACCAGATAAAGAATACTGTTCATTAGCCACAATGGAGAATTTAGGTAGAGGCGCATCAGCCAACTGCGCTAGTTGATTGGTGATCTTCAATCAGCCAATTCAGAAAGGTGGGGTTACACACAAGGCTGATACCCAGTAGGCATTGAGAGTAGTTGAGGACTGGGAGAATTGACTCAAAACTAGCAACATCAATCAATAGCGCTATATGATAACCAACCCTAGCTTCATACTCAAGAAGAAATGAGCAATTCTGAACCTCGACAACCCTTGAACGACACTTGCCTCGTTCAACAGGAAACAATCACGCCATAAAGAGATCGAAACGCGTTGTGCTGCAACCCCAATTGGCGGTGGCAGTTGACCCACGAACAACAATCAACATTAATGATCCAATTATGGAAGCCATACAACTCCACCTCCATAAACCATTACCATCTAGCTTGCTGGAACTACAAAAAGGCCAACTGGAACAAGTTCATCAAGCAGCTGACTGATGAATACTGTTGGTTCCATATAACAGCCCCAAAAACAAGGAAATAAATAAAAGAAAAAGAATTGTGAGAAATAGTTGTGACGTGATATTAACAAAGTGCAGATTCTGAAAAGCTGGCCCTGGAATCAATACGCAAGAGAGGGCGAGGAATAGATTTATGAAGAGCCGTACTCCGGACAGCAATAGAACTCAATGAACAAGGAAAGAACAGGTAGACCAGAGGGGGGCCAGATATTGTAGCAGAACAGGTCAAAACAGTTGAGGCACAACATCGCCTACAAAAGCGCCTGGTTATCTCTGCAAAATACAAGGGAAAATGTTAGAACTGTTCCCAGCAAACCAAAAATAGTTGATTCAAAACAACTATGAAAGTCTATATACCACGTCTGTCGACGAAAGATGAAGAAACATTATGATGGCTCGCCTAAAGTCTTAAATAATGAGGAATCGGGCAAAATAGTAAAGGGAATATCGCCTACGAAGACAAAATGAAAAAATACTCAACAAAGAAGGAGAGGCATCTAATGTGTTTTTTTGGCTCAAAAAATTCTCGACTTTTGAGCGGCCAGATAAATATTCGCACTGGACAGAAAAGCAGTGAAATTTTCGCAAAGAGGCAAGTAAATTTAACCAATCATACCAACTGTTTCCAGAAGAGCATATATTGACAACAAAGCCTCATCCATGAGGAGAGGCTAGAGGTCAGCCATCGTATCCCTTAAGCAAAGAAAGTCACCTGGAAAGACAGGTAACAAATGACATGCTTAACGTTAGAGGCTAGGGGCGCTAGTTAGGCCAAAGGAAGAGTAGCTACCTCAAGATTTATGAACTATTAGCTGGGAAAGCGTGGAATAGTACCGAACAAGGCCTGGTAAAAGATGCCAGAAGCAGTACTAGTTCGCAATCCACTCAAATAAGGAACAAAAGGACCGAATGTGACCTAGTCCGAAACTGCTACAGTCCATCAAGCCTTACTATAGGCTGCCAACGGGGACGAAAGCTTTTGGAGAGAATATTGATCCATACCCAGATTAAGGCTACCAAAAAAAAAAAAAAGAAACCTCACGAAGAAGAAAAAAACGAAATTTTTAAACTGCGACAAATCCAAGCGTACCGAGCTTAAGGCTACTTAGGTCCTAACCTGAGGACCAAAGCTCACCTACATTTGCACCACACAGGATTATCGAACGCACCTAGTCTTCCCAAGAAAGAATAGCCACATCTTTAGCAGTTCTGGGGTAGATATGGTAGAAAGAATATTGAATTATAGGTTTGGTTTGGATGTATGGCTAAGAGTGTAAAATGGCCTATAAATTATGGAATCTTGGTGGGTAAGTATGTTTTTACGTGGATCTCTGCAAACTATCCTAAGCTCTAAACATATACACGCTATAGTGTCACAGGTCGCACGCCCGGACGAGTTTAAGGTCAATAAAGACTACATATGGAAACAATTGGAAAAGTTCCAACAGAGGTGGGTGGGGTCCCCCCCCCCCCCAACTCCTTTCCCCAACTCTATTCATCATTATATATAAATGATATTAACAAAAGAAAAGCAACAAACATACACATGAAATGGTCACACTAAACTTCCACTATAAGCGGCTGATGATGGTCCCTGGACATTGTGGGACTTCAGGTAACAATGACTTCAACAACAATGGCAGTGGGAGGAGGGCGCATTCAAGGATTCCAGTGCTAGCCCTTGAAGAGTTGGTCCAAAAAAGTTGGTTTGCATCAAAATTAAATCAGAACAAAAAAACTATCACTCCCACTATATGTATTTACAATTGGTCAAAGATAACGCATACGGAAGGCAAGCTCATAGATGACAACTAAATTGAGTCATGTCTGGAGTACTAGGAGATGAATGAAACGACCAACTTACATACTTAGGGAATCACACACTAGACAGGCCGTATTGGACCATGGACAATCTCAGATTAACAAAATACAGCTAAGGGCAAAACTTCGCATGGCCATCATGAAAAAAAAGTTAGCAGGTAACCAACAAGGGGTGGGATGCTGATGAGAATATCCTCAAAAAGCAATGTACAGCCTGGACACAGGCAGAGTCAAACCTGCTAAGGAATACCTTGGCCATCACAGCTTGGTCGACGGCTCAGCAAAGTACATAATTTTGACAGAGTAAACATGACCTCCAAAAACCTAGCAGGCACGTATTATAACAGGGGCCCTAAAGTCTACACAAATCAACCCATTATGGAAGAATACATCAAGTGAAGGGGCTACAGTCCACATGGAGGATAGACGTGACAGCAGAGTCTTGAAAACAAGTCTGAAAAATTTAGAAGAGGCACGAGAGGACACCCATGTACGCGAAAGAATGAATCAGGCTAGGAAGAGGCAGGCTCAAGCGAACTAATCTTGTCGCCGTAAACGCCCAAGGTCGAAAGAAAAAATTAACAATAATACCATACTAGCTAGTCTCAGTTGGCTAAAGAAAATCCGCAACAAGCTCAACGTATCCCACTGTGGAAAATAAAGATGCCTTTCCTGAGTTAAAATCTGATATTCCAGGCATTGAAGGTAAGCGAAACACAGACAGAAACACCAAAGAAAAGTGTATAGCACACCCAAGTATAATGACCAAGTAGATGTTTCCAGCCGAAGGCTTTGGATCCACAAGCCTATATCTGCTGGTTCGGGATACCAATTGCAGTTGAAACATGGGGTGTGCAGGCATTCCTCATGAAAATTAAAAGCATAAAGGAATGTCACTCTTATGGGTGCATATTTGCCTACTATAGGAGAAAATAACTGACATACAACTTTCTGTGGCTGAAGCTAGGAAAGGCGCCTGGAAAGCAGGGCAGTCTGTGAAACTCTTATTGAATGCAAATGCCCAGGCAGAACAACAAGATAGTGACTCGCTGATTCATATGGCTCACGAGGTTCTCAAATAATTATCGGTATAGCGCTTGAAGATCGCACCCAAACTAAATGATTAGAAAAGATCTGATAAATCTGCACCGTGAAAGTAGCTGGCCGATATGCTTCAAGAAGTGCACTATTCAGTGGGATACCAGCCCATTGCAACATACCATGAAATGAAGAGGCAGATATACTTGCTAAAAAGGAGTGCCTTACACAAAATGATATAGAGACAACTAATCGCCAACGGCAAAGACCACTATAAAGGCTACATTCAAGTCCAAATGGGAAAGAGAGCACCCGGGACATTTGAAAAATGACGCATATCATCAACTATCCAGAAAAGAACATGCAGGTCATGGCATTTTTTCACTGCGCACTGGCACAACAGATTGAGATACCATCTGACCCACAAATACAAAATTGTTGCAACATATCTCTGCACCCTGCGTAAACCAGAGCCCGAAAGACAGTCGAACACCTGCTGCAGTACTGCCCAACCTACAGTAATGAACGGGGAAGCATATGGCAACAACCCACTTCTGTCAACGAAAAACTGTTTGGAGATGTCGGGAACCTAGTGAAAGAAGAATTCATCTTCAAGATAGCACTAACAAGACAAAATATATAACTGAACAAATTGAAAAATTAAATTTTACAAGCGCTTTATAATTACTCGAAATATCAGTTTGCCTTCAGCTTTGTCCGTTTTTTCTGTATTGTTGACAATAACAAAGTCATTAGGCTGGTGGTGTAGAGGTTTGTGAGAGAGAGCGCCATACTATTCTATCGGCTGTCTTCCTTCTGGCTTGGTTCCATTCTAGTCCTCGGTCCTTCAAAGATTGTCTAATGTTGTCCTCCCAGCGGACTTTGGGTCGTCCTGGAAATCTGGATCCCTGGCTCTTAGTTTCCCATGCTTGCCGTGGTAGCCGATCTTCTCCCATTCTGCAGACATGGCCAAACCATCTTAGTTGGGACAGTGATGGTCTTAAATGGTTTACATTCAGTTATTGTTCGAAAGTGATTGTGCTGAACGTACTTTTTTAATTAAAAAAAAAAAATCCACTTCGTTCATTGTAAAAATAAAGGTTAAATCACGCCTTATTAACACTAAATAAGTCATAAGACTGTAGCGTCCCTAGTAACAAAGACTTAGTATCAAGAAAGACAACTCTATCTTGTGGATGAGCAATCTGTAGCGAATATATCCAGAGTCGCAATGTGGATTCCGAGCTGGTAGATCAACAACAGACATGATCTTTTCTCTCCGCCAGCTTCAGGAACAATCAAGAGAGCAGAAAAGACCTTTATACATCGCCTTTATAGACCTCACAAAAGCATTTGGTTAGTAGGGATGGACTCTTCAAAACCCTCATGAGAATAGGCTGCCCTGCTAAATTGCTGGAAATGATAAAGTAATTCCATGAAGACATGAAGGGAACAGTCCAATATGCTGGAAGCACATCACAGCCCTTTGACATACGCAGTGGCGTTAAACAAGGCTGTGTTCTGGCTCCAACCCTCTTCGGGATCTTCTTTGCCTTACTCTTGAAACACACATTCAGAGATGCAACTGAAGGAATATGCAATCACACTAGGTCAGATGGCCGTCTGTTTAATCTTTCAAGGCTGAAGGCAAAAACAAAAATCAGAAGGGTCACTATAAGAGACTTGTTATTTGCTGATGAAGCTGCAGTCGTCACTCAAAGTCAACAGGAGCTTCAGAGCTTGATGAATCGTTTCACCCAAGCATGCAAGGACTTTGACCTCACAATAAGTGTAAAGAAAACAAATGTGCTGAGTCCGGATGTGGGTGCTGCATCAGTTATCACTATCGATAGCTATGAATTGACAGTAGTGCACCTCTTCACATACCTGGGGTTTACCACCAATGACAAACTCTCTTTGGACACAGACATTGACAGCCGCATTGGCAAAGCTGCAGCTACGTCTGCTCGCCTCACATCGCGTGTTTGAGGAAACTCCAAACTCACCACGAAGACCAAAGCTGCGGTATATAACGCCTGCGTCACCAGCACACTTCTATATGGCAGCGAGACATGGACAACCTATGCTTAGCAAGAAAGAAGGCTCAAAACCTTCCGTCAACGGTGTCTACGCCAGTCCTCGGATTTTTGTGGAAGGATAAAGTGACAAATATCGAGGTGTTGTCACGTGCTGGCCTTCAAAGCATGTATACTCTGCTTAGACAGCGCCGACTACGCTAGCTTGGCCTTGTCCGCCGCATGGAACATGGTCGCTTCCCGACATGTATCTTCTACGGACATCTTTTGCAGATGGCAAAAGAATAGTTGGGCGACCACAGCTGAGATTCATAGATATGTGCAAGAGAGACATGAAGGCACTGGGCATAAATCCAGCAACCTGGAAGGATGAAGCTGCTGATCTCACAAAGTGGCGATGCTATCTGCGGCGCCACCTCAGATTGGGCGAAAAGAAGCTCACACAACAAGCAGAAGAGAGGAGAAAACGTCGAAGGGAACGCCAGGAAAATAAGCAGCTGAGGGCTGTCACCTCAGGGGCGCATTGCCATAGTCAGTTATGACTGAAGGGTCTATTATTATTATTAAAATATGTATCCCACTCACGTATTATGCACATGCGCATTGAAACCGACTTGCCCTAAGTTGTAATGACCAGTGAGAGGTAGTAAATAGAAATAGATTTCCACGAGTGAGATGGCAGAAATTTATAGAGGCTGTCCCGGAAATCGAGAATCTCTCTCTCTTTCCACCTATCTTCTACAACAGATCCAGAGGAGTCAGACAGTCTATAAAAAAAAATTATGTATATATTAATATATCTCTATCCACTCACGTGCCCGCACATACAAGTGACGACAGTTAGACACACAGACGTGGGAAAACTATAACAAGGATTATATAGATATTATGGGAACGAACTGACCACCACACTGAAATAAATGTAGGTATAGTTTAATTATCATAGTAAACTTACATCACAACATATAAAATACATCAAAAGCATGTACACATAGTCATAAAAAATCAAGGAATGCTACAATAGTGATAGACCCGTTTGTATGGTCCTTCCCCTGGATATATATAGCTCACAGTCCCGTTAGAAGAAAGTGATAACCCCAAAGAGTTACAGATACATATGATTGAGTCTATGGTTTCCCCCCTTTTAAGGTATGGACAGACTTGATACTCTGCTTTATTCTAAGGGAAAATATTGTTAGCAATAACTTGCATAAAGGAAGTTACAACGTGGGTGACTCAACAAAGAACATCCTTCAGTCTACTTTCACTCGGTTCTTTCATCAGGGCCCTGACTCACACAACCTTACCTAAACTCGTGCTGTTGTTCGCCGTCTGGCGCAAACTTCGGGACACTCACACACTTTTTATCTGTTTCTGTCGTTTAATGAAGCGGATCCCAGCTCTGCAGATTTGTTTGTTGGTTTCATCAAAATGGATCCGGGGAGCGTCTGCTTCATGCGATAGTTATTTCAGACTAAAGTTAGTGTCACTTGACTCACGAGGTAAGAATTAGGCTTAAACGGGCACACAGTGTCAGAACACGAGGTTTCCCTTAATTAGGGAGATGACCGGTGGACAACTTCTCTCAACAGATAATCTAGGTTCACCACACACTTTGTCAACAATGTCGGAAAATTAATGTTTTAGATTTTCTGTAATTATTCTCGCCACAAAGTAGCCTCAACACAGAGTTCGAGGAGAATATGATCTGTCTCAAAGGCCCAGTATAAACATTTATTCTTTAAAAAACCTGTTAGTGGGATTGGTATTCTGTCTATCTCTGAAGGCACACGCACTGTCAGACAGGTGGTACTTGAAAAAACCCACGTGGTTAAAGATATAAAATGTTTATGTTTCTCACAGGTATGTCTCTGTACTAAACGCCGGCAAAATTTGGGTTACCCCAGTATTCACTGAATAAAGAAAAACACATATGAAATATTTTACATATTATGTACTCAATATAACTTACGTTTTTAAACTGCAAGCGTACAGCTTGACTTATCATTTAAACTTTCCGTGAAATAAGTTATATATATATAAAATCAATCATCATGAATTAGGAATACCTACGTATTCCGTCAACACTCATGAGGCATCTAGCATTTATAAGTTAGTTTTAAAGTATATTCTCTCGTCTGATTATTTAGAAGTTAAATTTAATTCATTAATAGCCGACTGAGTTTAAGCTAGAAATTATAATTTCTGTTTTCCACTGTAACTCGTCACTATAAAATAATACAGACTATATAAATTAAGCACTCTGCACCAAATCTAACTAGTGACAATATGAAATAAGCGATTATCACTTAATCACGCAAAAGCGAAATAATCTCCCCTTCTCATTCTTAAACACCTTACATAAACTAGAAGACTACCATTACTTGACACTCGTGCGTTTTCACACATCACGCTGACCAGGGCCAACAGTGAGTGCCTTGTCAGCTGGGATTTCCAGACAAATGTCTCAAACTGCGCCGAGGAGATGTCGGTTATCGCGCCTCACCTGAGCGCTCAGCCGATGCAACTCGTTGTGGCAGGTGAAAATGCAGACAAATTTGTCGCCTATAAGTCTGGCGAAAGCGAATATTCACAGTGTATTTCGTGTAGCGGAAGGTTTTATATGTGTGAGATGATAGTGCTAGAGTAGAAATAGTATTCTCTCCAGAATGTGTGAGGTCCCAGTGACAGAGAAGTACACTGGTATCACTCGATAGTCACGGCTGTGAAAGTATCTGGACTGAAAATATTCAGAGAACAGTCAGACCTTACTGCGCCACCTCCGCTATGTGACCACCTGTGATATTAATAAAAAATTCAACCAAACTCAGTATCAACTATATTGAATGAATAAAGCTGGTGAATACAATTTATATCCTCTTTATTTACATCTATCTAATTGTGGTGATTGTATGTGACTTGATACACACTTTATATTTATACAAAAAAACCAAATTGGCGAAATCAATTACAGTTTTACAAGTTACACTAAAATGTCATTTCTTTAGACTTTTCCAATTAGTTGGGTAATAGACTTATTCACTGTTTTATTCACTTTATAACTTTCACTAGTTTATCACGCAAATCGTCATCATAAAACTCTGCTTGACAGTTATCACTTCTTGGGTGCACGATTATCTCAAATATCACTCATCTGTTTTGAGAATCAGTTCATATGAGATGTACAGCTTCAATAGGTCGTGCTTCTACCAATCCAGGCACTACTGGGGCGATTAGCATTGATCATCGAGCAATTCTTGATCATTGACCTCTGACTTTTGGTTGACAAGTATGAACCTGCAGATAATTGTAGGATATGTGGCTATTTGTGGATAACAATTACCACATTCCTATTGTAGGTGAGATGAATTTGTTTTCAGATGTATGCGTGAAAATGCATGATTATGGATCAGTGACAAGACAGGTGTCTACTGTGGAACATTTTATAAAATCAAATAATACAAAATAATATGTACACACATGTATGGTATGAGGTTATAGTATCCCCCTGCCTGACACGTTAGCTCTGTAAAGTGCAGTAACTTGAAGACAGATTGAATAAGCCCTGATAATGATTGTTGGTAGTCCTGAAAAAAAATTGTTATTAGTCTGAAAAGGACTGTGCTAGCCCTGATACGGACTCAGTCATGGTGGTTATATTTCGGGTATCCAATCTTCAACAATCATACCAAGTAATCAATTAATATACATGATACTTTCATAACATATAGATTAAACAAATTCTGAAATAAAGTTGTAATTACTGTATTTATTTACATAGTAACTTTACATACCCTCGCAGAATCTACTTAAGATCAGTAAAGACTGGCTTTAGTGGTGTAACATAACTGCCTGGCTGCAAATAACAAGATATTGGCCCTCTGCAAGCGTTCCTCTCTCTCCAGCCGTTGTCCTTCTGTCTTGCTTCGCTGTACAAGTGAATTTTAAATCATTTACGACCGTCCTTATATAGGGAGCTATCGGACGTACAGGAAACAAGACTGGCAACTCCAGCAAACTTCCCAAAATAGTTGTAACTTCGAGGGGGTTGTGCCAAATGAGTTTCCAACCTTGGTCTCGTGCATTTCACCTTTCCCATTTCAAGCCTTTGGAGTCAATTTTTCCGTTCTCCGTGAGGGAGGTCTGTGACCTTTGTAAGGAGCCCATATGTTGTTTTTCCCATATCTGTGTCGGTGTAACATGATTTTATTCTGCACGTGAGAGAGAGCGTTTTTGAGAGCGAGGGGAGAGTGGAAAAACACAGGATTTCTCAAAGCACCGACACTTATTCTTGCAAAATTCTTCACAACTACTTACTCCCTTCTGATTTCCTTGTACCTATACATAAATGAAGATATTCCCGTCTAAAGGAGACCATTCTCATCCTTGTCTGTCATTCCGTTCTCCTTCCCGATGTCTAATTCTAACCATGATTTCGGACGATTTATTCTTCCTTATACACTCGCCGAATTCGTTAAATCTGTCCGTGGGAAACCCCTTTTCTGATTGGCTGCCCTAGATACACACAGGAAAATACCCCTGCATTCCTTTGTTCAGGCCAGAACACTGGTGTCCCACTTTTCGGTCTTCAAACATTTAACTAGGCAATTGCGTAACATGCGACATTTCGTCTGGTGCGGGACCCAAAGACGCAGCAATAGAGAACGCAGTCAGCGACTCATAGCTTGACTGCCTGCGTCAGGACCAGCGAATCAGAGCTGGTCAAGACCGCACTCTACCTCCATGTGGTGGTCCTGGAAACAGTCTGCAGCAGTGCAGTCTGGCTGAGCGAGTGTGGATCGCAATGGGAAGGCAAACCCGGTCCTAAAAAATGCCGTGCAGAAGTCGGATGTGTCAACCGAAAGGTGCAGATATCACAGCTTAGGCGTAAACAGACACAACGCAACCACCGTCCTTTTCAGGACGAACGAGGAAGAAGAGGAAGAAGAAGAAGTCTGGTGCAGGGAATGCTGTAGACATATGTCTGCTCCTATGTCTGGCCAGACGAATATATTCACAGTTTCGTCCACTGACACCTAATGCAATAGAATGCATTTTAACGCTCTCCCGTCTCGTGTAGAAACTGACACGTTATGCCATAAATGCGTTTACCAGTATGAGAAAGAAAACGGTAAAGTTGAGAATGGGGAAGAAAATATTTTTCGCAAACGAATGAGTGCGAAAAATTCAGGAAAAGGGTAAAGAGTGATAATAAAATAGAGGACACGGGTGAAGAAAAGAAGAGTATATAGAGAATTTAATGATCATAACTCTCTGTGACAGTTGGCTCTCATCCATATCTCTGTCTTACAATGTGTCGTAGGGCGGCCCTATTCTTATCGTTATTTTATAAAACCTTCACCGCCCCGTAAATTCTTGGGAGACACCGTTCGGACAACATAATTATTAGGCGGCTGCTGATTGGCTGGGAGCGGATAACCACGGAACTCTCGTGAATCGCGAGACGGGAAGCCATTTAAAAGCGCAGATTTTGGCTGGCCGAGCCTTTCCAATTCAGCCGACCACGAGTCATCTTAGATCCAGAGCGGTGAGAATTCCTCTTATCCAAGGTAGTCAAAGAAGTGGCTTTACAAGGGAATTTGACAGTGCGAGGTTAACAGAATCTGGTACACGGCTTCTTCATTGTTAGAACTACTGTGTACCATCGGACAGAAAAAGACTGTACAGTCTGTGTACGTCCGGCTGATTTGTGTGACCTTGCCACCGCCAGATCACTAAACCCACATGGCAGGCAGCGTGCTGGGGTCTTCATACGTCGTATCCATAAGTATTTTTATTTCTCAATATTGTGGGGCATTTCCATAGAATGCTAATAGTCCTGAGAAAATCCACATCCATAAGCAGTCTATTCAAGTCCTGAGAGTTGAATATTTTGTCTTCAACGTCAGTATTCGAGGTGCACACGTATCCAGATTAGCCGTCGATACTCGACAGTATAATTAATATCATTAATATTGTGCTGTTAATCTGCTGCCCAGAGCAGATTAGGTAGTTGCAGGACAGTGTTAGAATATTGACCAGTGCACTCCGGTTTAGCATCTTCCAAGTTTCATTATTTCTTCATGGAAGCCAGGAACAGTGGTCTATTAATGTTTTATAAAACAAGGCCTTTGGTGGTATCCGTATATATTAGAGGAGGACGCTCCAATTTATTTTATCCAGAACTCTTCGTTATAAGTAGTCCTCACATTTTAAATATTTCACCTGTGGTTATGGGTTTAATTTTCCTATAATTTCTTTGCTTTAACCATCATCATCCCTTAATCCTTGACTTCTTTCTTAATTTACATACATACATATACTCACCATATTAAGATAATAAATAGTCGTTGTTGTGCCTGTCAATTTACCACGGTATTGAGTGAATTTATCACTAGTGCTGTCTATCTGTCTAGTGATATAAATATATATTGTAATTCTTCCTTTGGGGAGTGGGGGCTTGTCTGTCTGAGATCGCAGAGTGGACCTTGTCGCAAGAGTTCCAGGAATTCCCTCTCATTGTCGTCAGGATTACTTCCTTAGAGAGGATTCGCTTTCTCTGTACCACCTCTGTATCTCATGTAGGGGTCTCTGTCACGAGCCAATTTTGAGAACCTATAGTATTTTATTCATTAATCTTTCAAAAGTCAGTTCGACTTAAACTTTGCTGCGACACAATGCTGGCCGTTAGTTTGGAGCGGTAAGTACGTTGTGTCATAGTTTACAGCTTGGCTGCGATATCTGTGCGTTTCGGCCCGATACATCCAATTTCAGCATGCAATTTTTACAGGTTTGTTTCCCTGCCACCTCACGGCTATATGTATGATACCTCATGTCCATCCAATAGTGTAGTGAGGTGGCTGCACCAGTGAGCGTTATCGGAGCTGAGACGCAACTCTGCCCCAGATCTGGGAGGCTCTGTTTCCGGGAACACCACACACAAAGCCAATTGAGGCATTATTCACCGTTCGTTATTCTCTGCGATGGCCGACAGCTAACCACTGTTCTTAGGAAGTATCGGAAGGAGAAGCGCGCGTATTAAGGAAGTTGGAATGCCAGCGAGAAGCATTGAGAGATGTAACGGAATAGAGAACCTGGGGAGGGTTCAGTGCAGAATCTATCTATATATCTACGGAGACTTGTTATACGTCACTATTAAAGCATGAAGAGTAGATTTTGTTTTCCAAGTTGGGGGGGGGGGGGGGGGGAGAATATGCCCCACTATTTGTTAAGAAGGAGCTGCCGCCGATCTTTCTTTTCTGCAGAAATAAAATGTTATAAAATAAGTATGAATCTGTTGTAAGCTTGTGCTCCTTCCGGGGTTGAAATGTAAGGCTGATGATGAGAAGCCCCCACTTGCGTTTTCCAATTATTTGTTAGTGTCCATGTTTCATTAGAAGAACATGGTATCGTCATGCTCCAGTCTACCCAGCTGTAAATGTGTTTTTAAGTTAGGGTCGGCAAAGGCAGCGAAGAAGGGAGACAGTCACCACACTTCATAAAGCTGAGACTGAGTACAGGGACATTTGTAACATTTCACTCCCTTACGGCATGTATTAATTTTGGTGCTACCTTTAACGTTACCTTTTACTTAGGATTGATGGTGTCTAGTTGTGATGAATGCAGTTGTGCACTTTTCATAACTTTTGTTCTCTCCGGCAGTATCAATTCATTTCTTCATTTTCTTCACCGATCGTCCTATTGTTTGGCATATTTTATGCACTTACACTTTTTGCTCTGACCACTCCCTAGACTTCTTTATGTTTCGCCAGGTGAATCGTAGTAATATAAGGCTAATTAGACAGGTCAGCGGAAATACGTTTATCACTTAAGTCGTCTAGCCACCTTTGATAGAGACGGTCATTGTTGACACACAGGTGGTCTCGCCCAATCGACAGAAAGAAAACCATCTGGGAGATGCACGCGTAAACACAGGTGATATTTGTAATTGCTTCCGCTGGACCATCTCTGTAGCAATATTACAGACAATATTGTCAGAGGAGACAATATGGCGGAAGGTATTAGTCAGGAAATAGGTTCACCGATGTGTTTGTGAGTTTGTACAAGTACAATCGGAAGTATTACTGACATATTTGAAAGAGGTCACGAGTTTAAATTTAAAAATTTGATTTTTTTTTTAACACGCGGGGGATAGTAAGGACTTAACATCTCGACCCACATAGTTCTAAAGAGCTTATCATTGGTTTAATTTGAGAGCCGGAATAGACTTTGGCTTTCATTGGCAAGTTGGTCTGCAAATACAATCTGGGACTTGAACTGAGAAATGGAAATATAATCTAATGAAATCGGAGACACAAATCAGACTGCATCACAAGTATTTGGGCTTCTTTATTAATTAAAAGAGAATCCGCATTTTTAAATACCAAGACTGGAAACTTAAGGAATCAGAGCACCCGTCATAAGAGGAATACTAAAATTTCCCCGACCAAGTGTCCAAAGTTGCTGTGTCCATTCTACTGTGCCACGAAATCGTATATCCCATTGGGATAAGTTGTGAACATATAGTTTAAAATGTGAATTTTGACATGTCTGTACTTGCTAAGTTGTTATACCAGTCATAGGAGGATGGCAACCTCAACATATGAAAATAGTATATTCATAAACCACTACAGCAAGCGCTGTTGATTGCTTCTTGCTAGTCATACAGAAAACCGACAGCAGAGGTGACCCCCAGACTCCGAATGGAGCAGTGAGAAGTGATGATTACATCACATGTTTCTAAAGTGTATAGTATCATTTTGGGAGATGTGTGTACCTTGTTAATTGTAATTCAAGCAAGCCATTGCCCTCGCGCTGTCCAGACACATTTTCACCATTAAGGTAACCAGAAGAATAACGGTGATTTCTAATCATATTCCCTGAGTTATACTGTGTATACTCAGGGAGAATAATTATTCAGAGAGGCTAACATTTGTGGATGGACAGCGAGACAATGTGCCTGTTAATTTGCAGCCCACAAATGTACTTAGCAGAGGCATTTGCTCTTTTATTTTTTCATGAAATTCGTGGTTCGAAGATACAAGACGGTTCTTAGACCAGACCAGTCTGAAGTAAGAATCTTCGTCACTATCTTTGTGATTCAAGAGCTGTGTTCGACACCAACTACCTACAGTGGACACGTTGTGAAGACACCCACCTTGACATTAGGAGGGAAGTTCATCTAGACGCCTCTAGAGAAGAGTCCTCATCACCAAAAACCTGACAACGACCCAGTGCAGTACTTAGCAAGCAAAGTCTTTTGTAACAGGCACGCAAAGGATACTAATAGCCATCAGTCCCCAATTAAGTCTCATTGAAGACAAATTCTAAAACCTTCTAAAAATCATCTTCATCCATATTTATTTAAATTTGTTAAAGACTAATTGATTATTAAATTTGTTATATGTTATTTTTACAAATTCATAGTTGATTCAGTTCTTATAGATAAGAGAGCGCATGTATGATGGAAAATCTTTAACATATGTACATATATTTACAGCCATAGAGCCAAAAATTAACTATAAAAGGAATTTCTCTGAATTAAACCAGCTAGAGGCTCGAACAAGCCAAACCATTGCTTAAAACTTCACAAAAGGTGCCGGATCAGATATAAGTTAATAGTGCCGTATGCAGCATTGATCTTGACTTCTGAATTATCTTGTTAAAACTACCTTGAGATAAAAGCGTCATTACCCTTCTATCTACAACTCTGCCAAGAGTAATCTTGTGCGAAGGTAGACATCTTTGATGACCCATTTTATATACTGTTGAGTTTTGGCCACTGGTGGACCACTACTGCAGAGTAAAGGGGAGGCAAATCCCGTCACACTAGTTATGTAAGATGTGATAGACAACTAGTAGATCACGAAAAAAGGAAGAATTGTTGAGGGTGAAAAAAAAAGGGGGGGTTTAAAGATAGCATAGTATTTGGCAAAAAATTGTCTGATGAAACTCGGTGTAATTGTTTTTTTAACCAGTTAGGATTAGCTCATCATTTAGTATTTTGTGTGTACTTCTTAAGTTTGTATTTGTAGTTTGGTAAAGCTTAGTTGTTTATTTAAAGAAAGAAAGAAAATAATCACGCTTTAGTTGCTTTAGTGTGTATGATGAATAAAAATAATGTCTTTTATTGTTCAGTGTTATTGTTCAGAATCGACATTATTGAACTCCGGGCCAGCCCGTAGGTGCCAAGTTTCCTTCAGCAAATATCGAAGGGTATGAATGCTGATTAATACTGACCCAACCTCTCATACGTCCATTTCTGTTAGATTTACATTTGATGCTTAATTCTAGTAGTCTTAGCCTTGCTTATTCATCGATTGCAGGGTCGTTCTCTAACAGGCGATCGTTAATTCATCTTAGTATTTCTCCAGTATTCGCATATAATATCCACACTGTTGGTGCTCTCGAAGCTAGTCTGTCAGCTCTTTCATTGCCGCGTACCCCTGCTTGACCAGGACAGTAAATCCACATGTTCCTGAATGGTTGAGGCCTCAGTGTATGTTCTCCATTCATTTAGTAGCCATCCATTTTGGACTTTCCGAAGCATGAACAGAGAGTCAGACACAATAACTGCCGTAGTTAATGTAGTTTCAGACAACCACCTAAGGGCTGCTGCCTATAACTCAGTTCTTATGCTGGACGTTGTTATCATGTATGTTCTGTTATTATTTTTTATTCTGTTTTATTATTCAGTATTCAGTAATAGTTCGCCTAAAACGTAAAAATATTCCCAATGTGCATATTCTAATAAAACATAATGCTACCCACGCCAGTAAGATGAGCTGTGTTTATACTTTCTTTCTTTTAATTTTGCCCTCCTCGCACGAAGACCGCATAATAGCGCAGCGCACTAGTGGTGTCTGTAGCAATCTGTATTACATAGTAATATTGCCAGTCTTCCGGAGTCGGAGTCCCTTAGGCAGTCTAATGTTGATTCGACATTATTCTGGCAACTCCTGCGACGTGGCTGGTACCAAACTGTATCGGCTACTGACGTTCCTTTGGATCTACCAGCTGCGTGGAGAGGGGGAACATGCTGCATGGGCAACAGCTTGATCTCCATATAACTGTGCCCAAGCTCGCGCTCTGGAGAGGACACTCCAGCTTCACCCTATAGGTGTCGGCAAAACACGGGAAGTAGCAGTTGCTGGTTATAAGCATTTTGCCCAATTGGCGTAGGTGCAGCTACCTTTGCCCGCCTCACATCGCGTGTTTGGGGAAACTCCAAACTCACAACGAAAACCAAGGCTGCGGTATAACGCTGCGTCACCAGCACACTCCCATATGGCAGCGAGACTTGGACAACCTATGCTAAGCAAGAAAGAAGGCTCAATACCTTCCATTTGCGGTGTCTACGCCACATCCTCGGTATCTCGTGGAAAGATAAAGTGACAAATGTCGAGGTGTTGTTACGTGCTGTCCTTCAAAGCATGTATACACTGCTTAGACAGCGCAGACTACGCTGGCTTGGCCATGTCCGCCGCATGAAAGATGGTCGCATCCCGAAAGATATCTTCTAGGGGCAACTAGCAGATGGCAAAAGAACAGTTGGGCGACCGCAGCTGAGGTTCAAAGATGTGTGCAAGAGAGATATGAGGGCACTGGACATGGATCCAGCAACATGGGAGGATGAAGCTGCCGATCGCACCAAGTGGTGATGCCGTTTACGGCTGTCACCTCAGATTGGGCGAAAATAAGCTCACACAACAAGCAGAAGACAGGAGAAAACGTCAGGAAAATAAGCAACTGAGAGCTGTCACCTCAGGGGCGCATTCCCATAGTCAGTTATGACTGAAGAGGCTATTATTATTGTCAGGCTTATGTGCAGTTGGTTTCATTTTGTACTTCGCAGAATAGTAGGTCTCTTCGTTAATATAAGGGGAAATGATCGGGAGAAAGTTGAAATGGGTGAGACATTTGTAGAGTATTTTCGCTTAAATTGAGCTTTTGATTGACAGAGTGGTTTAGGGCGCTGGTCTTGTGCGGCGAAGCTACCGGGTTCGAAACACGATGGCGTCACCTCCAATCTACCCAGCTGTATATGGATAACTGACTGTGCTCGTGAGTTATGGAAGGAAACAGCAGCGAAGAAAGGAACTGGTCAACCACCTCTCGAAGTTGGACCCAGTATAGTGAAAGTTCCAACTTCACTCACTCACGGCAGTGTGTGCTATGTGTCTACCTTACGTGTTCCTTCAATTACAATCATTCCGTTCTTCACATAACAGCCAGCTGACAAATTTAAATACTCGAAGGCCATAATATGTAGGCAATGTGGAACTTAGAATGAATTACAAGGAATTAATGTATGTAAACATCATCATGAAAGGTTACAAAGCAGCTCGTGAGAGGCGGATTAATATGGGTCTGGCAATCTCATTATGAGAAGCGAATTACTTCAGAAACCGCTCCTGCCAGAATACATGAATACTTTTCGCGCAGGCTTCCTGTTATATGACCAGCTGTAGTTGGGGCTCCATGCTCCATGTAGAGATAAAGTAAAAATGATGATGACGACATACAGCCTCGTGTTTTTATAAGATGCTCCTTACGCGGTAATAATATAGCCGACAGACTAGCATGAAGAGCACCCACAGTGGGGACACTTGATATGGATAAGGGAGAGATACTGAGAACGATTAATGATCGCCTGTTAGAGAATGACACTGCAATAGATGAATCACATCTTCAACATATACTGAGGGAGACTGAGCACCTATGGGTTTGCCAGGAGTGCAATGATGTCGATTCGGTTCGACAATAACAATACCTGTATGCTCCTTATGGAGCCAAGCTTCGCGTTATTCTTTGTTTCCCAGTATTGTTATTGTCACGTGATGAAAATTGTGTGTATATGTTGTAACGGGTAAAGACTGGAGTGGTCTCTTGTGTGAACAGTAAATTGTTTTGTAGGTCTGTATGTGTGTGTGTGTGTGGCAAGTGTGAATGAATGCTACTCAAGTTGGTTAACGCAAGGGACATAACTGTGAGCTTGTCTCGTAGGTGTTGTTGTTCTTAGTTTAACTAGGGCAGCTGAGCTTCTCGCTTTGTTGCAGCCAATACCAAGCTTGGCATGCACAAACCAACAGTAGGCTGACACCAAGTGGCCCCGCCCCCCTTAGAGTGTAAAGGAGATTAAGGGGCCGAAACACTTGATCGACGAGGGGGGGGGGGGGACTTCTGATGATCAGATTGCCTCCTGTTCTATCGATCTGTATAGACTTTTCTCCAGAGTCCTGAGCCCCAGTTTCTCCAGTTTGGCTTGCATTTAAGGATCATCACATTTGGTCCCAAGCTAGGATGAAGAAGCACGTGGCATACCGTGCATTATCCGCCATCCAAAGGGGCTTTCCAAATATACAGAGCTAAAATACTGTGCTCTGGTTCTGGGCTCTCCCAAATAATTGTCACGTTCTACACAAAACCACTTCTCGGCTCCCCTGCCTATCATGGGGTCCACAGTGAAACCCTCCTGCATGCAGGCAGCCAGGTAGAAGCCAGAGCTATGTCTGGGGCTCAAGCGACGCCTCCAAGCTTAGTGTGCAATGCTGGGTTCTCAACATGTTTCACCACAGGGGGAATCCCTGGAAGTAAGAGTATGATTTCAAAAGTCAATAATAGTGTAATTAGCATCACGTGAGAATGGAGTTTCGGTTTTCAGTCGTTTTGGATCGTAAACGTGAATTAAAGAGAGTTGTGAGCTGAAAGCTGTATCGTTTATTATTCTCATGTGGAGAAATGGCATATGAGTATGATTTACGATGCATTTAGTGGAAAGCTGTTTTAACTGTATTCACGGGTAAATATCAATGTTCATAAGATAGTTCATTATATCGTGTATTGGAACTGAACCCCTGAGTTGTTATTTCATTCAGAAGTGAATGAGTACGATTTACAATGCATTTAGTCGAAAGCTGTTTTAACTGTATTCCCGGGTAAATATCAATGTTCATAAGATAGTTCATTATATCGTGTATTGGAACTGAACCCCTGAGTTGTTATTTCATTCAGAAGTGAATGTGTGATCTACAAGGACCTTTCCATACTCTTGGAAAATCATACGTGCCATCGCACAAGCTGTGGCCTTCCCTTACACACACAACAAATGACACAACAACACACATTAATAGTACAGGAGAGAAGGGCAGCTTGTGTCCCCAATACACTGGTTCTGCAGAAGTTTTATACTATCACTCGAACTTTGCTCTCAAATGCCACTACTGGTGAATGACAGTTTTATTTGTGTGTGATGACAAGACGTCAGTTATTTCAGTATGTCGGAGAGGACTGTGTTCTGTTCGGAATACCAGGTATGTGTAAAGTTTTGATGAACTTTTATTTTTAGTGAATACCAAAAGATAGACAGACAGTCGAGAATCAGAATAAAGCTTGGTAAACGTTCATCCCTGGCGGTTAGGCCAGTTTATTTAATAAGATATACCAAAGCAGCAACAGATGACAACAACAGAATTTAAGAGAAATATTTTTACAAGTAAGAGAAATGACAGTAGTGAAAACAACAACAGTGGTTCTAAACTTTTGGGACCCCAATTGCTTGTGACCAAACGACTGATTTATAATTTGAATTGTCCAATCCGTCCCATTTGTCTTACTCTTCTAATTTTTTTCTGTTTCTTGCCGGCTATATGTACAGGGTGTCCATAAAATAATGTACCTATTTCTTTTTTTTTCACCTACTTGACCAGTATGTGGAGAGACATGTAACAATTACCGGTTGCAACTCAACTGCGAAAGTTTCACTTGAAATACCTGCCGTGCGCATGCGCACTGTTTTTGCAAAATGACGCCGACCAAACAACAGAAGGCGTTTTGTGTGGTAGAATATGCGAAAACGACGTCTGTTATCGCAGTTCAATGCAATTTTCAGCGACAGTTTCGGGTTGATCCACCTGATAAGAATTCCATTAAGCGTTGGTATACTAAATTCCTGGAGGAAGGTTACCTGTGCGAAGGCAAAAGCACCGTTCGCCCATCATGCTCGGAGGAGGCAGTGAATAGAGTTCGGCAAGCCTTCCAGCACAGCCTCATGAAGTCGGTTCCAAAGGCGAGTCTGAGTTGGAAATGCCCCGCAGTACGGTAGTGCTTCATAAGCGTTTGAGAATGAAAGCTCACAAACTGCAACTTGTGCAGGAACTCACTGAACCAGACAAAGCACTTCGCACGGCCTTCGGCGAGAACATGCAGAAATTGCTTGAGAATGATGATTTCGGGGAGAGGCTCGTGTTCAGTGATGAGGCGACCTTCCACAGCAACGGCAGAGTCAACAGTCACAACGTACGGATCTGGTGTTCAGAACACCCTCATGCAGTCATTGAGCATAAGAGAGATTCTCCAAAGGTAAACGTCTTTGGTGCCATATCCAGAAGGAAGCTTTACGGGCCATTTTTCTTTGCGGAAAAAAACCGTTACTGGACTCTCGTACCTGGACATGCTCGACAATTGGATGATGCCCCAACCTGAAGAGGACTCACGGGATTTCGTTTTCCAACAAGATGGAGCTCCACCCCACTACCATGGAGCAGGGAGAGGGTACCTCAATGAACATCTCCCACAACGGTGGATCGGTCGCACTGGTCCTGACGATGCTGTGCTGCTGAGATGGCCCCCGAGGTCCCCAGACATGACACCATGTAATTTCTTTTTGTGGGGCTTTATCAAGGACAGAGTCTTTGTCCCACCGTTGCCTCGAGATCTGGTAGAGCTGAAAGAGCGGATCATTGGAGCCTTTGCTGCAGTTTCAGGAGACATGCTGATTCGAGTGTGGGAAGAAATGGACTATCGACTAGATATCTGTCGCGTCACGAAGGGTGCACATATTGAGTCTTTGTAAGGTATTCTTAAAGACTTGCAGAGATTATCTTACTTTTATGATAGAAAGCATGCTCGTACCACATCATGGGGCCGAGAATAAATTGTTTGAAAAGGGTACAATCTTATATGGACACCCTGTACTTTCGGTTTCTTTACATTCTTCTATTACGGCGGTAGCCCTATTATTCCCCTTTCAGACCCCACCCCGAGGCGTGTCGTGTTTTTTATTTTCGTTTCTGGCCCTCATTATAAATGCATCGCTCGGTCCGTAGTGGATCAGCGACTCACAGCTCATAATAATATTACGAAGACGCACCTGTGCGCCCATTGTATACGGCCGACCTTTTTCGCTCGTAACAGTGTTTTTTGACCACTGGCGAGTAATAGATTCTTGGACACCTGAGCCGCCGTCTTACTTTGGGTTTCAGTGGAACGGGCCAGCGAGGCCTACCATTTGATAGCTGGGTATCCTATTTTCATCTCCGTTCAGGTGAGAGAAATCATATATATATATATATATATATATATATATATATATATATATATATATATATATATATATATATATATATATATATATATATATATATATATATATATATATATATATATATATATATATATATATATATATATATATATATATATATATATATATAAACTACATAAACAGACATAAAATAAAATGGTATGGACACCTTGTAACAGTGCAGCACTAACCGTCAACAGAAGATTTGGTTACCAGGCAAGGACATGCATTAGTGGCTGGTCGACATTACCCTACAGCTCTCTAAGATAGTAAGGGTTATAGGACTTCAGTAAATTCATGCCAAGTCCTCCTGTCCCATACCACCAGCTCAAGGTCTTTCTAGGTCTTCCTCATCCCTTTCAATCTCCCTCGACTTCTCTTATCCTAGGGATTCCATGGCAATGACTGCCGTATATAGCTATCCACGGGTTTCCTCAGTGTGTATTTATGGCCGGGAGACTTGTTATGAGGATAAGATTCTGTTAGATTAGGTTTATAGTCAAAGGGAAGTAACGTAGTAGAAACATGGGTGGACTGACATAGAGACAGGAATTTGATACCTTTAGTTGACGGACAGTCATTTATAAAATCGCCGAATAAGCGATATTTCCACGTGAACTTAGTGACTGAGCTTGTTTGTGAGCTAGAATTTTGTTCTGGATAGTTCGGACAAAGCTATAGTGGTAAATCGAAGTTCTAGATTAAGTCAGTTGTTTGTGAGTCCTGACGGAGTGAGCATTTTGTCCACAGAGAGTTCGTGAATCAGGTGATATAGCCAATGTATCTGGTTGACCTACGGTTTGCAGAAGTTTTATACTATCACTCGAACTTTTCTTTCAAAATGCAGTTTTCCAACCATCGCTGCCTCCACTACTGGAAAGTTGACATGCTGTCCTATTCACAGACGAGAACAGATTCAACCATATACTTTGAGATGGACGTATGCGGATTTAGTCGACGGTGTGAAGAGCGCTTTGCCAGATTTGCTGTGTCAACGATTTCGACGGGTGCGCAGTATTCACATTTGGGGAGGATTTCAGTTTTCTCACCCATCGCTTGCCTCTTCACGTTTCCGAATGACAGTTTTATTTGTGTGTGATGACAAGACGTCAGTTATTTCAGTATGTCGGATAGGACTGTGTTCTATTCGGAATACCAGGTATGTGTAAAGTTTTGATGAATTTTTATTTGTAGTGAAGACCAAATGATTGACAGTCGAGAATCAGAATAAAGCTTGGTAAATGTTCATCCCTGGCGGTTAGGCCAGTTTCTTTAATAAGATATACCAAAGCAGCAGCAAATGACAATAACAGAATTTAAGAGGGATATTTTTGCAAGAGAAATGACAGTTGTGAAAACAACAACAGTGGTTCTAAACTTTTGGGACCGCAATTGCCACCAGGGAGAGAGAGAGTGAAGAGGCAGATATGATTTTGAATGTCATACTATTTGTGTCTGCCAGCGAAACTAGAAGGCTGAGCTTATGTTGTGAAGTTTTTAGCCATGGTCAAGTCATCCATCTGTAAATAAAGTTTCATTACATGAATTTTTGAGAAGTCTGCTGTTGATTTTCTTAATCTATTTTCTTCAGTCAACGTGTCCAATGTAAGCTGCATGACACTAAAGTTATGAGACTGTTGAAAGGCAGTGATACGAATCACATTATATGATATAACAGAAGTAGCTAATAGAAGACCAGTTAGTCAACGGCCACATATTGTATCCATCACCAGTATCTCTTCTTATCTCTTCCTCCATTGGCACTTGTCTAGTTCTTGTCATCAGTTCCATGTTGGTCATCTTGTACCCTTTTAATCCTTCTATTCTAATCAAGCACACATTTATGAAAGTCTTGTCTATTGTTCTTCAATTTCCAGAGTCATACAATAGGGCTGACTTGACTTTTGGGTTGAAGGTTCATATTCTTTCTGTATCTCTACAGTCATCCCGGGAACCATACAGGGCATCAACAAAGAGCAGTTCATATAAAACTTGAAATTATGTGATTCATTTGTATAACATGGTTTCCTCTTGCTTCTTTGATGATGTTGTCCACATACATGGTGAATAGCTGAGTGATAGTGCACATTCTTGTCCTAATCCAGACCTTAGACAAACGCTTTGACAGGCTGGTCGTTGTTCTTACAAGCCCATTAGCATCATTATTTTGTACAGCCCATAATTGTCCCTGTACTTCAGCAGTTGCCATACTTTTTCAGTGTACTGGGTCATAGAGTTTTCTTATGGTCTATAAAGGCAACATTAGGCTTAGTTATTTACTTTTATAATCTCTTGTTTACTTTTCCACCTAAGTGTGTTAATATCGTCTTCTTGCATCCTTAGCCCTTATCTGGCAAAGCAGTCAGTGGCCATCACGCCTAGTGGTGTCTTGTAGGGCAGCAACAAACTGTCCCCATTTTGCTCAGTCGGTGGCCATCCTTCGTGCCGTGCCCTAACTCTGGCTCATGCTTTGCATCTCAGTCTTTACTGTTCTCCGCCAGGTTGTCTTTGGTCGGCCTCTCTTTTGCCGTTCCTCTAGGGTCCAAAGCATTGCAGTTCTGGTAATGGTGTCACGGTCCCTTCTGAGGATGTGTTAATATAAATATTGCATTTAAGAAGCTTCTTCTTTTTCCACAACCGCAATGTGGTTAGTTATTAGCTAACTACTTACTGAACTTACTTACTTTTTTTCATCCACTGCTGTAGTGAAGCGTAGTGGGGAGCTAAAGTTTGCGTTGTGTTGAAGCATGGTGTGGGTTATCCTATGGAACTGCTATGGTAGCCACGAGTCTCTCCCGGGTCATCCTGAAAAGTTACTGGCCAAGAGGGCGATGGCATTGTTGTGACTTGATTAGTAAGCCGACAGTGGTTATTTTATTGCTGAGAAGTCAAAATCAGAGATTAGCTATGTCCTGGTTGTAATACTGATCTTGAGCATTGTACTGGAATTATTGCTAATAGTTTTCCAACAGGACTTAGGGTGTCAGAGTGGCTTAGAATCCGCCTCTAATTCTAAAGGTACCGGGTTCGCTCCAAGTACATGGAATATAATTGATGGAAATTTGTTACAGATCCAGTGGTTCCTAATTATGTCATACTCTCATGCATGGAGGCATATCTGGAGTCAACCTTATATGACCGCCAGATAAGCACAATGCTATTTTACACAGATGTAGAATTAAACCTCTGTCTGTGAGGTTAAGTACACTCTTAGTGACTCTTGAAATCATCCACACACTTCCAGGGATTCCCCATAAGGTGAAACATGTCGAGAACCCAGCATTGCACACTAAGTTTGGAGGAGTCACTTCAACCCCAGATATAACTCTGACTTATATCTGGTTAGCTGCATGCAGGAGGATCTCACTTTGGACCCATGATATGCAAGGGGAGATGAGAAGTGGCTGCTTGGCGCACATCTCTTCGTAAAGGTGCAGCAGCATGCGAATCATCCAGAAGAGCAGCAGCGGAACAGCGGAGACAAGCTAGAAAGGACCGTGAAATAAAACCTTCACATGAAGCAAACATTCCCTGCCCACACTGTCCAAGATCTTTCCAGGCCCGCATCGGGCTCTTCAGTCACCTTCGTACCCATAGACTAACCTAACATATTCTTAAATAATTGGATGAACAGAGTGGTCTTCATCACCCGTGATGGACGAACAACCAGATAATACCAAGGAGTCTTCAACTTGGTATTGGCTACTGTGATATAGTGCACCTCTCTTTATCGCTCTGTACCTTTTTCATCATCTTTCTTATTCCCCTCCCGTTGTTGCTCTGTCATCATCGTTAAAGTAACCTTTCTTAATCACGGCTTGTACCTAAGCGTAACTTTAAACACGCCTTTGATTTATTTCCCCACCTTAACTTATCTTTTGGAACACACCTGTCTCGGCAGACATTATGATTGACGCGGGAGACGTCCACATGGGGAATAAAAAGAATTCTTTTGATACCTAATCCCCCGTTTAAGCAAAACGAGTGTCATCACATTGGGACACAATAGCCCGCTCGCCAGAGCGATCAACAACAAAGGACTCATGATACGCACAGGAATGTTAGTTACCAGATGGTAGTCTACGTTGAGAGCCGTAGGTTGTCTACATGACAAGATAATGAAAGAGACAGTAAAGGAGCCGTCACACAACAATGAGACGAAAGATGACACGCAGGCGAGCGACCCAAACGGACTTCACTCGAGCCGCAAAATGAGTGAATAGGGAGCAGATAATTTCTATATCGAGCGGCCAATCCAAAACTCGCAACCAAACACCCAGCACGAAGTTGAAGAGATGGTTACAAAAGCCCACCCACATTTAGCGAGTGATATGCACTGAAATGACACATGAACATGCAATCATCACACTGCAAGATGGAAGGCGGATTACTGGACCAGAGGGCGGTGTCATAGGACACAGTCCACAACTTATGACATATTGGCAACCATACGGCCACTGTCCTGACAACATTTAAATGATGTGCAAGTTGCGAAAGCCCACCCACATTTAGCGAGTGACGTGCACTGAAATGACACATGAACATGCAAGCGTCACACCGCAAGATGGAAGGCGGATTACTGGACCAGAGGGCGGTGTCATAGGTCACAGTCCACAACTTCTGACACACTGGCAAAATTTAAATGATGTGTGGGACCCAAAGATGCAGGAATATAGAATGCAGTCAGCGACTCATATCTTGGCTGCTTGCGTCAGGGTCAGCGAACCAGAACTGACCAAGACCCTACTCCACCTCCACGAGGTGGTCCTGGAAACAGGCGACATCACTGCAGTCTGGCTGAGAGAGTAGGGATCGAAGAGGGAAGGCAAACCCGGTCCCAAAAAATGCCATGCTGAAGTCGGATATGTCGGCCGAAAGGCGCAGATATCGCAGCTCCGGTGTAAACAGACACAACGCAACCAACGTCCTTTTCAGGACGAACGAGGAAGAAGAAGAAATGATGTGCAAGTTGCGCACGTTAAAAATTCCTGGGCAGTTGGAAATCGTAAAGAGTAGCCCATACGGTCTCTGCCCTGGCAAAAATTTAAAAATTAGGAAACCTACAAATCAAAAAAATATTTATAGAATGTGTGATTCCTGTATACACACATTGGGATCCTCGTCGGTGCCACATAATTTGTGTCCTGTGCTGAGATCCTCCTTGTGTGATTTAAGGGAGGAGATCGGAGCACTTATGGAGTTGTCTGTGTGCAATGAAGCTGGTCTTTAAAGCCAAACAAAACCAAACCCACCTAACTGCATTAATATGAATATTGCATATATGCATCTTCTTCCTTTTCCGCATCCACAATGCGCTTAGCTGTTAGCTAAGTACTTACTTATTTGTTTTCCATTTCACTGTGAAGCGTAGTGGGGAGTAAAAGTTTGCATTTCGTTGAAGTATGGTGTGGGTTATCCTATGGGACTGCTATGGTAGCCATGAAGTCCAGCCCAGGTCACCCTGAAAAGTCACGTGCCAAGAGGGATATGGCAATGTACTGGATTAGCTAGCCAACAGTGGTTATTTTATTGCTGAGAAGTCAAATAATCGGAGCTTAGCTAAGTACTGGTTCTAATAATGGTCTTGAGCTTTGTACTGTAATTGTTGCAAATAGTTTTCCAACATGACTAAAGGAAATGCCTCTATAGGTGTTATGGAATGCAATGGAAGTCCCGCTGCTCTTGCGTGAAATCAGGGCTAGAAACCTAATCAAAACCTTGAAGCACCTCCATGTGGTACATCCTGGAAACATGCAACCTTCAAGTTGCCTGACCAATTCTTCAAGGGTCGACTAGCCACATCAGAGTAGCCCACCATCACGATTCCCTCACGTGATGAAACATGTTGAGAACGCAGCATTGCATAATAAGTTTAGGGGAATCACTAGAGCTTATGATTTGTCTCTGGCTCTAACCTGGTTCAGCGCAAGGAAGAGGATTCCATAATGGACAGATGACAGGCGAGGGGAGGTGGGAAGGGGCTATGTGCAGGATGTGACAATTCTTTGGGACTGGCCATCCACAGCACAGCATATTTGGACAGCCTCCATGGATGGCGATAAATGCACAATATGCCGCCTTCCCCATCCCTCTAGCATACAACTAGATGTGAAGATCCTTTTAATGATGGGAAAGAAACTGAAGCCCATGACTCCAACTCATCAAGTTTTGGAAAGGCAGAAAAACCTAGATCTAAATAATGCCAAGGATTCTTCAACCTGGCACTGGCTGCAAAATGTGACAAGCTCGGCAGCCCTAGTTAAACAACAACAAATAACAACAACAGTAGGTGTTACTTTCCCGCTTTTTCCATATGGGTACAACAATAGCTTTCTGCCAGTTGTCTTGTACTGTTCCTTCTATCTATACTTTTGTAATAGTTACTGTACTTCTCGCGGATGTTTTTACTGCTTCAATTCCAGTAGTTTTAGTATCATCGTTTCCATTATTTTTCCCTATAGTGCATAGAGAAACCACCACTAGCGTTGGTCCCCGTGCATGAAGTCTGCACCAAAGAATTCTCGTATTCTTGCATCAATCATACATGCAACACCTCGGAGATGAAAAACCTATACAGAAAGTATGTACGGGGCATACACATTTGAAAATGCAAACATCTTGTACAGATTATGGGTAAACCGTAGCGTGTGGCATGGTTGCATCAATGGTTTATGTAACAGCATGATTTACATGATGAGGTTTCCAGCCCCATTCACAAACGCACATTAGTCCCCTTCGTATAATATGCCTGAGAGAGCAATAGTTCAATTCTTTGTCTCATCAGAGATCCCTGGAAACTACAATGGGCAGTTTTAATACAAGGGTTGTTATGTATGACCTCTCTAGCTTCATGCTCATGGATTTCAGGTTCTTTGTGGTTTTCGTTATCTGAGAGTGACTGTTGTTTTCTGTCCAATTTTTGGTCAATTTATAACCTTTCTTTATATCTGTCTATGGCAGGGTTCCACAAAACACTGTCAGGGGTTTCGTTGAGATCATGTAATAAATAATAATTCTGAAATAATGAAAATATTTTATTATATCCCTTGAATTATACAAGATGTCCCATAAATCTGGAATTATAGGGAACAATAACTAATTAATAAAATTCATTTTGGCCTTTTCAGCATTGCAACATTGGGTTTCTCATCTGGATTTGTTTATTAAGAACAATGCTGAACACTTCTTCTTCTTTGATCCTTAGCCGCCGACCGTCAAAGCAGTCAGTGGCCATCACGCCTAGTGGCGTCTTGTAGGGCAACAACAAATTGATTCCACTTTGCTCGGTCGGCGGCCATCCTTCGTACAGTGCCCCAACTCTGGTTCATTCTTTGCATCTCAGCCTCCACAGTCCTCCGCCAGGTTGTTTTTGGTCGGCCTCTCTTTCGTTTTCCTTCAGGGGTCCAAAGCATAGCTGTTCTTGTGATGGCATCGGGGTCTCTTCTGAGGACATGGCCAACCCAGCTCCAGCGTCTGCCAGCTATGATGGTGTGCATGTCCTCTTGCTTGCACCGAGCAAGCAGATCTTGGTTGGTGATGGTATTCGGCCAAAAGATTCGGTGAATTTTTCTTAGGCATGTTGTATGAAAAGAGGACAATTTCGACATTTCCTTCTCTGTAACTCTCCAGCATTCTGCACCATAGAGAAGCACAGAAAGCACACAGCTCTGATATAATCTTAATTTTGTGCTTGTGCTGTATTGAGAGGACTTCCAGATGTTGTTTAGGCTAAAAAAGGCTGTTCTTGCCTTATTCATTCTGATGTCTTTGCCTGCCCCACCGTCTGGTGTTACTATGCATCCTAGATATGTGAAGGTGTCTGTCTGTACCAGTTGCTGATTCCTTACTGATATGGGCTCAGGGTTGCTCACATTGAGCGTCATGACCTCTGACTTCTTTAAATTGATGTTCAAGCCCACCTGCTGGCTAAACTTATTAAGTCTGTCCGTTTTTTCCTGGATGTGTTGATGTGAATGTGCTAGTAGTGCAATGTCATCTGCATATTCCAGATCTTCTAATGTAGAAAATGTAGTCCATCTTATTCCTCTTGGACTGCCCTCTGTTGTCTGTCGCATCACCCAGTCTATGACTGTTAAAAATAGAGTGGTTGATAAGGGGCATCCCAATGCTGAACACGCGTAGCGTGAACTGTGAATAAAATATTTCTTTTATTGCCAGTTTTTTTCCACCTATGAAATGAGACTTTTAGGGATACTTCTGTAAGTATAATTTTTGTCAGGCAATCGACACTTCACATACTAGTTTATCTCCATATTCTATGAACTGCCTATTTGTTTTGGTTTGGTTAGTTTGCGTCTAAGGTTATCTTTAGTGGCATGTTGTCTATGTACATTCCATATGTTCTCACTTACTTATTTAGTCGTTCCTCTTCTACCGTGAGGTGTAGAGGTTTGGAAGAGAGAGCGCCAGACTATCCTATCGGCTGTCTTCCTCCTGGCCTGGTTCCATTCTAGTCCTCGGTCCTTCAAAGATTGTCTAATGTTGTCCTCCCAGCGGACTCTGGGTCGTCCTGGGGGTCTGGATCCCTGGCTCTTAGTTTCCCATGCTTGTCATAGTAGCTGATATTCTCCCATTCTGCTGTCATGGCCAAACCATCTTAGTTGGGACTGTTCTACTTGGGTCTGCAGGGATTGGGTTTTTAGGCCTTGACCTATCGTCTGGTTGCGGACCATGTCTCTTCTTGTTACTTCAACCATCTTCCTCAGATACCTCATTTCTGAGGTTTGGGTCTGGCTTTTGTGGGTTGTAGTCATTGCCCATGACTCACATCCATACGTCGAGACTGGGACATTGGTAGAGCGGTATACAGCCATCTTTGTCTTTTTACCAACTTCTCTTTTGCTGAGGAATCCTCGATTTATGGCCTGAAGAAAATCTCCCAGTTGCTGCTTTTCAGGTAGCCAACTCTTCTTTGATGCCTCCCTTCCGATCTATGGCAGCTCCGAGGTATTTAAAGTGGTTGACCTGCTCCAGGACCTGTTCTCCCAGCTTAATCTAATGCCTTCTTTCCTCTCGTGATATCACCATGGTTTTTGTTTTAGAGCTGCTTATGACCATCCCCATATCTTCTCACACCCATCTTATCATCAGGGGTAGGCAACACAAAGCAAATTTTGTATTGAATTTGTTTAAAGTAAACTTTATTTTTCTTTTTTAATATTCTGTCTTCAACTAATATTTTGATAGCTTTTTTAAAAAAAAAGAAGGCAAATTCTTCAATTTTTAAAACCACTGAATTGTAACAAAATGTAAATATAAATAAATATACCTAAATGTAAATATAACCACATATGTATATATAAGATTTAACCGTAAATATTTTATGTTCACAAAAATCAATAAACGTCTGCAGAGAAGAAGGAATAAAATGAATCAAAAAACGTAAAAAGGTTCTCTGTAATAATACTAACAAGGAAGCCCTACACAGACGAATGTTAACTAAATCAACAAATAGTAAAAATAAAAAACAGTTGTGCCAATTGTCGTGAGTTAGTCTGCTTCACAACACAGCTTCTGTATAATCCTGAGTAACTCTGACGAAAACCGCGAGCCATACATTGTAGAAATTGTATGATACATTAGCCAATGGAAAGACTTCCGTATTCATGTGTTTACTACAGCCTTGGACAGGCAAAATGGCCAGTCCTTATTTGTGCAACCGAGTGAAGGATGCAAATTAATTACATAAGTAGGAAAGAAGTACCACTTGGAAGAGGTTTCTAATTCTACGACAGGAATGTTACTTTAGAGGTAGGTGTAAAGACTTCCACGAAAAGTTGTTTATTAAGAGAGATATATTGAGTGGAAAGGCTTCGACACATCGGGTTAGTCCCTAATTTAGGTATTTAAAATATGCATAGAATAAAATGCACATAGGAGACTAAAAGATTTGTAGCTAGGAAGATAAAGATTAATTCAGGGTATAATTTAAGCCTTAGATGAATAAAATCGCTCCAGAAATAAGAAAGATAAGGGGGGAAACTAGTTTTTCATAACTGAACAGAGACAAAATATGCCTCATTTTGGGATTCGCAATACACCATTAGCCCCCTGCTTTCCGATACGCCAGATGTGCTAGTATAAATAGACCTCTCCCTTGCTAAATTGGGGCCATAAGATTTGAAAAACACAGCGAGCAGAAAGAAGCGGTAACTTGTAAATGAAGACTGCCTTTGCGAGTTGTACCTGAGAGCAGATCAAGTTTGCCATTAACAGCTCGTCTGTGTGTGCCTGAGGGTAAGAAAGATATATATACTCGTATGTATATAATTTTATGATTTGCTATTGATTCACTACAGTGTGTTGGTAAGTGTGTAGACGTGTTTCTGCAACCATTGTGTAATTTCTGAAGGTCTTTCTGCTGGACTCTGTGGTGCAAGTGCCCTTGTGGTTAACAGGGCCAGATACCCAGCTTCCACAGCCTGGAGAAATTCAAAATACGTGTTCGTTCATGGCAGGAGAGTGACAGATCTCTAAACACAAGATAAGTGGCAAAACAAAGCCACTGATCAGCGTATCCAGATTATACCCCTATACTAAAAGACAAAATGCAAATACAAGTGAATGATGAAAAGTGTGGACATAAATTTACCCATTACTAGCTTCACAGTCAAGAAACAGTGACAAAACTCATTAGTATCATATCAATGTTCTTTAAAAGGAGATAATTAATCCAGTTGATAACCTTCAACAAGTGAAGGACTTTTGATATTGTTAATTATTTTCAATGTTTATTGATTTATTGTTGTAAATAAATTTGATTTCATTTCAAACTTTTCAGACCGAAAAGAGAAACGGTATAGGCTAAATAAATTGTAAATATTTACCAACAGACTTACTTACTTATTAAAGTTGAGTTCATGTTCGTGTTGGAAATAATTTTGTTAATATCCCCCAGCAGAGTCAAAAATAATAATAATAATATAATAATCAAGGGAGGATCTTGAGAGGGAGCCCATAGGGATTGTAGCGAAAGGTTTTCCTAGTGTGATGATAGTGGTAGAGAAGAAGTAGAATCTCTCTCCAGAAAGTATGAAGTTCCAGTGCCCGAGAAGTACACTGGTATCACAATTAAGTTACGGCTGTGAATACTCTGAGCTGGACAATAGATTTAGGCTTCAGAAGTATACGTTGCCACTTTTGCTATAATAACCCTATGTGATAATATAATTAAATTAGAAAAAGTAACTCAAAATTTAACAGTTAAAAATTTACCAAGTCAAATGAGTACAATTTCATAATTTATTATGTACATCTATATATTCTTGTAATGAGAAATGGGTGTTGGAAGATGGTAAAATGTATGATTATTTATAGTTACAAATTAAAATAAATAATAGAAAAAAATCTTGGATGAATCTTCCAATCAAATTATAAAAGTCTGTCACAGTATAGTTTGGATATATCTTGCTATCTAGTCTTTAGCTGTTATCCTCATCGACATTCGCTTTAGAAACTGCTCACAGGATTTTTTAGATGGGTATACATATAACTCATCTGGTGTTAGCAACGTTTCCTCGAGGTTTCTGAGACACACTTGAATCAAGAGACTGTCCTTCAGCCCGCCCTATAACTACGGGGGACTAAGGTGTTGAAGATTGGTTGACCTCTAGGCTTCAGTTAGCAGGATCAACAGTCCTCAAGTCTTTAGTAAAATTCGATCAGGAATGATCATAAAACTCGATCATAAAAACCCTCTTAGGATTAATAAGCTCACGGTGAGGCTGTATTGGATGAAGTTAATCTGCCCTGCATGCAGCATGAAAAAAGAACTTTTCTTGCAGATACTGTCTTCCAGTTTCTCACTCTGGCTTCTGGATTTGGTGTGTGTGTGTGTGCGCGCGTGTCGCGCTACACATTTTTTCACAAACAAAGCAAGTGATACCAAATCTCGCTACAGGGATCCAGGATAATACACTAACATCATATCTGGAAACTTATACAGCTTGACCCTACCTTTGATATCCATACACCCTTACTCTTTTCAGAGAAGGTGGTATTACTTATAAAGACCAGACTCTTATCTGGCACTATCCTGGTATCACCTGAAACAACTTTGTGTCCAGGATATATTATATTTTAATAACATCTCAACCCTCTCGCGACACCCATAATCACACAGATAGTATTTGGAAAACTGGTTGTGGTTCTGTTTTATACTCGTATATATTTTCCGTTGGAAAGTATTAGAGAAGATCGGAACAGAATGATAGGTATATTTGTACAAGCAAGAGTTGCTTATTACATTGACACACCAACTAAGAAGCTGGTGTTGTGCCAATGTAAATTTGTGCCCAGTAATTTAGGAGCTATTCTCTGTTGAAAGAATATAGGACAGAATAGAAAAATTTCCGACGTTATTCTAACGTAGGTAGTATATCAAGTTTGTGTTTACTGGATTTTCTCCAGAGATGTTATTTTACTTGAGCCATTTGTACGGGTTCCAGGTTCGGATTCGATTTTGAATTGGAAGTAGCTCACGTAGTAGTAATGGCAGTACTCTTATAGTCTTTTGATCACTGAATTTAAGTAATTCAAAATTAACAATTCTATTTGTAGTGAAGCAAAGTCTGTAGAATAAATATCAATGGAACTTTTATTTAGATTCCTCCAGATGTACAACTGTAGTTCAAATGCGACGCCATTGTTATTTCTGTAGCATACATTCTTCAATATGAAATGTCTCATCAATTTGAGGTCCCTAATTTTGCTGAACAAATGTACATTATACACTTGTCTACTATGTATCGAAGTCGAATTACTAATCAAGATTTTTACCCACCTGAGGAATAGGTCATACTGACTACAAAATAAGTCCTGTAATCAAAACCTTGAAAATATCTCTGTTGATTACTTGTTAGAGAATAAACGACATCTAAGCTGACAGGCTGGCATAGGGCCAGGGGTCGGGTCAGCCATTGTTCTCTTCACTGGAGTCTCTAAAAATCTTGGTGAGAACTCCTAGCTAGGGGTTTGGGCGGTCCATATATCTAAAACTGGTTTCTAAGACTGTTGGGGGAAGTTATTTTGATTTGTCAGTCTACCGGATATCCTTTGGGATAATCTGTTTCATTGGCGAAGCCACTAGTTAAGATGGATAGTCCACTAGTTATGTCTATGTCGTATTTACGTCACAGGTACTATACAAGTTACTATGATAGCAAATGGTATAACCTTTTATTCGAGGGTATATTTAATTCTGTTTAGAGATTTCAGGTCTCGTATTATTTCTTGTAACTGTCTAGAAGCTTTATTAAAAAAATGTCAATAAGAGGCTATGTGATAATGACGTTATCAGTAACTTGTGTACTAAAATAATTTAGAGGATAACTGCTAACTACTAATGTCGTCATCATTCCGGTTACACAGTCAAACATGCTTATGTCAGAACTACCATGAGGACTGTCGCGAGAGGTTCAGATGTTATTAAATGAAAGATATCCTGGACAACAAGATGTATCAGATGATACCAGGATAGTGCCAGATAAGAGACTGGTCTTATAAGAAATACCCCCTTCTCTGAAAAGAGCAAGGGTGTATCAACAATCAAAGGTAGGGTCAAGCTGTATAAACCTTCAAGAATGATGATAGTGGTTGTTACTGAAGGTCTAAGTGCTACCTCTCAAGATCCTCCTTTGAATAATGGTTATTAATTTTTGTATTGACTCTGCTAGGGGATTAATTAGTTAATTAAATATGTAATAGATATATATATAACCAACAGAACCTTAACTCAATTTAAATAATTAAGTAAGACTGATTATATATATATATATATATATATATATATATATATATATATATATATATATATATATATATATATATATATATATATATATATATATATATATATATATATATATATATATATATATATATATATATATATATACAATGTATTGATCCTATACCGTTTCTCTTTTCGGTTAGGAAAATGATAAAAGAATTCAAATGTTTTTACAAGATAAAATAAATAAACATGGAATGTCCATTTCCACAGTAGTTAAATATGATAAAGTTAAATCTCACATATTAATTATTTATTTCACATTAATATATATATATATATATATATATATATATATATATATATATATATATATATATATATATATATATATATATATATATATATATATTTATATATATATATATATATATATATATATATATATATATATATACAGTAGAACTCCATTTATCCGAACATCCAATTATCCGAACACTTTTTCCAGAAAAAAAAAAAATCAGATGCCACAGTCACGTTAGACTAAAATTCTGAATCTTTTGATGCGGCAAACTTCAAATGTGTGCGACCAATTTGTAGAGAATGGGATGGCTAATGGTCGGTCGCTTACGTTGGAAGTCAGTTAGATCATAAAGTCAGTTATATCTGGTTTATCAATCCAGTGTACGTGTGCGTTCTAGGTAGAACACTGGCTAAACAGACAGTTCAACTTAAAATAATTGTGTCTGCTACTACAGCAGAATAATTTTGGTGTACAAGTATTTCTCTGTGCGATATGGCATCTTCCAGTAGGCCTAAAGCATATAAAAGGAACCGCAATGTTTTGTCAATTGAAACGAAAACAGAAAATTATCAAGAGACTAGGACAAGGTGAAACTGTGTCTTCACTTGCGAGGATTTTCAATGTTGGGAAAGCTACCGTCTCTGACATCAAAAGTAACGGATAAAATTATGAGTTTTGCATCGAAATTTGATAGTGAAAATTGGTCGAAGAAACGTAAAACCATGAGAAATGCGAAAGATGTGAAATTGGAAGAGGCTTTGTATATATGGTTTGTGCAAAGAAGAAGCAAAGGGGAACCTATCTCTGGTTCTCTGTTGTGTGAAAAGGCACTTCAGTTCAACAATCAACTTGACGGTCCTCCTGACTTTAAGGCTAGCCAGGGATAGGCTGATACGTTGGAATTGTGTTTTACCACTTATCTCCTTTTTTAGAAGAAAATTCACTCGATGAATGAGACGCATCCACTATATTGCCAAGATCACAAAAGCGTCAACTGCCGATCATCCTTTTTTAGAAGCACTGGGTGTAAATGCTGGTGCTTATACTGTCTTGCCTCAGTTCTAAAAAGTGCAAAGAGAGAGTAACAATTTTGGTAGCCGCTAATGCCAGTGGAAGTCATCGTTTACCGGTGCTAATGATCGGCAAAGCCAAAAAACCACGTTGTTTAAAGAATGTGACATGTCTCCCATTGTGTTACAAAGCACAGAAGAGTGCTTGGATGAATAGTGAAATATTTCTTGATTGGTATACAAATCAGTTCATCCCAAATGTGAAGAGGTTGAGAGAACAAGAAAAGAAAACTGGAAAAGTAATTCTTCTACTGGACAATGCACCATCTCATCCAGAGAAGGATACATTGAATGCAGTTGATGCAAATTTTAAAGTAATTTTTTCTGCCTCCCAATGTAACAGCACTGATTCAACCAATGGATCAGGGTGTTATAGCAAAGCTTAAAAAGATGTACAAGAAGGAAGTCCTGCGTCGTTTATTGTTGGCTGAAGATGAAGAAAGTGTGGTGGCGTTTTCCAAAAAGCTTAATATCAAAGACTGCTGCTATATGTTAGCTGATGCTTGGACCACCCTGTCACAAGATAATCTCAACAAGGCTTGGAGTAGATTGCTTGGGAAAAAAGGAGGAAATGAAACTACTGCAGTGGACACAAATGATGATTGTATAAATGAAGTTGTGGAACTGTTTCAAGCAATGCCCGGATTTTCGGACTGTGACAAAGATGATGCACACATGTGGCTAAAAGATGATAATGATTCTGGTTTTTAGTTTTTGAACGATGAAGAAATTTTGTCTTTTGTGCAAGAAGAAAACCAAATACATGTAGTGACCGATGATGAAGACTCCTCAGAAGTACATGATGCACTTGTAGATTATGAAGAAAAACCAAAACGTCGACCAAGTCCTGAAGAGGCCTTTATAGCACTAGAAACAACGATGGCTTGGTACGAGCAAGAAGATGACAGCTGTCCTACACAGCTTCTGCTGTTGAAGAGAATGCGGGACTTAGCAGCCAAAAGGAGACTATCCAAAAAGAGGATTCCTCATTATTTTAAATAGTGGGCTACATCTGTGCAAGTACATATATACGTAAGTTGCGCATTTTGTAATGTTATTTTGAAAACATTTCTCTTTCTTAACAAAAATAATTAATACAAGTAGTACATGCACTGCAGTGTAATAAAAGATTTTGGTGATATAGTGATCTAATACAGTGTGGGTATTATTATTACAGTACAAGTAAATATGTTTTATAGTGTATTTTCCTTGTGATGGTTAATTATTTTTAGAAATATGTGTACATGTACTCGATACATTATGTAATCCAATTATCCGAACATTTGATTATCCAAACGATGCTCGGTCCCAATAAATGGAGTTCACTGTATAATATATATATCACTGTGTAAAGTTGGTATTTAGTTTATTAAAGTCCTTCATGAGTCTCATCAAACTGTTTTTGTAGTTACTGTCCTGATCAGTGGAATGTTATCTCCAAAAAATTTCTCTGGATAGGCTGATCTTTACAAAAATGAGACGCATCCACTATAGCCAAGATCACAAAAGGTCTGGATCTCCAGGCTGGGAAACATAGGTTGTCTAGTTCTCGTTTGCACCACAAAGTCCCTCAGAAGTGAATGTCTTGTACAATCTTAGTAGTTGCAGGATAAAACCTGTAATACAAATAATCACAACCCTTGTATGGTCCAGCACTATACTATCCACACCCACAATGGACATAACAAACAGTTTCAGACATGGTGCTAACAGTTGCACAGGACAATTTACCTCAGTACCACTCACAGCCAGTTCAATGTGATTACACTTTCCTTATAAATCCTACGTGAGATCCATTTGTCCATGATCTGCTTCCATACAATGATTTGGTTTAGTTCAAACTATTTAGTGACACCTTGATTAATACATGTTAACAAATTCTGTGATCCTTTCTCATGGTCCTGATCAGTGTGTCTTTCCTTTAGGAAATACTCCTTCAAATACATTATTAAACCTAGTTGTATTTGTGCCATAATTCTCAAATATTCTACACATTTCCTAATGCTGGCTTTCGTCTCTAACCATCAACACATGCTTGCGTTCAGATGGCAATACACTCGTCCTGTAAGTTTTTTCTTAAGACACTCAACACACTTACAAACACACAAGTGGATTAATCACAAGAAAATTACATAATTATATACATATATATATTCTTTCTTACCTTCAGGCAATACACATAAGCTGTAACAGGCTGTTAAAAGGTATCTAGGTCTGCTATGCAGATGCAGTGGCAAAGTATTTGACAGCACACTTTTTTGCCGCTCTCTTCTGTACCGCTTAGTGTTTCAAAAAGTTGTGGCTCCAAATCAACCAAGTTCAAGGACTTTTATACCGTCGCTCCCCCGTATCAGAGAACACGGCCAAAAACCGGTGTTAGGAATCTAAAAATGAGGCATCTTTTGCCTGCTTGTTCAATGTGCAAAATTTTTAATATTTATTATCTCTCTTAATTCTGAACCGATTTTGATCATTTAAAGTTAGAATTATACTGTGAATTTATCTCTACCGTTCTATCTAATAATTGTTTAGTTAGCAAAATGCATTTAAATCTATGCAGACTTTAACTAACTAAATTGGGGACTACGCTGATGTATAGATGTCAATTTAAACGATTTTTCTCTTTAAATGAACTACTATTCGAGGAAGTCTTTGCACCTACCTCTTAAGTAACATCCCCATTGTTGAACTATCTATATCTTTCCTTTTAAACATCTATAGTTTTTAAGAAATTAAATAAATTCTTACTATCCTTTACACAAAATGGGCCTCTATGTTAAGCCAAAAAAAGGTTTCCTTATACACACTAGAAAAAGGAGCGTTTTCATTGGTTCTTATATCGGTCCGTTTTCCTATAGTATTGCGTGCAGTAAAAATGACCGTAGTGTAAGACAGACCAAAACATGACAAGGACATTCTCAAACTGCCCACAACATTTGTAAATGATAACTGACCTGAATATATTACCTAATAAAAAAGGTAGTCCCAATGCAGATACTGCCATAGAGGAGTGAAGTGTTAGAGACTTCACAATTTGAGAGGTGGGGGTGACCAGTCTCTTCCTTGCTGCCTTTTCCTTCCCTAACTCAAAGAGCAGAGTCAGGTACCCATTTACAGCTGGGTAGACTGGAATGTGTCTGTACCATGATTCAAACCCGGCACCTTTCCCGTTAGAGACCAGTGCTCTAACCACTCTGTTAAACCGGACACTCATCCTACCTAATGCACAAATAAAATCAAGAAACATTTGAGACCTCTCTGTAAATTTAACTGCAAAATCAGGTACTCAGTACAATGTAAACTGCTATGCCATTTAGGCCTTTCCAGTCAAGCAAGATACTGCTGCAGGTGTTCCGTTTGGCTTCATGAAATAAGGAAATAGTAAATCTATTTTTAAATGTGGAATCATGGAATCAAAATGTATTTGCGAAAATACTATGGCTGTTAAGAATATTTTTAATTTAAAAAAAAAATACAGTAAACTGTAATGTAACATGAGTTACAATCATAATATTTAATATATTTAAATTAACTTGTATAATTTATTAAGTATTTGATGTTTTATTCTACAATGAATTATTAAATAATAAATAATATATCTGTACATTTATCTGGTGGACAAAAAAATCACAACATAAATTTTCACAATTTATTACATTCACTGGGAATAAAACATTGCAGCATAAATGTTCATAATTCATTACATTTATTGGAAAAATAAAAATCATAACATGAATTTTCATAATTCATTACATTTACTGGAAAAATAAAAATTAAACATAAATTTTCGTAATTCATTACATTTATTTGGGGGAAAAAAATCACTACAGCAACTGAAAAGTCATCAACATTAAGAATCCTTTCTCTGGTGGTATTTCATATTGAAGTACAGTTAGATCGCATCTCAACTGTGGTTAGGTGCTGAGGACATGACGTAACGTAAAAAAACGTGTATGGTAAGAACAGGGTGGTAGCAAGCCCCTTGATAATTGCTCACTAAATAGACTACAATTTAACGACTCACTCACTAAAAAGACTGTAAAATGTAACAACGCATTTGCGTTTAGAGGCCATTGTTTACAATAGTAGAGTTTTAGTTATTTTTTAAGTTACAGAATTTAAAGCACTATAACAGAGGAAAGTGTTAATAGTACAGTGAATATAAACTAACTGAAGCTGTAAGAGTTGCAGTTCTGAACTAATCTGTTGAAACGAAACATTTTATAACCTTGCTTACTCGAAAATGAGCAGGAAGGCAAAATAAAAACCAAAAACACAAAACTAAGATCTACTAAAGAAATTTTATAAAATAATAATACACTGAAATGCCCACATAGAACTTCCCATAAACTTCAGAGAGTATCAATGTTTCTCTAGCTTCTTCTTCTTGCGATCGCAACTTTGAT
This sequence comes from Oreohelix idahoensis, assembly GCA_024509875.1. Taxonomy (NCBI): domain Eukaryota; kingdom Metazoa; phylum Mollusca; class Gastropoda; order Stylommatophora; family Oreohelicidae; genus Oreohelix; species Oreohelix idahoensis. The sequence goes on along the minus strand of JAMPIV010020817.1, from coordinate 202,636 downwards.
GATTACACCGTCAGACGAGTTCTCATGATGAATTCGACTGTTGTTTGAAGTTCCTCTTTAACTCCATATAGCTTTGAGTTTAGTGTTGAGTCATTGGGCCAGTATATCTTTCTTAACTGGTCATACAGAGGACAGTCCTGTAGAACATGCTCAGCAGTTTGTTCGTTTAATCCACATGTGCACAGTGGTGAAGCAGACAATCGTAGCTTGTGCATGTGTTTATTCAGTTTGTTATGCCCTGTCCTGAGTCGAAAAATAGTTGTCTGTCCCTGCCGGTCGAGAGTGTGATAGTCGTCTTTGGGTTGGTTCTGTTCTCTTCTGATAGTCTGGATAGCTCTCTTTTTCTCAAAGTATGTGACTTCATTATCTTCTTGTTCACATTCTCCTCCCTTTTTTGCAAGTTTTGTCTGCCTTTTTCATTTCCGGGTACACCACAATGAGATGGTACCCACTGAAGTATGGTTCTCTTTTTGGCAGCTACCTTGTTTAGTTCATTTCTCAGATGCGGGAGTTTACCACCCTTGAGAGCTTGCAGGACAGACAGTGCATCTGTGAGGATGACTACCTGGTGGCAGTCAGAGTTGGTGTTATAAATCATATTTGCAGCTTGCTCTAGAGCTTGAACCTCAGCTGTATAGTTGGAACAGAATTTACCAGTGGGAATGTGCCTAGTCTCATAGTGGTTGTCAGGATATGAGATAAAGATACCGGCACCTCCATTCCTAACAGCATTAGTTGCTGATCCATCTGTATAGGCATGTATCCATGATTGATCGGGATAGCTTTCTTGGATCATACTCAATGTAGCAGTTCGTTTTTGCAGATCATTATACTCACATCCACTTGTGAGACCACTGACTGTTGTATTAATTTGGAGGGCACTGCTGGCCTGCTCCCATGGTACAGGGTATAGGGTGGGCTTCAGTGGTGTTGTCTTCATGGATAGGTCTTCTTGATGCTGTCTTATAAGTCTTTTCCCCCGATGCACAAAGCTGCTACGCTTTAGACGTCCCAATGCCAGATCATCTAGTCTTGCCTTCATTGGGTGCATTGGCATACTGTTGTACTTTTCCATCTGGATCATGGTTTTTGTGTCTCTTCTATGGGACAATGTCTGTAATCCAGCAACCTTCTGCATCTCTGTTATTGGTGTAGTTTTCATGGCTCCTGTAATGAGCCTGAGAGCTTGATTTTGCACCTTGTCCAAAGACTGCAGATGTGAGTTAGCAGCTGATGGACCATGCTGCTGAGCTAAACTCTAAGTGTGGTCTTATTACTCCATTATAAATCTTCTTTAGATTTCGTTCATTTGCTCCCCAGTTGGTACCTGCTAATTTTCTGAGTATGCCTAGTCGTCTTCGGGCCTTTCCTTCTGCATTTTCAATATGCTTATTCCATGTAAGCCTTTGGTCAAATGTCACCACAAGATAGGTGGGGTAGCTTTCTTCCTTGATCACGGTTGTCCCTAGGTGTATGTTAGCTGATTTGTCCTTGGGGGCGAGGGAGAACAGTGTTGTGGAGGTTTTGTCTGTGTTTATTGTGATAAGCCATTTCTCTGCCCATGACACACTAGCATGTCTGCTGCCCGCTGCATTCTATAATTTGCTGTGGTGACATTTTCATCAGCGCACCAGAGTACTAGGTCATCTGCATATAAGGCAGCTTTAACTCCTGCAGGGAGATCTTTCACCAGGTCATTGATGTAAACAAGGAAGAGTGTTGGGGAAATTACTCCTCCTTGAGGTACCCCCTGATGGAGCAACACTTTTCTGCTCTGCAGACCGTCAAGAGTGACTCTAGTTCTCCTGTTATGCAAGTATGACTGGATCCATTTCATCATGTTGCCTTGGATTCCACTTCTCCTAAGTTTTGCAATGAGGCCATCTTTCCACACCTTGTCAAAGGCCTGCTTGAAGTCGACCCAGATTGTTAGGACCTTTTTCTTCTCCTGGAAGGCATCTTCTATTGCTTGAGACAAGTAAGTAACTTGGTCTTCTATACTGTAGCATTCTCTAAATCCAGCTTGTTCCGGCACCAGGATCTGCTCAGACTCTAAATACCATTTCAATCTGTGGTTGACTATGCGCTCCATAGTCTTCCCAACACAGCTTGTGAGACTGATTGGCCGGTAACTTGCAGCCTCGGTCTTACATTTCCCTTTCTTTAGTATGGGTATTGTGATGGCTTCTCTCCATACTTGGGGTACCGTTCCTTTCAACCAGCTGTGGTTGAATATCTCAAGCAGTTTTGTCTTTGCTGCTGAGCTCAGATTTACTAGCATTTCGTTGCTGATTTTGTCTGGGCCGGGTGACTTTTGAAACTTAAGCTTGGAAATAGCCTTCTGTAGTTCTCCTAGTGTGATGGGTTCCCTCATTGGGGCAGGAGTATCTGTCTGTCCCATGGTTGCCAGTATTTCTTTTCTTATCTCTCTCTGATGGTCTATGTTAATGGGTAAGTTGCTTTCTGAACTGTATCTTCTAGCAAACAAGTCTGCAGCTTGTTTTCCTCTGAAAAGTTTGCCACCTTCATCCAATGTGATAGTCTGCCTTGGTGAGGAATGCTCTTCATTTAGAGACTTGACTAATCTCCAAAGTTTCCTGCCGTCTTTCTCAAGGTTCAGCGATGCCGTTTTAGTTCTCCAGCTTTTCCGCTTTTCTTCTAGCTTTGTTCTCTGAAACTCTGCTACAGCCTTTTTCCATTTGTTGTGAGTTTCAAGTGAAGGCTGAGACTCTGCGTCCTTTCTAGCCTTGTCCATAGCTTCCTGACGTTCTTGGAGTGTGCTGGACCAGTATGGTATGTAGTTACGCCGGCATCCTTTGGGAATGGTTTCTTTTGCAGCTTGTAGTATGCATCTGTTGAAGTCTTTTACCACTTCATTAATGTCTCTGTTCTGTACCTTGAAGGTAGACAGCAGCGTGTTCACCTGATGCCTGAATAAACCCCAGTTGGCTTTTTTTGTAGTTCCATCTTGTAATGGCTGGGCCTGTACTGAGAGTTGCACTCTGGACAGTAAGAAAGATTGGGCGATGGTCGCTTCCCCCTAGTTGGTCTCCTACTTCTCTACTAATAGATCCAGCTATATCTGGTGTGGAGAAGGCAAGATCTGGTGTTGAGGTTGTGTGCCATCCTCTGGAGTAGAAGGTAGGAGTATCTGTGGCATTATTGACTAGGATTAGGGAGTGATCATCTTGCCAAGTTTCAACCTCTTCACCTCTGTGATCCAGATGGTTATAGCCCCAGCTCTGGGAGTGGCTATTAAAGTCTCCAACTGCTATAAAGTTGGTGGCTGGTACCTGTATAGAGCTGAGACTCAGGGGTTTGTTGTTCGGACAGTAATAGTTCAGGAGTTCTATTTCCATCTTGTCTACCTTTATCTGCAGCAGCTGATATTCTGCTCCATCCATGAAGGTTTTCCTTTCGTGTGCAGGAATGTTATTCCTTACAAGAGTAAGTACTCCTCCTTTTCGTCTATCTTGTCTGTCGGATCTGAAGCATTGATATCCCCTTATTTTAAAGGTTTGATCTGCTTTCAAGTGAGTCTCTTGGATACAGCAAACACTGACTTGCTTCTCATACAAGATGTTTTCCAGCTCTGTCTTTTTGCTGTATCCAGCCTGCTTGCTGTTCACTCCCTCTGCATTCCAGTGCATCATGACAAGTGGCACTCTGGGTTTCTCTTTTCTGTTTTGTTTTGGTCAGTAGTTCTCCTCCGCCGTCTGTTGACTCCACAAGACGGTCTAGAGGGTCCTCCAGTAGCTGAGGGTGGGCTCTGTCGAGGCTCAGAGCCCGGCACTGCACCTGCCTGGTGGAGCTCCACAGGGCGAGCACCAGAACGAGATTTATTTGACGGTGTACTCTCCATAGAAAAAAAAAGCGAGTTGCATGATACTGTGGTTTCCGGTGCGCCTTCTGGCCCAGTATCTACGACTTTAGCACCTGTTCAACGGGAGAGTGGGCTCATCCCTAATCTGTTTATGTTCCCAGTAGTAGACTATTCGCAAGCAGCCTGGGGGTGTCACTGCTCTGCGCGGACCTTGTTTACCGAGGCGGCGTCCGAGCTCGTATGGTGAAAATATGGTTGCGTTATCTTCAAAATAGCCCTGTCTTTCCCGTGGCTTTTCTGCCATCCTGCAACTTTGAGTTAGGGAGTTCTGAGCTCCAGTCTCTTTCCCAGGCATTTTATCCTGGCCTGGCACGCATACAGAGGACCCCACTTCTGGTTCTAAGTTAGCAGTTGGGGATAGGTGGGGTAGCACACTGTGCATTCCCCGTCATCCAGGGGGCTCTCCAACTATGCAGAGCTTGCACAATGCTGTGCTCTGGTTCTGGGCTCTCCCAAGGAATCCTCACGTCCTGCACAGAGCCACTTCCCGATACCCACCACCTGCCAACCCTCCATTGTAGAAATCTCCTGCATGCGGCCATCCAGTCAAGAGCCAGTATTAAGTCTGGTGCCCAAGTGATCCCCCCAAGCTCAGTGTGCAATGCTGGGTTCTCATCATGCTGCAACACAGGAGGGATTGTGATGCTCAGCCATCTCTCTCAATTCTGCACCGATAAGTGACATCGGGGACTTAACTTTGCCTCAGTACTGGGAGGCCCCGTTTCCGGGTACACCACACACAGCCAATTGAGGCAACGGTCGCCATGGGCGTGATAGACGACAAACAGTGAAGAATGAGGCAAGAAAGCATTTAACCCATGAAGTGGGGGTGGATTGGTGCAGACCAGAGCATGTACCACTCGCCGGTGGGTTCTGCATCTACACCCTATAGGGTTCCACCCACTCCTCAGCCCATTTAGTCTGGCCCCTCACCCAGGACCTGTCCGGCTTGGGTGACCCTGCCAGGAGTAAAACTCCCGCCGGCATAGCTCCCGGGATCATTGAGGCGCTCAAGCTCTCCAACCACGGCAAGGTAGGCTTACATGTGGAGAGTTTCTCTAGCGATGTAGTGCCAACATGGCAACTTGACAACATGTGCAAGGTAAGCATTTGAAACTAATACACAAAAGTGACTTTTGCTTTGTTACCAAGTGCAAAGTATATTTCATCTTCATTTTTATTATTATTTGTGTATATTCTATTTATTATTTGGCTTTTTTTTTTTACATTTTATTTGTATTAAATCAAGTTTTAATAATTAATCTTTTATGTTTTTATTTTTACAATCTTTTAAGTAATTAAAATAATTCACAACAAAAGCTTTTTATGATTTTATCCCCTTAGCCAATCAATCACGCAAAGCTTAATCTGCTTAAGTTAAATCTGCGTAAGATGCAAATCAACTGTATTTTGGCTGATTGTGAAGTTGTTGAAGCAGACATGTTTGTTCAGTGATGTCTATTTGTACTATACTTGTAAAACATTTCATTATAAGTATAATTTATTATTTCCATAAACAACGTAGGCAGCGCAAAGGAAATGATAATAGCGATGTTAGGTTAATCAGGTAATTAGATATTAATCAGGTTCACTGACCAAAATATTGAAATCACAGCTGGAAAAGGTGATTCACTGGCTTCCTAGTTCAGTGGTCCATGGTTCGATCCCCAGTTGAGGTGGGATTTTTTAGACTGCAAATGGCTCCGGTGTCGACCCAGCCTCATGAATTGGGTACCGAGCAACTCTGGGAAGGTTAAGGCGGGTGGCGTGATGCTAACCACATTATCCCTACTGTGCCGATGGTCAAGAATATATGGGCCTAACACCATATTCCCAATATGCCTCAATGGGCATGTAACGGGATCCTTTACCTTTACCTTACAGCTGGAAAAGGGAGTCGGTCACAAAGAATAACTTGAGTTAACTGTGTAGAACAGTTGAGAGAACTGTAATTTAATGAATACCATAAGTTTCTTTTTTCCAGACATATTATCCAGCATAAATAGAAAATGACAGGTTAATATAATTAATCATGAACAAATGCATTAGAATGATATGAACAGCATGGCCAGAATAAATATAGTAAAATGTGAATGTAAATAAAATATAATATGTACAATCTTATAGTGCAGTCAATATAGACACAATATTTGGAATGATCTCTTGTTTGGATCCCATGTTTCGATGTAGGGAAGTAAAAGATATAATATACATTTTGCCCCATCTGGTATGCTGAAAATAACCCCCAAAAAAATTTGAACACTTTGCCCCATCTGGCATGCTGAAAATGGCAATATAAAAAAATATGAACACTTTGCCCCATCTGGCATGCTGAAAATGGCAACAAAAGTATGGCTGAGCAAAGGGTTGGCTACCTGATCCTGTGAAACTACTAACTACTAACAGGTTGTCAAGTCAGCCACCCAAGATTATTAAAGACCCACTAACAAGGAGACTTGGAAAAGAAATTTGTAATGTGATGTTAGGCTGCTGAATTATCTTGTTTCATTCTGGAGACTGGAACAGAATGCGGATTGAAAAGCTTGGACAGATTTTATTGGAAGTCTATGCTCAACTGGAAGCTAAATGGTAAAGAAACAGGATATATTACAGTTTATTCATTCATTCATTTTTCCTTTTCACTTTTTATAGAGCATGGATACACCAGTGCAGTTGGTCCCCTTGCAGGAAACCTGCACCAAGCATTCACATGCTCTTGAATGGTTTTTACATGACGAGGTATGCATGGAGGCATATCTCGAGTCATCCTTATATGACCACCAGCTAAGCACAATGCTATAGTATGTAGATTTGGATGAGAACCTCTGTCTGTGAGGCTAATTACACCCTCATTGACTCTTGAAATCATCCACACACTTCCAGGGATTCCCCCTGCGGTGAAACATGTAGAGAACTCAGCACTGCACACCAAGCTTGGAGGAGTCACTTGAGCCTCAGACATAGCTCTGGCTTTTACCTAGCTGCCTGCATGCAAGAAGATCTCACTACGGACCCATGATAGGCAGTGGGAGCTGAGAAGTTGCTCTGTGTAGGAAGTGATGATTCCTTGGGACAGCCCAGAACCAGAGCACTGTATTTTAGCTCTGCATATTTGTAGAGCTGTCTTGGATGGCAGGGAATGCACAGTAAGCTACACGCTTCTTCCTCCTAGCTTGGAACCAGATGTGATGATCCTTTAAGTGCAGGCCAAGCTGGAGAAACTGGAGCTCATGACTTCAACTCAACATGTTTTAGAAAGGCAGAAAAGCCATGAGAAAAGCTTAGATCTTCTTCATTCACCCCCAGATTTCAACTTGAATATGCAGTGGTCAACTTTGATAAAATAAACAGAACCAAAACCAAGCAATGAGAATTATAATGGGGGGGCATAAAGTCAACACCCATTGAAGATTTGGAAAAGCCTAGATCTACAGTGTAAGGACTCTTCAACTTGGTATTGGCTGCAGCAGAACGAAAAACTCAGCAGCCCTAGTTAAATAACAACATGACAAGGTTGTCAGCCCTTGATTAACCTGATATTAGTTGCCAGGTACAACATGCCTGGGTGAGCAGTTACCATATTCTTTCTTTATCTCACCAGAGACTCCCAGGAGTTACACAGAGCAATATTACAATCAATATCTGAATATGTGCCTCTTTTTAGCACTGGTGGAATAGTCTTGTGTTGTTATTGTTTTTTTTTTAGCAACTCAATGATCACACTCAATCCTGACAAACAATGGTTGAGTTAGGTTAATCAGGTAATTAGATATTAATCAGGTTCATTAACCAAAATATTGAAATCCCATCTGGCAATAGATGAATTAGTTGTACAACTACAAGTGAGACATTACAAAACTGCTTGACAAATCTTCTTGTACGTTTTTGATGACATGCCATGCACAAAAGCAATTTTAGACCTGCAACCCTGAAGCTATTTCTTATTTTATCATTCCACTGGTGCCTTTAAGCAGATCATAAGATTTTAATAGTTCTTCTGAATTTATGTCACTCCCTCAGTCCATATTTTTCTTTATCTTCCTCATGACAATGCAATGTGAAAAGGAAAAAGGACTGCTGTAAAACTGATAATGAAAATTTAAAAAAAAAAAGGAACAATGTGTCTGAAGTCAGTTTTAGAAATTATTAAAATACTAGAAACACTGTTTTTTATGTTTTTAGTGTATCACAGAAACACAGTTTTTAGCATATCGTTCATCTGTAAAACAGACTCAAACAATTTTTGTTTTTAAACTTCCCTTACAATGCATGACGTAATATCATAATGATAGAACTGATAACCATATTCCCATGCATGGCATATGCTCCCTCTTACTGTTATCTAATGTTTCACAAAGGTGGTCACGGATATTCATGAAAACATTGCAGGAAGTGGAAATAATCTCAGCGATTGTTAAAAAAAGTGCACACACACCCACATAAAATTAACAACAAAACAAAAAACTTAAAAACATCTCCAAAAATTGTGTATAATAATTGTAGAATATTGAGCCATATTATCACTGAAAACGAAAAGAAATATGGTCACTGAAAACAAGTGGTATGACCTTTGGGAACAAAGGGATGTTATCACTGATTGATGTGAACTGAAAACCTGTATTATGAGCAAACATAAAGCTTCATCTGGACACATCAGTACTTAAAAAAAAATAAATGTTCTTTATGGGGAAAAGTTTTGCTATCACAGAACACAAATAACAAAAAAGATCATTCAAAAAGTGAGAGTCACTAAAAATAAAGTCTCAAAACAAAGAAAACAATGTTAGTTTATCAATGATGACAAAAGTTCTGTCTCAAATCAAAGCCACTTTGTAAGTGAAAATAAGGTTACATTAAAAAAAGGTGAAGAAGTGTAGGGATATATGTTACAATACCATTGAATTAAATGTTTTTTACTTTGGTCCAAAACAGGTTGGTAAAGCAGCTAAAGCCCCAATTCAAAACAACAGCTTCCTTAGGTTTGGTTCCTGGATGATGTGAAAGAGCTAGACAAAGATCATCATCATCAATATCTGTGATATGATTCCTGGATGATGTGAAAGAGCTAGACAGAGATCATCACAATCAATATCTGTCATATGATTCCTGGATGATGTGAAAGAGCTAGATAAAGATCATCATCATCAATATCTGTGATATGATTCCTGGATGATGTGAAAGAGCTAGACAAAGATCATCACAATCAATATCTGTCATATGATTCCTGGATGATGGAACAGATCTGTAGGGTGAGTGAAAATTCACTTCCTATTTTTATATTGTTATATCCTCATTTACCATCATAGCTGGCAGACGCTGGAGCTGGGTTGGTCATGTCCTCAGAAGAGACCCCGATGCCATCACAAGAACAGCTATGCTTTGGACCCCTGAAGGAAAACGAAAGAGAGGCCGACCAAAAACAACCTGGCGGAGGACTGTGGAGGCTGAGATGCAAAGAATGAACCAGAGTTGGGGCACTGTACGAAGGATGGCCACCGACCGAGCAAAGTGGAATCAATTTGTTGTTGCCCTACAAGACGCCACTAGGCGTGATGGCCACTGACTGCTTTGACGGTCGGCGGCTAAGGATCAAAAAAGAAGAAGAAGATATCCTCATTTGTATCTATTATTATATATGAAACAAATATCAAAACTAGGAGCTATAACTGCTATTTGAGGAATAAATTGTATTTTTTATTTATTTCCAGAAACAAAACATAACACTTAAAGTGACCAGTAAACTAACTAAGCAAGAGACAGCAAACATTGCTACCCGCTATAAAGTCATGTGTTGAAAATACATGATCTCACACGCAGCTGTAATGTTAAAGTGAAACAGCATTTCATCTAATAAAATGGCAGTTAATTTTCTTTATATTTCACATAAATTAGTTGCTAGGAGTGAAGACAAAACTGAAGGTGACTTTTTAATCATCCAACAGATAAAAACCATGAGAAAAACAAAATTCTGGCTTTGACAACTCATTCTCTCATTTCCTTTGTTGCTCCTTATACAGCACAGAGCCACCACCACAGCTGGCTCTCTTGCAGGAAGCTTACATCAAAGCCCTTGTGTTCCTGTAGCGGGGGCTTCTCTAGCAATTTGTCTTACATGATGAAAGTGCCAGCCCTGTGCACAACCTTATATTAGTCGCCTCTTTCAGCATGCTTGAGGGAGTAGTCATTTTATTCTTTCTTTCATCACAGACCCCCCCTAGGACAGGGGTAGGCAACCCTGGAGCTGTGCAGTTTGTCTTTAGAAAAAGTGACATCTCTAAAGATCTACTTTAATAAATACACATATGTTTTCAGGATTCTGAGAATTTAGAATATGTGCAGCCTATATGCAACTTTCCTTTGCAAATCTACACAAGATTTGGAAACCTCAGTACAGCACAAACATGAAATTAAGATTATATGAGACTTGCGTACGTTTGTATGGGCGGAGAACTGGAGAGTAACAGAAAAGAAATTGTCCAAATTATCCTCATTCCATACAACCAGGAACTGCTTACACGGTGCAGTAAAAAAGGCATGCACACCATCATCGCAGGCAAACACTGGAACTGGGTTGGCCGTGTTCTCAGAAGGGACCCTGACACCATCACCAGAACTGCTATGCTATGGACTCCAGAAGGACAGCAAAAGAGAGGCAGATGAGAGACAACCTGGCAGAGAACAGTGGAGGCTGAGATGAAAAGCATGAACCAGAGTTAGGGCACGGCACGAATGATGGCCACCGACTGAGCAAAATGGGGACAGTTTGTTGTCACCCTACAAGAAGCCACTAGGCGTGATGGCCACTGACTGCTTTGTCAGTCAGGGGGCTAAAGATCCAAGAAGAAGATATGCAAATTCTATCTCTGCTGGATATGTTTCCTACAATTCCATCAACAGAGCTGTGGAAAATCTAAACAAAATGATACTTTATAGAATGTTAACTTGACTTCAAAGGAAAGATCATGTTACAATATCTTACGCTATTCATGAATAACATTAAGTTGTTAGTAATAGCTCATTATTTTTTCACTGGGAAAATGTTACCTTTAATCCGGGAGATATCATAGGAGAGCACAAGTCCAAAAGTTCCCAAACTTAAAAATTCTTTCTATTTTTTCCCTTTGTCACCTAGAGATCTACCAAATCATCTACGGTGATCTACCGACAGATCAGGATTGACTGGTTGTCAACTCCTGTCCTAGGAACTACCTATAGATTTGATTACTGAAGGATGGAAGAGATCTATATAAAAACTATTAGAAACAATGACTTGGATCTGTTTCTTGGATGATGGAAACAAATCTAGATAAAAACCATTAAAAAGAATATCCTTGGTTTTATTTGATGTAACTTTAAAAAAAAAATATTATGTTTGCCTCACTTCCTTGAGGTAAGCCCTTTCAACCACAGGTAAATGTGCTTTAGTTATATTAGAACATGATTATTTGTGCAAAGTTCGATATCCAGATTGTACTTGATGTACACAGTGTTTGTACATACAGGTCAGAATATTGCTTTCCTAGTTCAGATAATGTAGAACTGAAAACAGTTTTCTTTCCTTACTCTACAGCTTCTTTAGTCCTTTGCCCTAACACTTCAGCATTACTACCAGAGTGGTAAGAGTGCTTCCATCTCTAGACAAAGTTGCTGGGTTCATATCCAGGGAGAGTCACACTCCGGTTTACCCAGCCGTAAATGGCTACCCGACCCTGCTCTTGAGCTAGCTCTTTAAGGCAAAGTCAGCAAGGAAGGGAACATGTCACCCTTCACCTCATAAAGCTAAGACCTAGTATAGTAAAGTCTCTAACACTTCACTCCCCTATGGCAGAATCTAAGATGAGACTACCCTAATCTTGACCTTAAAGTATAAGGCACATGAAGCACTGTCCTATTTCACATTAGGTGCATCTTAATATGTACAGCGTAGGTAAAATGTAGATTATTTAGAAAAAAATTATTAGAATGTTCAATGTTTTGCCACTGTTCTAAATGTTTATATTGAACTTTGTAGTGAAGTGAATCTGTATGACAACACGCTCAAAATTTCCCCGCTCATAAACTAGCTATCGTATTTTTAAATCTATAAATATCTACATATTTGAAATTTGTCTGAGGGTCCAGTCAAATTTACTGCCAACAATTTCTCTAGTGTATTTGAATTTGTCTAGGAAACAAGTCAAAAGTTACCGCCCACCAAAATTTATCTAAGAGCATAGTACAAATTTAACAACCAATCAAATCGTTTCCTTTTCTTGTAGTGATAAGAAAATTTTGGTTGACGTGGAAATAATACCTATTTTGTGTTTTTGACTGAACATAGATAATTTATTTCTGAATAACTAAAGATAATTAAAATGAAAGGGATATCTCGAATCATAGCGCTGATATTGCTTAACACATAAACATAAAGATTCCCTCATAATAAAATTATATTACCTTAGAGAAATTTAATTTAGTGATATTTTCACATCAGGGTAATGCCCAATTTAATTACTTAAAAATTACTCAAATTGAAATGCAAAGGAATAACTAAGGGAAAACTATATAGAATGATAGAGAGAAATTGGCCGTTTAATTATCTCTTTTGATAATTAAAATCGGTCCACTAATAACTATAATATAAAATGTTCAAATATGGTCAGATTATACAGAAACGCTTAGAACCGCATAAGTTACTAGTCTCAAAAATTAACTTTTTGACTTTTCTCTGATTGGTCGGGGTGTAGTTCTATAAATAGTAACAACCTCTTGTGGTTTTCCGCCATTGAATCATAAAAACCACGCCGAGCTGACGTATCCTAAAAGACAGTATGACCAAGCCTTTGCCGTTTGAACTGAGAGAGCAGTGCTAAGAACCCTTTTACGGCCAGTCAGCTTGTGTGTGTGTGAACGTATTTACCTGAGGGTAAGAAAGATAATTTTATTTGCATACTTTATTAAATAAGTGACCTGTAAGTAAACAGGCTATGTGTTCCATATTAATTCAAAAGTGAAACTGCCGACGGGATGTGTTGCGTCACGCTGACCTAAGTAGGAAGCAGGCTTGTTCGAATTGAAAACATTGGTGTATAGTGTTTGCAAATTGGCAACAAATTTACGACAGGAGTGTTAGTAGCGTTTTAATTTAGTATTTTCTTCTGGAGTGACACACTGTTCAAAGATCATGTGTTAAACATATAGGGAAGGTTAGAATGAAGTAATCAATAGGTCACATGCTGTATTGTACTTGCCATGATTATTGTATGGAAGCCAAACATGGACGAGGGACCCAAACATTGAATCAACACAGAGAAAGAATGATTACATGAAACTGATTGTAGACAACGGAATTCAAGGTCTTATGCAACTTGGTAGCACAATTAACTGACAATGGTAAGTTTAATATTGTTTAGGGGTGAATTGATTGAGGCAGACTTCTACATGGAATGGGTTGTCCTTCTATTCCAGGTTATATCACGAATTTATCTCGTGGTTGCATGCAATTGATAAGAAGAGCGTGTGGGAGTTGAGAGCTCCTCATACACTTGGAGCCAGACCCCATCTTCTCAGCCAGGAGTCTCAAAGTTGGTAATCCTGACTACTATTGAAAGAACAGCAACAGCAGCAGTCTAAAGTTAAGTCCTTTAAGAAGGCAATGTCAGTTCATCCAAACTCATTCACCCAAGAAAACTTAAACACCGTTGTATGATGACAATATCAGACCTTACAGTGTAGGACGAGTAGCAGTATCAATATTATGAACAGGAACTGTGTGTGTAGACATTCCAGTGACCCCTTTACAGAAATGGAACAGATTTTCCAAAATATTTATTTTATTTTGTAAATAAGCATTTTCTTGATTTTGATAATTCCTGACCAAAACAATGAGGTTCAGGAAAATTAAATTGTACATAAAATTTCATACAGTCTTGCTTAATACTTTTATTAAAGTTAAAGTTTTGTTTTGAAATTAATAACTGTTATATTAGATAAATTACCCTAGACACTTGCCAAATAATACAACAATAACTCATTAATCTTTGTGGGATCTAAAGAGGTAGCGGCTAGGGACTCAGAGTACATCATCATCTTCTCTGAGAACTTACATAGCTTGACCCCACTTTGATGTCTATACACCCTTGCTCTTTTCAGAGAAGGGGGTATTACTTATAAGACCAGTCTCTTATCTGGCACTATCCTGGTATCCTCTGATACATCTATTTGTCCAGGATAGCCTATAATTTAGTAACTTCAAAACCTCTTATGACATATTGGTGTTTTGTCCAGGATTTTTTCACCATACCCTGGGGCTCTCACTGTAAGGAATAATAAAGATAATAAAATTAAACAACTTGTGGTGAATTGGATGAGCTGTCATTGGCTATAGTTAAGTAAGTTAGTTAGTATGTACTAATTGATATTATAAGTGTTAATAATTTGTGTACGAGTGAAAGAGAATGGCAGACTTGGCAAAATTTAGATCTGCTACAGTACAGGCGGCAAAAGACTTTGGCCTGAGTGGGGATGCGATGATTCAGTATGTTACTTCTGAATGTGATAAATTTATAGACAGGGAAGATAGGAGGTTAGCTGAAGAGAAAAAATTACAATTAGAAGCTGATAGGGAGGCTAGGAGATTAGAGGCTGAAAGGGAGGCTAGGCAGATGGAGGTTGAGGCTAAGAGATTGCAGATGGAGGCTGACAAAGAGGAAAAGAGATTGCAGATGGAGGCTGACAAAGAGGAAAAGAGATTGCAGATGGAGGCTGACAAAGAGGAAAAGAGATTGCAAATGGAGGCAGAGGAAAAACGTTCGCAAAGAGAACATGAGTTAAGACTAAAGGAAATGGAACTTCAAGGACATGTTACAGATAACGGAAGCAGCAGAACTACCTCTGACACTAGTGCAAGTCAGGGTGCCTCACATTCAGCCATGAATTTCCACTTAGACCCATTTGTAGAGAAAGAAGATGACATTGAGTCATTTCTAAATAGATATGAGATGATTAGCTACTAACTATGGGCTAGAGAAAGAAAAGTGGAGCCTAAAACTATCACACAGGTTGAGGGGAACTTCGTATGAAGTTTTCTCCAAATTAAGTAGGGAAGATCAAGAAGATTATGACCTCCTAAAACAAGCATTGTTAGTTAGATATGAGAAGAATGCTGAATTTTATAGAAAGAAATTTAGAACTACTAAGCTGCTGTCTGGAGAAACATACCACCAATTCTCTGCAAGACTAGAAAACTACTTGGAGAAATGGACTGCTCTGGGGAAAACCCAAGACCTGAAAGAAATGGTCATGATGGAGCAGTTAAGAGAGTCCATGGCTCCAGACATGAGAAAATTTCTCATGGAACAAGGTGCAGAGAGATATCTAGCAGCTCAGAAAGAAGTAGCTGGTATCAGGAAGAAACAAGGAGATAGTAGTAGAACCCCACAAGACCAAGATGAGTATAACAATTGGGATCAACCACCTAGAGTCAAACAAGGATATTATAGGCCTAGATTTGATCATAGAGACAGAAACCCTCAGGTAAATGAAAAGAAATCCTACAGACCAGAAGGGAAATGGTGTAAAATATGTAGGATGAACAATCATAATACAATTGAATGTGGTAGGAAAGTTCCTCCATATCACGCTGCATGCATGATAACAGTGGACAAGGGAAGGAAGAAACTGACAGAGAGTAAGATAGATCTTCATCATCCCCCCATCAGTGAAGAAGTAGTATGTAATGGTACGAAAGTCAAGTGCCTTTACGATTCAGGATTGGAATATGACTCATTTGTGAGTGCAACCCTGGTGCACCCTGAGCAGTATACCACAGACAAAGTGGAGATACAAAGGGCATTAAAAGGAATAGTCACCATGACACTTCCCGTAGCCAAGATCAATGTCAAGACTAGGTACGTAGAAGGAGTGATTAGTGCAGCAGTGTGTGACAAACCTAATTACCCGCTGGTGTTAGGAAAGAGATATGTGTTTCTAGGGAGCCCTATAAAACCTGTGATCATGGCAACACTCAAGGTCAGGTCGACCCCTAGTAAGGAGGAGGAACCACCACAAAAAATTCATCCCAAACAGATGAAAAAGGCCCAGGCAAAAGACAAAACTTTAAAACCTTGCTTTGGCAAATTGCCAAACAGCCATAACCCCCCAAAGAAAGGAGAATTTTATTTGAAGGAGGGACTGCTCTACAGGAAAGCTGGAGCAAAACAAAAGGGGCATGGACAGTTAGTAATGCCAGCTTCATATAGGGACAAAGTTATGGCACAAGCACACGTTGTACCAGACGGTGGACATCAGAAGATTGGCACCACCTGTCAAAGGACATCGGTAAGATATTATTGGCCAAAAGTAGCTGAGGACATTGCTCAGTATATACATTCTTGTGACCAATGTAGCAAGGTGATATCCCCAAGTAGGGAAAATAATCAGGCCATAGCAAAGCACTGTGGCAAAAATAGGCCTGAAAATAAACATAATAAGATAGATAACGTGGATAGGCATGCACCTTCTCACACCCAATCTTCCAGGAAGCCAGTGACTATGGCAACTCTGCGTATGGCACTAAGAGTAAACATGAACACAGACCAGTTTCACCCGACATACGGTAGATTGGAATTCTTGGAACTTAATTTAGCATTATAAGGGCACCGGTGACAGTGGTAGAAGCCAACCCTACACCGTCCATTGGAAGTATTGTACGGACATTGGATTGAGATCACATATTATATAGCAATGCTACCGGGAGAATTGATTCTGGATGCCGGAAACTCATTTCCCCATATGATTTCACCAGTGACGTTTGTCTGAGAAAACAGCTGGTGAATATGGACTCTACCTGAATTGCAGGAAAGTGAGAGAGCCATTAGAGAATATTAATAAAGGGTTTTTCCAAATTCCATTCAAGCCTGAGCTCAGACCAATGGATGGCTGTGATCACATCAGAGGGGCACATTGAATTCATATGTTGCTTTTTTGGATTGGAATTACTCCGAGTGTTTTATCCAGGCTGATGAGGAAATTACTGAATCCCTTATATAACTCAGCTATCACCAATTTTATAGATCTCCTCCTCATAAATATTGCAACCTTGAGGAACATCTAAAAACCCTCTGGACATGTCATTGAGCAGAATCAGAGAAGACCAATGGTGAATATTGATTGATAATCAGCATTTGACAGGCAGTAGCACCTGAGCTGGTTATTAACACATCATGCAGTATATATCTGGATTGCAGAGGTCTGAGGCAGATTTCTTGAGTAGTGCCTACTTGAATTGACCCACCTGCAGGAATCCAGGATCACACTAAGGTAGAGTAGAGTCAATTTGACATAATTTGAACGTGATTGTAATACAGATATGAAAGCTGCACTAGTGGTTCACGCTTTTCTAACGGGGGAGATATGTAGTGAAGTGAATCTGTATGACAACACACTCAAAATTTCCCCGCTCATAAACTAGCTATTGTATTTTTAAATCAATTTTTTTTTTTCCGTACGCCCGCTAATACTCAAGGCGAAATCTCAGGTTATTATTAATGTCTAACCTGACATTGATTTTACGTGAGTATCCCTTTTCTTGTACAGAGACAGGTGTCCCTCGCCATTCAGGCAGACACTCGCCGATTTCGGAGGTACCCATTAGAGCTGGGTCGGCTCAGGAGCCGCCAATCCCTGGTCGACGACACTCCTTCAAATGTTCTCGCCTGGTCTCCAGTTAATCCAGTCCAAATCCCGGTCGACGAAAAATCCTCAAATGCCGTCGCCCGGGTTTGATCCTGAATCACCCGGTCGCCAGAGCGGTGTTGTAACCACTACGCTAGCGCGGCTCCCTTTAAATCTATAAATATCTACAGTATTTGAAATTTGTCTGAGGGCCCAGTCAAATTTACTGCCAACAATTTCTCTAGTGTATTTGAATTTGTCTAGGAAACAAGTCAAAAGTTACCGCCCACCAAAATTTATCTAAGAGCATAGTACAAATTTAACAACCAATCAAATTGTTTCCTTTTCTTGTAGTGATAAGAAAATTTTGGTTGATGTGGAAATAATGCCTATTTTGTGTTTTTGACCGAACGTAGATAATTTATTTCTGAATAACTAAAGATAATTAAAATGAAAGGGATATCTCGAATTATAGCGCTGATAGTGCTTAACACATAAACATAAAGATTCCCTCATAATAAAATTATATTACCTTAGAGAAATTTAATTTAGTGATATTTTCACATCAGGGTAATGCCCAATTTAATTACTTAAAAATTACTCAAATTGAAATGCAAAGGAATAACTAAGGGAAAACTATATAGAACGATAGAAATTGGCCATTTAATTATCTCTTTTGATAATTAAAATCGGTCCACTAATAACTATAATATAAAATGTTCAAATTTGGTCAGATTATACAGACACACTTAGAACCGCTTAAGTTACTAGTCTCAAAAATTAACTTTTTGACTTTTCTGATTGGTCGGGGTGTAGTTCTATAAATAGTAACAACCTCTTGTGGTTTTTCACCATTGAATCATAAAAACCACGCCGAGCTGACGTATCCTAAAAGACAGTATGACCAAGCCTTTGCGGTTTGAACTGAGAGAGCAGTGCTAATAACCCTTTTACGGCCAGTCAGCTTGTGTGTGTGTGAACGTATTTACCTGAGGGTAAGAAAGATAATTTTATTTGCATACTTTGTTAAATAAGTGACCTGTAAGTAAACAGGCTATGTGTTCCATATTAATTCGAAAGTGAAACTGCCGGCGGGATGTGTTGTGTCACGCTGACCTAAGTAGGAAGCAGGCTTGTTCGAATTGAAAAAATTGGTGTATAGTGTTTGCAAATTGGCAACAAATTTACGACAGGAGTGTTAGTAGCGGTTTAATTTAGTATTTTCTTCTGGAGTGACACACTGTTCAAAGATCATGTGTTAAACATATAGGGAAGGTTAGAATGAAGTAATCAATAGGTCACATGCTGTATTGTACTTGCCATGATTATTGTATGGAAGCCAAACATGGACGAGGGACCCAAACATTGAATCAACACAGAGAAAGAATGATTACATGAAACTGATTGTAGACAACGGAATTCAAGGTCTTATGCAACTTGGTAGCACAATTAACTGACAATGGTAAGTTTAATATTGTTTAGGGGTGAATTGATTGAGGCAGACTTCTACATGGAATGGGTTGTCCTTCTATTCCAGGTTATATCACGAATTTACCTCGTGGCTGCATGCAATTGATAAGAAGAGCTTGTGGGAGTTGAGAGCTCCTCATACACTTGGAGCCAGACCCCATCTTCTCAGCCAGGAGTCACAAAGTTGGTGATCCTGACTACTATTGAAAGAACAGCAACAGCAGCAGTCTAAAGTTAAGTCCTTTAAGAAGGCAATGTCAGTTCATCCAAACTCATTCACCCAAGAAAACTTAAACACTGTTGTATGATGACAATATCAGACCTTACAGTGTAGGACGAGTAGCAGCATCAATATTATGAACAGGAACTGTGTGTGTAGACATTCCAGTGACCCCTTTACAGAAATGGAACAGATTTTCCAAAATATTTATTTTATTATGTAAATAAGCATTTATTTGATTTTGATAATTCCTGACCAAAACATTGAGGTTCAGGAAAATTAAATTGTACATAAAATTTCATACAGTCTTGCTTAATACTTTTATTAAAGTTAAAGTTCTGTTTTGAAATTAATAACTGTTATATTAGATAAATTACCCTAGACACTTGCCAAATAATACAACAATAACTCATTAATCTTTGTGGGATCTAAAGAGGTAGCGGCTAGGGACTCAAAGTACATCATCATCATCTTCTCTGAGAACTTACATAGCTTGACCCCACTTTGATGTCTATACACCCTTGCTCTTTTCAGAGAAGGGGGTATTACTTATAAGACCAGTCTCTTATCTGGCACTATCCTGGTATCCTCTGATACATCTATTTGTCCAGGATAGCCTATAATTTAGTAACTTCAAAACCTCTTATGACATATTGGTGTCCTGTCCAGGATTTTTCCACCATACCCTGGGGCTCTCACTGTAAGGAATAATAAAGATAATAAAATTAAACAACTTGTGGTGAATTGGATGAGCTGTCATTGGCTATAGTTAAGTAAGTTAGTTAGTATTTACTAATTGATATTATAAGTGTTAATAATTTGTGTACGAGTGAAAGAGAATGGCAGACTTGGCAAAATTTAGATCTGCTACAGTACAGGCGGCAAAAGACTTTGGCCTGAGTGGGGACGTGATGATTCAGTATGTTACTTCTGAATGTGATAAATTTCATTTCCGGGTACCCCACAATGAGATGGTACCCACTGAAGTATGGTTCTCTTTTTGGCAGCTACCTTGTTTACCACCCTTGAAAACTTCAGTACAGACAGTGCATCTGTGAGGATGACTACCTGGTGGCAGTCAGAGTTGGTGTTATAAATCATATTTGCAGCTTGCTCTAGAGCTTGAACATCAGCTGTATAGTTGGAACAGAATTTACCAGTGGGAATGTGACTAGTCTCATAGTGGTTGTCAGGATATGAGATAAAGATACCGGCACCTCCATTCCTAACAGCATTTGTTGCTGATCCATCTGTATGGGCATGTATCCATGATTGTT
This sequence comes from Oreohelix idahoensis, assembly GCA_024509875.1. Classification (NCBI taxonomy): domain Eukaryota; kingdom Metazoa; phylum Mollusca; class Gastropoda; order Stylommatophora; family Oreohelicidae; genus Oreohelix; species Oreohelix idahoensis. The sequence goes on along the minus strand of JAMPIV010020817.1, from coordinate 182,133 downwards.
CGGGATAGCTTTCTTGGATCATACTCAATGTAGCAGTTCGTTTTTGCAGATCATTATATTCATATCCACTTGTGAGACCACTGACTGATGTATTCATTTGGAGGGCACTGCTGGCCTGTTCTCATGGTACAATAATACACACATAAAGGTATGTTTTCTTGCACTCGTGAGAAATAAAGAAATAGAAAACTAGACAACAGAAAAACAACAGACGTGAGTGGCTTACCAGAAGTGAAAGTGGTAATGATGCTGATATTGCAAAAGCACGCATTAATTTTAGTGCACATTAACACAAAAAATTATGTAGAACATGCTTTACCAATGTGACAAACTTATTACTAAAAGACAGATAAGTATAATTTATTATTGAAAATCTTTAAAAAAAAGTCATGTTTCTGATTTAAGGATGATCAAATAAAACATGTAAATATATAATTGAAAGACCTGAGGGAAACAATGCAGCTTAGATTAAGGCACATCCATAAAGCACATGATCTTACAGCAGGATGTCATCAGATAAAGATTTGTCTGTAAGGCACATAATCCTACATTAGGATGTCTTGAAACACTATTTCAGTACACCATAACAAATGGACATGACGATAAACAGTTTGCGCTAGAACTGTAGGTAGGTAGCGATGTGTTTCTCATCTTTATTTCAATTCTATTTTGTAAGTACGTAAGCGATGCCTAAGGTTATGCTGCCTCTCTTTCTTGAAACACAACCAAAGCTAAGTTTAAAGAAAAAATCCTAGATAGAAAATAAAACTCACATTTGTGCTAATCAGAAATGTTAACAAGGTTGAACTTAAAGAAACACCACTAAAGGATGTAGAATCGTACACATATCTTGGCAGTAATATAGACAAAGTTGGAGGGACAGACAATGATTTCAAAATAAGAATACAAAAAGCAAGAGGAGCTTTCACTGCATTGGGAAACATATGGAGAACAAGAGAAATCAAGTCCAACACAAAAATAAGAAGAAGACGCTGGCGATGGATAGGACACACAGTGAGGAAACCTGTTGATAGCATTAGAAGGCAGTCCTTGTTCTGGAATCCACAGGGAAAGAGAGGCAGAGGTAGACCAAAAAACACATGGAGAAGAGAACTGGATACAGAGGTGAAAATGATGAGGAAAACATAGAATGAATTTGAGCGGATGGCACAGGACAGGAGGACTTGGCATGTTTGTTGAAGGCCTATGCTCCTCAGGGAGCTAAAGGGTACTGATGTGCTAGTTTTGAATAGATTTTACTGGCAATTAAATATACATACATACAGATACATACATACATATCTGAATACCTTACATGGCAATATAAATTCTCTGAACATTGCAAATAAACTATGTAGCCTGGCATAATAATATGCAATGTTAATCTTTGTTTTCAGGCCTAACAAAACCCAGGTAAAAGGTCAACATACACTGTCAGTGAAATGCCAAGTTGACTTTTTTAATGTTTAGCATTCTTTTGTGTTTTATTTTTGTACTCTATTAAAAGAAAAGATATGATATGCTCTCATTTCCAGCCTGGGCCTAAGTAGTAGTTTTGTTTTGAACACATGATGGATTTTAGACCAGAAGACTACAGTCATCTGAAGTTGAAGACAGGGGATTTCTATCATTAACTCGTTTGCATTGAACATCTGTGTTGCCCTGACCAGGTGGCATCTCCAGTTCATCAAGAAATGGGCTAGGATTGAGTAATAGTGGTTCATCGTCTTGATCCCAGTCTATGTTGTCTGCTTCAGATCTATCATTCAGAAAAACCGTTGCTGCTCTGATCCTGTCCTGTAAAATGAGTTGATAGTTCATTTTCTGCCAAATATGAAAGGTCTGTAAATGGACAATGAGTGTACACAAATAATGCATACACAGAGAAGATTCAACAGAGAATCTTAATAAATTAATAATCTGAGCTTCTTAATAAATAAACACACATTATGATTTAGACCTGTTCGTTTAAGGGCGAAAAAATAGGAAATCCCATGGCAGTTGGAAATCATAAAGAGTAGGCCTATGTGGAAGGCCGCTGCCCTGGCAAAATTAAAAATTTAGAAACCTACCCACCACAAAAATATTTATAGAATGTGTGATTTATATTTACACACATTGGGATTCTTGCGTGCTATGGAGTTCGTGCACTGTGCTGAGATCCTCCTTGTGTGATTTTAGGGAGGAGATCAGAGCACTGATGGAGTTGTCCATGTGCAATGAAGATAGTCCTTAAAACCAAACCAAACCAAACCTGTTCATTTACTTTAACTGAATAAGTTCACGACGTTTGATAAATGTGTTATTAACATAGTAGTATCTTAAAAACTTAAAATACACAGGGAGAAAACAAAGATAACGAGAATAAATGCAGGAAATTATAACAATACTGCTCTTACAGAAATGTCACTAAAAGATGTAGAATCATACATATATCTTGGCAGCAATATAAACACTGCTAGAGTGACAGTCAAATGATATAAAAGTAAGAACAAAAAAGGATAGAGGAGCTTTCACTGCACTGGGAAATATATGAAGATCAAAAGGGACCTAAGACGCGCCAACAGTGAGAAATGCACTTAGCGACCCATAGCTAGACTGCTTGCGTCAGGGTCAGCGAACCAGAGCTGACCAAGACCCTACTCCACCTCCAAGTGGTGGTCCTGGAAACAGGCTGCATCACTGCAGTCTGGCTGAGTGAGTAGGGATCGAAGAGGGAAGGTTAACCCAGTCCCAAAAATGCTGTGCTGAAGTCGGATGTGTCGGCCGAAAGGCGCAAATATCGCAGCTTCGGTGTAAATGGACACAACGCAACCAATGTCCTTTTCAGGACGAACGAAGAAGAAGAAGAAGAAAAGAAATCAAGTCCAACACAAAAATCAGGATCTTAATTCAAATGTCAAGTCAGTCCTATTGTATGGCTGTGAAACATGGAGAGCAACAAAATACAACAACCAAAAAGTTACAGACTTCCATAAATGGTTGTTTGTGAAAAATAGAAGGAGTGAAGTGGTACAACAAGATTAATTATGTGAAACTTATGATAAAAACCAGACCGGGCTCTAGTGGATCAAGAAATGAGAAGAAGACACTGGAAATTGATAAGACACACATTCAGGAAACCTGTTGATAGCATTACCAGGCAGCTCATGTTCTGGAACCCCCAGGGTAAGAGAGGCCGAGAAAGACCAAAGAACACTCGGAGAAGACAACTGGAGGCAAACATGAAGGGCACGAAGAAGACATGGAAAGACCATGAGTTGATGGCACAGGACAGGAAGACTGGGCACTAGTTTGTCAAAGGCATGAGCTCTTTAGGGAGTTAAATAGAGATAATTAACACATTTGCTTTCAAGTCAACTTTCCATCAGTCAGCTTGTGTTAAACATAAACTTTCAGTAAGTCAGTACACAAGTAATATGATTAACACATTTACTTTCAAGTCAACTTTCCATCAGTCAGCTCGTGTTAAACATAAACTTTCAGTAAGTCAGTACACAAGTAATATGATTAACACATTTACTTTCAAGTCAACTTTCCATCAGTCAGCTTGTGTTAAACATAAACTTTCAGTAAATCACCGGTGTCAATACCTTGTTGAGGTATGGCGGCTTGCGTACCCTGATTACCCCCAGAGCTATGCCAGTGGGAGTTTTACTCCTGGAAGGTTCTACCAAGCTGGACAGGTTTACGCGGGCAGGGGTCAGACGAAAGCAGACACCCTGGTCCTCCAGGTTGGGGGTTTTAGCATAGGGCTGACACCCCTGTCTATGTATTAAAAAAATTGAAGTTACGGAAACAACAACGAATAAACAAACTTTGCTGCGGGACGGACATCCGGAGTCTGAGGCTCGTATGACTGTCAGTGGTGAAAGCCGAAAGGAAACCACTGACATGAGAACGGACGTCCTGACCGCAAAACATGACACAAGAATAGGATTTTGGAATGTCGGGACAATGAATGAGACGGGTAAACTAAAACAGGTCACGGCAGAAATGAGAAACTATAGGTTACACATTCTAGGGATAAGCGAGAGCAGATGGACAGGGGCAGGAAAAGTTAAAACAGCAACAGGAGAAACAGTACTTTACTCTGGAAGAGAGGATGGACAGCACAATGAAGGCGTAGCCATTATTCTACAGAAAGGACATTACTGGAATGGAAACCCATCAACAACAGACTGATAAGATTAAGATTGAAAGGTAGATTCACCAATACTACAATGCTACGCACCAACGAATGACAGCGATGAAGAGGTCAAGGATGAATTCTATCAACAACTGCAGAAAGAAATGGAAGACACACCTAGATATGATCTTATTATAGTAATGGGAGACCTCAATGCGAAAGCTGGTACACACAATACATATAATGAAAGAGTAATGGGGAAATGCGGCAGCGGAACAGCAAACGAAAATGGGGATAAATTAATAAGTTTCTGTAGTATTAACAGCCTGGTCATTGGAGGAACACTTTTCCCACATAAAGAAATTCACAAATTAACATGGGAATCACCAAATGGTTGGGACAGAAACCAGATAGACCACATCATGATTAACGGTAGATGGAGACATGCATTACAAGATGTGAAGGTAAGAAGAGGTGCAGATGTGGGAAGTGATCACCATTTAGTAGTAGTAAAACTGAAAGTGAAACTAAGAAGGGCTGGACCAACTGTAACTACACAGAAGAGGTTTGACATCAGCAAATTGAAGGACCCCCTTACCAGAAAAGCTTTTGCGGCTGACATAAAGAAACGATATCAATTTGCCAAAAGTCAGGAAAAGACATTGACTGATGATATAGACCAGAAATTCAACACCATTTCAACAATATATAAGGAAAGCAGCAAATCATGCTTGGGATTCCAGGAAAGGAAGAAGCAAGACTGGATAACACCAGAAACATTAAAAACCATAACACTGAGAAAGGAAATGAAAAGAAAGAAAACAGAAGCGAAGTCCCCCAGGTTAAAGCAACTATATAGCGAACAGTACAGTCAGCTGGACAAGGAAGTTAAACGCCAAACCCGAGCCAACTAAAGGAATTTCCTAGATGATCTTGCAAGACAGGCAGAAGAGGCAGCACTGAGAAATGAATAAAGCACAGTATACATCATCAGCGGAAAACGAGGTGCAAACAATATTACATTAGTAAGAGATAAGCAAGGAAATCTCATCACGACAGCAGAGGGACAGGAAACAAGATGGGCAGAGCACTTCAGAGAAACTCTGAACAAGGAACCACCAGAGACACAACTGAATGTTCCTGAGGCTGAAAACGATCTAGATGTAAATACAGACATTCCACGAAAAGAAGAAATCATCACAGCAATCAAAGGGTTAAAGAACGGAAAAGCTCCTGGCCATGATAACTTAAATGCAGAGCTATTTAAGACAGACCCTGAGCTAGCAGCAGAACTATTAGAACCACTATTTGCACAAGTCTGAAAAACGGGGACAACACCATCAGAGTGGAACAAAGGAATAATTGCCAAATTGCCCAAGAAGGGAGATCTTGCAGACTGCAATAATTGGAGAGGAATCACTCTTCTCTCAGTTCCCAGCAAAATACTAGGCAGGATAATTATAGAGAATTTCAAAAGCAGTAGACCACAAGCTGAAGAAGGAACAAGCAGGATTCAGTACACAAGTAATATGATTAACACATTTACTTTCAAGTCAACTTTCCTTCAGTCAGCTTGTGTTAAACATAAACTTTCAGTAAATCAGTACATAAGTAATATGATTAACACATTTACTTTCAAGTCAACTTTCCTTCAGTCAGCTTGTGTTAAACATAAACTTTCAGTAAGTCAGTACACAAGTAATATGATTAACACATTTACTTTCAAGTCAACTTTCCTTCAGTCAGCTTGTGTTAAACATAAACTTTCAGTAAGTCAGTATACAAGTAATATGATTAACACATTTACTTTCAAGTCAACTTTCCTTCAGTCAGCTTGTGTTAAACATAAACTTTCAGTAAATCAGTACACAAGTAATATGATTAACACATTTACTTTCAAGTCAACTTTCCTTCAGTCAGCTTGTGTTAAACATAAACTTTCAGTAAATCAGTACACAAGTAATATGATTAACACATTTACTTTCAAGTCAACTTTCCATCAGTCAGCTTGTGTTAAACATAAACTTTCAGTAAGTCAGTACACAAGTAATATGATTAACACATTTACTTTCAAGTCAACTTTCCATCAGTCAGCTTGTGTTAAACATAAACTTTCAGTAAGTCTGTACACTATTAATTTTTTTTTCCCACCCCTCCCCCCCCTTCTTTTTTAAAATTTGTTGCTTCTCGCTAATACTAGCCTCCTTGCAGGAAACCTGAACCAAAGCACCAGCAGTGGGAGATTTGTTTTACATAACTTGTATGCTTACTGTTACTGGCAAGAAATGATGAGGAAGACATGAAAAGAACTTCAGCTGATTGCACGCGACAGGAGGACTTGGCGTGTTCTTGCCGAAGGCCTATGCTCCTTGGGGAGCTAAAGGGTACTGACTGATTGATTGATTACTAGCAAATACCTCCATCTACTTACAGTTTTAACCCTATCTTTAACAGCAAACATCTCAGTCTAATTCCACTTTTAACCTTATATTTATTAGTAAACACTTACAGGTCGGTCACCCAGAATCTGAACATCATAAAATCTAAATATTTCGAAAATCGAAAGTTTTTTCGGCCAACTTTTTGATGATTTTCGAACTGATTTATGGACGACTTCAGCTACTTTGTGCGATGTTTGGGCTATTTTTTTTTAATACTTTGGGCGATATTTAAAAAAAAACTGATTTTTGAAACACGGCTGTCTCCGAGCATTTCGGATTCTGGGATACCAACCTGTACAATCTGTTTCCACAGTAAAGCTTACCTCTGTTCGCAAGCATCTGTGATCAGTCTCCACTCTTAATGTATCTTTATTGTCTCCCATAGCTTCCATTATTAAACTTACCTTCATTAGCAAACCCTTCTCATCTATGTCCATGGTTAAGCTTACCTTTCTTAGTAAATGTCTTTTTCTAAGCAGAAGAACTGTAGCTAGAATCACTATGAGCCCCCCAGACGACAGTAGCAAAATCTTGCCAATTTTCACGATCAACAATGGGGTGAACAGCTGGTCTTTAAGCATCTGAGCATGTTTTTCATCTGTTACCGAACTCTTAAAGAAACACATGAGCAATGCATTACAGACAGAAGGAGGTGCATAAAACATTTCTTTAAATGCTGATTTTGAAAATCTCTATCTTAGCTTAGAAAATGTACAAATTAGGTAAGTATACAATTACACATTAGCTAACTAACTTGGTTATGTATTATTTTCACCATAATTTCTCAATATAATTCATAGTTTCTTATCCTGGCAGCACAGATAACCAGTCTGACCTCTTCTATTTTTTCACCTTCAGGGTCCCAGAACAAGGCTGGCTTTTCAACGCTGGTTCCCTCAATGCATGTCCTATCAAACACCAACATTTGTTCCTCACTTGCTTCTCCCCTGGCATATGTCTGGTTATTTCCATCACATTGGTGATCTTGTCATATCATTTTAACTCTTGTTATTTTTAACAGTCTGTAATGTCTTAACTGCTGCTTTTACTGTTCTCCACAATTCTAAGCTATACAGTAAGACCTGGGAATGTCTTGACATTTGAGATGAAAATTTCAATTTGTTGTTGAATCTGATTACTTTTGGTATCCATATATTTTCTAATGAAATGAAAGCCATTTGGCACCATCATTTTCCTTTGTGTTCCCTATGAAGCAAGGAGCCTCCACGGCAGCTGGTTCCCTTACAGGAAGCCTGTACCAAGCAGTCACATGCATGTGTAGCAGTAGCTTCTGTAGCAATGTGTTTTTTATGACGAGGTTGCCAGTCCCATGCACAACCTCATATTGGTCACCTTTCCCAAGGGAAAAGTAGTAATTTTCTTTCTTTGTCTTCTCAGAGACCTCCATGAACTACACAGGGCACTAGGTACTATGATGAAGGTCAAGTCAGTCAACTCCACTGCCTGGGACAACTTATTGCTCATTGTGTCTTGCCATGACTGAAAGCTATGGTATCATTTCACATTTTCACACTAACTGTAGTTACAAAAAAATAGAACACTGGCTGAAAAAACTCAGAATAAATTTTAGAACTTTGCATTGTAGGGTCCCCGTTGACCACTGGCTTTGTACAAAAATTCAAGGTTTATGCTCTTGAAGTTTGATAAATATATATAACTGAGTTCAAGTTCTAATTTAGACAATATTTTGCAACAATTCAAAGACCTACGCAGCATGTAAGCCACCACAAAACATGTATCAGGTTAGTACATCGTGCTGAATTTATTTAAAATCAAAATAATACCATGAATTCAGAAAATATTAGTAATACTTTAGAAGTATAAAAATGTGTCCAATGCTGTTTACCTCATTTAACCAGAAAATAGGAAAATACATTGTCCTTATGTTCGCAGTTTGTCTGAAAAACAAAAAATGAAAAATTATGAAATTTTTGCTAATGCAGAGTTTTATATAGAAAACTCAGTGAAACACACATTAATCACATTCATATATAGCTACAAAAAAATGCTGCAATTAAAAAAAAACATTGCTTAAGAGAGTCAACATCAATCCTTTTCATTTCCTATGGAATATATACATTTTGTCATTAGTGTACCCAATAGGTGTTTGGCTGGTAAATGCAGCTGTATGACTTAATTTCTATATACCAAAGCATTCATCTGCCATCACCGGTGTCAATACCTTGTCAAGGTATGGCGGCTTGCGTACCCTGATTACCCCCAGAGCTATGCCAGCGGGTGTTTTACTCCTGGAAGGTTCTACCAAGCTGGACAGGTTTGCGCGGGCAGGGGTCAGACTAAAGCAGACACCATAGTCCTCCAGGTTGGGGGTTTTAGCATAGGGCTGAGACCCCTGTCTATGTAAAAAAAAAATTGAAGTTACGGAAACAACAACGAATAAACAAACTTTGCTGCGGGACGGACATCCGGAGTCTGAGGCTTGTATGACTGTCAGTGGTGAAAGCCGAAAGGAAGCCACTGACATGAGAACGGACGTCCTGCCCGCAAAACATGATACAAGAATAGGATTTTGGAATGTCAGGACAATGAATGAGATGGGTAAACTAAAACAGGTCACGGCAGAAATGAGAAACTATAGGTTGAAAATGAAAGAGAGGCCGACCAAAAACAACCTGGCGGAGGACTGTGGAGGCTGAGATGCAAAGAATGAACCAGAGTTGGGGCACTGTACGAAGGATGGCCGCCGACCGAGCAAAGTGGAATCAATTTGTTGTTGCCCTACAAGACGCCACTAGGCGTGATGGCCACTGACTGCTTTGACAGTCGGCGGCTAAGGATCAAAGAAAAAAGCATTCATGTGCTCTTGTACGAGTGTATCAGTAATTTTTGGTAGCAATTTGTTTGATATGATGAGGTTGCCAGCCTCCCATATACAACTTCATGTTAATGTTAATCAGAATCGACGTCACTGCACTCCGGGCAAACCCATAGGTCTCCCTCAGCAAATGTCGAAGGGTATGAATGCTAATTGTTCCTGTTGCGCACTGGTTGTATACACGGCAGATGCGTCCTCTCATAAGTCCATCCCTGCTGGTCTTACATTTGATGCCAAATTCCAGCAGTCTTAGCCTTGATGATTCATCGATTGCAGTGTCATTCTCTAATAGACGAACATGAATTGCCCTCAGTATTTCTCTCTTATCCATGTCCAATGCACCTTTTATGGGTGCTCTAGAAGCTAGTCTGTCAGCTCTTTCATTGCCACGTACCCTCAAATATTACGCCTGAAGGATCAATAGTCTTATTCTGTGTTTCTTCAGAGACCCACTGGAACCACACAGGGTTTGGCTTACAATAGTTTTTATTATTTATTATCAATATAAGCCAACCCAGCTTCTGAACACTATGATACTGTGAAACTTTATTACAAATTTATCTTGCAATCTACCTGTAAAACAGGACTGATTTTTCAATTTTGAATTACTCTGATAATGAATCATATGATAAAATGCTGCTAAATTTTGACTAGTAATTTAATGCTCTTTTCATACTTATCTGTATTGGGATTCACAAGCAAAGAAAAAACTAGTGTTACTGAAACAGCGGATGGAGATGTATGAAGGAGAAGTGTATGGTGTACGCATGTGGTGGAGGGAGAACTGGCAGCAGGTGATGATGATATCTAAGCCAGTGCATTACCAGACTCTGAAAGGGCAGTAAATAATGGTAACACTGTACCCTACCACAAGCCATAGGAGATGACTAAGGAAAGCTGGGCACGGGGCCGGCTATTCCATCCTGTAGAAGCTTTAACCCAGAAAAAAAAACTTTAACAAAACCAATGAAAAGTCAACCAAAGCAAGACAGAAGTAGACCTTCTGATAAGAAGAATTTAAATGGATGGAACAGGACAATAAGGCATGAAATGAATTTATTGAAGGCCTATGTTCCTAATGGCTCTGAATGGTAAAGATGATGACAATGATAGGTTCAAACTTAACTAGTTTTAAAAGGGAAATGGGAAAAAAGCTGGCTAGCATCAGATCATTTTTTGCCTCCACTCATCCCAAATCTTGGTCTATCTTGTTCAACTTAATTGTCATGTATAATTAGGGTATTTAGTGTCATTTTATTTTCAGTTTTGAGGTCAGAGTGGCTAAGAGGTATGGCATCTGCCTCTAATTCTAAAGGTACTGGGTTCGGTTCTCAGTACAGGGAATATATTTGATGGAAATTTTTTCAGAACCAGTGGGTCCTAATGATGTCATACTCGCCTCTGATCTCATGGCTAGTGAGACTGGATGCCTAGCCTTCTTGGATGAGGGTGAAAAAATAGGAGGTCCCATGTGCATGTTGCGTGTGTTAAAAATCCCTCGGCAGTTGAAAATCGTAAAGAGTAGGCTATACCGCCACGGCAAAATTTACAAAATTAGGAAAACCTACCCACCACAGAAATATTTATCGAATGTGTGATTCCCATATACACAGTGGGATCCTTGCAGGTGCTATGGAGTTCATGAAGGCTTATGGCAAATAAGGAGAAAATTCAATTTTCTTACCAACATCATTGATATCATTGAAGCACTATACAAGGACGCAAGCAGTGCTGTTTTTGCAAGCAATGACATTGGAGAATTTTTCAAAACAACTGTAGGAGTTCGCCAGGGATGTATCCTGTCTCCAGTGCTCTTTAATATATATCTAGAACATATTATGCAGGAGGCTCTCTACGATTACAAAACAACCATATCGATTAGAGGCCGACCTCTTTGCAATCTACGTTTTGCTGATGATATCGATCTGATAGCTGGAACAGAATCAGAACTTCAAAACCTTACCTCTAGACTAGAGAAAGTAACAAGAACGCATGGGATGGAAATTAATATAGAAAAAAGCAAGATATTGGTGAATAGCCATAAGAAACATGTTCCGACCAACATTATGTTAAGTGGGCAAACGTTAGAAGAAGTTAACACCTTTAAATATCTCGGGTCCACTATATGTAGTGATGGAAGATCAAGTAAAGAAATCAAGACAAGACTTGAGATGGCCTCAGCTGCCATGACAAGGCTGAATGTGATCTGGAAAAGTAACATCAGTTTTCCTGTGAAGATCAAATTATACAAATCACTCGTATTATCTATTCTCTTGTATGGGTGTGAGGGCTGGACACTCACTGCAGATATGGAGCGAAGGATTCAGGCTTTCGAGCATAAATGTTATAAAAGAATTTTGCGCATTTGCTATAAAGAGCACAAAACAAATGTCTATGTTAGAGAGAAGATAAACACCTATGCAGGCCACCAAGAACCACTTTTGTCAGTAGTGAAACGTTGAAAGCTTGCCTGATTTGGGCATGTAACTCGTCATGACTCCCTTTCGAAAATGATCCTCCAGGGAACAGTCGAAGGTAAACGGAGAAGAGGAAGGCAAAGAAAATCGTGGGCTGATAACATCAAAGAATGGGCAGGAAACGGTTTTTCCACACTTGTACGCATTGCTGAGGACAGAGCAGTGGAGGACCCTGTCTGCTGATGCTTCCACCATGCCACCCCTACGACCCATGACGGGTTATGGGTTGAGATGATCACAATTTTTGTGACGATTCGCTTGTTTGCGTTTTTCGTTGTTATTGCTAGAGAAATATGTCCTGCTTTATATTTACATTTTCTAAGTCTCCTAAGCAAATAATTGTGTCAAACTACTTTGAAACATTGCTGATATTGATGATGATTGTTTGGTAGTCACAGTTTGTTGTCAAAATACGGAATCTGTGCAGAAAAGCTAGTCACACTAGATTTAGTTGATGAGTGGGCGCAGTCATATTCTGGCCGATCAAAAAGCAACAAAACTAGACCTACCGTAACATCTAATCACTAGTTCTTGGTAGAAGATGAAGCTGGAGATACTATTAAAACATTAAACAAGAGTAAACAAGTTTTTATATGACGTTATTCTTCTTTATTTGTTTGAAAATTACGTAATGCACGATTGCATAACTTATTTTTTTCTTACAAGGGCCACAGAAAAACTGGTGTCAATAACACTAAATGTACTAATTGTGGCCATAAGCATGTTTTTTTTACTTTGTATATGGATTAACTTGACGTTTGAAGACTAAAAGGAAAGTTTTATTGTCTATAACAGTAATTTGTCATGAACGATTCGTGACAAAGTATGAGATGGTGAGATTTGAAAATCGTAGTGGTAAATCAGGGAAAATACGTTAGTCAGTTCAGATTCAGACGCGATAAGCGTTAGATGGGAATTTGTTTTCTCTCCCATGTGTTAAAGTATTAAATGGCGAGTGATTATCAGGGAGTGGAACCAGACAACATGCTATTGTTTGGTTGCTTTTGTGTTCACAAAAGATATACTGTTGTCGTGCTCCCTGATCGTTCAGCACGCCATCATGATAGCTAGAGATGCTGATTTGGCAAGCAAATATAGAACAGTTTTTCCTGTTCAAGAAGCGTGCAAGATTTCTCTCATGTTTTACGTCTTGTATGGTATGAATAACTGTAGTAGCTGCTAGACGTGAGAGGCAGACTTTGGTAAAAAAAAAAATAGTCAACCCTGGCGGTGTAGGCCAGTCTTAGCAAAGATACCTAAACGATCACACAGTCTGTTGAAGATAGAACTCTGATATAAAGATAAAGTGAAATATAACTTATCAAGTAGAGTGAGCTAAACCAGAGACAGTAACGTTTAAAAGAGTCAATCAACGGTTCTCAAGCCAGTTCTAGATAGACGTCAGAGTCAGTTAAGTAAGAAGAGAATAGCGGCTGAGACAGAGACAAGAAGGAAATGACAGAGGGATGCAAAGACGATATTTTTAAGTTAAAAATATAATAAAGCTGCTGTACATAAAGTTGTATATTGTGGTGGAAGGTTGGGCAGAAGAATCCCCTTCCACCTGATCGTTGAGATTCTTTATAGATGTAAATAAATATTGCACGTTCGTTCACCGTTGTTAGAGTGCAATCTGTTGAGAAAAATATTGACTAGATTTTGAAGTGTGACAAGAGTTTTTAGTTTATGCATGACAGCATTTTTCAGTTATGTAAATGATATCAAATATGTGAGGGGTACATTTATGGTAGTGGAGAATATTTTTCTTTGAGTTGCTTAGAGCAAACAATTTTCCTCCTAAATATTAAAAATAAGAGGGATGCTGCACCTCTAGCTAACCTGTCATACAACAGACATGCAAAATAATATAAAATCTGTGATAATAACAAGAATAAGACCTCCAGCGTCAAATGATGGCAAGGATAGAGAAAGCCACAGACAAAACAATCACGTTAAGCCAATGTGATACGTACATGATCCCATCCACCCTCTGTACAAACATGTTGATCTGCAATCGCTTGGCTACTTGCAATACAAGACCAGTCCACTAGGAATAGAAAAGGGGTGATCAAATAGCATTAACAATGCTGACTGCAGAGATCACAGGAGAAAAATGTTATCAGATGGACAACAAGTTGCGTGAAAGAAAAATTATCATAAAAAGTCTTTGCTATTGGAATAAAAATATAGGTATAAATGAATAATGTTCTTGTTCAACTTTCTAAGTCATTAAGCCTTCTATCACTGGCCACATTTCTTCATTCGTCACTGCATTTATTGTCTTTTCTAGCTCTGCTTACTAATTTCTTGCATTTTACAATGTCTGTCCATTTTTTTCCCTGCAGCCTAACATCTCAACCTGCCTTGATCACCCTTTTTTTTATCTCTCTCTATGTCTCTCTTTTTTTTTTTCTCTTTTCACGAACTGTGTAATCTGGTCATAAAGCAATAAATCAGTTAACAGCCATTGGCTGCCTTGTATCTTTGTACATCTCTCAATGCACAGTCATGAACAAGGTCTCTCCAAGTGCATCTGTCCTTGAATTTATTTTCTGCATCTCTCCATGTGAACACCATTTTTCTCCGGCCTCTTTCTTCTCAACGCACTCCCAGGTTTTCCATTTTACACATCTTTTTTTCTGGAGGTTTCATGTCAGCGACTGTCACATAATTTTATTGTTCTCCTTTTTTGCCACTTAAGGAGCACAGGGGTCACAGCTGTAGGTAGCCCTTGCACAAGAACCCTGTGCCAAAGCCCTTACAATTGTTCTTGAATGATATTTTCTGTTATCAATTTATTTTATATAACATATGCCCAATGGACAACCTCAGATTTGCAGCCTCCATAAGCAAGGCAAAGGAATATGATGATGATGATTATTATTTACACAGATAAATGTCTGGTGCTGATAAAATCAGATTTCAAAATAAACTAAGGTTTTAACATATTCAAGCTTTCATGTAAGGAGCTTTTGTAAGAATTTCTAACAACTTTACACATAATTTATGTTGTGTTTATTACATATTTCTAAGGAATTTGCGCACAAATTTCTTTTGTACCATAGCATTCATTGCTAGAAGCCTCACCATTTTAAAACTAATTACCACAGAAACCCCCACTGTAGGAGCAAATGAATGCTTGGTGCAGGTTTCCTGCAAGGAGAGCTGCAGTTGTGGCTCCATGCACCATTAGGAATGAAATAGAAAATAATGATGATGATACATTTTAAGAAATTTATTTCAGTACTATATTAACAGCCCATCATAAGACGGGAATTAAATTCAAAAGCACCAATACCTAACGGCAATTTTACGTATTCAAATACTTGTTAGGTGTGAATACCCGATTATCTATCAGCAGAGTACCTAGATTTTCTGCCGTTTTAATTTATACTTTTACATTGTTACAATCTCTTGATCGAGACAATACGACGTACATCTGTCCATGAGAGAAAATTGGTCGATCAAGAAAATATTGTTAACTCTAAGTGATTATTAAACCTGTTGACCTATAATTTTAACAGAAGAGCATCTTGATTTTGTGTTGTTTTAATCTGTACTTTTACACTGTTGTGATTTTGTGATCGAGACAATGCGACGTACAACTTAAATCTTGAATCTCCGCATCTTCCTGTCTCCAGTTCAAGTACTGTTTTATCAGTTGTGTTGTTGACTTCTGTCCATACGGTATAATCAAACTGTTCAGTGTCTTCTATCTACCGTGTTGTCTCCTTTTCTTCCCCTGTTCCTGCTGTCACAATATATAACAGCATTCTTCTCGTAACACGCCAGATGAAAGTTTAAGTACTTTTTTTAATGAAAAAATACACCGATATAAGGGAACCAAATAATTTTGTACAAAGTATGAACATGCATGCCGTTCACAGAGAGATGTTAGTGGCACATGCACACCATCCTTTGCGCATTCTTTTTTGGTAAGTGTTATAATTTTCGGGAGAGTATTAAAAAATATAAGGGAAACGATACAATTAATGTCTAACTTTCAACTAAAATAACTTGTTGCATCCCTTAGTGTTACGAAGGCTTCTGACAGAAAATGTGGGATTTTATTTATTTAAAGTATTCCTAATGAATTTGAGCCATAGTATGTTTGGTTTGGTTTAGTTACCATAATATGTATTTATAAGAAGTCAGGGAGCCGCACTGGTGTAATGGTTACCACACTGTGCTGGCGATCGGTTGATCTAGGTTTGAGCCCTGGCAAAGACATTTGAAAGAGTGTCATCGACCGGGACTTGGACTGGATTAATTCGAGCCCTGGCGAAGACATTTGAAGAGGTGTCGTCGACCAGGGACTGGAATAACCTGAACGGCTCCTGAGCCAACCCAGCTCTAATGGGTACTTCTGAAATGAGCGAGTATCTGCCTCAATGGCGAGAGGACACCTGTCATTCTATAGGGAAAAAAGGGATACTCACATAAAATCAGTCTCAGGTTAGACATATTAACAGGAGATTTCGCCTCAAGTAATAGCGGGCGTAGGGGAAAAAAAAAATAAGAAGTCTGTGGAAGGATTACTAAGGAGTTGTGTAAAAGCTCTCACTGTGTTTGCGTCTAAATTTCTATATGCTTGTGTATAAAGTTATGGTGAGTATAAATATACCTTTTCATGACATCTGTTTATGGACATCTGGACATAAAACCTCTAATTCACCATGCACATTTACTTCTAAGCAGTTTGTGTTAAGATTTACCTTAACATAAAGACAAAATCCCAGTTTAACAAACATGGTGTTACAATACTCACAGGCTCAATATCAATAAGGGTGTCATGTTCCTCTAAGCTGGGCTTCATACCATATATACTATTCCTCAATTCTGGGTCCGCATTCAGGAAATGCGGAAATGAGAAGATCAGTGGGACTGCAAAACCATTAACTGAAATAAAACCAAAATATATAATGAACCCATTACATGAGCTGAAACAAAATGTACATGGATGTCATCAATGCTGTGCTTTCATAATACTTTGTTTTTTACACTTTAAGTTTCATTTCCATTAATTCTTATTTTAAACTGAGAAAAAGGCTAAACTTAGGTTTTGTTTGGTTTTAAGGACTATCTTCATTGCACACGGACAACTCCATCAGTTCTCTGATCTCCTCCCTTAGATCACACAAGGAGGATCTCAGCACAATGCACAAACTCCGTAGCACCAGCAAGAATCCCAATGTGTGTATCTAGGAATCATACATTCTATAAATATTTTTGTGGTGGGTGGGTGTCTAATTTTTTTTTTAATTTTGCCAGGGCAGCGGCCTTATGGCCTTCTCTTTATGTTTCCAACTGCAGTGGGATTTTTAACATGCACAACTTGCACATGGGCCTCCTATTTTTTTGCCCTTATCCGAGAAGGCTAGGCATCCAATCTCACTACCCAGGAGACCAGGGAGGAGTATGACATCATTAAGACTACTGGTTCAGAAAAAACAAAATTTCCATAAATTATATTCCCTCTACTGGGAATCGAACCCGCTAGCTTTAGAATTCGAGGCAGATGCCTTACGTCTTAGCCACTTCGACCCCAGGTTTATGTTTTAGAAGTGTTGGTCAACTGATTTAGTTAGGTGGACACCTTGTGCATCAGTTTTCTTCTTATTTTTGCGTGTTGAAGATTTGTGATTGATCTATAAGTTATTTTGTACAATATTAAATAGATCCTTCTTGCTCTTTATCAGATGATTGTTCTTTAAACATCTAAACATCAATGCGGAGGAACTGTGTACATATTTCTCACAACATCTTGGAGAGTTTAAAGAAATCTTCAGCCTCATGGAGGATATGAACAAAAAGATGACAAATGTTTTGTATGGAACTGCCAAGGCAAGTGAAAGGCTTTTACACTGCAGGAATTCATGTTTTCCATTGGGTCATTTGTTTTTTGACTCACATAAATTATAAGTGAAATAACACAACATTTATTCAGGTTCCAGAGTTTAAATACCTAGGAAGCATTTTCACAAAATATGGCAGACTTGACAGAAAAAACTGAAACAAGATAACAAAAAGCCAGTGCAGTGACTTACCAAATGTCACTACTACTCAAACATCCAAATATCAGTATGGAAATTAAGTGATATTTGATAAACAATGTATTCTTACGAATGCCTTGCCGTCACTGTCAAACACTGGTCCCTGACCAGAGTAAATGACAGGAAAATGACACTGTGCGAGACGGAATGCTTAAGAAAAGCCAACGTAGACTATTTTCTTTGTCTTTTGTCCTCGTAAGACGAATCACCTTTTTTCGATTTTTTTTTCAAACCCATCCACCTTAAGAAAAGCCAATAATGTTACCAGGAGAGACCAATGAGAAATTATGAAATCAGACAAACTACATCCTGCATCAAATATATGGAGAGACAGAAAATTAAATGGTTTGGCCATCTCAAGAGAATGGAGCCTGATCAATTACCCCTACATGCCTACAGCAGTGGCAGATCTGGTTTTAGGGCACAGGGAAGACCAAAAAAATTTACATCATCATTTTTCTTTGTGCTCCTTACAGAGCATGGAGTCACCACTGCAGCTGTGCCCTTGCAGGGAGCCTGCACCAACCAGTCAATGTTCTTGCAGCTGTAGATTCTGTGGCACTTTGTTTTATATGCATAATACGGCTGGCAGCCTTATGCACAACCTCATATTAGTTGCTGGGTACGATACCCCCGAGGGTGCAGTTGCCTTAAGCTTTCTTTGTCTATTTAGATACCACTGCAGAATACATGGAGCACAAGTAGTAGACGGAAAGACAATATTACAGAAATCCTACAACATCAAATGCTCACAGCAGCCAATGCGACACAATTGGCTACAGAATGAAATATACACCTTCTCAACAATGCTTCATGGCAACAGTGGACCGAACAAGTAAAAGTAAAGTTAAGTAAGTAACGATACAATGTTTAATTTTGTAAAGAAACCATACCAGGCTTTTCACACAATGTACCATTGAGCAGACCGGAAGGCAGACATTTGGTCTGGGGTATGCAGAAACCAATGTTGTCTGGATTAACAGTAGCGTTCACCATGTCACGAGGATCACCGCCATATCTTCTCAAGGTTATATCTTTTACAGAGACTTCATCTTTGTGTATTCCTTTTATAGATCTGGAGGTATAATGTCAAATTATGTGTAAATAGAATAATTAAGGTGTTTTTAATAGGATTACCTCAACAAGTAATGTTTAGATTATTTCTTATTTTAATCATCCACTGTTGCCTGGTTAGAGTGCATGCTTCTCAAAGAAAAGTTAATGGGTTCAAAACCTGGTAACTTCATACTCCAGTTTACCCAGCTGTAAATGGGTATGTGACTCAGCTCTTGAGTTAGGGAAGACAAAGGCAGTGAGGAAGTGAACCGGACACCACACTTCATAAAAGCTGAGACATAGTATAGGTGAAGTCTGAAACACTACACTTCCCTACTGCAGTATCTGCTTTGGAGATACTGTTACCCCCTTTTTTTTGGCTGTTAAGTATCATGGTAAAATTAAGTTGTTGTTGTTTAACTAGGGCTGCTGAGCTCATTGGTCTTTCACAGCCAATGCCAAGTTGAAGAATTTGAATGTGTTCTGTGGCTGTTAAGTGGTACTGTTTAGAGTGGGATTATTGGAAAGCCAGATAATAGCTTTCTTCTTTCTGTGGAGAGTCCTAGGCAAGCGAGAACCACATGCTGAACTGTCTCGTATGGATGGGTACAGTTGTGGCAATTTGGCTCATGTGTCGGGTTTAACTTTTGTTGAGTTTGGGTGTGCCCTGTTCTTAGTTGGAAGATTGAGCTCTGCTCCACACATGGCTGATTTGTATTTTTCAGTACATATAGTAGCCTATGCAATGTTTTAATCACAACAACCACTCTATCAATCAAGTCTTTTCTTGGGTGTCACACATTTTTCTCTCACATACAATTAGCGGCCTGATGCAGGCTTCTCTCATCGCAATACAGTTTCTAGTTTCTCATTCGAAGGAGCTGGTGAAGGCCAAGCAATCTGCTTCTCTCATACAGTCTAGATTCTTGGAGAATATTCTTCTCTGTTTTTGTCTTCTCCACATCTGTCTGTCCAATTTTGTTGAACAGATGATGGTATTTGAGTCTGCAGTTGCCCGTTCTCAGCCTGAATATTATCACTTGATCTCTTCTTCTATCAGTCACAATCATTACCCTTTAGCTCCCCAGGGAGCATAGGCCTTCAACAAACACATGCCAAGTCCTCCTGTCATGTGCCATCAACTTAAGTTCTTACCATGTTTTCCTCATCATTTTCACTTCTGTCTCCAGTTCTCTTCTCCATGTGTTTCTTGGTCTACCTCTGCCTCTTACCCTGGGAGTTCCAGAACAAGGATTGCTTTGTAATGCTATCCACAGGTTTCCTCAATGTGTGTCCTATCCATCACCAGCGTCTTCTCATGTCTTGTTCCACTGACATTTGTCTGGTTCTTGTCATCTCTTGTTCCACTGACATTTGTCTGGTTCTTGTCATCTCTTGTTCCACTGGCACTTGTCTGGTTCTTGTCATCTCTTGTTCCACTGACATTTGTCTGGTTCTTGTCATCTCTTGTTCCACTGACATTTGTCTGGTTCTTGTCATCTCTTGTTCCACTGACATTTATCTGGTTCTTGTCATCTCTTGTTCCACTGACATTTGTCTGGTTCTTGTCATCTCTTGTTCCACTGGCACTTGTCTGGTTCTTGTCATCTCTTGTTCCACTGACATTTGTCTGGTTCTTGTCATCTCTTGTTCCACTGACATTTGTCTGGTTCTTGTCATCTCTTGTTCCACTGACATTTGTCTGGTTCTTGTCATCTCTTGTTCCACTGACACTTGTCTGGTTCTTGTCATCTCTTGTTCCACTGACACTTGTCTGGTTCTTGTCATCAGTTCCACATTAGTGACATTGTCATACCATTTTAATCTTTTTTTTCCCTATGCAAGCACCCATTTATGAAAGTCTGTAGCTTTTTGGCTGTTGTTTCAGCTGTTCTCCATGTTTCAGAGTCATACAATAGGACGGACTCGACATTGCTCAGAGAGGTAGAGGGAGACACATGGATGAATGGGGGGGAGGAAGACATGAAAAGACCTTGAGCTGATGGCACAGGACAGGAGGTAGTAAATATGTATTTTCCCAAGAATAGGTACAATTCGCGGAAACAGAAGCAAACACAGATAACCTGGAAAAATACTAGGTATGAAAATAAAATAAAGAAAGAGACAAAAAGCAACATATAAAAGAAACTATCCGGGAACATGTATATTCCCAAGAATAGGTACAATTCGCGGAAACAGAAGCAAACACAGATAACCTGGAAAAATACTAGGTATGAAAATAAAATAAAGAAAGAAACAAAAAGCAACATATAAAAGAAACTATCCGGGACATAAAATGAGATATATTTATGTACAACCGTAACGAAAGGACTCGTACATTTCCCTGCAGTCTCTAAGAGACAAAGAAAGAAGGCATGTCGTACAAGGCAACTAATTTGAGGTTGTGCATAGTGGCTGGCAACCTCAACATGTAAAACTAATTACCACAGAAACCACTGCTGCAGGAGTATGTGGGTGCTTGGTGCAGGCTTCCTACAAGGGAACCAGCTATAGTGGTGACTTCCTGCTCTGTAGGGAGTGCAAAGGAGGATGATGATAACGGAGGTAGAGAATGCAAGAAAAAACTGTGTCAGGAAAATAAGTGGGGGAAAAATCATGGAAAAGACAGACAGTAAGTATTCTCTCTGTGTGTAGCACTGACAAGAAAAAATACTGGAATTTATATTACAGTCAACCTTTGATGAGGAGTAGCACCTGATCTAATCTAATCTAAATTTAGTGCTATATACAAGAACAGCAAGACAGTAAACTTAATATGCTTTCTTGCATTTAGTTAAGAGAGACCTATATATTTATAATATGTAATTAAAGATTATCAGCAGCCGTTCGATGAATAACACTAGCAGAAAAGAAGACAGAAAAACACGTATGATTATTTCAAAGTTTCAAATATGTCACTCCACTTGACTAAATTGCTTCTTCTTGGATCCTTAGCCCCTGACTGACAAAGGAGTCAGTGGCCATCACGCCTAGTGGCGTCTAGTTGGGCAGCAAAAAACATGTCCCCATTTTGCTCAGTTGGTGGCCATTCTTCATGCCGTGCCCCAACTCTGGTTCATGCTTTGCATCTCAGCCTCAGCTGTTCTCTGCCAGGTTGTCTTTGGTCTGCCTCTCTTTCACCGTCCTTCTGGGGTGCATAGCAAAGCAGTTCTGATGATGGTGTCAGGGTCCCTTCTGAGTACATGGCTAACCCAGTTCTAGCATCTGCCTGCAATGATGGTGTGCATGCCTTTTTGACTGCACCGTACTTGACTAAATTGCATTCATTCTAATCTGGCTCATTTCTGCTGAAAAGGCAGATTTCTACAGGAAGGTAAAGGTTGTCCCATACCAGAAACTGCCATAGGGAAGTGAAGTTTTGGAAACTTCACTATACTAGGTCTAGCTTCATGAGATGAGGTGACCAGTTCCCTTCCTCGCTGTCCTTCCCTAACTCATGAGCAGAGGCAGATACCCATTTACAGCTGGGTAGACTGAAATGTGATTCTACCAGGTTTCAATCTCGGTGCCTGATAATTTTGCCGCGAGAGGCAAGCGCTGTTACTGCTTAGCCCAATGGACACTCTTCTAGAGGAAGCTGTCAGTTATTCTGAAAAATTCTTAAAATTGTTCGTTCTCTTTTTTTTTTTTTTTGTCTACATTTGTTATTAGCTTTCCAAACGTTCAAAATCTTGTTACAAAACTCTTTACAACTGTTCATCATAATTTTAGTCAGCAGTAATTTGACTGAAGAAATAAGCAAGAAATCAAATAAAATATTTGTTTTTAAACATTGTCCACACATGCTAATATCATCAACACAAGTAACTTGAGCCAAATAAAACAGGCAACTTACCTGCAAAGGTCAGATACAAAAGCATAAATTACGTCTTCATCAAAAGCAAAAGGTGGACCCAGTGTTCCATCTGAAAAATCATCAACGATAGTTGTCCAATAGATGGTTTAATAAAATAACATAAATAATTTCAAAGCAACACATGTGCAAAGTAAACTGACCCTCATGTCATTAAGGAATTAACTGAAACTGTTAAATTAAGCCTTGTGTGGAAATAATGAATGAACAAACAAAATTATTTATTAACAAAGCATAAAATAATAGGGTATCAATTCTTTTACATTTCTGCCATGACTTACAAGTAAATTATGGTACCAGGCAGAATAGCATAAGATGCATGGGAATTTGTACAAGTATTTTAGTTCAGGCCAAATGATATCTTTGACATATATCTTGAAAATAATAACTCATGAAAGGCTTGCAGACAGGGTGGGGTGTGGGGGGACAGAACCTGTTTTCCTTTCTACTTCTTCAAGTTATTTTGTTATTATTCTTTACTTCTTCAAATTATGTGCAAACTGGTGTAGATAATCATGTTTCTCTATAACTTCTGGTCCCTGATGTTTTTTTACAATTCTGTTTATGGTTCCTGATGTTCTTTATAAATTTTAATTTCTGGCCACTAATGTTGTTTATAAATTCTGTTTCTGGTCCATGATGTTCTTTATAATTCTGTTTCTGGCCTCTGATGTTCTTTATAAATTCTGTTTCTGGTCCCTGATGTTCTTTATCTTTTTTCTTTTTTTTAAAAATAAATTCTGTTTCTGGTCCTTGATTTTTTTTTTTTTTATAAATTTTGTTTCTGGTCCTTGACGTTCTTTACAAATTCTGTTTCTGGTCCAGCTGTTTTTTTTATAAATTTTGTTTCTTGCCCCTGATGTCTTTATAAATTCTGTTTTTGGTTCCTGATGTTCTTTACAATTCTGTTTCTGGTCCCTAATGTTCTTTATAAATTCTAATTTCTGGCCACTGATGTTTTATATAAATTCTGTTTCTTGTCCTGATCTTCTTTGTAAATTCTGTTTCTGGTCCCTGACGTTCGTTATAAATTCTGTTTCCGGTCTCTGATGTTATTTATAAATTCTTCTATTGGCTTACTTCCATACCACTCTGGACTTCCAAGTATCTTCTCTGTTTATAATCTGTAATATATCTGTCAGTGCTAAGAAGTTTTTGATGACATCATTAATGTTAGTGTATGTAGAAGAGAATTGTGTACTATTGTATTAACATCATATCTGTTCTTTTCAGGTTCTTTGTTTCATGTTCATAAAGCTACCAGACTTCTAGAACTTCTGCCCAAGAAATAAGAGCAAGTAAAAGTCTACATCTATAAATCTGAATTAATAATTTACCTGTTCCATTCACCATTCTTGCCCACTGTGTGGTCCAGAAGTCTATATGTCTGATGATGATCAAGTAAAACATGATAATTAATGTTTGCAACTTTTATGTGAGCATAGAATGGCAATATTTTTATGACTTGAATGCATGAAGCAAAAAGAGAAATAATATTTGTGTGTACTTCTATGAATAATGTTTACTTAATACAAAACCACACTTCTTCTTTTACCTTTCAGCTCCCCCAGGAGCATAAGCCTTCAACAAATGTATGCCAAGTCTTCCTGTGCTGTGCAATCAGCTCAAGGTCTTTCCTTGTCTTCTCCATCCCCTCATGTCTGTGAAAACCATTTGCTTGTATTTAACAGCTTTTCATGTCTTCTCCATCCCCTCATGTCTGTGAAAACCACTAGCTTGTATTTAACAGCTTTTCATGTCTTCTCCATCTCCTCATGCTTGTGAAAACCATTTGCTTGTATTTAACAGCTTTCCATGTCTTCTCCATCTCCTCATGTCTTCTCCATCTCCTCATGTCTTCTCCATCTCCTCATGTCTTCTCCATCCCCTCATGTCTTCTCCATCCCCTCATGTCTTCTCCATCTCCTCATGTCTTCTCCATCTCCTCATGTCTTCTCCATCCCTTCATGTCTTCTCCATCCCCTCATGTCTTCTTCATCTCCTCATGCTTGTGAAAACCATTTGCTTGTATTTAACAGCTTTCCATGTCTTCTCCACCTCCTCATGCCTGTAAAAACCACTAGCTTGTATTTAACAGCTTTTCATGTCTTCTCCATCTCCTCATGCTTGTGAAAACCATTTGCTTGTATTTAACAGCTTTTCATGTCTTCTCCATCTCCTCATGCGTGTGAAAACCATTTGCTTGTATTTAACAGCTTTCCATGTCTTCTCCACCTCGTCATGCCTGTAAAAACCACTAGCTTGTATTTAACAGTTTTCTATGTCTTCTCCACCTCCTCATGCCTGTAAAAACCACTTGCTTGTATTTAACAGCTTTCCATGTCTTCTCCACCTCCTCATGCCTGTAAAAACCACTAGCTTGTATTTAACAGCTTTCCATGTCTTCTCCACCTCCTCATGCCTGTAAAAACCATTTGCTTGTATTTAACAGCTTTCCATGTCTTCTCCACCTCCTCATGCCTGTAAAAACCACTAGCTTGTATTTAACAGCTTTCCATGTCTTCTCCACCTCCTCATGCCTGTAAAAACCATTTGCTTGTATTTAACAGCTTTCCATGTCTTCTCCACCTCCTCATGCCTGTAAAAACCACTAGCTTGTATTTAACAGCTTTCCATGTCTTCTCCACCTCCTCATGCCTGTAAAAACCACTTGCTTGTATTTAACAGCTTTCCATGTCTTCTCCACCTCCTCATGCCTGTAAAAACCACTTGCTTGTATTTAACAGCTTTCCATGTCTTCTCCACCTCCTCATGCCTGTAAAAACCATTTGCTTGTATTTAACAGCTTTCCATGTCTTCTCCACCTCCTCATGCCTGTAAAAACCATTTGCTTGTATTTAACAGCTTTCCATGTCTTCTCCACCTCCTCATGCCTGTAAAAACCATTTGCTTGTATTTAACAGCTTTTCATGTCTTCTCCACCTCCTCATGCCTGTAAAAACTACTAGCTTGTATTTAACAGCTTGGTAAAAATTAGCAGTTTACCACTAAAATTTGATTTAATATTGAAATGCTTTTTATCATTAAATAACTGTTTCCTTTTGAACTGCTGGCTATCACTGAACTACTCACTGCTTACTAGCAAAAGGTTTTTTAACATTGTTTGGACCTGTACATATTTACCTCAATTTACACAGCAGATGTACATTACAAAGCAGATGAAGAATTTAAAAAAACTTCAGTACTGTAAATGATAAAACAACCAAGAAGCTACATACTTTCATAAATGGGTGCTTGTGTAGAAGAGAAGGATGGAGAGATCAATGTGGAATTGATAAAAAGAACCAGACGTTTGCCAGTAAAACAGGAGACAAGAGGAAGACACTGGTGATGGATAGAACATATAGTGAGAAAACCTGCATTACATCATCATCATCAGATGCCACCTTCACATCGAAGGTCGGATGCAATGGATCTCCAATGTCTTCTGTCTCTTGTCTTGATAGTGCACTCTGATAGACTCTTTCCTGTTTATTTCTTGATGTTATCTTCCCACTTATGGCGCTGTCTTCCTCTTGCATGTTTGCCTTCAACCCTGTCTTCTATTATGGTCTTCTGCAAGGTGTTATGTCTTTTTACATGGTCTAAATATTTTAGCTGCCTAACTTTGATCTCCTTCATTAATTATCTTTTCATTTGTAGTTTTTCTAGGACCTCTTTATTTGTCTTCTTTTCTTTCCATGAGATGTGCCCCATTTTTCTATATTTCCACATCTCAAAGGCCTTAATTATTTTTTCTAATTGCTTGTTAATTTTCCATGTTTCTACTTCTTCAAGTATAATGCCTAGTGGCGTAGGAGATCATGTCTCTCCACAACTTCCTGTCTCCAGTACACTTTATCAATTCTGCTGTTGACTTCTTTCCATAAAACGATGTCAAACTATCCAGTATTTGCTCTCTTTGACATCCCCTATCTCTTTTTCCTTCAATCTTACCTGTTTCTTCTTCTCTGATCCTTAGCCACCGACCGTCAAAGCAGTCAGTGGCCATCACGCCTAGTGGCGTCTTGTAGGGCAACAACAAATTGATTCCACTCCGCTCGGTCGGCGGCCATCCCTCGTACAGTGCCCCAACTCTGGTTCATTCCCTGCATCCCAGCCTCCACAGTCCTCCGCTAGGTTGTTTTTGGTCGGCCTCTCTTTCGTTTTCCTTCAGGGGTCCAAAGCATAGCTGTTCTTGTGACGGCATCGGGGTCTCTTCTGAGGACATGACCAACCCAGCTCCAGCGTCTGCCAGCTATGATAGTGTGCATGTCCTCTTGCTTGCTACGAGTAAGCAGATCTTGGTTAGTGATGGTATTCGGCCAAAAGATTCGGTGAATTTTTCTTAGGCATCCCGTGCGAAAGGAGGACAACCTCGACACCTCCCTCTCTGCAACTCTCCAGCACCCCGCACCACAGAGAAGCACAGAAAGCACACAGCTCCGATACAATCTTAACTCTGCGCTTGTGCTGCACCGGGAGGACCCCCAGATGCCGCCCAGGCCAAAGAAAGCTGCCCTTGCCCCACTCACTCTGACGCTGATGTCCCCGCCTGCCCCGCCGTCCGGTGCCACCATGCTTCCTAGGTATGTGAAGGTATCTGTCTGTACCAAATGCCGATTCCCCACCGACATGGGCCCAGGGCCGCTCACATTGAGCGCCACGATCCCAGACTTCCCTAAATTGATGCCCAAGCCCACCCGCTGGCCAAACTCATCAAGTCCATCCGTCTCTTCCCGGATGTGCCGATGCGAATGCGCCAGCAGCGCAACGTCATCCGCACACTCCAGATCCTCCAATGTAGAAAATGTTGTCCATCCCATTCCTCCTGGACTGCCCCCTGCCGTCCAGCGCACCACCCAGCCCACGACTGCCAAAAATAGAGTGGCCGACAAGGGGCATCCCTGTCGCACCCCCGCCTCTACCCCAAAGGCCAGGCCGCTCCGCCCAACACCACACGCAAAGCCGGCACAGAGGCCCTTTATAATTGACACCATGCAGCTTGGAATTCCATAAGCCCTCAGTATTTTCCATAAACTGTCCCCATGTATGCTGTCAAAAGCCCTTTCAAAATCAACGAAATCAATGTAAAGCTGTCCCTGCCACTCTGAGCACTGCTCTACAACGTTCCCGAGAGTGAACATACGATCCACACATCCTCTATTCCCTCCAAACCCTGCCCGCTCCTTCCTCAGCCTGTGGTCCACCGCCCTTGAAACCCTCTGTCAACCATCCTGCCCAGCATCTTGCCGGGAACTGAGAGAAGAGTGACCCCTCTCAAACTATTGCAGTCCGCAAGATCTCCCCTCCCGGGCAACCCGACAACCATTCCCCTGTTCCACTCCGACGGTGCTGCCCCCGCCCTCCAGACCCGCGCAAACAGTGGGTCCAATAGCTCTGCCACTAGCCCAGGATCTGTCCCAAACAGCTCCGCATCTAAGCTATCTTGGCCCGGAGCCCCGCCGTTCTTCAACCCTTCGACCGCTGTGATGACCCCTTCCCCCCGTGGAACGTCTGCATTCACATCCAGATCGCCCTCAGCCCCAGGAACATTCAGCCGTGTCTCCGGTGGCTCCCGGCCCAGAGCCCCCCCAAAGCGCTCCGCCCATCCCGCCTCCCTTCTCCCGCTGCCGCGATGAGACCACCCTGCCCATCTCTCACCAATGTAACATTGTTTGCACCTCGCCCTCCGCTGATGAATTTAGTTATTCCGTACACTGTGCCCTGTTCACCTCTCAGCGCCGCCCCCTCCGCCCGTCCCGCAAGATCGTCCAGGAAATTCCCTCCGTTGGCTCGGGCCTGGCGCCCAACTTCCCTATCCAGCTGACCGCACCGTTCGTTACACAGTTGCTTCAACCTGGGGGACCCCACCTCTGCCCTCTCTTCCCTCATTTCCCCTCTCATCGCTATGGTGTCTAATGTCTCCGGTGTCATCCAGCCCCCCCCCCCCCCCCCCCCCCCCCCCCCCCCCCCCCCCCCCCCCCCCCCCCGGAATCCCAAGCATGACCCGCTGCTTTCTTTGTACGTTGCCGAAACGGTGTTGAAACTCTGGTCCACATCATCAGTCAACGTCTCTTCCCGACCCTTGGCAAACCGACATCGCCTCTCCATGTCGGCCGCAAAAGCCCCTCTGGCAAGGGAGTCCCCCAATCCGCCGACGTCAAACCCCTTCTGTGCAGCCACAGCTGGCGCAGCCCTTCCCAGCCTCACTTTCAGCCTCGCCACCACCAAATGGTGATCACTTCCCACATCTGCACCTCTTCTTACCTTCACATCTTGCAATGCATGTCTCCATCTACCGTTAACCACGATGTGGCCCATCTGGTTTCCGTTCCGACCACCCGGTGATTCCCATGTCAATTTGTGAACCTCTCTATGTGGGAAGAGTGCTCCTCCAACGACCAGGTTGCCATTGCCACAGAAACCCACCAGTTCATCCCCACCTTCATCTGCCGCTCCGCCGCCGCACCTCCCCACCGTTCTTTCACCTTATGCACCATGTGCACCAACCTTCGCACCGAGGTCTCCCACCACCACAACAAGACCATATCTAGGTGTATCTTCCATTTCTTTCTGCAGTTGTTGATAGAATTCATCCTTGACCTCCTCATCGCTATCATTCGTTGGTGCGTAGCATTGTATTATTGTAGTGTTGGTGAATCTCTCTCTCAGTCTTAATCTTATCAGTCTGTTGTTGATGGGTTTCCATTCCAGTAATGTCCTTTCGATTCCTTTCTGTAGAATAATGGCTACGCCTTCATTGTGCTGTCCATCCTCTCTTCCAGAGTAAAGTACTGTTTCTCCTGTTGCTGTTTTAACTTTTCCTGCCCCTGTCCATCTGCTCTCGCTTATCCCTAGAATGTGTAACCTATAGTTTCTCATTTCTGCCGTGACCTGTCTTAGTTTACCTGTCTCGTACATTGTCCTGACATTCCAAAAACCTATTCTTGTATCCTGTTTTGCGGTCAGGACATCCGTTTTCATGTCAGTGGCTTCCTTTCAGCTTTCACCACTGACAGTCATACGAGCCACAGACTCCGAATGTCCATCCCGCAGCAAAGTTTTTCCATTTATTGTTGTTTCCGTAACGTGCGATTTTATTTACATAGACAGGGGTGTCAGCCCTATGCTAAAACCCCCAACCTGGAGGACCAGGGTACCAGCTTTTGTCTGACCCCTACCCACACAGACCAGTCCAGCTTGGTTGAACCTACCAGGAGTAAAACTCCCACTGGCATAGCTCTGGGGATTGTCAGGGTACGCAAGCTGCCATACCGCTACAAAGTATAGGTACCATTGATGGCAGATTCTTACCTGTTGTTACAATATATTCCAGATTTCCTCTTCTCATAACATGACCAAAGAAAGTGGACAGCTTCTTTCTAACTTGTGAAATAATTTTTCTTTGTGCATTAGCCTCTTTCAGGACATCCTCATTACTCTTTTTGGCTGTCCATGGGACCCTGATACCATCGCAAGAACAGCTATGCTATGGACCCCCGAGGGAAAGCGAAAGAGAGGCCGACCAAAAACAACTTGGCGGAGAACTGTGGAAGCTGAGATGCAAAGAATGAACCACAGTTGGGGCACTGTACGAAGGATGGCCGCCGACCGAGCAAAGTGGAATCAATTTGTTGCTGCCCTACAAGACGCCACCAGGCGTGATGGCCGCTGACTGCTTTGACGGTTGGCGGTTATGGATCAAAGAAGAAGAAGAATGGTATTTTAAACATTTTTCTGTAAAACCACATCTCGGTGGCCTCTAGTGCCTTCCCTACTTGTTTATTAATTATCCATGACTCACTCCCATATGTCAGGATTGGTTCTACATAACACTGAAGAACTGTCTTTCTTACTTCCATTGACAAAAATTGTTGCATAAAATACTCTTCATTTTATAGAATGCTGCGTTTCTACACCATACAATAATGAAGAATATGCTCAGCATTTGATGGGATAATTTTCAGTTTGAATTAGTGAGTTAGTTCTGTAGGTTAGAATCTATCTCATGTTGTTGAATGTAGCCTTGGCCATTCCTATTCTCTTCTTGATTTTTGTTTCACATCTGCCATCTTGTGTTATTATATGACCAAGATATTAGAAACTCTTGACTCGTTCCAGGTTTTCCCATTACAAGACAGTCCTTATTCTAGAATCCTCAGCAAAAGAGAAGTAGAGAGAGACCAAACAAATCCTTGGAGAAGAGAACTGAGGACAGAAATTAAAGGGTTGAGAAAGGCACTGAAAGATCTTGAGCTGATAGCACAAATTTGTTGAAAGCCTATGCTTCTTAGGGAGCTGAGGGTTGATGGTGACAATGATTGTAAATGATGCCGCAAGGTTATAAAACCTCGGTGCAATTATTAAACTTAGTAACAGAAAGCAAGGTATTTATTTTTAATGTCTTTTACCTTTTTCCATTAAAATACTCGATTGTTCCAAGACGTCCAATGTCCATTTCTCCAGTGACAACCGTGTATAAACCATCATCTGTGTAATTTCTCTGTGAAGTTGACAAACTGATAAAGTCACATACACACAAAAAAAAGACCTCACTGATATCCAAAGTTTAGTTAGGGAAAACATACTTATTTGTGGCCCAAAAAAAAAAGGAAAAAAAAAGAAATTGTCAGAAAAGGCAAAATTTTTTTGTACTACTACATAAATGTAACTATGTGAAATTAAGTCTAAAGATTAACATAGATTAGCCTAATGAGGTTTCAGAAATCTAAATAACAATATTATCTGTAAATATCACAAATAATCGTAACAGGAAACTTGCTTTCTAATTTATTTTTTTTTAAATCACTGTATAAAGTTTCAAATGTAAGCATGTATTTTTTACGTTTGGTTTAAAAATTTATAAAAATCTGTAGAGTACAGATGACTTTTCCAAAAAGTGATTTTATTTGTAGATTGATTCCATTCTGGATATTTTATACGTCTGCAGCAAGACCAGTGACGGATCATTGAAACCCCACAGCAGCTCCTTAACTGGCCTAGTAGTGAAAAAGATCTCAACCAAGCTTACAACGCCAGTTTTATTGCGTTAATGGGTTTTTTCAAAAACCATTTGGAAGCCTTGATCTTTAATCTGTTGATTTGTCATATCGCCATAATTCCAAAAAAACAACAGCCATGTTCCCATCTAAACTGCATGCCTGCGTGGATGCTGAGTGACATGACACTGCTATACAAAAGATTTTATTGTTATGACAATACTGTACAAACCTCATCATGTAAGACAAATTGCCACAGAAACTACTACTGTAAGAGCGTGTGAATACTTGGTACAGACTTCCTGCAAGGAGGACCAGCTGCAGTGATAGCTCCATGCTCCGTAAGGAGCGCAAAGGAAAATTTTTGTTCAATATTTCAAGTTATCTTATTTTCCGTGTACAACTTTATGCTGTAAACAGCATACAAAAGCATAATTTATAATGTTACAACTATTGTCTACTCATCAAAATCAAATTATTTGGATTAACTTAAGGTCAAGATTACATATGCTATTTCCTAAGCAAGAGATTGAAGAATGTTTTCAAGAGTTAGGAAAATCAGATTGAACGATGTATCACATAAAATGGCGATTAAGTTGAAGCCTAAAAATATGCACTGTATAGAAGTTAATAAATTATACTTTCATGTGTCATTTGCAATGTGTTTCTGTCAATGTACATCCAAAGTTATTAAAATTTAAAGTTTCACTCTGACTTTATAATCACCATGTACAAGGGGATTGACATAAGTCTTGGGCCTGACCATGGAAGAAACATCTGTCAGCAAGACTGAAATTCGGATATTGTTTATTCCTTTTCAAATAGCCCCGTCTGAATTGGACACAGCCATCTCTTAACTGGCCTAGTGGGAGTAAAAAGATCAATCAAACCAGTTATCACATCGCCAGTGCCATTCATCGCTGTCAAAATTGTTTCCCTTAATGACTTCTGGAAACCACTGGAAGCCTTGAGCTATAGTCTGTTGATGAAAATGTCATAGGATATTCAAAGAACAGCCATGTTCCCATCTAAACTGCATGCCTGCGTGGATGCTGAGTGACATGACACTGCTATACAAAAAGATTTGAGTGTTATCCAATACTGGTCACAAACCTTTCATCGTTTTGGTAGAAATCAAATAGTAACTGCCATATAAACTACCGCTGTACGAGAGCAATGTGAAAACTTTTGCAGGCTTCCCAAAAAAGGAGGCTCAGCATCACTTTTCCTGCAGTTTCTGCGCCCTTGGCTTGACAGTAAGGAGCGCAAAGGTTTTCCATGCATGACGACAATATGTTGGATTCGGGGATTATAATATTCCCAAGTCTAATTTAATAACTTTCTCCATGCTTTTTGTTGTTGTTTAAGCTAGAGCTGACAGCAACTTCCCTCGCTCTGTTTAGCAGTCGCGGAACATCAAGTTGCAACACTCCTTGTGTAAAATCTACACTGTAGATCTTGGCTTTTTTTGTGGCTATTCTGCCATTCCGAAATGTGTTTTTTTTGAAGTCATGGCTCAATTTTTTCTCCAGCTTGTTGCATTTTCATTTGGATCGTCTGAGGCTGGTCCCAATCTTGGAGATAAGAATTGCGTGGCATACTGTGCATTCCCCTGCCATCAACAAGGGGGCTCTCCAACTATGAGAGCTAAAAATCACGAAACACTGGTTCCTCGGCTCTCCCAAGGAATTTCACGTCCTGCACAGAGCCGTTCTCAGCTTCCCCTGCCATCAAATGGGTATCCATAGTGGCCTCCTTCTGCATGTTTTGTCAACCAAGTCAAAGCCAAAAGAATTAATGGGGCTACAAGTGACGTCTCCAAAGTTAGTGGGACAATGCCTGGGTGAAGAAACAAGCGTACTTTACACCACAGGGGAAATCCCTGGAACTTTAAATGTGTGGATGATTTCAAGAGTCCTCCTGTGATGTTCATTCAGGCCCACAGACATAGGTTCAATCCCACGTATATCATCCATACTGTAGCATTGCAATAGCTGCAGCACTGGGCATCACAAGGAATGCTCATCTTTTGTCTTTGAGATTAACAATGTAACAAACATCACTACATAATACTTACTATCATCATCAGCATGCATTAGCTTTTACTAAAAAGTGTACAACTATTGTGTTTCTACACAACTGTTTGTCCCTTAAAATTTTATAATCTGTTCTCATGTAGGTTAACTTAAGGTCAGGATTACAAATGCTATTTCCTAAGAAGAGATTGAATAATGTTTTCAACAGTAGGAAAATCAGATTGAACAATGTATCATGAAAGATGGCAGTTAAGTTGAAGCCTAAAAATTTGCACTGTATAGAACTTAATACCGTAAAAACTTTTAGCGGGATTTGCAAATTTGCCTTCAACTACTGCCTTTCTTTGAAAACATCAAGTGTCCGTCTGATGGCTTTTACATGAAGAAGATTTTTTTAGCTGTAAATATTGATCTCCTTCATTAAGTCTCTTTTGTCCCAAGGTTTTCTAGGACCATTTTTATCTGCTTTTCTTGCACTCTTTCCACTGACATGTGCCCCTTCCTCTATATATCCACATCTCAAGGTATTGCTCAATGTTGCATTATAATCACCATGCTTTTTGCAAAAGCACTGCAATACAACGTTCAAATAAACTTAACTAACAATTCTCATTACTTTTTAACAGCAGGTAGCTCCCTGTGGTGCATAGGTTTGATTGTGTTTCCACAACTTGTTTGTGCCCACTTGTGTTTTATAACCTTTTCCCTTTCATTTAGATATCTCCAGTCTCTTTTGCCCATGTATGTTATGAATAATACAGTTGGGGGGATGTTTTTTACTTTGGTGCTACTTTTTAAAATTATCAGGTGCCATCTTCACATTGAAGAACAACAATGGATCTAGAATGTTTTCTGTCTCTTGTCTTGATGGTGCACTCTGATAGACTCTTTCATGTCCATCTCTTGATGTTATCTTAATTTGCTGGGCACACTGCAAGACAGTGTCTGACTGGCAGAGTTATTAAAGTACTTGCCTCTCACTGCAAAGATACCATGTTCCAGGTTTAAAATCTAGCAGCATTACACTGCAGTCCACCTGGCTGTAAATGGATACCTGACTCTGCTCTTGAGTTAGGGAAGGCAAAAGCAGCAATGCAGGGAACTGGCCAGCATAACCCATGAAGCTTAACCCAGTATAGTGAAGTCTCTAACACTTCACTCCTCTATGGCAATATCTGCCACTGACTACCTTTACACTGGATGAGAGGAGAATCTTGATAATATTAAAATGACGCAACTGCTCAGCTTTCTCGTGATATTTTTTAAAAAATTTTCTGGGGCAGTAGTTCTCCCTTATTTCCTAATCATTCAGCTCCTTGATTGTGAAGTGTAGAAGGATTGCACCGTATCACACTTTAAACAAAATAATACAGATGGAAAAACACAAATAAACAATTTAGGTATCAATGTTATAAACAAATACATAAAACATACATAAAACATACATAAAACATACAGGTAGTTTCATTGCAGATACTGCTGTAGGGGAGTGAAGTGTTAGAGACCACCATTCTAGGTCCAGCATCAAGAGGTGGGGTTACAAGTTTCCATCCTTGCTGCCTTTTCCTTCCCTATAATTCAAAGCAAGAGTCAGGTACCCATTTGCAGCTGGGTAGACTAGAGTGTTATGACACCATGATTTGAACCCGGCACTTTTGACGTGAGATACAAGCACTCCAACAACTCTGTCAATCGGATGCTCCAAACATACATAAACAGAAATAAACATCTGACACAAAGTAATCCTCGTTCTGAAACCCACACTGTAACATAAATAGAGTAAGACACAAAAACACAATGAGAAGATAACAGGAGACACACATAAGAAGGATAAGAAGACATGGAAATAACTTGAACAAATTTCATAAAACAGTCTGGCATGAACTACCTGAATGCCCAAGCTCCACTGTTAAATAAAAAGCAAAGAAAAATTAGTTTATACAGACAAATTTACTTACAGCCATAAATGGGTTAATGGTGGTGATCCTGTCTGACTCCCTTCCAACTGACATTTCAGGGATGAAAGAAAAGATTCGTTTCTGTTTGTAGGTCACAGTGCCATTTGAGTTCCAAACTATGTTGTACTTGATACGTCTCTCTCTAAAGAATTATTTTAAAAAAACATATGCCCTTATAACTTAATAATTTAAAAATATTAAACAAAAAAATAGACAAATGACAAGCACACACTGAGAGGTACAGGGGCAAGTGACATGTTTCTTATGTCTGGTGAAAATATAGAAGCTGAAAGATGTGAAACAAAAGGCAAATAGGAATATAATTTGAATAATCTAAGGGCGGCCTTGCGTAGATCCCTGGGGTCTTTGAGGACACAAATAAAGAACAGGAGTACTGTTCCCTCAGGCATTTTGTAAAAGGAGATTTCCATTTTATTCAACACTGCAGTCTGTCTGAGGAGTAGGGATCGAAGAGGGAAGGCAAACCCGGTCACAAAAAATGCCGTGCGGAAGTCGGATGTGTCGGCCGAAAGGCACAAATACCGCAGCTTCGCTGTAAACGGACACAACGCAACCAACGTCCTTTTCAGGGCGAATGAGGAAGAAGAAGAAGAAAAGGAGATTAAAATGAGATTGTACAAGCGGCTGACAGCCTCATCATTTGGAATAAATTTCTGCCATTTACATTCAGATGGTGCAACTGGTCAGCGAAAATCCAATTTTTCAATGGAAACTTGATCATTCTTCACTTCTTGTAATGCCTTTTCCATTTCTTCTTCTTTCTTCTTTTTACCTTCCAATTCCCCAAGGAGCATAGCCCTTCATCAAATTTATGCCAAGTCTTCCTACCCCGTGCCATCAGCTTAAAGTCTGTCCATGTCGCTTTCCTTTCTCTTCTCCATGTGTTCTTTGGTTTTCCTCTACCTCTCTTACCCTGAAGGTTCCAGAACAAACACTGCCTGGTAATGTTTTAATGCTTTTCCAGCTCACCCATAACAATTTCTTTGTATCTCTTGTTAAGCTGTTACATTTGCCAGGAGCTTTATAGAATTCTTTGTTGTATTTTTTCCAAGCTTTTTTCCTTCACCTTTCAGCACCCTGAGGGATTCTTCAACCAGACATTTCCAAACTATTTGATGCTGAGCAACATACTCCAGTTCTTTCCATGTCTTCTATGTTCTTTTTTTACTTCTGTCCCCAGTTTTCTTCTCCAAATGTACGGATGTCTTCCTCTATTTCTTTTAACTTGGGTTTCCAGAACATCAGCCTCCTTCAGTCATAACTATGGGAATGCACCCTTGAGGTGATGGTGCTCAGCTGCTTCTTTTTTCCTGGTGTTCCTTTCGGCATCTCAGTGTGCATCATATCCACTTCCAATCTCTTTTCATTACCACTTGCTCCAATGTTCTCTGTTCTACTTTCTCCCTCAGCCATTTTTCTATGTACCCCTGCACATTTACACTTTTTTTTAAGTGTTGACATATCCACTTTTTGTTTTCATTGCGTGTAACCCATTCTTGTTTTTGGCGTTACTAAACTGTTGATCTGACTCTTTTATGTATCTCTCTAGCATTACGCCTTATGCCCATCATCAAGTACATCAACCCCTACATCACTGATTCCCTTGTTACTCCCTTATGAAGCATGGCCCACTACTGTAGCTGGTCCCTGTACTACAGCATTAATTAGATCGTTAAGTAGCAACTTGTTTTACATGAAGAGGTTGCCAGCCCCTCATACACAATCTGATGTGAGTTCTCTCTCATGACATGCCTGAGGGAGAGGTCCCACTATTATTTCTTTGTCTTCTCAGATACCCCCAGTTGATATCATACCAATCCTCTTTTGCTCCGAGGCACATAAATGATATTTTAAGAGTATACCTAAAAACATTTTCACGCACACATGCATGCACACACACACACTTTTTTCTGGCTTGTTTGAACCTTAGAAGACTTGAATGGCCAATATGTTTTTTTTTTTTTTTTTTTGGTTCGGTGTTTGCTTTCTTCTGGCGAGGCGTGTTCCTTTCAACCTATTTGGTTATATCAGAGCGCATTTACCATCCAAAAAAAAAAGTCAACTCTGTTGACTGCTAACCTGATCAGCGTTGATAGATACTAAGTCCTGAAAAGGACTAACATTATCTATCTGCTAGCATAATGCCCTAAAAAGGACTCGCCAGCTACGCCAACGCCCGAGATAGTCTAGAGATATAAGTATCATATATTATGGCCAATATGTCAGCAATTTTGTTTCTGTTATTCAAAAAAAAAAATGTATGCCATTTGAACATTTAATTTTACCTCTGAAAAAACAAGTTTACTTTAGCTACCTTATAAACTCACAATCTATTCCACCCTTCTGCTTCAGATATGACTTATAACCTTAATTAATATTTAAGTTAACTGAAAGTACAGAAATCCCATTTGTGTTACCGGCTATCATTTTCGTTCCCTGTGGAGCATGGTGCCACTATTGCAGTTGCCCTCCCTTGCAGGAGGCCTGCAAAAACCATTCATGTGCTCTTGATGCAATGGTTTCTGTGCAATTTGTTTTACATGAAGAGGCCGCCAGCCCTATGTGCAACCTCATATTAGTCACCTTATGGTGCCGTAGACCTATTATTTCATCATCTCATAATAGACCCCTGGGAAAATACATGAGGCAAAGAAGGAATAGCATCCTGTAATCTATTTCTTGGTTTGTGAGGATGCTAAATTACCATACAGCTATTAATTATTGGGTCTCTGTTTCAGACTGGAAGCTGTGGACCATGCCTTCACAATACGACTTGCACTACAAGTGCACCACCAATCAGATGTATTACCAACTATGGTCATTTGAAATCTTAACATGCAATGAATTCTGTTAACTCCCAAAAGACGTGGCTGGGAATTTTCTCATGCTTTGAGTTGTTATACAGGGTCAGTTCTTTCTAAGTTTTGTAAAAGTAATGTATTGTAATGTTTTAAATAGTTATGAAGGAAACTGAATGAAGGTTAATATAATATAAATTGGGACAACATGAAACAAAAACTCAGTTAACTACTCATCAATCCAGACCTAAGAGTCTTTTATGTTTGGACATGCGCCCTAATATAACCGACTAGGTTGAATGGGACAGGCCTCGCCAAAACTTAAAAAAAAAAAACTCAGTTCAAATATTAAGGTAGTCCCATAGCAGATACTGCTGTAGGGGAATTGAGTGTTACAGACTTCACTATACTATGTCCAGCGTCAAGAGATGGGGTGACTAGTTCTCTTCCTCATTGCTGTTTCCTTCCCTAATCACGAGCGCAGAGTCAGGTACCTATTTGTAGCTGTGTAGACTGGACTGTGATGCCACAATGTTTCAAACTCGGCACCTTCCAATTTAGTTCAAATATGTCAGCCCCAAAAACTGGCCTCCCTTCACAAGTGCCTGAGAAAATCGGCCTCAAATTCTAGCCTTTCATCATTTAAGAGTTAAAGGATGGTTATATATTCGCATTTCCATAACAGTGGTTGAAGTAACAAGAAGAGACATGGTCCGCAACCAGACGATCCGTCAAGGCCTAAAATCCCATCCGCTGCAGACCCAAATAGAACAGTCCCAACTAAGATGGTTTGGCCATGTCTGCAGAATGGGAGAAGATCGGCTACCACGACAAGCATGGGAAACAAAGAGCCAGGGATCCAGACCTCCAGGACGACCCAGAGTCCGCTGGGAGGACAACATTAGACAATCTTTGAAGGACCGAGGACTAGAATGGAACCAGGCCAGGAAGAAGACAGCTGATAGAATGGTCTGGCGCTCTCTCTTCCAAACCTCTACACCTCACGGTAGAAGGGGAACGACTAAGTAAGTAAGTATTTCCATAACAGAATTTCCTTTTACAAGACTCTGGTCAAACAAGTGAAGTAAGAAGGTATGCATACATTATTATAAAATATCATATTCCACAGCACCTGTATGTATAGGGTCCTCGTTGACTAACGTATGGCTTCTGCCCTGCCTTGATCTCCTCCACATTGTGGACATGAAACAAATAGAACTGCATGTACACTGGCACGGGAATTTCCTGCCATATGTCATAAAGCTCGCTTGTGTTGGAGATGATAACTTTCTGTTTGGTGGGAGAAAAGACATTTTAAACTTACTTTTATGGAGGAAAGACATTTCAAACTTCTATTTAGTGAAATTGAGACATTTTAGACTTTTGTTTAGTACCCGGTACGGTAATCTATTTTAGAAATATATTTACAAAGGAAATGTGATGCTTTCTATGGTGTAAAAACATGAACATGCAATTGGATGAAAGAATTGAGGCCCTTCAGATGTGAATATATAGAAGAATGGTGTGCATCTCATGGATAAAGAAGAAAACATAAAAAGAGGTTCTAGAAACCTTAGGAATTAAAAGAGAATTAATTAAGGAGATAAAAATTAGACAGCTAAAATATTTTGACCATTTAAAAAGACATAACAATTTGCTAAGACCATAATGGAAAGAAAAGTTGAAGGCAAACATGCAAGAAGAAGACAGCGCTATAAGTGGGAAGATAACAATAAGAGATAGACTGGAAAGAGTCTTATCAGAGTGCACCATCAGGACAATAGACAGAAGACGTTGGAGATCCATTGTAGCCGACTTTCGATGTGGAGATGACAGCTGATGATGATGATTACTGAGGAAAGGCATCTCAGATAATTATATTTCTCTATTCAAAATTTCATGACTTTCATCAGTTATCTTAAAAGTAACCTTACTTTGAAATCATTAAAAAACATGAACTAATATCCTTAAGAATTATCAAAGTGATAAAAAAAGTGAAACACTCTGTTATCTACAAGCACTAATAAAGTAAATCCATAACAGCTCAAAATGAACCATCAATGTAAGCATAAAGCTTTTGGTCAAGGACACAGAAGAGATCTACTAGATCAAGAAGAAAGAAAAACGAGGAAGATCATTATCACCTTTCAGCTCCCCAAAGAGCATAAGCCTTCAACAAACTTATGCTAAGTCTTCCAGTCCGTGCCATTCGCTCAAGGTTCTTTTCATGCATTCTTTACCAGTTCTCTTCTCCACATGTTTTCACTTTCCATCTACCTCTCTTACTTTGAGGATTCCAGAACAAGGACTGACTTTTACAGGTTTCCTCAATGTGTGTCCTTGTCTGTCTTCAGCATCTTCTTCTCATCTCTTGTTCCACTGGCACTTGTCTAGATTCTTGTTGTCAGTTCCACATTAGTGATCTTGTCATACAATTTCACTCCTTCTATTCTATGCAAGCATCCATTTACAAACATCTGTAGCTTTTTGGTTGTTGTTGCTTTTGTTGCTCTCCATGTTTCACAGCCATACAATAGGGCTGACATGACATTTGAATTGAAGACTATACGTGGGGCAGAAATGTCCATACTCTGAATAGTGAAAAAGAATAAGCTTCATCAATATCAATGAATTCTTCATTCCTTTGATGGAACTGATGGGTAATGTTCCCTGTGGAGCATAGGCCTTCAACACTCACACTCAGCCTTTCTGTCCGGTGCTATCCACTTCAGATCTTTCCATTTCTTTCCTATCCCCACCATGTTTGTCACAAATTCCCTTCTCCATGCGTTTCTAAGCCTCCCTCTATTTCTCATTCCCTGGGAATTTGAAAACAAGTACTGCCTTGTAATGCTATCAACTAGTTGTCTCAGTGTGTGTTCTTTTCAATGTCAACTTTTTCTAGTTCTCGTTCCAAGCTGATATATTCATTTTTCCCACATTATTTTGTTGTTGTGATATTGACATACCATTTTAAAGCTTATATTCTATGCAAACACCCATTTATGAAAGTCTACATCTTTCTGGTTATTATTCTTGTTGTTCTCCATGTGTCAGGGCTACACAGTGGGGCTGAGTTGATAATTAAGTTAAAGATTCTTAGTTTTGTGTTGGACTTCATTTCTTCTTATTTCCATACATTTCCCAGAGCATTGAAAACTCTTCTCGCTCTTTGCATTCTTATTTTAATATCATTGTCTGTTTCTTCAACTTTGCCCACATATCTGCCAGATTGCATGCTTGAAACCACATCTTGGAGGTATTTATCTCCATGTACAATTTGGCAACTAACTGCTACATCTATTCTTATAGTTTTAGTCTTTTCTCAGCATATTTTCACACCCAAAACCAATAAATAATTATAGGGTATCTATGTACTTGCCAGAAAACAATATACTTAAATACAGTCATTCTCTGAACCTACTTGAAGAATATTGTGGCTGAATAATGGTTAGTCTTTGATCTGTATGGAAACTAGTACAGCTAAATGTAGTAATTCTCAAAATTTACTTAAAACCAGTAAAGCACATTCTAGTAAAACTGTATATTCATGTTCTGAACCTACTTGACAGTAATTATAGTTGAATGCAGTAGTTCACTGAACCTACATGAAAGCTAAAATAGTTTCTTTTAATCTAAATTATTTGATATCAATTATAGCCGAATAAGCTGAAAACTACAGTTGAATAAACTTGATAATCCTGTTTTTAAAAAAAAGACACTTCAGTTCCTGAACCTGCATAATGTAATATCAATGTTTAATAAAAGTTCAAACCCTACCTTCTTAATTTGCTCTCTGACAATGTGGTTGACCACTGGGAACAAGGCCACACCAATTGCAAGTAGCAGTACACCGACCACCAGCAATACAACATACTTCTTGCAGGACATCTTTATCACTGCCACGTTCAGATCATTTGCTGATGAGACACAGCTCTGAAGCTACAACACCCATAACCTGTACAGGACAAAGCAACTTTCCACCTTAGCAGATAACATGATAGTAATGGCTCTTTTGTATACCGTGAAGAAACAGGATGTTTATCAACTCAAGGATTGAACAATATTTTATTGAGCAAAAGCACAAATTGGTTTTGAACCCAGTCACTGTCTCAAGAAGCAAGCACTCTAACCAGTCAATGTCCTAAAGCAAGTAACTTAGGCAATACAAATTAGCCATGAATGATGGATGAAGGGCCTCTAATGAGGAAGTTTATGATGTCTACTGGAGAAAGCTCAAAGAACTAAAAAAAAGTAGATACTGCCATAGGGGAGTGAAGTGTTAAAGACTTCACTATACTAGGTCCAGCATCAAGAGGTGGGGTGATCAGTTCCTTTCCTGGCTGCCTTTTCCTTCCCTAACACAAGTGCAAAGTCAGACTGACTTTGCAAAGAACTAAAGTACTGCTAAATTTTTACTTTTTGCCATAACTCCAGACTGGGTATCTTGAATGACAGGATACCAATACAGTAGAACTCCATTTATCCGAACCCCATGGGACCGAGCATCGTTCGGATAATCAAATGTTCGGATAATTGGATTACATAATGTATCGAGTACATGTACACATACTTCTAAAAATAATTAACCATCACAAGGAAAATACACTATAAAACATATTTACTTGTACTGTAATAATAATACCCACACTGTATTAGATCACTGTATCACCAAAATCTTTCATTACACTGTAGTGCATGTACTACTTGTATTAATTATTTTTTTTAAGAAAGAGAAATGTTTTCAAAATAACATTAAAAACGATTCAAAACCAGTCGCAACTTACGTATACATGTACTTGCACAGATGTAGCCCACTATTTAAAATAATGAGGAATCCTCTTTTGCACCAAACTGGATAGTCTGCTTTTGGCTGCTAAGTCCCGCATTCTCTTCAACAGCAGAAGCTGTGTAGGACAGCTGTCATCTTCTTGCTCGTACCAAGCCATCGCTGTTTCTAGTGCTATAAAGGTCTCTTCAGGACTTGGTCGACGTTTTGGGGTTTCTTCATAATCTACAAGTACATCATGTACTTCTGAGGAGTCTTCATCATTGGTCACTACATGTATTTGGTTTTCTTCTTGCACAAAAGACAAAATTTCTTCGTCATTCAAAAACTGAAAACCAGAATCATTATCAACTTCTAGCCACATGTGTGCATCATCTTTGTCACAGTCCGAAAATCCGGGCATTGCTTGAAACAGTTCCACAACTTCATTTATACCATCATCATTTGTGTCCACTGCAGTAGTTTCATTTCCTCCTTTT
The DNA here is from genome assembly GCA_024509875.1 of Oreohelix idahoensis. Lineage (NCBI taxonomy): Eukaryota > Metazoa > Mollusca > Gastropoda > Stylommatophora > Oreohelicidae > Oreohelix > Oreohelix idahoensis. The sequence goes on along the minus strand of JAMPIV010020817.1, from coordinate 138,163 downwards.
TTCCCAAGCAATCTATTCCAAGCCTTATTGAGATTATCTTGTGACAGGGTGGTCCAAGCATCAGCTAACATATAGCAGCAGTCTTTGAGATTAAGCTTTTTAGAAAACGCCACCACACTTTCTTCATCTTCAGCCAACAATAAACGACGCAGGACTTCCTTCTTGTACATCTTTTTAAGCTTTGCTATAACACCCTGATCCATTGGTTGAATCAGTGCTGTTACATTGGGAGGCAGAAAAATTACTTTAAAATTTGCATCAACTGCATTCAATGTATCCGTCTCTGGATGAGATGGTGCATTGTCCAGTAGACGAATTACTTTTCCAGTTTTCTTTTCTTGTTCTCTCAACCTCTTCACATTTGGGATGAACTGATTTGTATACCAATCAAGAAATATTTCACTATTCATCCAAGCACTCTTCTGTGCTTTGTAGCACAATGGAAGACATGTCACATTCTTTAAACAACGTGGTTTTTTGGCTTTGCCGATCATTAGCACCGGTAAACGATGACTTCCACTGGCATTCGCGACTACCAAAATTGTTACTCTCTCTTTGCACTTTTTAAACCCAGGGGCAGCTGCTTCGCGCTGAGATGCAAGTGATTTTTGAGGCAATGATTTCCAGTATAAGCCAGTCTCAACAGCATTATACACATCATCGAGTGAATAACCTTCTTCCAAAAAAGCCAAGAATGTTTCTTTAAAATTTTCAGCGGCAGTTGCATCGCTAGATAAAGATTCCCCTTGAATCTCCAATTCTCGTATGCCATGACGAGATTTCAAGTTTCTTAACCATCCCTGGCCAGCCTTAAAGTCAGGAGGACCGTCAAGTTGATTGTTGAACTGAAGTGCCTTTTCACACAATAGAGAGCCAGAGATAGGTTACCCTTTGCTTCTTCTTTGCACAAACCATATATACAAAGCCTTTTCCAATTTCAAATCTTTCTCATTTCTCATGGTTTTACGTTTCTTCGACCCATTTTCACTATCCAATTTCGATGCAAAACTCATAATTTTATCCTTGTTACTTTTGATGTCAGAGACGGTAGCTTTCCCAACATTGAAAATCCTCGCAAGTGAAGACACAGTTTCACCTTTTCCTAGTCTCTTGACAATTTCTGTTTTTGTTTCAATTGACAAAACATTGCGGTTCCTTTTATATGCTTTAGGCCTACTGGAAGATGCCATATCGCACAAAGAAATACTTGTACACCAAAATTATTCTGCTGTAGTAGCAAACACAATTATTTTAAGTTGAACTGTCTGTTTAGCCAGTGTTCTGCGTAGAACGCACACGTACACTGGATTGGTAAACCAGATATTAACTGACTTTATGATCTAACTGACTTCCTGTACGTAAGCGACTGACCATTAGCCCATTCCATCCTCTACAAATTGTTCGCACACATTTGAAGCTTGCCGCATCAAAAGATTCAGAAATGTAGTCTAACGTGACTTGTGGCACCTGATTTTTTTTTTCCTGGAAAAAGTGTTCGGATAATTGGATGTTCGGATAATTGGGGTTCGGATAAATGGAGTTCTACTGTATTACATTATTTACAGGCATGCCATTCACCCATAACTATAGAACAAGTGGTGAGAATAGACAGACATAAATACACAATACGGTAAATCAGTATATAACAAGAACAAAAATTAATATATAAGAATCAGCGACAGAATGGTGGGGTGGGAAAGGGAGGGTCTGGCGATGTTATTGCAATACATATTGAAAATGACAGATAAATAATGCGTTGGGTGTCATATCTAAAAACCCCAGACTTTCCCATTCTTATCCTCCTTATTAACATGACACATATGAGATACTACCATTTTTGGACAAAGAAAATGCACATAGTCATGCACATCCACATAATTTGACACATTTCATTTACTCTATTCACACTAACTAAAAGGTGAAATGATACCATGATCAAAATATCCAGAATTAGCTACATTATATATCCTAATTATAACCCATCAGAGGTTGAAGGAGACATTTTTCTTCATAAATGAAAAATAAAAAAACTAAGCAAACAAGGGAAAACTGCATAGGTGCAACAGAAATGAAAACTATAACACTGACATCCTAGGACTGGGCAAAAGAAGGTTGAAGGGAAGAAAAAAGAATAAACTAAACATATGAGAAATAGTACTATCTTCAGGACATCAGGAAACATGCGCATATAAATGCAAAACAATATAGATGAACGTCATCTAGTGTTACGCACCAAGAAATGACAAAGAAGAATCTGTGAAAGAAGAATTTTACACCAGACTTCAATCTCCCACATGCATGCATCAACGCACACACATTCACACATATATACTCACACATGCATGCATGAATGCAGACACACTAATAACTGGTTCCTTTAAATCCTTACCCATTCTTTAATTTTTGTCTCGCATATGTCCAGCCTTTCTATGTGTTGTTTTTTTTCACCCCTCTGTATACTACTTTAAAACAAAATTATTCATACACCACTCCACAGCTCCCTAAAGAGCACATGCCTTCAACATATTCATAAGTTATCTAGTCCAGTGCCATCTGTTCAAGGTTTTTCCATGTCTCTTGTACACCTTTTATGTTCTATTCCTTTCTCCATGTTATTGTTATTGTGAATCGACGTCATTGCACTCCGGGCAAATCCACAGGTGCTCAGTCTCCCGCAGAAAATGTCGAAGGGTATGAATGCTAATTGTTCCTGTTGCGCACTGGTTGTATACACGGCGGATGCTAATCTCTCATACGTCCATCCCTGCTGGTCGTATGTTTGATGCCGAATTCCAGCAATCTTAGCCTTGATGATTCATAGATTGCAGTGTCATTCTGTAATAGACGAACATGAACTGCCCTCAGTATTTCTTCCTTATCCATGGCCAAATGCACCTTTCATTGGTGCTCTTGAAGCTAGTTTGTCAGCTCTTTCATTGCCACTTACCCCGGCATGACCAGGACAGTAGATCCATATCAGTTCTTGAAGATTCGATGCATCTATGGAGGTTTTCCATTCATATCGAAGCCTACTATTTTGGACCTTTCGAAGCATGGATTGTGAGTCTGATACAATAACTGCCACTGTTAATAAAGTCTCAGACAGCCATCTTAAGGCAGCAGTAACTGCCTCTACCTCCATTCTCCATGTGTTTTTGGTCTCCCTCTGTTTCTCTTACCACGGGGATTCCAGAACATTAACTACCTTGTAAAGCTATCATCTACTTTCCTCAACTGTGCCTTATCCAACTCAAAATGTTATCTTCACTTCTTATTCTACTGGGATTCGTTCAACCTCTGATGGGTTATAATTAGGATATATAGTGTCTCTATGCCCATATAATATGTTCAATTGCCAATATGCGAACTTTGCATCATATCTCCTGTCAAAATATTGTAAACAGAGTAAATTAAAATCTCCTTATTGTGTGTGTGTGTGTTTTTTCCTTAATCCTAAATTGGTAGTCTTGTCATGATGTTTAAAAAAAAAACAACAAATAAAAAAAACCAAACACAAAGGGGGAAGGAGTGTAAAAGCCTGAGGTGTTTGGGCTGATATTTAACTGACTTTCATTTGTCATTAATAATGCAATTATAAGAATCCCACTAGACCATCACTTTCATCATATCCACACTAATTACTATATACTAATTTTTGTTCTTGTTAAATACTGATTGACTATATTGTGCAGTTCCCTAGGTCTGTCTATTCTTACCACATGTTCTATAGTTATGGGTGAACTGCATGCCGACAAATAGTCTAATATAGGATCTTCTCTGCTGTTAACTCTTACATTCTAAAAAGAAATGCTTTATATTATCATCTTGAAGAAAGGCTGTATAATAAGGTTCTTCGATTGTGAAATAGCTAGTTTCCAGTTGCAGCTTGAGACGTTTCTAATTATTGGGAATTTTCAATTCCCTAGATACCTGACATGTTCTTGTTAGAGTCTTGAAAAACTTATATGCATATCATCCTTTCAGATTTTTACCCCACTTTGCTGTCCACTCATCTGTCATTATTCTTTTAGTTAAGCTTTTTTAACTCTGATCTACTCATCCCTCCATTTAATGGATTTTTATCAAATCTTTCTTGGCTTCTTTATCTGAATTTTCATTTCCCTCTATGCCAACATATGAAGGTATGCAAGCTATTAGAACTGAACACACTCTGGAGTACAGGTATGCAATAGGTAGAAAAGAGTCATCTAATATGAGTGTATGCATGAGGATGGCACCATGTAAAATAAATTACTACAGAAACTACCTTTAATTAATATTATATTAATGTTGAGCACATTAATGCTTTGGTGCTGGCTTCCTGGGGACCTGCTGCAGTCATGTATCCACGCTTTACGGAAGCGAAAAAGAAATTGGCGATTATCCCAAATATTGTTCTATATGGTCTCTGCTATAAAATCATCACCCTTCTGCTCACCTGGAGCATAGGCCTTCAACTGCCTGCCTCATGCCATCAGCTCAAGGTCGTTCCATGACATCTTCAGCCCCTTCATGTCTGTCTCCAGTTCTCTCCTCCATGTGTTCTTTAGTTTTCCTCTACCTCTCTTACCCTGAGGATTCCAGGGCAAAGACTGCCTTGTAATGCTATCATCAGGTTTCCAGAATTCGTGTCCTATCTGTCTCCAGTGTCTTTTTTCTCAACTCTTGTTCCAGTGGCAATTGTCTGTTTATTGCCTTCATTTCCACATTAGTGATCTTGTCATTTCACTTCAATCCTTCTATTCCAGGCAATAACCCATTTATGAAAGTCTGTAGCTTTTTGGTTGTTGTTTTTGTTATTCTCCATGTTTCAGAGCCATACAATAGGACTGACTAGACTTTTGAACTGAAGATTCTGATTGTTATGTTGGACCTTTTTTTTTAGTGGCATGAGCAAGAAGCAAAGAAAATTTCACGTTGTAACAGATTTTTTTCTTAAGACAAAGTATCCTGTTCAACTCTTGATGGTTAAAATTAGGATATATAGTTTAGTAAATTCAAGATAATAAAATCTTATTTCCGATATCTAAATGTAATATCTTCTCCCCCCTCCACTTAGTCCTACTACTGTAAATCAAAAATGTAAAATTGTGTCAATGTATGTGCGAGTGCCCTCACCTTTAAACAAAAAAACCAAACAAATAAACAACTAAAATAAAAAACAAATACAAACAACAATAAACAAACATAAAAGAATAGTAAAGTCTCTCATAACTGCCCTGTTGTTAACAATATGAAAAGGGGTGAGAAAGCCTGTGGGTGTGCGGGATGACACCCAATCCACCAATTATCTGCCATCATCCACATGAGAACCCTATCAGACTATCCCTTATCCTCACACCATCATTGATTCTTTTATATTAATTTTAGTTCTTGTTATATACTGTTTTACGATATTGAGCAATTATCTAGGTCTATCTATTCTCAACACCTATTCCAAAGTTATGGATGAATCACATGCTGTAAATATCTAATATTGGTTTTCTTTGTTGTTCATACTTCCTACATTTTAGTAGGAAATGCTCTATATTAATTTTTTCTAGACACTCTGCACAGTAAGGTACTTCTATTCTAAAATAGCCCATTTCTAGTTGCAGTCTAAGAAGTTTCTTATTGCTCTTATATTTAGTTCTCTAGATACCTGACACATTATTGTAGGAGTCTTGAACAGTTTATATACATGTCTGCCCTTCAGACTTCCATCCCACTCTACTGTCCATTCCTCAGTTATTATTCTTTTAATTAAGCTTTCTATCTCTGTGTTACTCATCCCCACATTTTTTTGGTTTCTATTAGTTCTACTTTTCTTAGCTTCCTTATCTGCCTTTTCATTTCCTTCTCTGCCAACATGTGAAGGTATCCAAGCTATTAGAACAGAACATCCTCTGGAGCATAGGTAAGTATTTGCCAGTAATATCTCTTCTGCTACATCAAGTCTACTGCATCTCGTAAGTTTCTTATAGCTTGAATAGCTGAAAGTGAGTCAATTTATGAGGAGGGTTGTTAGAGAAGACTTCCAGAGCTTTTAGAATTGCAACCATTTCTGCTGTGAAAATATATGGTATTATCTGTTATACTATATCCATTCACCATTTGCCACATGGGAACCTAAATTCCTATAGCTTATTTGTTATCATCTCCTTTAGATCCATCTTTGTACACTTTAATACTGTTCATTGATATTTGTTGAATATATTTCCTGGTTTTGTTTTTGAGTTTCCATATCAGTTGTTTTACTAATTATGCCTGTCAGGTGGTAGTCTGTATCTGCTTTCTTGTGCTCCCATGGTGGTGCCACTGGCTTGTATACACTACTATTCTTAATTGATACATTTAGGGCATCCAAGTGTCTTAGTTCTTCCACGCATTTCTAACCTGTTGGGTATCTACTATGAACCTGTTCTGAGTTGTTAATTGATACTTAACACATTAACTACCGCAAGCCGCTGTCAGCGGCTTACAAAATAATCACATTTGGACCTCAAGCCGCTCAGAGCGCCAATCTAATTTTAGTAATAAAACGAATGGAAAATGTACTGAAACACTCTCTGATCTGGTTCGAGATTTTAAGTTGCCACCGGAAAACAAATTCCCAAAGCATGGTTGTTGTAGAACACTGGAAAATTGATATTATGTTCATATTTTTCAGCGTTTTGGGTTACTTACCAAATCGTGTAAAATTGTTTACTGTGGCAACTAGTGATAGGACTACAAAAAATGCGTGTACATCTCGTCTAACGGCTGAATAGGATAGAAACGTGTTTCAACAATTGACTGATAGATCTAGCGACGAGGACAAGAGTGAAAATGGTGTGCACGTTGATTGAAATTGTGATTTTGATAGAGATGGGGCGCAAGCAGTTATAATTGAGAAAATATTGCAAGTCCTCGGCCATAGGAGGGCCGTTAAATAGCAACAACCTCTATTAGAGTTACAACCGCTGTTTATTGTAATAGTACATTCATTTATCTTTAAAATGACGTGTAATTCATAAAAATCTGTAAACAATTACGAAAACTACAGCTTACTTTGTGCAAACACCTACAGGATGAAAATGGGAAAAAAATTTAATTCGGCCACAGTGTGTTTTTCAATTCGGTAGTTAATGTGTTAACTAATGCTGAAAAAGCTAGATGAGTCTTGTCCAACATAATTTTAGTCATGTAATTTAGTCTTAGTTCCTTTCTCCGAAGTTCTAAAGGGAGGACTCCTAAGGCCACTTCTATAGCACCCCTTGATTTTAATCTGATTGCACTTGCACATAATGCTTGGTGCTTAAATCTATCTAATCTTATGACTATGTGCTGCAGAAAAAAAATCCCGTTCAACCTCTGATGGGTTATAATTAGGATATATATTGTTTTCTTACTTACTTACTTAGTCGTTCCCCTTCTACCGTGAGGTGTAGAGGTTTGGAAGAGAGAGCGCCAGACTATTCTATAGGCTGTCTTCCTCCTGGCCTGGTTCCATTCTAGTCCTCGGTCCTTCAAAGATTGTCTAATGTTGTCCTCCCAGCGGACTCTGGGTCGTCCTCGGGGCCTGGATCCTTGGCTCTTTGTTTCCCATGCTTGTTGTGGTAGCCGATCTTCTCCCATTCTGCAGACATGGCCAAACCATCTTAGTTGGGACTGTTCTACTTGGGTCTGTAGGGGGTGGCATTTTAGGCCTTGACGTATCGTCTGGTTGCGTACCATGTCTCTTCTTGTTACTTCAACCACCTTCCTCAGATATCTCATTTCTGAGGTTTGGATCTGGCTTTTATGGGTTGTAGTCATTGCCCATGACTCGCATCAATATGTCAAGACTGGAGCGGTATACAGCCATCTTCGTTTTCTTACCAACCTCTCTCTTGCTGAGGAATCCTCGATTTATGGCCTGAAAAAGTCTCCCAGCTGCTGCTTTTCGAGTGGCCAACTCTTCTTTGATGCCTCCCTTTCGGTCTATAATAGCTCCGAGGTATTTAAAGTGGTCGACCTGCTCCAGGACCTGTTCTCCCAGCTTAATCTGATGTCTTCTTTCTTCTCGTGATATCACCATGGATTTTGTTTTAGAGCTGCTTATGACCATCCCTCTCTTCTCCAGCTCTTCCTTCCATACTTGCAGGTTGGATTGGAGATGTGCCTCTGATTTAGCAATCAGGGCAACATCATCAGCAAATGCCAGCTCTGAAATATAGACCTGTCTCATCTTCCAGTACCCCACTGAATACTTTCTTGTTCTCTCCTTACATGCCTTGATGACATCGTCCATAAGGAGTATGAAGAGGTAAGGTGATAGGATATCACCTTGTCTTACACCAGTGGTGGTCCTGAACTCTTCTGACTTATGGTTTGCTGTCCTCACATAATTTCTGCAAGACTTGTAGAAGCTCTGTATAGCATGAATCAGAGGTGCTGGAATATTCTTTATATTGTTTTCAATTCCAAATAATATGAACAACTGCCGATATGAGAAAGTGGCATCACATTTGTCAAATCAATGTAAATAGGGAAAATCACAATTATGCTTAGCCTACATGTTAAAAAAACAAAAAAAATCAAGAAGAAACTCTGAACAAGAATAATATTAAAGTGGAGGGGCGTAAAGGCCTGGTGGTTCCAGTTATATAACTGACTTTAACAGATATTTAATTGACTTTCATCTGTTAAAAGTCATATGCATTGCAAGAACAGCATCAGACCTTCACATTCCCAACCACTATATATTAACCTTTGTTCGTGTTAAATATTGTTTGACTATATTATGCAGTTCTCTAGGTCTGTCTATTCTCAACACCTCTTCTTTATCCATAGGCAAGTTTGATGCCCGCAAATAATCCAATATTGGTATTCTCATTTGTTCATACCTCTTACATTTTAACAAGAAATGTTCTATATTATTGTCTTGAAGACATCCTGCACAGTTACTGTGAAATATCTATCTTGAAGGAAGTTCTCTAAATATCTATACATTGTACCTGTAATTTCTATCTTTTTTGTTTTGAAAAGAGCACCTTCTCTCCAGCACTCATCATAGGCTCTAGCTACATCTAGGAATACTGCCACTGTCTTTTCCTTCTAATGTGAATTCATGTTCCATTTTGATTTTCTGATCCATAGTGCATCTATCTCTTCTAAATCCTGATTACTATACAGCTTGGCTGAATATTTTTTTCTTTTCCAAATGAAACTTTAATGTTATTTACTATAGTTTCTAATATTTTACCTAGATGGGAAGTTAAAGAAACAGGTCTGTATGAACTAGTATCATGTTCATCTTTTTCTGGTTTTAGTATTAGAATAACTACTGCCACTTTCCAAGTCTTGTGAATTTTCCCCACAATCCAAATTTTGTTAACTAGAGAAGTTATAACTCCTTCAGTGCTCTTTGGTATGCTCTATATGTTTCAGTATTTCATAGCTCAAGATATCATGTCCTAGTGCTGTATTTATTTTTTTCCTTTATAACATTTCCACTACCTCCATTGTAATATCTGCACTTAAAAATGATAACTCTTCTGCAACCTCAGTTACTTTTTCAGTGAGTTTTGTAATGAGTTGGACCTTTTTATTTTTTAAATTAATGGAGAAAAATATCCTGTTCAACCTCTGATGGGTTATAATTAGGATATATATTGTTTTCAATTCCAAATAATATGAACAACTGCCGATATGAGAAAGTGGCATCACATTTGTCAAATCATTGTAAATAGGGACAATCACAATTGTGCTTATACATTAAATAAATTTTATTTTTTTTAATAAACAAAAAAAAAAAAAAATCAAGAAGAAACTCTGTACAAGAATAACATTAAAGTGGAGGGGAGTAAAGGCCTGGTGGTTCCAGTTATATAACTGACTTTAACAGATATTTAATTGACTTTCATCTGTTAAAAGTCATATGCATTGTAAGAACAGCATCAGACCTTCACATTCCCAACCACTATATATTAACATTTGTTCATGTCAAATATTGTTTGACTATATTATGTAGTTCCCTAGGTCTGTCTATTCTTAACACCTCTTCTGTATTTATAGGTAAGTTTGATGCCTGCAAATAATCCAATATTGGTATTCTCATTTGTTCATACCTCTTACATTTTAACAAGAAATGTTCTATATTATTGTCTTGAAGACAACCTGCACAGTAAGGTTCTTCTATTCTAAAATAGCCATTTCCCGGCTGTAGTCTGAGAAGTTTCTTATTACTGGGAGTTTTCAATTCCCTAGATATCTGACATTTTCTTGTTGGAGCCCTGAACATCTTATATGCATGTCTTCCTTTAAGATTTTTATCCCACTCTGCTTTCCATTCATCTGTTATTAAATCTTTAATTAAGCTCTTAATCTCTGATTTACTCGTCCCTACACTTATTAGATTTTTATCAGATCTACCTTTCTTTTCTTTATCTGCCTTTTCATTTCCTTCTATGCCAACATGTGAAGGTATCCAAGCAATTAAGACTGAACATCCTCTGGAATATAAGTATGTAGTAGCCAGAAATATCTCCTCTGCTATATCAGGTCTACTACATTCTCGTAAGTTTCTAAGCGCTTTAATTGTTGAAAGAGAGTCAGTTAAAACTGTACTTTCTACTCTATTTTCATCTGTTAAAAGTCATATGCATTGTAAGAACAGCATCAGACCTTCACATTCCAAGCCACTATATATTAACATTTGTTCGTGTTAAATATTGTTTGACTATATTATGCAGTTCCCTAGGTCTGTCTATTCTTAACACCTCTTCTATATTTATAGGTAAGTTTGATGCTTGCAGATAATCTAACATTGGTATTCTCATTTGTTCATACCTCTTACATTTTAATAAGAAATGTTCTATATTATTGTCTTGAAGACAACCTGCACAGTATGGTTCTTCAATTCTGAAATAGCCATTTCCCAGCTGTAGTCTGAGAAGTTTCTTATTACTGGGAATTTTCAATTCCCTAGATATGACATTTTCTTTTTGGAGCCTTGAACATCTTATATGCATATATTCCTTTCAGATTTTTTGAGCCGCGCTGGTGTAATGGCTTCGGCATTGTACTGGCGACCAGGTGTTCATGGTTCAAACCCAGGCGTCGGCGTTTGAAGGAATGTTTACGACCGGAGATTTGACTGAATAACCTGAACGGCTCCTGTGATAAACCCTCTGTGGATGGGAAGGAGCGAAGCTCCTGACCGGGTTGGAAGGAAAGTCCTCAGGTTCCCCAGCCTCGCAATGACATGTCATTGGGCCGAAAGCCCAAGTGCCGCTGGTTAAGAAAAAAAAAAAAAAAATCCCACTCTGCTTTCCATTCATGTTATTAATTTAATCTTTGATTTACTCGTCCCTACATTTATTAGATTTTTATCGGATCTACCTTTCTTGGCTTCTTTATCTGCTACCTTTGATATAGCAGAGGAGATATTTCTGGCTACTACACACTTATATTCCAGAGGATGTTCAGTCTTAATTGCTTGGATACCTTCACATGTTGGCATAGAGGGAAATAAAAAGGCAGATAAAGTTGGACCTGATTTCTTAATAACATAAAATTCATGTATACTAATGCGTCGTTATTTTGGGGGAAAACAGAGGTTATAAAATTGTTGTATCGATTTATAACATTTGCTGCCACAGATTTATATGTCAGAATAATTTTTCTATTTCTTCCGTTACCGTATCTTTGAAGAGTTTAACTTTAACCATTTTTATGTGATAATATTATTTGCATGTAGAGCAACCTCACCTCGGTATGCCAGACAACATTCCTTTTATATAAATATTGCCTTTAAAATATACAAGGTAATTTACTTTGAGTAGCAAGATTTTATTACTTTTTGTACTGATTAAATGTTAACAATAAAATAAATTACGTAAGCTACTGCTTACCTCTACGATTAACAGTTTGCGATGTATAAATTAATAGCGAATTAGACGGTAGAAACTCCTGGCCAATATTCTTCGCACCAACCGACAATACCCGTCAACCCAGAATGCGGTATGTTAAAAGTATGCATTATTGCGCACAGAAATTACTTTTTATCTATCAAAAGTACAAATAGTTTACGTCAAAATCCAATGTACCATAACGAATGCCTTTCTTAAGATTTTCTTTATTTGAAAGCAGATGATGAACCGAAGACGATTTGTGTCACACTAAATGTGTTGTGGAAAGCAACAAGATGGCGTCGAGGCTACATGAAAGAAAAAAACAAAAACTGGTTTCGTTTTTTCGTTGGTCCGCAGATTGTAGGCCGGCAAATATAAGATACAAAACTGTATTCAGAACTCTGATCAGCTTTTATATTTCATATTTAAATAAATACAGCGCATGAAAATGCATGTAGGGGCCTACTTGCATGCAGATATCTTGAAAGTCTAAACTTTGCTGAAGTCGGCTTGTGAGAATTTAATTCGATTAGGCCTAAATAAAAATTAACTTCTTGTTACAACTTCTTCGTACATGTATTCTTCTATCACTGCTACTACCACGACCATACTAAACCTGGGGGGAAGGGGGGTGATGTAAAAGTAGAACTTATGGATGTGGTTGGTAGTTGGAGTTAAATTTTCTTTTCTTAAAGTATTGATTATTCGTAGCCCTTTGTCTCACTCTTTTGCTTTATGAAATTACACACGTTTTTCCAGTGCTAACTTGTTGAGATTTAAAAAAAACCTGATTAACAGTAGAAGCAGCACAAGCAGTGTTGCACATCTGTTAAATGAAAAAATAACTATAATAAATAATAGGCAACGGATTGGATAAAGATCAGTGAAGAAGTGCACAATTTTACCCACTTGAAAAGTAACATTAACTCTTAGTATCCGGCAAGCCCCGTGAAGTGGCGCGGGTTTAGTACCAATTTTATGGCTCGCCAGTTCAAGTGGCGCGCGACGGTAGCGATAGCTAAACTAGCGCGTAAAAACATGGTTTTAGCTCCCGTATAGTAAGAGTTAACATAAATGGTAGGCCTAACAAAATATGTGAATATAATCAAAGCGCTATATGACAATGCAAGATGTTGTGTTAGAACAAATAAAGGGAATGCAGAATGGTTTACAGTAGAAACAGGGGTGAAACAAGGCTGTATTATGTCACCACTACTTTTTGGAATAGCTATTGATTGGGTTATGAGAAACTATACCCACAATGAACAATTAGGTATAAAATGGACAAATGGAAAATTCCTGGGGGACCTGGATTTCGCAGATGATTTAGCATTCTTAAGTTCAACACCCAGACAATCCCAAGAAGCAGTAAATAATTTGTGTCATCTTTCGGTTAAAATAGGTCTCCAAATAAATGCCTCTAAAACTAAAGTTATGAACTTTTCTAACGAGACCTTTAATATCATCCTGAACAGGGAAAAACTACAGAAAGTTGAAAGTTTCAATTATTTAGGCAGTAAAATGACTCATGATGGTGACACAAGAGAAATTCATACTAGAATTGCTTTGGCAGCTAGCGCCTTCAATAGATTATCTAACATTTGGAAATTACGATCATTGAATATACATACCAAGCTTCGTCTGTTTAATTCAAATGTTATCTCAGTGTTAACATACGGCTGTGAGAGTTGGAAAATAACAAAATCATTGGAGAACAAGCTGACTACATTCGAGAACAAATGTCTTAGAAAACTCATGAACATCAGTTGGAAAGAATTCAAGACTAATCGACAAATAAGAGAAGACTCTAGGCAGAAATATGTCTCCAACTATATAAGGAAAAGACGATGGTCATATATCGGTCATGTCCTACGAATGCAAAACAACAGAATACCATTGCAGGTGCTCACTTGGGTTCCTGAGGGTAAGAGGAAAAAAGGAAGACCAAAAGAAACACTCAGAAGAACAATAATAAGAGAAGGAAGAACATTGGGATTAAACAATGTGCAAGAGCTAAGAGGAGTGGCGTCACAACGTACAACCTGGAGAGCACTGGTTTCTGCCTTATGCGCCATGTTTGGCGCTTAAAGAATTTATTATTATTATTATTAACCAACAAGAATGCCAGCCTAGAATAAATAAAGCCTGACTTTCCTTGAAATCCCTCAACCAAACCAGTATGGAACTCTGTAGCGAATAAATGAACCTATCCTCTTTGGCTTAGAAACATGATATGTCACCAAAAATATCACTGCCAAGCTTCAGGCATTCCCCATTAGATACATCATACACATCAAATGGGTAGTTGTAATAATTAATACTGACCTATGAAATAGAACCAGACAACAACTAAAACAGCTAGAGATTAGAGAAAGAAAATGGAGATGGATATGAAACACCTTCAGGAAATGACTTTAACCCATAGGGAAGGAGAATAGTGGGAAGGTCAAAGAAAACTTGGAGAACAATAAAAAAAAGGAAGCAAAAGTAGTGGGGATATCAGTATCTCAGAGCTGGAAAAGGTGACCCTGAATATAAATCAGTGATGAGCAACAGTTCTTTTTCTCTCTCTTCAGGGACAGGATATTTTAAAATGTGTGCTACATTTGTTGACTAGCCAGCATGCTTGTGAAGCCACCCATACTGTTGATTAACAGGCATTGTCAAAATACTTTAATTGAACACCTACTTTCATATTTCTACTGCACACTGATGTAAAAGATCCAGATGTCTCTGGAATAATGCAGTTGAATGGAAATTTGTGTCTTTACTGTTTACCGCATACTTTTGTCAGAGTTCAAGATCTCAAGTATACTGTATGGGGCTTTCATGCTAAGACTAGATATAAGAAAATATTAAAACACTGCTGGCTAAAAAATATCGCTTGCACAGAGACTATCAAAGCAACCCTTCCTCAACACCCAAAAAGGCAGCCTTTACCAAAATAAGCAGAGTTGTCCAGAATAAGCTCAGGAAGATGCATGATGCAAGGCTCAGCAATAAAGCAGACAAGATACAGAGATATGCAGACAGAAATGACTCAAATCGCTTTTATGATGCCCTGAAAGCAATTTATGGCCCTCAATCGAATCAATCGTCACTGGTCCTAAATGCTGATGGCATGGCATTGCTCACTGATAAAATGCAGATTTTGGAACGCTGGGCAGAACACTTCAATGCCATCTTAAATTATCCATCAACCGTCAACGACCAGGCCATTGCAAGCATACCGCAAGTTACAGTCAATGTCAGACTTGACCTTCCACCCAGCGTGGAAGATGTCAAGAAAGCAACCAGTCTACTGTTCAGCGGCAAAGCCCCTGGATCAGATGCTATTCTTGCTGAGATTTATAAAGCTGGAGGCAGCATTCTGCTGCAGAGACTAACAGACCTCTTCCACTCAATCTGGGATGAAGAACGATACCACAGGAATTGAAAGATGCCACCATCGTTCACATATACAAGCCAAAGGGAAATTATCAATCATGTGATAACCATAGGGGAATCTCCCTATTATCTATTGCGGGCAAAATCCTGGCTCGAGTCACATTTATTGACTTGACCAAGGCCTTTGACACTGTCAATAGGGATGGACTATGGAAAATTATGGTGAAATTCGGCTGTACCGATAAGTTCCATCTCAATTGTCCCCAGTTTCATGAAGGTATGATGGCTCGCATATTGAATGATGGAGAACCTTCTGAACCCTTTCCCGTCACAAATGGTGTCAAACAGGGATGTGTGCTCGCCCCAACGCTATTCAATATGATATTTGCTGTCATGCTTTCTGACTACTGCATGGCAGTAGTGACGGCGTACACATCAGATACAGGACAGATGGGAAGCTATTCAATTTGAGACGATTACAGTCCTTTACGAAGGTGAATGAAACAATGATCTCTGACCTCGTCTTTGCAGACGACTATGCCCTCAACACCTGCACAGACTTGGAAATGCAGAGTAATTTTTTTTTTTTTTTTTTTTTTCCTTAACCAGCAGCACTTGGGCTTTCAGCCCTTCGGCCCAATGACATGTCATTGCGAGGCTGGGGAACCTGAGGACTTTCCTTCCAACCCGGTCAGGAGCATCGCTCCTTCCCATCCACAGAGGGTTTATCACAGGAGCCGTTCAGGCTATTCAGTCAAATTTCCGGCCGTAAACATTTCTTCAAACGCCGACGCCCGGGTTTGAACCATGAACACCTGGTTGCCAGTACAACGCCGAAGCCATTACACCAGCGCGGCTCCCAAATGCAGAGTAATATGTGGAGGCTTTCTGTAGCGTGTGATGACTTTGGTTTTACTATCAATACGAAGAAATCCAAAGTAATGTTGCAACCTGCTCCTGGGAAACCTTACTGTGAACCAAATATCACAGTAAAGAACCAACGTCTCCAAGTGGTGGACAGCTTCGCTTGTCTTGGCAGTAGCCTTACCAAAGATGCGAATATCGACTCCGAGGTCAACAACAGAATTGCCAAGGCAAGTGCTGCTTTTGGAAGACTGAGAGTAAATGTCTGGGATCGACAAGGAATTAGTGCTGCCTCTAAGATAAAAGTATATCATGCAATAGTGCTCACTACCCTCCTGTATGCCTGTGAAACATGGACAGTGTATAGCAGACATGCCATGAAGCATATTCATCTCCACATGAGCTTTCTTCGCAGGATTCTCAGGATCAAGTGGCATGATAGAGTATCTAATTCTGAGGTCCTCAACAGAGCACATATCTCAAGCATCTACACATTGCTGCAGAGGGCCCAAATTAGATGGGCCGGACATGTTGTTCACATGCCTGAAAAACGCCTCCCAAAGCAGTTGATGTACAGTGAACTCTCGATGGGTAAGCGAACAGTAGGGGGACAAAAGAAACGCTTCAAAGACACACTGAAAGCATCGTTGAGCAGCTTCAAAATTGATGTCTCTTCCTGGGAGACTATTGCACAGGATCGCTCTGCCATGCATACAAACATTACTCAAGGTGCTTGCATTGCAGAACAAAATTTAGCTGCAAGAAAGGTCAGAATGCACAGCAACACTATTATCGACTCTAACCATGTGTGCCCCGTATGTGGCAGGGCCTGTAGGGCCAAAATAGGACTAATTAGCCACATGAGATCACGGCACAGATGTGTCACAACTCAAGTCTGAAGTTGTCGCCATCTTCGCTTGCGATGGGCAACTATTATTATTATTCTTAGATATAGGAAACACTACACAGAGCATTACAACAAGAGGACATTTGATCATCAGAAGTTGTTCCCTTATCAGACAAGCATTTCTGCTCTTCAGTCTCCGTGATGCCCAAGACGGAGCAGGTCCACTTCAGACTTGACTATAATGTGTCTTCCGTTTGTGGTTTTTTTCTGCACTAGCAATCTAACCCAGTACACCTTGCCTGCAGTTTCTAAACTAGCTCTTTACTCCTGGTTGTATTCAGTCTGTTAACCTGAGGTAGTTATGAAAGTACCGATTATGAAGCACCATTCGACAGATCAGTATTTTTTAAGTACACTAAATTAATTGCTTGCTTCTCAAGATAAAGGGGCCTGGCTTTAAAGCAAGTCACATCTTGCTTCAATCTACCCAGCTATTAAAAACAGGTACCTGATTCTGCTCTTCAGTTAGCAAAGGCAACCAATAATTGCATAATTGACAGAAAATACTCATTGCTTTTCATTTATTTCTTTACTAATTGTTGTTTCTTTGCGCTTTTTTTAAAACTGGGCAGTGTCTTTGATTTGTATTATAGCTTTTAGGTAGTTGTTTCTTCACATGTGTTTTCTTTACTTCCCAGGTTTTTCTTTACTTTCTGTGTAAAACATGTGCATTAGTGCTGGTGTCTTGAGAAAATGGAAGGAAGTGTATCCTAACACACAATCCCAAATCAGCCAACAATTCAGAGTGCTGGAACAGATGCACCATGTTCAGGTCTGTCTTTAGCTCTTTATCAGAGATGCAAAATTAAGCTTTCTTTTGGCTTTAGAACCTGATGTGACTCCCAGGGACTTCTGATATACAAGGAAAGAATAGAACCACAATTCCAATCTGATGTGTCGTAAGAGCTGGCTGCAGTAAAGTTATACATAAGACCATGTTATACATAAGACCATACATAAGACCATAAGTTATACATAAGACCATAAGTTATACATAAGACCATACATAAGACCATAAGTTATACATAAGACCATACATAAGACCATAAGTTATACATAAGACCATAAGTTATACTTAAGACCATACATAAGACCATAAGTTATACATAAGACCATACATAAGACCATAAGTTATACATAAGACCATACATAAGACCATAAGTTATACATAAGACCATACATAAGACCATAAGTTATACATAAGACCATAAGTTATACATAGACCATAAGTTATACATAAGACCATACATAAGACCATAAGTTATACATAAGACCATACATAAGACCATAAGTTATACATAAGACCACTAGTCTCATAGTGGAGATCTATCTGCTACAGAAACCACAACTGTTAGAGCAAAAGATGGGTGCTTTATGCATGTTGCTCATGCTCCTTCAAAGGTGAAGAGGGGTATTCATTCTTGCAGCACCCCATGCAGTTTTTGGGGGGGTCTCTAAAGAGGCAATGAAAGAATAGAACTATTACTTCCTCAGGCATGTCATAAAGGGCAATTAATTTGAGGTTGTGCTTGGGGGGCTGGCAACCTCATCATGTAAAATAGATTCCTACAGAAACAACTACTGCACGAGCATGTGAAAGCTTGATGTAGGCTTCCTTCAAGAGGACCAGCTTCAGTTGTGGCTCTGTGCTGTATAAGGAGATGGTGATGGTTCTTGCATAAAATCAGAAGCTGCAGTTTAATTGTCCCTTTCAAACTACTACTTTGAAATATTGGTGGGTGTTTTTCTAGGGTAGAAGCTTTTTTTTTTTTTTTTTTTTTTTAAAGAGGCCGCGGTGACTATTTCTTTCTTTAGAAAAAAATATGTTTTCAATCATTCATTTGTTTATCCTGTTCATGGTATTGTTTGTATGCATTTTCTTCTTCTTCTTCCGTCCTTAGCCACCGACCGTCAAAGCAGTCAGTGGCCATTACGCCTAGTGGCGTCTTAGGGCAACAGCAGATAGGTTTTCTTTGCCATTGTTTCCCATCACGCCTATTGGCGTCTTTAGGGCAACGGCAAATCAATCCATTTGCTGTTGTTTCCGTAATCGAAGTGACTGGCAAATGGGTGATCAGCCCGTTGGTTTGTATGCATTTTACTCAGGCTAAAACATGAAATTTTATGATCATTTTGTCATACTTGATATTGCTGGCTTCTTTGATCCTTAGCTGCTAACTGACAGAGCAATCAGTGACCATCATGCATATAGGCATCATATAGGTCAGTTAAAAACACTGCACTCTCTGTGGCTATCCTTCTTGTGGTACCCCAACACTGGTTTGTGCTTTTCAATTTAGCCTCCACATGTCCAGCTGAATATTTTTTTGGTCTGCCTCTCTTTCGCTTTCTTCTAGGGGCCATAGCATAGCAGTTCTGGTGATGGGTTTGGTGCCTTTTCTGAGTACATGGCCAACCAAATTTCAGCATCTAACCCACGTTTTTCAACCTTTTACCATGGCGGCATCCTTGAAATAATTTTTCAGGTCTCAAGGAAGATTATTATATCTTTAGCTCATGGTAATTTTAATTAATGTTATTTACAACATGAAAATTTATTGACAATGTTGTACGTGTCGGTAACCCAGAATCGAAAACTGAAATAATATGATAATTGAAAGTTTTTTTCGGCTGACATTTGGGCAATTTTTTGATTGATTTTTTTGGGTCTACTTTGGACTTTTTTTTTTTTTTTTAAACCGTTTACGATAAGAACGGAAGTGAGGCAGGGATGCCTCTTGTCTCCATTTCTTTTCTTACTAGCAATAGATTGGGTTATGAAAACATCAACATCACACAACAGAAATGGAATCCAGTGGAATCTGACTAAACAGCTTGATGACCGGAATTTTGCAAATGACTTGGCTCTTCTGTCCCATAACCATAATCAGATGCAAGAGAAAATGAAAATTCTCGATGAGAGGTCACAACAAATGGGCCTGAAAATACACAGGGAAAAGCAAAGATTATGGTTGGATACAGTGTTACTATTCTTTGCTCCCCTTTTGGGCCCCGGTAACGCACGGATGAAAACACACAACATTTTATACATAATTTTGTCATACATGACATTGCTTTGTCATCTTGGATTCTTTGCTGCTGACTGACAATGCAATTAGTGACCATCATGCCTAGTGGCATCTTAGTAGGGCAGCAATGAACAGTCTCCATTTTGCTCGGTCTGTGGCCATCCGTCATGTGGCGTCCTAACACTGGTTCATGCTTTTCATCTCCCCGGCCTCAGCAGTTCTTCACCAAGTTGTTTTTGATCCGCCTCTTTTTAGCCTTTCTTTTTGGGTCCATAGCATAGCAGTTCTGGTGATGATGTTGAATTCTCTTTAGAGGACATGGCCAATCCAGTTCCAGCATTTAACTGCTGTAATGGTGTGCATATCTTCTTGGTTGCTCGGAGTAAGCAGTTGTTGATTGGTGATGGCATTTAGCCAAAACATTTGGAGAATTTTTCTTAATCAGGCTGTGCAAAAAGAGGACAGTTGGGGCATTTTATATATTTTCAATCATCGATTTTCACAATGTCATTTATGTGCATATTATTACTAAAACACATATTTTATACATTGTTTTGTATAATAATATTGCTCTTTAGACTGTTTAATTATATGTGAAGAAATAATTAACAGCGAACATTTGTCTTTAGCATGTGAGTGTGTCAGGCAGATATACACTTGTCTATATACTGCATCACTGCTGTTGACATCTGCGAGGGAGAACTCTGAAACATCATGATGGAACAGATGGGCATCAAGATTGAAGATTTTATGGATGTCGTGTACAGATGTAAATTTTGCCCTTACAGTTGTACACATTCTCCTGACATGGGCATTCATGTGAGAGATAAGCACTTGTCTTCAGGCTCCCTGTCTCAAGAAGGAAGCCCATCATTGAATAATCTCAGATTAATAAAGAGTGATGCAGGTGAGGAGTGATAACTGTGTTTTGGTTCTTCTACTGAAAAGTTCATCAGATACGAGGGACGGTCAAAAAGTAATGCCTCGTAATTTTTAATTTCATTCAATAGGCAAGAAAACATATAAAATTCACATTGAAATGTAGCCCCAAGTCTGAACTTCAAAAATTTATTTCTCAATGTAGTCTCCGTTATTTGTTACAGTTTTTGTCCATCTTCTCACAAGGGCATGTATCCTCGCACTGTAAAAATTTGTGTCCTTTTTCCTAAACCACTGGCATACAGCGCGTTTAAGGGTCTCGGTGTCCTCAAAGTGATGTCCGCGAAGATCTTCCTTCAGTGGTCCAAACAGATGGAAGTCAGAAGGTGCAAGATCGGGGCTGTAAGGGGGATCTGGTAATAATGTCCAGCCAAATTCTGCAATCGCATCAATGGTGCGTTTAGCGGTGTGTGGCGTGGCATTATCGTGCAACAGTAGTGCAGTTCTCTGATCTTTTAATGGGTAAAGTCGCCGAAGATGACCTCTAAGCTTCTTCAAAGTTTCAATGTAACGGTCTGCATTCATTGTGTTTCCCTGTTCCAAGAAGTTGAGAAGAATCACACCCTTCTCATCCCAAAACATGGAGGCCATAACTTTCCCTACAGATGGTGAACTTTTGAACTTCTTTCTTGTCAGCGATGTTGTGTGATGCCATTCCATTGACTGCCTCTTGGATTCTGGTTCAAAGAAATGAACCCAAGTCTCATCACCTGTCACAATATTCGATAACAACTCTTCTCCTTCAGTTTCGAAAGGTGCAGGAGGTTGATGGCTATGTTTCCTTGTTTCTTTATGTCGGTCTGTCAACATTCTGGGTACCCACCGTGCACAAACTTTTGAATAACCCAGGTCTTTAATGATGTTCTGGACGCTGCCTTTACTAATGGACAACATGGAAGAAGGTTCATCCAGTGTTACCCGATGGTCACCACGAATGATGCCATCAACTCGATGAATGTTGTGTGGAGTCACTTCGGTAGACGCCCGGCTAGTCCGCTTTGCGTCAGCCATTAAGGATTGACCTACTTCAGCTTCGTCACAATGATGTACCCAACGTCGGACAGTGCTAACATCCACTGTTGAATTTTCATAAACATTCTTCAAACGTTTGTGGATGCGAATTGGGGTCTCGCCTTCAGCATTGAGGAATTCTATGACATAACGTTGTTTTAACCGAACTTCTTTGGCAGCCATTTTTAAACTGTTACAGTGGTGCCACCTGTTACTGAAACAGGTTGGTAATGCTATACAGTGCAGAAGAGTGTTTGAAGAATCCTATTAAATTTACAAATTGCACATCGATGCAGTATTTACATACATAAAAAATAGGAGGCATTACTTTTTGACCTTCCCTCGTACATTGTGTACTAGTGAATCGGGAATAAATCTTTATAACTCTGGGAATTGCTTATGAGGGTATATGTAAGATGTTTGTTATTTGGTATGTTAGTATAAAATTACAATGAAATATTCAGCATTTATGTTATTGACATTTTCAAGGCTGTGTTAGTCATTCTTGTCCGGATGTGTTAAAATATTTTTTTATCATGTTTTCTTTCAGTGAAAACAACATTGTGAATCATCAATACACTCGAGAATCATGAATATTTTTTTTTTTTAAATTTTGCCTTTGCACTAGACAAGAACTGCTGGTGATTTTTTTTTTAAGATCTTTATTTAAAATTATAACTGATTTTGTTTAAAAAAATATTTTTAATTTATGCAGCTTCAAACTCAAGTTTAGCACTTGCCTTGGATGTTGCTGTGTCTGAAGCCATTGGAAAAATCGCTGCATCAACTTCTTCCAATACAACAACTATCTCCACAAACAGGGGCAACTTAAATACTTCAGAACCCAGCAGCAGTAGCAGCAGTACCAACTTCAACATTCAGGAATCAGAAGAAGTGTTAGGTTTCACGTCTGATGCACAGGCATATCTGGACAAAGGTTTGACTTCTTGAATTTTTCTTTGTCAGAGATTGTTTATAGAATAGCATTTTCAACATAATAACTCAAAACAAAAAAAAAGTCATGGAAAGAAAGCATGTATAACAAGGTAATTGTACAGAAATATTCTAATTTCTTCTAATTTAGAAAAGGAAAAAGTATATTTTCTTTATGCCATGAAATTTGCCATCTTATAGTGGTATCTAATGCTCCCACATCATCGTCGTCATCATCACGCTTCACTTGTCTAAGGAGCATAGGCCTTCAACAAACTTATGCCAAGTCTTCCTGTCCTGTGCCATCAGCTCCAGGTCTTTCCATGTTTTCCTCATCATTTTCAGTTCTGTCTCAACTTCTCATCTCCGTGTGTTTTTTGGTCTACCTCTGCTTCTTTTACCCTGGGGATTCCAGAACAAGGAGTGCTATATAATGCTATCAACAGGTTTCCTCAGTGTGTGTCCTGTCCATTGCCAGCTTCTTCTCCTCATCTCTTGTATCACTGGTTCTTGTCATCAGTGTGTATCCTGTCCATTGCCAGCTTCTTCTCCTCATCTCTTGTATCACTGGTTCTTGTCATCAGTGTGTATCCTGTCCATTGCCAGCATCTTCTCCTCATCTCTTGTATCACTGGTTCTTGTCATCAGTGTGTATCCTGTCCATTGCCAGCATCTTCTCCTCATCTCTTGTATCACTGGTTCTTGTCATTATGTATCCTGTCCATTGCCAGCTTCTTCTCCTCATCTCTTGTATCACTGGTTCTTGTCATCAGTGTGTATCCTGTCCATTGCCAGCATCTTCTCCTCATCTCTTGTATCACTGGTTCTTGTCATCAGTGTGTATCCTGTCCATTGCCAGCTTCTTCTCCTCATCTCTTGTATCACTGGTTCTTGTCATCAGTGTGTATCCTGTCCATTGCCAGCTTTTTCTCCTCATCTCTTGTATCACTGGTTCTTGTCATCAGTGTGTATCCTGTCCATTGCCAGCTTCTTCTCCTCATCTCTTGTATCACTGGTTCTTGTCATCAGTGTGTATCCTGTCCATTGCCAGCTTCTTCTCCTCATCTCTTGTATCACTGGTTCTTGTCATCAGTGTGTATCCTGTCCATTGCCAGCATCTTCTCCTCATCTCTTGTATCACTGGTTCTTGTCATCAGTGTGTGTCCTGTCCATTGCCAGCATCTTCTCCTCATCTCTTGTATCACTGGTTCTTGTCATCAGTGTGTATCCTGTTCATTGCCAGCATCTTCTCCTCTCTTGTATCACTGGTTCTTGTCATCAGTGTGTGTCCTGTCCATTGCCAGCTTCTTCTCCTCATCTCTTGTATCACTGGTTCTTGTCATCAGTGTGTGTCCTGTCCATTGCCAGCATCTTCTCCTCATCTCTTGTATCACTGGTTCTTGTCATCAGTGTGTATCCTGTCCATTGCCAGCATCTTCTCCTCATCTCTTGTATCACTGGTTCTTGTCATCAGTGTGTATCCTGTCCATTGCCAGCATCTTCTCCTCTCTTGTATCACTGGTTCTTGTCATCAGCGTGTGTCCTGCCCATTGCCAGCTTCTTCTCCTCCTCTCTTGTATCACTGGTTCTTGACGTCAGTGTGTGTCCTGTCCATTGCCAGTCTTCTCCTCTCTTGTATCACTGGTTCTTGTCGTCAGTGTGTGTCCTCTTCTCCTCATCTCTTGTGTTCTTGTCATCAGTGTGTGTCCATGTCCATTGCCAGCATCTTCTCTTCCTCTCTTGTATCACTGGTTCTTGTCACACTGGTTCTTGACGTCAGTGTGTGTCCTGTCCATTGCCAGCATCTTCTCCTCATCTCTTGTATCACTGGTTCTTGTCATCAGTGTGTGTCCTGTCCATTGCCAGCATCTTCTCCTCATCTCTTGTATCACTGGTTCTTGTCATCCGTGTGTATCCTGATCGCTGCCTGCATCTTCTCCTCATCTCTTGTATCACTGGTTCTTGTCATCAGTGTGTGTCCTGTCCATTGCCAGCATCTTCTCCTCTCTTGTATCACTGGTTCTTGTCATCAGTGTGTATCCTGTCCATTGCCAGCATCTTCTCCTCATCTCTTGTATCACTGGTTCTTGTCATCAGTGTGTATCCTGTCCATTGCCAGCTTCTTCTCCTCATCTCTTGTATCACTGGTTCTTGTCATCAGTGTGTATCCTGTCCATTGCCAGCATCTTCTCCTCATCTCTTGTATCACTGGTTTTTGTCATCAGTGTCTGTCCTGTCCCAGCTTGCCACTGGTTCTTGTCATCTTCTGTCCATTGCCAGCATCTTCTCATCCATCTTGTATCACTGGTTCTTGTCATCAGTGTGTATCCTGTCCATTGCCAGCTTCTTCTCCTCATCTCTTGTATCACTGGTTCTTGTCATCATTATGTATCCTGTCCATTGCCAGCTTCTTCTCCTCATCTCTTGTATCACTGGTTCTTGTCATCATTATGTATCCTGTCCATTGCCAGCTTCTTCTCCTCATCTCTTGTATCACTGGTTCTTGTCATCAGTGTGTGTCCTGTCCATTGCCAGCATCTTCTCCTCTCTTGTATCACTGGTTCTTGTCATCATTATGTATCCTGTCCATTGCCAGCTTCTTCTCCTCATCTCTTGTATCACTGGTTCTTGTCATCAGTTCCACATTAGTACTCGTGCCATACCACTTTAATCCTTCTATTCTATGCAAGCACCCATTTATGAAAGTCCATAGCTCTTGGTTGTTGTTTTTTTTATTGTTCTCCATGTTTCAGAGCCATACAATAGGACTGACTTGACATTCGAGTTGAAGATTCTTATTGTTGTTGTTGGTCTTGATTTCTCTTGATCTTCTTATGTTTCCCAGTGCAGTGACAGCTGCTCTAGCATTTAATGCTACTACATAACTTTTGAAAAAAATATTGCTGAGATAATTGAAATCACTTAAAAAAATTCTTGTGTCTTCTTTCTAATGTTAAAGCATAACACAGTATTGTCAGGCACCATTTTTGTAGAGTCATAAGAATAAAACAGCCAGTGTGTCAGCCATTCAGGGTTTTCTATGTGTGAAAGAAGCATAAAGAAACAATAGATTACAATTAACACGGGACAGCATGACCAGTAATCGTATTTTTGTTTATTAAGTATTAAACATCTTATAAGCTATGTTTTTACATTGTAAATATTCAAATAATCTTGTTTGCTTTTGTTTCCTTACTTACTATGTCTGATGTTAGTATCTTTATTATCATTACTAGTAGTAGTATTAGCCCCTTCAGTCATAACTGACTATGGGAATGTGTCCCTAAGGTGATAGCCCTCAGCTAATTGTTTTCTGGTCCTTGTGGCCTGTTCTTTTCTCTTCTGCTTGTTGTGTGAGCTTCTTTTTGCTCAATCTGAGGTGGTGCTGTAGGGAGCATCGCCACTTGATGCAATTGGCAGCTTCATCCTCCCAGGTTGCTTGATTTATGTCCAGTGCCCTCATGTCTCTCTTGCACACATCTTTGAACCTCAGCTGTGGTCGCTCAACTGTTCTTTTGCCATCTGCCAGTTGTCCGTAGAAGATATCTTTTGGGATGCAATCATCTTCCATGTGGCAGACATGGCCAAGCCAATTTAGTCAGCTCTGTCTAAGCAGTGTATACATGCTTTGAAGGCCAGCATGTGACAGCACCTCAACGTTTTTCACTTTGTCCTTCCACAAAATACCAAGGATGTGGCGTAGACTCCGTAGATGAAAGGTATTGAGCTTTCTTTCTTTCTTAGCATGTGTTTGTCCATGTCTCGCTGCTATATAGAAGCATGCTGGTGACACAGGCATTATATACCGCAGCTTTGGTCTTCATTGTAAGTTTGGAGTTTCCCAAACACGAGTTGTGAGGTGGGCAAAGATGGCTGCAGCTTTGCCAATGCAGCTGTCAATTTCTGTGTCTAGAGAGAGTTTGTCATTGGTGGTAGACCCCAGGTATGTGAAGTGGTGAATCACTACCAATTCATAGTTATCGATAGTGATAACTGGCACAACATCCACATCCTGACCCAGCACATTTGTTTTCTTTTGACTTATTGTGAGGCCAAAGTCCTTGTATGCTTCGGAGAAGCGATTCATCAAGCTCTGGAGCTCATGTTGACTTTGAGTGATGATTACAGAGTATAGTGATCCTTCTGATTTTTGTTTTTGCATTCAGCTTTGCGAGGTTAAACAGTCAGCCATCTCACCTAGTGTTGAGGCATATTCCTTCAGTTACATATCTGAATGCATGTTTCAAGAACTTGGCAAAGAAGATCCCGAAGAGGGTCGGAGCAAGGACACAAACTTATTTGACGCCACTGTGTGCATCAAAGGGCTGTGATGTGTTTCCAGCATATTGGACTGGTTCCTTCATGTTTTCATGGAATGACTTTATCATTTCTAGCAATTTAGTTGGGCAGCCTATTTTCAGAAGCATTTTGAAGAGTCTATTTCGGTTAGCCAGGTCAAATGCCTTTATGAGGTACTGATGAACTATTATTATTACTTGGTTCATGGAGATGGTCTTTGGGTGTACCACAAGCAGTTTACATGGGGTAGGGTATCATCAGGATAGAAGGAATTCTGTGTATTGGAAATGGAAACATCTGGATGCTGGGATTTAGCCATAGCTTTCATCTGGTATTTGACCAGGTTGACATCTGGTTGGGATGGATCTTAACCCTCATGACAGTATCTGAGCCCCACACAGTACTTCCAGTGTCTACCCTTTCAGCTTTCAGTGCCTCTCCTTTTCTTTATTCTTGTTCCCCCTTCCTTCTGAATTACTTTTGTTTTGATTTATCTGTCCCCATTTTTTTTTTAAACCAAAGAAATGGGAGAAGAGTAACATAGCATCTGATGAGCTTCATTTAAAACAAATTGCTACAGAAACCACTGCTTCAAGGGCATTTTAATGCATCTTTCAGGCTTCCTGCAAGAGGACAGCTACAGTAGTGGCTTCATGCTCCATAAGGAGCAAATAATAGAGTGATGATGATGATATATATTTACAAACATTCTTATTGTTTTTGTACTTATGTATCATATTTATACCTATATGTCAGTTATCACATGTTCTCTTCATTTCAGTATCTTTTACTCCAATGAGCGTTCCCTCCACCCAAAGTGAACCTATTACCCTGAGTAATACATCAACCCCTGATCTGACAGAGCTCATCAATTTGGTCAAGCCACCTGAAAACAACTGCGGCAACATTAAAGGTGGCAGCAGTAGTAACCTGTTCACAGGCAACAGTGGTCATCTTTCAAGTACAGATTCCTGCCATTATGTTACCACCGGTAGTAGTCATCTGCCAGTCATTGTTGACCATCTGTCTTCGGTTGAGAGTCAGCTGACCATGACCCCTGTTGTCCAGTTGCAACCAGGCACTGCACCATTATCTTCCCTGACACAACCATTTACAAGTGCCGCTGTTGTTTCAGGAGACCTTGATGGATTGGGTGTCTCTCAGCCTTACACAGTAATGGCAATACACTTGCCTAATTTAGGTGAGAAGATAGGCCTATAACTAACCTTACAGGAAAGACTAAATGGAACATAATTTTGTTTCAGAATGTAAAATGTATCTTGCCTTTTTTTTTTTTTTTTTTTTTATGCATGGAGGCATATCTGGAGTTATCCTAATATGACCACCAGCTAAGCACAATGCTATAGTATACATATATGGTTGTGAACCTCTGTCTGTGAGACTGATCATACCCTCACTGACTCTTGAAATCATCTACACACTTCCAGGGATTACCCATGTGGTGAAACTTGTTAAGAACCAGCATTGCACACTTAGCTTGGAGGAGTCACTTGAGCCCCAGGCGTAACACAGGCTTTTACCTAGTTAGCTGCATGCAGGAGGATCTCACTATGGACCCAATGATAGGCAGGGAGATCTGAGAAGTGGGTTTGTGTAGGACGTGACAACTATTCATTGGGAGAGCCCAGAACCAGAGCACAATATTTTACTCTGCATAGTTGGAGAGCCCCCTTGGATGGCAGGGAATGCACAATATGCCACCCGGTTCTTTTTCCTAGCTTAGGACCAGATGTGATGATCCTTTAAATGCAAGCCAAGCTGGAGAAACTAGAGCTCATGACTTCAGCTTAACACATTTTGGAATGGCAGAAAAGCCACAGGAAAAGTCTAGATCTGCAGTGTAGATAATTCCAAGGAGTCTTCAACTTGGTATTGGCTGCAAAAGAACAAGAAGCTCAGCAACCTAGTTCAATAACAGTACACTAATTCAGGGGTTCCCAACCTTTATTTGGTTCCTGTATCCCCTTGGCTTTTAGTAAACCTTGCAATACCTCCTGTTTAATATGAAGGAAATAAATAATAGAATTTACAATGCGTATACTCTTAAGAAAATAAATAAACAGAATTAATTAATTTTTCATACAGAAAACTGTTTGACATGTAACATTTTTTTAGTATCATAAAGTTGTTAAATGTGTATCAGAAAACAGTCAAATAAATTAATGAGATCCTTGGTTCTGTTTTTTGTCAACCATCAGTTTTATTGTAGATGCAGTTTTTTAATGAGGCACCCACATATCGTGTTAAGCCCCCATTATATTTATTACGTTGGATTTAACTGAGAATGTGACTTGCCATTTTCTCTTCAGTCCACAACGTACTTACTTAGTCGTTCCTCTTCTAACGTGAGCTGTAGAGATTTGCCAGAGAGTGTGCCATACGATCCTATCGGCCATCTTCCTCCTGGCCTGGTTCCAGTCTAGTTCTCAATCCTTCGGAAATTGTTTAATGTTGTCATCCCAGCAGACGCTGGGTCATCCTGGAGGTCTGAATCCCTGGCTCTTAGTTTCCCATACTTGTCATGGTAGCCAATCTTCTCTCATTCTGCAGACATGACCAAGCCATAGTAGTTGGGACTGTTCTACTTGGGTCTGCGGGGGCTGGGTTTTGAGCCATTTTGTCTGGTTGCGAACCCTGTCTCTTGTTACTTCAACCACTTTCCTCAGATTTCTGAAGTTTGGAGCTGGCTTTCGTGGGTCATAGTCATTGTCCATGACTCGCATCAGCGAGTCAAGACTGGGACATAGATGGAGCAGTGTACAGCCATCTTCGTCTTCTTGCCAACTTCTCTTTTGCTGAGGTATCCTCGATTTATTGCCTGAAAAAATCTCCCAGCTGCTGTTTTTCGGGTAGCCAACTCTGTTTTGATGCCTCCCGTCCAGTCTATGACAGCTCCAAGGTATTTAAAGTTGTTGACCTGTGCCAGGACAGTCCACAACGTTTCTTACTAACACTACTACTTTTGGAATATTTCAGTAGGATAATATAGTTATTTACCAAATATTCCCTGTACCCCCTTGAGAGGTATGTGTACTTCAGGTTGGGAATCCCTGCTCTGCTGTATGTCTGAGCGCTTAAAATCTTTGCACAAAAGATGACTGTGACTGTAATGCATATCCTGTACAGGTATGGGACTGTTTATCCTGCATCCATGGGACCTGAGTGTTGCTGGATAGTGGTGTTTTTCCGGAATACGGGTTGCCCCGCTTATAGTGTACAATAAAGAAAACACAAGACGAAATGCGAGAAAATAAATAATTACAAATTCACTGAGCTTGGTTGATTAAGACTTTCATAAGTGGGAGCAGGGAATATTAACACTGTAACCTACCATGCATGTTGTAAGAGGCAATTAAGGAGGGTTGGGCATGAAACCAGCTACCCTATCCAGTAGAAACTTTAAGCCACAAAAAAACATCAGCAAAAACAAAATACAATAGCTGGTCAACTAAAGACAATAAAACTCAGCCATCCAAGGCAGAAGATGGTCCTCTGATATGCAGACGAATGACGCAACACAGAGAAAGCTGAAAAGGAGTCTGTGTTGCTCATAACCTATTTGGTCAACTTGAGACAATAAAACTCAGCCATCCAAGGCAGAAGAAGGTCCTCTGATAGGCATACGAATGACGTAACACAGAGAAAGCTGAAAAGGCGTCTGTGTTGCTGATAACCTATTTACATTTGAGAGAACCGGAGACAAAAGAAATGATAAGGAAGATGTGGAAAGACCTTAAGCCAACGGCACACGACAGGAGGACTTGGTGTGTCTTTGTTGAAGGCCTATGCAGGACTTGGTGTGTCTTTGTTGAAGGCCTATGCAGGACTTGGTGTGTCTTTGTTGAAGGCCTATGTAGGACTTGGTGTGTCTTTGTTGAAGGCCTATGTAGGACTTGGTGTGTCTTTGTTGAAGGCCTATGTAGGACTTGGTGTGTCTTTGTTGAAGGCCTATGCAGGACTTGGTGTTGTCTTTGTTGAAGGCCTATGCAGGACTTGGTGTGTCTTTGTTGAAGGCCTATGTAGGACTTGGTGTGTCTTTGTTGAAGGCCTATGTAGGACTTGGTGTGTCTTTGTTGAAGGCCTATGCAGGACTTGGTGTGTCTTTGTTGAAGGCCTATGCAGGACTTGGTGTGTCTTTATTAAAGGCCTATGCAGGACTTGGTGTGTCTTTGTTGAAGGCCTATGCAGGACTTGGTGTTGTCTTTGTTGAAGACCTATGCAGGACTTGGTGTGTCTTCATTGAAGGCCTATGCAGGACTTGGTGTTGTCTTTGTTGAAGGCCTATGCAGGACTTGGTGTTGTCTTTGTTGAAGGCCTATGCAGGACTTGGTGTTGTCTTTGTTGAAGGCCTATGCAGGACTTGGTGTGTTTTTGTTTAAGGCCTATGCAGGACTTGGTGTGTCTTTGTTGAAGGCCTATGCAGGACTTGGTGTGTCTTTGTTGAAGGCCTATGCAGGACTTGGTGTTGTCTTTGTTGAAGGCCTATGCAGGACTTGGTGTGTCTTTGTTGAAGGCCTATGCAGGACTTGGTGTTGTCTTTGTTGAAGGCCTATGCAGGACTTGGTGTGTCTTTGTTGAAGGCCTATGCAGGACTTGGTGTTGTCTTTGTTGAAGGCCTATGCAGGACTTGGTGTATCTTTGTTGAAGGCCTATGCAGGACTTGGTGTGTCTTTGTTGAAGGCCTATGCAGGACTTGGTGTGTCTTTGTTGAAGGCCTATGCAGGACTTGGTGTGTCTTTGTTGAAGGCCTATGCAGGACTTGGTGCGTCTTTGTTAAAGACCTATGCTTATCAGGGAGCTAAAGGATATTGATATCACTTAATATACCTTGTATATTTTTGTTGTGCTAGTTGGCTTATTGTATATAGAATTTTTTTTTAACATGTTACAACTTTCTGGGTTGGTTAATTTTTAGCTCGACACTATAGTAAATTAAATATATCTTTTATTTTTCATTTCTATAGACATATAAACACATATTATGTTTCAGCTGTAAGTGGATCAAACACAGTTCCACAGTACGTTGTGAGCACACCAATGTCGGAACCTATAAATATACCTGAACATACAGAAACAAAGGTAATATTACTCCTTCTGTGTACTTTTTCTGGCTTTCTTTGTTTCTTTCTTAAATTGTATAGGTAAACTATAACTTTACTCTTACTATTGATTGTAGTTGCCTGGGCGACAAATAGCAGTGTTTAAAAGAATAATTGTTTCCATTTGAGAAGGGAGTTAGAGACACTGTGTACTGATACCTGTTTTTTGTTTTAAACCATATAAGGGTGTGTAATCGGGGTCTGAAAGGGGATCAAGGAGTAGTGTCTCTGTACACAATATTACAAGGTGATTGAATTATTTCTTCACTTAATTGTCACGAAATGGATTTAGGACTAGAGACTGTCTACATATAGTGACAAGACAATAGTAAGAAGAAAGACTGAAATGATAGATTCAGATAGAAATATAGTGCAAAATGTGAAAGTTGAGACCATTGGCTCCGAGGTTGAGAACCGAGGTTGATTCTTTCCTCGCCACTTCGGACGTTTAAATTGCTATGGCCTCGAACCACCTCTAACTACCCTATGGGGATAAGGTTCAATTAAGATTCACAAACACCAAGGTACAGACAACATATAGCTACTGTACTAAAGGAAATGACTGATGCCAGCTACAATTTATACAAGTTTATTATACACCTATAAACAACTCATATACATAAAGTGCGAGGATGCACACCTGAAACAAAATCAAGCACAGTTAAAAATGCATCAACCCCAACCCTTCTCCCACAATTGCAACCTGTATGGAGAAAGAAGGTAAGGTTAACTGAAATGAACTACACTGCACTTGATGTCGCCTACACTCCAAACTAGCTGTTCTAAATTCTAACTCTAACTCTAAGTCCACTGATAGCTGGAACGACTATGAAGTGTCTACACAATCTCTGCACAGACTTCGGTTCTACACAGCCTATCCTGGAATCTCCTGAACACAACTAACTGCACCTCTAAACTTCAGCAGCTGTCCTCTGCTATGATTCACCAAAGCTAACAGTTCTGCCTATCTGTGCTGACTTCAGTAGAGAGAATGTTTACCCTCTCTCTCTCCACTAACTCTGGAATTGATGACTGAGGTTTAACAGAACCCCACTGGATTCTGGACTGGAACTGTAGCTGACTTCTACCACTCTGAAATTACCTGCCCGAGTACCTATAACTGGGCCGTCGGCTTTATTATGGCCGTGAAGAAGCGAACATAAAATTACCACAACGCGGCAGCCTGCCAAATCTGCGTGTGTAACGAGCGTCAGAGCTCAGGATTTATCCACAAAAATCCTATTCGCTGGAAAATGTCTTCCCCTGGCTGGGAAAACGTATTTTCTTCCTCTCCTTCCACTACTGGCAACTAACGTAAAACCCTTGCGGTTCTGCGAATGCCCCAACTTTGCCGTGGGAGAAATTTTGTGGTCTCAAAATTCCGCTCTCATTCCCACAAAGCCGGTACCTGCTGTTTTAGACAAAACAAAACAACAGCTAAACAAACCATAATAATACATTTCAAATAACAATTAACTTCCTTACTCTTCACCACGTAACTCCCCTCTCTACCTGAGCCTACAAAGTAAACATTGGCTAACCCAGATCGCTTGTTCTGCCTGACTAACTCCGAGCAACAACAATATTTTCACTGGCCCGTCTGGGCAGACGTACTGTGGCCTACTTCTTACGCTGACACTAATGCCGTAATGTTTAACACAACTAAAACTAGCCCTCTCTAGGAATTCCTAAAATTCCCGTCAATAATAGTAATCACATTCAAAATGTAATACAAAATAATTCCCTTTAAAATTACTTCTCCCATCTTCTGAATTCACCGAACAATAATGCACAATCAATAACATATAATCCTGTTTACGCTAGCATCTACCTGCCATCAAAAGTTATACATAACCCCCGATTATCAAATTGAAAACCCCGTAGTTCAGCCACGTGGTGCCGCAGTTTTTCAACCACGCGCTCCTGCATACATTCATTACTGATAGCACACACGTGCTCCAATTAATACCTCTATAACTTCCGTCCACAGTTTATATGCGTAACTATATAAATAGCGAGCATCAATACTCTCACTAAAATCACAAATGAAAATACACATTACACGCTCCCGACTATTCTGTAAATAAATAAAATTCGCAGATGCGAGTTTCTCTCCCGACCAACTTTGCAATAATACAAAGCGGTGATATCTCAACTTTTAAACCATGCCGCTATTCCTTCAACAAGGAATTAAATGGACCTATAAAGTTTCTCAAGTCTATCACTAAGATCATATTTGATGGCTCTGCCGATGAGAATTAACGTTAAACTAAAACTTCCCAAGAAACTTAAATGATCGGCTAGGACTAGAAAAATTAAATAAAGTCCTCACGCAAAAATTCATGCTTACCAAATCTCGAATGTCCAACTGAAGGCAATCGACAATTTGCTTCTGGCACCCGGCTTAGCAATTTTTCATTAAAAGAGAAAGAGGCTATGAAATATAGGCCTTTTATAATCAAGACCCCCACGCGCCGACTTCGTGACGTCATATGCGCGGCGTGGTTCTAAAGCCAATGGCAGCTCTGCATTTCAACTGCAGTTAGCTCTCCGCCAATCAGAACCTTAGATCACGCTGATGCAACCAGTTTCTGCTAGACAAAGAACCGGGAATTGGTCCTAGCCCTATACTGCGGAAATGAAGCAAAAATGGCCGCAAATAATTTAACTCCCGAAAAATGCGTATATGGTCACGCAATATCTTTAAAAAAAGGACACTGGTGCAAATCCTGATCTAGCCTCTATAATCTTAATCTAGAATAATACTTTCTAATTCCCTACACCCCCATTCTAAACACATAGATCAAACTCCATCGTGATCTCATCTTGAAAAAAAACGTAAATAATAGAAGGAGAAGAAACATGGAGAAGGATTTTTCTGTAATCCCTCCAAAATATAGTGAACAAATTGCAAGGAGAAAAAGACATGGGCCATTTGAAAGACAGAATCTCAGTACTTTCGTCACATCACTCCCCCCTTTCAAAGATTGAGCAACGATCTCCTTACTGAAATCTCTGAGTTTCACATTGGCCCTTAACTCTGTCTACAAGGCTGTCTGTCCTTACCCCTCCTATTCAGTGTTCTTCGACCTTCCTCTTTTGCGTTTCCTCCTTCCTCCTCTCCTAGAATGAGCTCCTATGCTCCGATGGGAGAGTTGATCTCTCTTCGGACCTGTGCCGTCTAATTCGGGTCTGAACTTTTCCTTGCTATGACCATCAAAAGGCTGTCCTGGTCAGCTGGTGTGACCGGCGGGCGCTGTGGCGACCTGGCGATGGCGACTTCCTCGCTGCGCGTCAGCAGGGTTGTGACTGCTGGTACCGTGCGAGAACGATGCAATGTCTCGGGTTCCTCTGGTGTAGAGCCTCCGATTTCTTGCTGGGTGTCTATTGGATCCTCACTGATCTCAATAGCTTCTACCTTTGAAGAAAAGTAGGTAAGATCTGCCCCTGGCAGTGGTTCTGGATTCGCTCTTCCCCTGCCAATCTGAAGCGGGACAGAGCTCTCCAATATAGCTCCTTGCAAATGCGTAAGGTCGCTTTTCTCACTCTTTTCTGGCCTGAAAAGTTGGTGAGATGAAACTGTAGACCACGGGAGCTCTCCGTCTAACACCCTGGTTCTACCTTCAACCTTGCCCTCCCCTGTGAGAGTTACTGGCGTCAGTTGGAATGTGTCCTGCAGTGACACTTGACGGTTTAAGATCCCGTTAGATCACAGAGAATCTGAGATAAAGCTCTCGGTGACTGGTTCCAATGTTCCGTGAAACGAATTGGAAAAGATAGCCAATTTTCCAGGCTGCTCGTTACAAGAGTCGTTTCCTGTAAACGAGATACAAGAGTTGTGGGGCCCATCTCCGTCTATAGGCAAACGGATACTCAGATCACTGTCCTCCTCAGTTTGAGTAAAGTGCTGGTCGGATGGGGCTCCAGGGCTGGTTGGAACTATATGCTCGCTCAGACCGCTATCTTGTGCCCTATGAAGATGGCGCTGGTCATTGACATATGTAATACCGCTCTTGTCAGTATGTCCTTCACTTGAAGGAGCTAATACCATCGGGGGCCTAACTCCCGACAACAAAGAGTGTACTTCCGGAATCAGAGGCGTCGTCACCACTGTTTGGCCGGTTGGCTGAACAGGGCTGGCAGGCGAATTTGCCTCTGCAAATAACATACCACTGTCGTCGGAGGCATTGAACCTCTCCTTGGCACGACAGCTATGTTTGAGCTCGCTCGGGGCTCCGTGAATTAGGGCTTCTCCTTTTTCACTTATCTGGCCTGCAGTAGGCCCCCTTGCGTCAGCAAGGATCGGTGTGGTCGGGTTCCCCAAAACTAAATATGGGTTGCCGAGAATGAAGTCGTAGGCTGGCTGAGCCATCACAGCTGCCTTGATCGTGCCAGACACAAACTTACATTTCACTTCAATGTTGGCGACCGGAAAGCACTGTGAGGTCCCTTTCCTTAAAATTCCACCAATATTCACTTTTTCCTTAGTCATCTGCCAGGGCTTCACCAGATGTCGGGCGACTATGCTGGGGTATGTAAGCCCGCTGTCAAATAAGCATGTAGTCTCAGTCCCGTTCACTTCGGCTGGTCCACTGTTGGAGAACAACTTCTCTGACGGGAAGGGTTTCCACTTCTTCCCTTGTTTCACCCTCACAGGCCTTAAACAAGCCACCTGATGAGCGGGTTGTTTGTTTGGGCACCGTGTTGTCCAATGAGAAGTAGTCCGACAGAACCTACAATATCTCTCATTATCTCCCCGGTTCCTGACGGGTTCATGAGAAGTCGGCCCCTGTGTTCTGTTAGGCGGCTGGGAGCGCATGTTATGACTGGGAGGGGGCTCCTTTCGAGACGGCCCTTGCTGTTGGTGAGCTGAAGAGGAAGGCGAATGCGATGAAGATGCTCCTTTGTCCGGGGCTGGCAGGTCAGGGTGTTTTCTTTTCTGGCCCAGTACTTCGGCCTGTGCCGTCTGGAACCTTTCAGCAAAAAGAATTATCTGGTCCAGTTGCTGTGCGCCCTGCTCCGCCAGGTACTTCCTTAAGTCCGGAGACATGTTGGCCTTTATCTGTTCGCACAGAACTAATTCTTCCAATCCTTCAAAAGATTTAGCCAAACCCGACAACTCTCTCCAGCGAGTGAGGTAATTCCTCAGCCTCTCCGCGAATTGGGGAAAACTTTCTCCTTTCTCCAGTCGACTTTCCCTAAACATTGTTTGGCACTTCCGAGGAGTCCATTGGAATCGCTGTAACAGGGCGTTCCGCAGTGCCTCAAAGTTATTCTGGTCATCCACTAGCATCTTGCTATAGACTTCATACGCATGTCCTCTTAGAGATTGAGATAATTTGAGACACCAAAGACTATCATCCAGCCCGTATGCCTTTGCCATCCGTTCAAATTTTTCTAAAAATACCTCAATTTTCTCATTCCCGTTAGGAAAAGAGTCCATCGGAAAATTCATGGCTGCCATCCGGGGCCCTCCGTTTCCTGAGGTGTCTGTTGCCCCTGCTCCGGGAGAATCTCCGTTTGCTGAACTGCCTTCCGAAGATCGGTACTGCAGTTCCAGTGAACGCAGGGCAAGTTCATGCTGTCTCTCTGCTGCCTTCTCCCTCTCTTGGGCTTCCCTCTGTGCTATCTTCTCCTGTGCTTCTCTCTGTGCTATCTTCTCCTGTGCTTCTCTTTCTGCTTTTCTCTCCTCTGCCTGTCGGGCCTTCTCTTCTTTCTCCGCTTCCAATTTACGCAGGTCCATCTCTGCCAGTCGAGCCCTCTCTTCTTTCTCTGCTTCCAATTTACGCAGGTCTTTCTCCGCTTCCAATTTACGCAGGTCTTTCTCCGCTTCCCTTTTCTCTCTCTCCGTCTGCCGGTCCTGTTCCCTCATAATGTAAGCCCTAGTCTCGGCCTCATTCATTCCCATGCTTTTAGCTGCGTCCTTCCATGCAGTAAGTAGCTTGACCAATTCAGCCATCTTACCTGACAAATCAGCAGTAACTCACCACGAGGGGAAATGACCAAAAAAAGGAACCAGAAAAATTTACTGTTACCTACTAGGAATATGCTGTTGCAAAAATCCGCACTCAGACTAGCACCAAGTCTGACTAATAACTACCTGAAAAAAATTCAAGTTATCCAGCTACCCTTCTTCTTCTTCTTCTTGCGATCGCATCTTTGATGATTACACCGTCAGACGAGTTCTCATGATGAATTCGACTGTTGTTTGAAGTTCCTCTTTAACTCCATATAGCTTTGAGTTTAGTGTTGAGTCATTGGGCCAGTATATCTTTCTTAACTGGTCATACAGAGGACAGTCCTGTAGAACATGCTCAGCAGTTTGTTCGTTTAATCCACATGTGCACAGTGGTGAAGCAGACAATCGTAGCTTGTGCATGTGTTTATTCAGTTTGTTATGCCCTGTCCTGAGTCGAAAAATAGTTGTCTGTCCCTGCCGGTCGAGAGTGTGATAGTCGTCTTTGGGTTGGTTCTGTTCTCTTCTGATAGTCTGGATAGCTCTCTTTTTCTCAAAGTATGTGACTTCATTATCTTCTTGTTCACATTCTCCTCCCTTTTTTGCAAGTTTATCTGCCTTTTCATTTCCGGGTACACCACAATGAGATGGTACCCACTGAAGTATGGTTCTCTTTTTGGCAGCTACCTTGTTTAGTTCATTTCTCAGATGCGGGAGTTTACCACCCTTGAGAGCTTGCAGGACAGACAGTGCATCTGTGAGGATGACTACCTGGTGGCAGTCAGAGTTGGTGTTATAAATCATATTTGCAGCTTGCTCTAGAGCTTGAACCTCAGCTGTATAGTTGGAACAGAATTTACCAGTGGGAATGTGCCTAGTCTCATAGTGGTTGTCAGGATATGAGATAAAGATACCGGCACCTCCATTCCTAACAGCATTAGTTGCTGATCCATCTGTATAGGCATGTATCCATGATTGATCGGGATAGCTTTCTTGGATCATACTCAATGTAGCAGTTCGTTTTTGCAGATCATTATACTCACATCCACTTGTGAGACCACTGACTGTTGTATTAATTTGGAGGGCACTGCTGGCCTGCTCCCATGGTACAGGGTATAGGGTGGGCTTCAGTGGTGTTGTCTTCATGGATAGGTCTTCTTGATGCTGTCTTATAAGTCTTTTCCCCCGATGCACAAAGCTGCTACGCTTTAGACGTCCCAATGCCAGATCATCTAGTCTTGCCTTCATTGGGTGCATTGGCATACTGTTGTACTTTTCCATCTGGATCATGGTTTTTTGTGTCTCTTCTATGGGACAATGTCTGTAATCCAGCAACCTTCTGCATCTCTGTTATTGGTGTAGTTTTCATGGCTCCTGTAATGAGCCTGAGAGCTTGATTTTGCACCTTGTCCAAAGACTGCAGATGTGAGTTAGCAGCTGATGACCATGCTGCTGAGCTAAACTCTAAGTGTGGTCTTATTACTCCATTATAAATCTTCTTTAGATTTCGTTCATTTGCTCCCCAGTTGGTACCTGCTAATTTTCTGAGTATGCCTAGTCGTCTTCGGGCCTTTCCTTCTGCATTTTCAATATGCTTATTCCATGTAAGCCTTTGGTCAAATGTCACCCCAAGATAGGTGGGGTAGCTTTCTTCCTTGATCACGGTTGTCCCTAGGTGTATGCTAGCTGATTTGTCCTTGGGGGCGAGGGAGAACAGTGTTGTGGAGGTTTTGTCTGTGTTTATTGTGATAAGCCATTTCTCTGCCCATGACACTAGCATGTCTGCTGCCCGCTGCATTCTATAATTTGCTGTGGTGACATTTTCATCAGCGCACCAGAGTACTAGGTCATCTGCATATAAGGCAGCTTTAACTCCTGCAGGGAGATCTTTCACCAGGTCATTGATGTAAACAAGGAAGAGTGTTGGGGAAATTACTCCTCCTTGAGGTACCCCCTGATGGAGCAACACTTTTCTGCTCTGCAGACCGTCAAGAGTGACTCTAGTTCTCCTGTTATGCAAGTATGACTGGATCCATTTCATCATGTTGCCTTGGATTCCACTTCTCCTAAGTTTTGCAATGAGGCCATCTTTCCACACCTTGTCAAAGGCCTGCTTGAAGTCGACCCAGATCGTTAGGACCTTTTTCTTCTCCTGGAAGGCATCTTCTATTGCTTGAGACAAGTAAGTAACTTGGTCTTCTATACTGTAGCATTCTCTAAATCCAGCTTGTTCCGGCACCAGGATCTGCTCAGACTCTAAATACCATTTCAATCTGTGGTTGACTATTCGCTCCATAGTCTTCCCAACACAGCTTGTGAGACTGATTGGCCGGTAACTTGCAGCCTCGGTCTTACATTTCCCTTTCTTTAGTATGGGTATTGTGATGGCTTCTCTCCATACTTGGGGTACCGTTCCTTTCAACCAGCTGTGGTTGAATATCTCAAGCAGTTTTGTCTTTGCTGCTGAGCTCAGATTTACTAGCATTTCGTTGCTGATTTTGTCTGGGCCGGGTGACTTTTGAAACTTAAGCTTGGAAATAGCCTTCTGTAGTTCTCCTAGTGTGATGGGTTCCCTCATTGGGGCAGGAGTATCTGTCTGTCCCATGGTTGCCAGTATTTCTTTTCTTATCTCTCTCTGATGGTCTATGTTAATGGGTAAGTTGCTTTCTGAACTGTATCTTCTAGCAAACAAGTCTGCAGCTTGTTTTCCTCTGAAAAGTTTGCCACCTTCATCCAATGTGATAGTCTGCCTTGGTGAGGAATGCTCTTCATTTAGAGACTTGACTAATCTCCAAAGTTTCCTGCCGTCTTTCTCAAGGTTCAGCGATGCCGTTTTAGTTCTCCAGCTTTTCCGCTTTTCTTCTAGCTTTGTTCTCTGAAACTCTGCTACAGCCTTTTTCCATTTGTTGTGAGTTTCAAGTGAAGGCTGAGACTCTGCGTCCTTTCTAGCCTTGTCCATAGCTTCCTGACGTTCTTGGAGTGTGCTGGACCAGTATGGTATGTAGTTACGCCGGCATCCTTTGGGAATGGTTTCTTTTGCAGCTTGTAGTATGCATCTGTTGAAGTCTTTTACCACTTCATTAATGTCTCTGTTCTGTACCTTGAGGGTAGACAGCAGCGTGTTCACCTGATGCCTGAATAAACCCCAGTTGGCTTTTTTGTAG
The DNA here is from genome assembly GCA_024509875.1 of Oreohelix idahoensis. Lineage (NCBI taxonomy): Eukaryota > Metazoa > Mollusca > Gastropoda > Stylommatophora > Oreohelicidae > Oreohelix > Oreohelix idahoensis. The sequence goes on along the minus strand of JAMPIV010020817.1, from coordinate 96,699 downwards.
TTCCATCTTGTAATGGCTGGGCCTGTACTGAGAGTTGCACTCTGGACAGTAAGAAAGATTGGGCGATGGTCGCTTCCCCCTAGTTGGTCTCCTACTTCTCTACTAATAGATCCAGCTATATCTGGTGTGGAGAAGGCAAGATCTGGTGTTGAGGTTGTGTGCCATCCTCTGGAGTAGAAGGTAGGAGTATCTGTGGCATTATTGACTAGGATTAGGGAGTGATCATCTTGCCAAGTTTCAACCTCTTCACCTCTGTGATCCAGATGGTTATAGCCCCAGCTCTGGGAGTGGCTATTAAAGTCTCCAACTGCTATAAAGTTGGTGGCTGGTACCTGTATAGAGCTGAGACTCAGGGGTTTGTTGTTCGGACAGTAATAGTTCAGGAGTTCTATTTCCATCTTGTCTACCTTTATCTGCAGCAGCTGATATTCTGCTCCATCCATGAAGGTTTTCCTTTCGTGTGCAGGAATGTTATTCCTTACAAGAGTAAGTACTCCTCCTTTTCGTCTATCTTGTCTGTCGGATCTGAAGCATTGATATCCCCTTATTTTAAAGGTTTGATCTGCTTTCAAGTGAGTCTCTTGGATACAGCAAACACTGACTTGCTTCTCATACAAGATGTTTTCCAGCTCTGTCTTTTTGCTGTATCCAGCCTGCTTGCTGTTCACTCCCTCTGCATTCCAGTGCATCATGACAAGTGGCACTCTGGGTTTCTCTTTTTCTGTTTTGTTTTGGTCAGTAGTTCTCCTCCGCCGTCTGTTGACTCCACAAGACGGTCTAGAGGGTCCTCCAGTAGCTGAGGGTGGGCTCTGTCGAGGCTCAGAGCCCGGCACTGCACCTGCCTGGTGGAGCTCCACAGGGCGAGCACCAGAACGAGATTTATTTGACGGTGTACTCTCCATAGAAAAAAAAAAGCGAGTTGCATGATACTGTGGTTTCCGGTGCGCCTTCTGGCCCAGTATCTACGACTTTAGCACCTGTTCAACGGGAGAGTGGGCTCATCCCTAATCTGTTTATGTTCCCAGTAGTAGACTATTCGCAAGCATTGATATGGTTGCGTTATCTTCAAAATAGCCCTGTCTTTCCCGTGGCTTTTCTGCCATCCTGCAACTTTGAGTTAGGGAGTTCTGAGCTCCAGTCTCTTTCCCAGGCATTTTATCCTGGCCTGGCACGCATACAGAGGACCCCACTTCTGGTTCTAAGTTAGCAGTTGGGGATAGGTGGGGTAGCACACTGTGCATTCCCCGTCATCCAGGGGGCTCTCCAACTATGCAGAGCTTGCACAATGCTGTGCTCTGGTTCTGGGCTCTCCCAAGGAATCCTCACGTCCTGCACAGAGCCACTTCCCGATACCCACCACCTGCCAACCCTCCATTGTAGAAATCTCCTGCATGCGGCCATCCAGTCAAGAGCCAGTATTAAGTCTGGTGCCCAAGTGATCCCCCAAGCTCAGTGTGCAATGCTGGGTTCTCATCATGCTGCAACACAGGAGGGATTGTGATGCTCAGCCATCTCTCTCAATTCTGCACCGATAAGTGACATCGGGGACTTAACTTTGCCTCAGTACTGGGAGGCCCCGTTTCCGGGTACACCACACACAGCCAATTGAGGCAACGGTCGCCATGGGCGTGATAGACGACAAACAGTGAAGAATGAGGCAAGAAAGCATTTAACCCATGAAGTGGGGGTGGATTGGTGCAGACCAGAGCATGTACCACTCGCCGGTGGGTTCTGCATCTACACCTATAGGGTTCCACCCACTCCTCAGCCCATTTAGTCTGGCCCCTCACCCAGGACCTGTCCGGCTTGGGTGACCCTGCCAGGAGTAAAACTCCCGCCGGCATAGCTCCCGGGATCATTGAGGCGCTCAAGCTCTCCAACCACGGCAAGGTAGGCTTACATGTGGAGAGATCCAGCTACCCAAAACCCGAATTTACTTTCCTGTCAAGAAAAAAATTAGATTAGCCATCAATTACCTCTAAGTCATAAACAACCTTACTACAACTAACATCTAAACTGACTACAACCTGTGGAAAAAAAACTATAGCTGGATCTGTCTTAATATAGCTCAAGTCTAGGGGATTATTAAGAAATCTATTTCCAGAACTTTCTACAGAGACAATCTATGAATCTAGAAGTGATCCCAACAAAGATGATCCCAAGGACGACGCCACCCACTTTGTCAAGATCACAGAATTGAACGTAACAAAGATGATTCACCGGACGATAGCACCCACTTTGTCACGAAATGGATTTAGGACTAGAGACTGTCTACATATAGTGACAAGACAATAGTAAGAAGAAAGACTGAAATGATAGATTCAGATAGAAATATAGTGCAAAATGTGAAAGTTGAGACCATTGGCTCCGAGGTTGAGAACCGAGGTTGATTCTTTCCTCGCCACTTCGGACGTTTAAATTGCTATGGCCTCGAACCACCTCTAACTACCCTATGGGGATAAGGTTCAATTAAGATTCACAAACACCAAGGTACAGACAACATATAGCTACTGTACTAAAGGAAATGACTGATGCCAGCTACAATTTATACAAGTTTATTATACACCTATAAACAACTCATATACATAAAGTGCGAGGATGCACACCTGAAACAAAATCAAGCACAGTTAAAAATGCATCAACCCCAACCCTTCTCCCACAATTGCAACCTGTATGGAGAAAGAAGGTAAGGTTAACTGAAATGAACTACACTGCACTTGATGTCGCCTACACTCCAAACTAGCTGTTCTAAATTCTAACTCTAACTCTAAGTCCACTGATAGCTGGAACGACTATGAAGTGTCTACACAATCTCTGCACAGACTTCGGTTCTACACAGCCTATCCTGGAATCTCCTGAACACAACTAACTGCACCTCTAAACTTCAGCAGCTGTCCTCTGCTATGATTCACCAAAGCTAACAGTTCTGCCTATCTGTGCTGACTTCAGTAGAGAGAATGTTTACCCTCTCTCTCTCCACTAACTCTGGAATTGATGACTGAGGTTTAACAGAACCCCACTGGATTCTGGACTGGAACTGTAGCTGACTTCTACCACTCTGAAATTACCTGCCCGAGTACCTATAACTGGGCCGTCGGCTTTATTATGGCCGTGAAGAAGCGAACATAAAATTACCACAACGCGGCAGCCTGCCAAATCTGCGTGTGTAACGAGCGTCAGAGCTCAGGATTTATCCACAAAAATCCTATTCGCTGGAAAATGTCTTCCCCTGGCTGGGAAAACGTATTTTCTTCCTCTCCTTCCACTACTGGCAACTAACGTAAAACCCTTGCGGTTCTGCGAATGCCCCAACTTTGCCGTGGGAGAAATTTTGTGGTCTCAAAATTCCGCTCTCATTCCCACAAAGCCGGTACCTGCTGTTTTAGACAAAACAAAACAACAGCTAAACAAACCATAATAATACATTTCAAATAACAATTAACTTCCTTACTCTTCACCACGTAACTCCCCTCTCTACCTGAGCCTACAAAGTAAACATTGGCTAACCCAGATCGCTTGTTCTGCCTGACTAACTCCGAGCAACAACAATATTTTCACTGGCCCCTCTGGGCAGACGTACTGTGGCCTACTTCTTACGCTGACACTAATGCCGTAATGTTTAACACAACTAAAACTAGCCCTCTCTAGGAATTCCTAAAATTCCCGTCAATAATAGTAATCACATTCAAAATGTAATACAAAATAATTCCCTTTAAAATTACTTCTCCCATCTTCTGAATTCACCGAACAATAATGCACAATCAATAACATATAATCCTGTTTACGCTAGCATCTACCTGCCGTCAAAAGTTATACATAACCCCCGATTATCAAATTGAAAACCCCGTAGTTCAGCCACGTGGTGCCGCAGTTTTTCAACCACGCGCTCCTGCATACATTCATTACTGATAGCACACACGTGCTCCAATTAATACCTCTATCACTTCCGTCCACAGTTATATGCGTAACTATATAAATAGCGAGCATCAATACTCTCACTAAAATCACAAATGAAAATACACATTACACGCTCCCGACTATTCTGTAAATAAATAAAATTCGCAGATGCGAGTTTCTCTCCCGACCGACTTTGCAATAATACAAAGCGGTGATATCTCAACTTTTAAACCATGCCGCTATTCCTTCAACAAGGAATTAAATGGACCTATAAAGTTTCTCAAGTCTATCACTAAGATCGTATTTGATGGCTCTGCCGATGAGAATTAACGTTAAACTAAAACTTCCCAAGAAACTTAAATGATCGGCTAGGACTAGAAAAATTAAATAAAGTCCTCACGCAAAAATTCATGCTTACCAAATCTCGAATGTCCAACTGAAGGCAATCGACAATTTGCTTCTGGCACCCGGCTTAGCAATTTTTCATTAAAAGAGAAAGAGGCTATGAAATATAGGCCTTTTATAATCAAGACCCCCACGCGCCGACTTCGTGACGTCATATGCGCGGTGTGGTTCTAAAGCCAATGGCAGCTCTGCATTTCAACTGCAGTTAGCTCTCCGCCAATCAGAACCTTAGATCACGCTGATGCAACCAGTTTCTGCTAGACAAAGAACCGGGAATTGGTCCTAGCCCTATACTGCGGAAATGAAGCAAAAATGGCCGCAAATAATTTAACTCCCGAAAAATGCGTATATGGTCACGCAATATCTTTAAAAAAAGGACACTGGTGCAAATCCTGATCTAGCCTCTATAATCTTAATCTAGAATAATACTTTCTAATTCCCTACACCCCCATTCTAAACACATAGATCAAACTCCATCGTGATCTCATCTTGAAAAAAAAAACGTAAATAATAGAAGGAGAAGAAACATGGAGAAGGATTTTTCTGTAATCCCTCCAAAATATAGTGAACAAATTGCAAGGAGAAAAAGACATGGGCCATTTGAAAGACAGAATCTCAGTACTTTCGTCACATTAATGTCCAACTAATTTATTTGAAAAGGATCCCATTTCATGCCCATTGAGGCATATTGGGAAATGTGATTTTAGGCCTATATTTTCTTAACCATCGGCACAATAGGTGTGATGTGGTCAAAATCACGCCGGCAGCCTTAACCTTCCCAGAGTTGCTCTGGTACCCAATTCATGAGGCTGGGTCGACCTCGGAGCCATTCGTGGCCTAAAAAATCCTACGTTAACTGAGGTTGAACCATGGACCACCGAGCTAGGAAGCCAGCGCACTAACTTCCGCGACTCCAGTTTATGTGAAACACAGGCCAAAATAAAGACAATTAACTGTCATTTTATTTCATTTACTGCCACATTAACGTTACAACACAGTATGAGATCTTATTTGTTCTACACGATTTCAAAGTGAGCAGCAATTTTAGCAATCTCTTGTAATGCCAGTTTTACCATGTTAGATTTTTATTTTGTTTTACATTGTATCTTGGAATAAAAAAAATTAAACTAATTAGTCAAATAGCAGTTATTGCTCAATGTTTTTACATTAGTTTTATGCATATCTAATGAGGATATTAAAATATTTTAAAAAAAGGGGGAAATAACTTTTCAGTCACCCAGTGTGTAGATGTTTTCCAGGAAAACAAAAACTGGCAGTCTGAGTAGCGCTGGTCTCTTGTGGCAAGGGTAGCAGGTTCAATTCATGGTATCGACACGCTTCAGTCTACCTAGCTGTAAATGGGTACCTGACTTTGCACTTGAGTTAGGAACAGAAAAGGCAGCAAGGAAGGGAACTGGTAACCCCCACTTCTCGGTGCTGGACCTAGTATAGTGAAGTCTCTAACACTTCACTCCCCTATGGCAGTATTTCCCGTGGGACTACTTTTTTACCCGAGTAGACAGAGTTCAGTGCCAGTCTAACATTTTCTACTCCATAACAGTTCCAGTATTTGATGGTCTGCATCCTACATGGATACAATACAATAAGCATTTGGAAGAAAGAATTGAGGCTCTTGAAATGGGGATATATAGAAGAATGGGGCGTATCTCATGGAAAGAGATGAAAACAAATAAGGAGGTCCTAGAAAATCTAGATATGAAAAGAGAACTAATGGGGGAGGTCAAAGTTCGGCAGCTAAAATACTTTGGCCACATAAAAAGGCATAACACTTTGCAGAAGACCTTAACAGAAGGGAGAGTTGAAGGCAAACGTGCAAGGGGAAGACAGCGCTATAAGTGGGAAGATAACATCAAGAGATGGACAGGAAAGAGTCTATCAGAGTGCACCACCAAGACAAGAGACAGAAGACGTTGGAGATCCATTACAGCCAACCTTCGTTGTGGAGATGGCAACTGATGATGATGATGATCCTACATGGTTTCTGAGGAGACAAAGAAAGAATAGAAATCCAATATATCCAGCTGTAAATGGGTACCTGACTCTTCTCAGCAAGGAAAAGAACTGGTCACCACACTTTATAAACCTGGACCTAATATATTGAAGTCTCAAACACTTCTCTTCCTTACAGCAGTATTTGCTTTGGGACTTCCTTTGCATCTTCCATTTTCAATATATCCTCATTTTGTGGATTGATTTTCTAAGTTTATTTATGTAGATTATTTAACTCTTTTCTCTTTGCACTGATGAAGATATTTTCTTCCTGGGCTAATGCCATAATAAGACTGTCCACAACCTTTTTTTGTTACACTTCGCTGCGTCTGTTCTTCAGGAATTTCTGCTGTGTGGATTGTGCAAGTTGGCTTTCACCACCATGGAGGAATGCCAGGCCCACATGCAGTCAGAACACAAGGAATTAATGCAAGGGAGTGGGGTTAGCATTGGCGTGCAGGTGAGAATTGATAGTCTTTGTTGTTTAAAACAAAAATTAAATAAAAAACCAACAGTGCCTGCATAAGTTTGTCTTAACAGAGTTGGGCTAAAGACATTGACATACTGTTAATAAGTTATTCTTCTTCTTCTTGCGTTCGCATCTTTGATGATTACACCGTCAGACGAGTTCTCATGATGAATTCGACTGTTGTTTGAAGTTCCTCTTTAACTCCATATAGCTTTGAGTTTAGTGTTGAGTTATTGGGCCAGTATATCTTTCTTATCTGGTCATACAGAGGACAGTCCTGTAGAACATGCTCAGCAGTTTGTTCGTTTAATCCACATGTGCACAGTGGTGAAGCAGACAATCGTAGCTTGTGCATGTGTTTATTCAGTTTGTTATGCCCTGTCCTGAGTCGAAAAATAGTTATCTGTCCCTGCCGGTCGAGAGTGTGATAGTCGTCTTTGGGTTGGTTCTGTTCTCTTCTGATAGTCTGGATAGCTCTNTTTTTCTCAAAGTATGTGACTTCATTATCTTCTTGTTCACATTCTCCTCCCTTTTTTGCAAGTTTATCTGCCTTTTCATTTCCGGGTACACCACAATGAGATGGTACCCACTGAAGTATGGTAATCTTTTTGGCAGCTACCTTGTTTAGTTCATTTCTCAGATGCGGGAGTTTACCACCCTTGAGAGCTTGCAGGACAGACAGTGCATCTGTGAGGATGACTACCTGGTGGCAGTCAGAGTTGGTGTTTATAAATCATATTTGCAGCTTGCTCTAGAGCTTGAACCTCAGCTGTATAGTTGGAACAGAATTTACCAGTGGGAATGTGCCTAGTCTCATAGTGGTTGTCAGGATATGAGATAAAGATACCGCACCTCCATTCCTAACAGCATTAGTTGCTGATCCATCTGTATAGGCATGTATCCATGATTGATCGGGATAGCTTTCTTGGATCATACTCAATGTAGCAGTTCGTTTTTGCAGATCATTATACTCACATCCACTTGTGAGACCACTGACTGATGTATTAATTTGGAGGGCACTGCTGGCCTGCTCCCATGGTACAGGGTATAGGGTGGGCTTCAGTGGTGTTGTCTTCATGGATAGGTCTTCTTGATGCTGTCTTATAAGTCTTTTCCCCCGATGCACAAAGCTGCTACGCTTTAGACGTCCCAAAGCCAGATCATCTAGTCTAGCCTTCATTGGGTGCATTGGCATACTGTTGTACTTTTCCATCTGGATCATGGTTTTTGTGTCTCTTCTATGGGGCAATGTCTGTAATCCAGCAACCTTCTGCATCTCTGTTATTGGTGTAGTTTTCATGGCTCCTGTAATGAGCCTGAGAGCTTGATTTTGCACCTTGTCCAAAGACTGCAGATGTGAGTTAGCAGCTGATGACCATGCTGCTGAGCTAAACTCTAAGTGTGGTCTTATTACTCCATTATAAATCTTCTTTAGATTTCGTTCATTTGCTCCCCAGTTGGTACCTGCTAATTTTCTGAGTAATGCCTAGTCGTCTTTCGGGCCTTTCCTTCTGCATTTTCAATATGCTTATTCCATGTAAGCCTTTGGTCAAATGTCACCCCAAGATAGGTGGGGTAGCTTTCTTCCTTGATCACGGTTGTCCCTAGGTGTATGTTAGCTGATTTGTCCTTGGGGGCGAGGGAGAACAGTGTTGTGGAGGTTTTGTCTGTGTTTATTGTGATAAGCCATTTCTCTGCCCATGACACTAGCATGTCTGCTGCCCGCTGCATTCTATAATTTGCTGTGGTGACATTTCATCAGCGCACCAGAGTACTAGGTCATCTGCATATAAGGCAGCTTTAACTCCTGCAGGGAGATCTTTCACCAGGTCATTGATGTAAACAAGGAAGAGTGTTGGGGAAATTACTCCTCCTTGAGGTACCCCCTGATGGAGCAACACTTTTCTGCTCTGCAGACCGTCAAGAGTGACTCTAGTTCTCCTGTTATGCAAGTATGACTGGATCCATTTCATCATGTTGCCTTGGATTCCACTTCTCCTAAGTTTTGCAATGAGGCCATCTTTCCACACCTTGTCAAAGGCCTGCTTGAAGTCGACCCAGATCGTTAGGACCTTTTTTTCTTCTCCTGGAAGGCATCTTCTATTGCTTGAGACAAGTAAGTAACTTGGTCTTCTATACTGTAGCATTCTCTAAATCCAGCTTGTTCCGGCACCAGGATCTGCTCAGACTCTAGATACCATTTCAATCTGTGGATGACTATTCGCTCCATAGTCTTCCCAACACAGCTTGTGAGACTGATTGGCCGGTAACTTGCAGCCTCAGTCTTACATTTCCCTTTCTTTAGTATGTGTATTGTGATGGCTTCTCTCCATACTTGGGGTACCGTTCCTTTCAACCAGCTGTGGTTGAATATCTCAAGCAGTTTTGTCTTTGCTGCTGAGCTCAGATTTACTAGCATTTCGTTGCTGATTTTGTCTGGGCCGGGTGACTTTTGAAACTTAAGCTTGGAAATAGCCTTCTGTAGTTCTCCTAGTGTGATGGGTTCCCTCATTGGGGCAGGAGTATCTGTCTGTCCTATGGTTGCCAGTATTTCTTTTCTTATCTCTCTCTGATGATCTATGTTAATGGGTAAGTTGCTTTCTGAACTGTATCTTCTAGCAAACAAGTCTGCAGCTTGTTTTCCTCTGAAAAGTTTGCCACCTTCATCCAATGTGATAGTCTGCGTAGGTGAGGAACGCTCTTCATTTAGAGACTTGACTAATCTCCAAAGTTTCCTGCCGTCTTTCTCAAGGTTCAGCGATGCCGTTTTAGTTCTCCAGCTTTTCCGTTTTTTCTTCTAGCTTTGTTCTCTGAAACTCTGCTACAGCCTTTTTCCATTTGTTGTGAGTTTCAAGTGAAGGCTGAGACTCTGCGTCCTTTCTAGCCCTGTCCATAGCTTCCTGACGTTCTTGGAGTGTGCTGGACCAGTATGGTATGTAGTTACGCCGGCATCCTTTGGGAATGGTTTCTTTTGCAGCTTGTAGTATGCATCTGTTGAAGTCTTTTACCACTTCATTAATGTCTCTGTTCTGTACCTTGAGGGTAGACAGCAGCGTGTTCACCTGATGCCTGAATAAACCCCAGTTGGCTTTTTTGTAGTTTCCATCTTGTAATGGCTGGGCCTGTACTGAGAGTTGCACTCTGGACAGTAAGAAAGATTGGGCGATGGTCGCTTCCCCCTAGTTGGTCTCCTACTTCTCTACTAATAGATCCAGCTATATCTGGTGTGGAGAAGGCAAGATCTGGTGTTGAAGTTGTGTGCCATCCTCTGGAGTAGAAGGTAGGAGTATCTGTGGCATTATTGACTAGGATTAGGGAGTGATCATCTTGCCAAGTTACAACCTCTTCACCTCTGTGATCCAGATGGTTATAGCCCCAGCTCTGGGAGTGGCTATTAAAGTCTCCAACTGCTATAAAGTTGGTGGCTGGTACCTGTATAGAGCTGAGACTCAGGGGTCTGTTGTTCGGACAGTAATAGTTCAGGAGTTCTATTTCCATCTTGTCTACCTTTATCTGCAACAGCTGATATTCTGCTCCATCCATGAAGGTTTTCCTTTCGTGTGCAGGAATGTTATTCCTTACAAGAGTAAGTACTCCTCCTTTTCGTCTATCTTTTCTGTCGGATCTGAAGCATTGATATCCCCTTATTTTAAAGGTTTGATCTGCTTTCAAGTGAGTCTCTTGGATACAGCAAACACTGACTTGCTTCTCATACAAGATGTTTTCCAGCTCTGTCTTTTTGCTGTATCCAGCCTGCTTGCTGTTCACCCCCTCTGCATTCCAGTGCATCATGACAAGTGGCACTCTGGGTTTCTCTTTTTTCTGTTTTGTTTTGGTCAGTAGTTCTCCTCCGCCGTCTGCTGACTCCACAAGACGGTCTAGAGGGTCCTCCAGTAGCTGAGGGTGGGCTCTGTCGAGGCTCAGAGCCCGGCACTGCACCTGCCTGGTGGAGCTCCACAGGGCGAGCACCAGTACGAGATTTATTTGACGGTGTACTCTCCATAGAAAAAAAAAGCGAGTTGCGTGATACTGTGGTTTCCGGTGCGCCTTCTGGCCCAGTATCTATGACTTTAGCACCTGTTCAACGGGAGAGTGGGCTCATCCCTAATCTGTTTATGTTCCCAGTAGTAGACTATTCGCAAGCAGCCTGGGGGTGTCACTGCTCTGCGCGGACCTTGTTTACAGAGGCGGCGTCCGAGCTCGTATGGTGAAAATATGGTTGCGTTATCTTCAAAATAGCCCTGTCTTTCCCATGGCTTTTCTGCCATCCTGCAACTTTGAGTTAGGGAGTTCTGAGCTCCAGTCTCTTTCCCAGGCATTTTATCCTGGCCTGGCACGCATACAGAGGACCCCACTTCTGGTTCTAAGTTAGCAGTTGGGGATAGGTGGGGTAGCACACTGTCCATTCCCCGTCATCCAGGGGGCTCTCCAACTATGCAGAGCTTGCACAATGCTGTGCTCTGGTTCTGGGCTCTCCCAAGGAATCCTCACGTCCTGCACAGAGCCACTTCCAGATACCCACTACCTGCCAACCCTCCATTGTAGAAATCTCCTGCATGCGGCCATCCAGTCAAGAGCCAGTATTAAGTCTGGTGCCCAAGTGATCCCCCCAAGCTCAGTGTGCAATGCTGGGTTCTCATCATGCTGCAACACAGGGGGGATTGTGATGCTCAGCCATCTCTCTCAACTCTGCACCGATAAGTGACATCGGGGACTTAACTGTGCCTCAGTACTGGGTGGCCCCATTTCCGGGTACACCACACACAGCCAATTGAGGCAACGGTCGCCGTGGGCGTAATAAGTTATAGATGTTGTGTTTTCTCAAAGTTGTTATTTATTCAAAATTTCTAAGATTTTTTGGAAGTGGTGTAGGTGTGATAATGTAAGTTACTAATAGTGTAAATATTAGCTAGTGTGTGTTTTCTTGGGTTTGTTTTTCTTGTCAATCTACTACATGGTAATCACCAAGAAAAAGGCATTAACTGCCTTAGGAACAAGCGAGTTGAAGGTAAGTTGATAATTTAAAAAGAATTTTTAATCAATTTTTTTCTTTCTGTCCTATCATTTTATATTTTTTATAATATCTTCATACCTTGTAAACATACTTTTTCAGCTTGTTTCAATAGTACATTCATGTTCCTTCAAAATGACATAGAATTCATAAAAATGTGCTAAAAATTAAGACAACTACAGCTTAATTTCTCCACACACCTACTGGATGAAAATGTAAACAAAATTTCTGAGATTGTTTGGAAGTGATGTAGATATGATAATGTAAGTTACTAATAGTGTAAATATTAGCTAGTGTGTGTGTTCTTGGGCTTGTTTTTCATGTAATTGGATATACTACATGATAATCACCAAGAAGAAGGTATTACCTACCTTAGAAACAAGTAATCTGAAAGTAAGTTGATAATTTGAAAACAAATGTGAAATGATTTTTTGTCTGTCAATCAATTTATATTACTTATAATATCTACCATACTAAGTAAACTTTCCCTTTTCGTCGTTTTGCAATAGTATGTTCATTTATCTTCAAAATGATATATAATTCATAAAAACCTTTAAACATTAAGAAAACCACAGCTTAATTTCTCCATACACCTACGTAATGAAAGTGGGAACAAAATTTAATTATGCTGCTGTGTGTTTTCCAATTCGGTAGTTAATGTGTCAATACCAGGAATGTTTTCTGTCATCTCAGGGAAGTGCTGTTGTCTCCACAGGGAACCTGTTTGCAGTGTAGATGAGTTTGGTTGTTGATGTATCATTTACAGGATCTGCTGTCTGTGCCATCAGTTGATTTTCTCAGCATTTGCCAGTGCACCTTTCCATCTCCTATTCCACTTGCACATGTCTGGCTGTTTCCGGTAGTTCCACTCTGCGCAAACACCCATTCACAAAAGTCTGCAACCTCTTGGCCAACCACCTTGCTGCTCATCATGTACCAGAGCCACACCATAAGACTACTTTGACATGTAATTAAGTGAAGATTTTTATTTTTGTGTTGGACTTGATTTCTTTTAATTTCGATATTTTTTCCTTTTACAGTGCAGGGAAAGGTTCTCTTGCCTTCTGTATTTTTATTTTGATACCACTCTCCATTCGTCCATTATTGTCAATGTTAATGCCAAATTATGAGTTCACATCTTGTGCAGGTGTTGCTCCAGTGCAATCTGGCTATTTTCTGCATTTGTTCTCATAATCTTTTGTATTCTCTAACCCAGCTGCTGTGACTTCTCATCCAATATTCTCATTTTGTATTTCATCAGGTTTTAGTTGTGGGATAGAGGGACAAAGGTAATCAGGGAAATCAAAATCATTGAACTGCTTTGACAGAGTTTGTCATTTTCATAATCATATCTATTGTCAATAAGAAGAGAAATGGTAACAGGAGACACCAGTGCCAATTCCATTTCTTATCTCAGAGGGTTCTATAAGCTATCCTTCATGAAGAACACAGCTTTTCATGTCCTCCTATGTTTGTTTTTTTTGTTAGCCTCATCTGTTTACGAAAGTGATTCTCTGTCTTAACTGTTGGTGGCCTTTTCATAGTATGGAAATCCAGTGTAAAGCGATGAACTAATGTCTGAACTCTGTTCGGCTAGCATGCACAGTGTGGCTGTCTGGTTTGTACAGGATATGTTTTGTTGAAAACCTACCTGCTCCTCCCTCAGTTGTCTATCTATGGTCTCTTTTAATCTCTCTGGTTTGACCTTGTTTATTATTTTTCATTGCACTGATAGTAACTTTATTCTTGTGTAATTTGTACATTTCAGCAAATCTCCCTTCTTTGACATCTTGACCAGATATTGTTCCTTCCAGTCTACTGATATTTCCTCCCTCTCCTAGAAATTTACCATTTTTCTTGTGTTAAATCTCTGTAGAGGTGTCTATACCTGTTTTGATGGTCTCTAATGAAGCACAACTAGACTTGCAGCTCAGAAGCTTTATTGCTGTCTTGTTTTCTTCCTTATTTGATTTTTCACATGTATCTTGCAATTCCTTTTCTGACTGGATCTTTGGGGGATCATCTGGCCTGGTCTAATTAGAAGCTGCTAAAAAAAACCCATTATGTTCATCTCTTCATTTATTGTTTTATGTTGCTAAGCAATCTTTTCATTCTTGTTCTTATTATAATGTCATTTGATTATGTATATTTCCCAGACTCCTTTTGGTTTCTGCATATTGCATCATTATCCTCACTGATGGAGGGCCTTCTTCCAGCCTGGACAGTTGAGTTCAATTACTTGCTTTAGAAAACTTGTTCATATTTCTGACTGAAGTATTTGTGGCTTAAGATTTTACATGATGGGGTAGCCAGCCTCATGCCCAACCCACATTAGTTGCCTTTTTATGACAGGCATTTATGATTGTTGTTGTTTACCTTGAGCTTCTGAGCATATCATTTTTTTCACGGTCAATGTCAAGTTCAAGAATCCTTGGCATTGTCTAGACTGTAGATCTAGACTTTTCCTGTGGTTTTTCTGCCATTCTGAAACTGGTTGAATCATGGGCTCCATTTCTATTCTGGGTATTCTTTCCTGCCTTGGCAAGCATTTAAAGGATCCTTACATCGGATTTAAAGCTAGAAGGGGGGGAACCACGCTGTGCATTCCCTGCCATCCAAGGGGGCTCTCCAGATATGCAGGACTAAAATACTGTGCTCTGGTTCAAGGAAGCATCTTGTCCTGCAGAGAGCTACTTTCCAGCTCCCCTCACCTGTCATCTATCCATTTTGAGATCCTCCTGATATAATAATAATAATAATAAATTCTTTAAGCGCCAAACACGGCGCATAAGGCAGAAACCAGTGCTCTCCAGGTTGTTCGTTGTGACGCCACTCCTCTTAGCTCTTGCACATTATTTAGGCCCAACGTTCTTCCTTCTCTTATTATTGTTCTTCTGAGTGTTTCTTTTGGTCTTCCTTTTTTCCGCTTACCCTCAGGAACCCAAGTGAGCGCCTGTAGTGGTATTCTGTTGTTTTGCATTCGTAGGACATGACCGATAATATGACCATCGTCTTTTCCTTATATAGTCGGAGACATATTTCTGCCTAGAGTCTTCTCTTATTTGTCGATTAGTCTTGAATTCTTTCCAACTGATGTTCATGAGTTTTTTCTAAGACATTTTGTTCTCGAATGTATTCAGCTTGTTCTCCAATGATTTTGTTATTTTCCAACTCTCACAGCCGTATGTTAACACTGAGATAACATTTGAATTAAACAGACGAAGCTTGGTATGTATATTCAATGATCGTAATTTCCAAATGTTAGATAATCTATTGAAGGCGCTAGCTGCCAAAGCAATTCTAGTATGGATTTCTCTTGTTGTGTCACCATCCTGAGTCATTTTACTGCCTAAATAATTGAAACTTTCAACTTTCTGTAGTTTTTCCCCGTTCAAGATGATATCAAAGGTCTCGTTAGAAAAGTTCATAGCTTTAGTTTTTAGAGGCATTTATTTGGAGACCAATTTTAACCGAGAGATGACACAAATTATTTATTGCTTCTTGGGATTGTCTTGGTGTTGAACTTAAGAATGCTACATCATCTGCGAAATCCAGGTCCCCCAGGAATTTTCCATTTGTCCATTTTATACCCAATTGTTCATTGTGGGTATAGTTTCTCATAACCCAATCAATAGCTATTCCAAAAAGTAGTGGTGACATAATACAGCCTTGTTTCACCCCTGTTTCTACTGTAAACCATTCTGTATTCCCTTTATTTGTTCTAACACAACATCTTGCATTGTCATATAGCGCTTTGATTATATTCACATATTTTGTTGGAAAACCATAGATTGTAAGTATCTTCCACAATGATGGGCGGTGTAGACTATCAAAGGCTTTTTGAAAATCGACGAAGGTGATAATAAGTGGCGATTGCCTTTCCACTGATTCTTCTATAATTGTTCTTAGTGTGAATATTTGATCAATACATGATCGTTTCGGCCTGAAACCCGCTTGTTCTTCTCTGATCTTTTCGTCAGCATGCAATTTAAGTCTTTCTAACATCATGCAACATAATAATTTTCCAGGTACTGATAATAGAGATATACCACGCCAGTTATTACAGTCTGATAGATCACCTTTCTTCGGTAACTTTACAATAATACTGTCTTTCCATTGTTGTGGTGGTTGTTCTTCTCTCCATACTTCATTTATAATATCTAAAATTCTCAAGAGGTTGTTGTCATTAACTGCTTTAATCATTTCCCCTGAAATTTCGTCAACTCCAGCAGCTTTAAAATTTTTTAATCTTTTAACGGCTTGTTTGATCTCGTCCAGCGTGAATTCATCGCAAGTTATTGGCAAAGTGGTTGTGGATGTTTCATTATTAAAATCAGGTGTTACTGTTGGTGGTGGTCTGTTTAGCACCTCCATGAAGTGCTCAGCCCATCTCTTCATTTGTTCTTTTTCTGTTGGTATTGAATTCCCTAATTTACCTTTAACAGGTGTTTCCATAGCAGTAGGCTGGTGACATAGTTGTTTTGTAATTTGATAAAGGCACCTACTATTACCAGTTCTTGCAGCATTTTCAGCTTCTACGGCCAGTTCATTGATGAAATGTCTTTTATCTCTTCGAGTTTTTGTCTTCACTTCTTTATTTAACAAGTTATAAGTTAGTTTGCAAGATTCAACTGCATTATGTGTACTTGCCGCTAGTAGTTTAAGTTTTGCTGTTTTCCTTTCTTGTATTTTATCCCAAGTATCTTCTCTCATCCATTTTTTCTTTTTATGTACTAGGTATCCGGTGGTCGCTACAGCTGCTTCTGTCATTGCTGTTCTCAGTTGTTCCCATTTAGTATCGATTGTCTTGGTGGTGATATCGTTGTCAATTTTGCCTAAAGCATCGAAATAGTTGTTCATTTTGACATTATATTCCTTCTTTATATCATTTGATTGCAGTCTGTGTACATCTATTCTTCTATTTTTATTCGGTTGGTATAACTTCTTCAGTTTAATTCTCATTTTAGCTATGCAGAGGTTATGATCGCTTCCGATCTCTGCACCTCTGTATGCTCTGACGTCTTGAACTGATGAGCGAAATTTAGCGCTTATGCAGAAGTGATCTATCTGGTTCTTAGTTCTGCCATCAGGTGAATTCCATGTTATCTTGTGGATATTCTTATGTGGAAAGATGGTGTCCTGATATAGTCAACCAGGTAAAAGCCGAAGTTAAGTTTGGGGCTCAGGTGCTTCTCCAAAACTTAGTGGACAGTGCTGGGTTTTCAAAAAGTTTCACTAGTGGGTAAATCATGATGTTGGGCCACTCTGGTGTGACTACTCAATCCCTGAACATTGGCCAGGCAACTTGAAGGTTGCCTGTTTCCAGGGTACGCCAAATGGAAGTGTTTCTGGGTCTTCATTAGTGATATAACCCTGGAATTAACACAAGGGCAACATGAATTCATTTGCATGCCACATCTAATGTATACAGCATTACTATTCTTTGCTGCTCTTTTGGACACCAGCAACAAATGGGTGCTTTCATTTATATTTTTATTGTTTATTTCTTACAGGCAGGTGGTGCAAAACGAGGCAGGAAACGCAAGACTGACCAAGCAAAAATTAAGGAAATACTACTTGATGCAGAAGATTTTGAATGGTTACCCAGTGTGACAGATAACAGTAGGACTCCTCATCCTGATGGACGTATGCGTCGCAAAGTCAAACCTCCACGTGCTCTGAAGGAAGACTTTGTTCTAGGGAAACGTCTGAAAAAGCGAGTCAGGGAATCATGTATTAATCTGGGTTACAAAATAGCATGTCCAATGATGAGCTGTAAAGCAAAGTTTAAGACTGAAATGGGTAATATATGATTTTGTTTTTCACTTTGGCAGTAATTGTTAGTGTAAATAGTGAATATGCTTCTCAACTCTTAAAGGACAAAAGGCCAGTATTTGTGGCTGATTTTCCCAGGCACTCAATAGGAGGAACATTTTTGGGGCGCTGTATTTGAACTATGTTTTTGTTTCATTTGTCTCAATTTTATATTTTATTAATCTTCGTTCAATTTCCTTTTACATCTATGTATAACAGTACTAAACTTTTAAAAAACTTGGAAAGAACAACCCTAGCACTTTAACACTATATCAAAACTCAGTACAACAGAAAATTTATTGCGTCAGATATGGGAAAACAACTATGGCCCTAAAGAGTTCATGATCATTTCTGTTGTTGATCTACTTCCTTGAAGTTTTTTTACTCGTCCCTTTTTTTCCCTCTCAGTTTCCATAATTTTTTGCCATCTGCCACAATATCTCTAATTTTCTTTGTCTAAAAAAAAGGACCCAGTGGTCTCTGATGCAACAAAGAAAGAACAGGATTGATCCTACCTCAGGCATATCATTCAAGGCAACTTGGGACCTCAAGATGCAGCAATAGAGACCGCAGTCAGCGACTCATAGCTTGACTGCCTGCGTCAGGACCAGCGAACCAGAGCTGGTCAAGACCGCACTCCACCTCCACGTGGTGGTCCTGGAAACAGTCTGCAGCTGTGCAGGCTGGCTGAGCGAGTGTGGATCGAAATGGGAAGGCAAACCCGGTCCTTAAAAATGCCGTGCAGAAGTCGGATGTGTCGACCGAAAGGTGCAGATATCACAGCTACGTTGTAAACAGACACAACGCAACCACCGTCCTTTTCAGGGCGAACGAAGAAGAAGAAGAAGAAGATTCAAGGCAACTAACATGAAGTTATTCATGGGGCTGGCAACCTTCACATGTAAAACATAAATGGCTACAGAAACAACTGCTGCAAGAGGATGTTAATGCTTTATGTAGATTTCGTACAAAGGGGCCAGCAGCAGTGGTGGCTGCATGTTCCATATGGTGTGACAAGAAAAGTGATGGGGATCATCAAAGATGGAGATCTGTAGAGAAGCATGATCATCTACACCCCAAAGCATGGTGCTTGATAATAATGATATGTGTGCTTCTGGAGGTCTCTCAGGAAGCAAAGAAAGAAAAGTACCAATGCTGTCTCAAGCATGTTATACGAGGTGACTGAGTGTGTTTGCAACTGGAAATGTCAGTTGTAAAACATGATGTGTTTTGGAGCAAGATTTCTGCAAAGAGGCCAGCATCAGTGATAGTCCTGCACTCCTTGTGAGTAAAATGAGAGAAGAATGCCCAATGTCATGTTTTTTTCTAGAGATTTCCCATTCGGTTAAACATCTTTATAGCTGCTTTTGGTTGTCAAACATGTCTTTAATTATTCTGTGGGGATTGTTATTGTTGGACTGCTTGAGCTTGTCGCTCTTTTGCTGCCAGTGCCAAGTTGATTTCCTTAATTCAGTAGTACCTCACGGTAGAAGAGGAACGACTAAGTAAGTAATTCAGTAGTAAGGCAGCTAGTGCTATTACATTTCAGTTGTACCTCATATTTGCTTTAATTAGCATGCATGATTTATCATGCTAATTAGCGAAAGAATAAATATGACATTTTGTGCTGGATAGTTTTGCAAGAACAATGGCTCTGGTAGAGTTATTCCACCTTGGAGGAGAGTAAGATTCCCAGAGTTGATTGACAACATACCAGAAATTATAAATAAACGCACATAAATGGATGCAGAAAGGAAGCACATAGCTGTGGAATCCATTAAAAAGACCTTCCCAGCCACAGAATAAACTTATGCATAGCATATAAAGACTGGTCAGCGACAAGAGCTACAAAAAATGGAGGAGGAGGCATGTACACAAAACTAAAGAATGAACAGGAAATCCTTATCTCGGTGGCCACTGGAAAATTTTCAGATAACTTCAAAGTTGAAGCAGAGGTACTGGGAACAGCAGCACTTACCATTGTGGGTGTCGGGTAATGCTAGAGCCAGGATGGTTTTTTAAAAAAATTTTCATTGAGTTTGTTGTTATCTCCATGGAATTTGCCCAGGAATGTTATTGGTGATGGCCATTGTCACGAAATGGATTTAAGACTAGAGGCTGTCTACATATAGTGACAAGACACTAGTGAGAAGAAAGACTGAAAGGATAGATTCAGATGAAAATGACAGTGCAAATGTGAAAGTTGAGACCATTGGCTCCGAGGTTGAGAACCGAAGTTGACTCTTCCTCGCCACTCCGGACGTATAAATTGCTATGGCCTCGACCACCTCTAACTACCCTAAGGGGATAAGGTTCAATTAAGATTCACATACACCACGATACAGACAACAGATAGCTACTGTACGTAAAAAAAATGACTGGTCCAGACTATAAATGTACAAGTTTTATTTACACCTATAAACAAAACTCAAATACATGTCAAATACATAAAAATGCAGTGTAAGAAATCCTGGGAAAACAAATTCAGGAAAAATTACAAAGGATGTATCATAAAACCCAATCCTTCACCCACAAGGTTCACCTGTATGGGGAAAGAAGGTAAGATTAAATTAAATAAACCACACTGCACTTGGTGGGGTCTCAGATGTCAAGCCTCCACTCCAAACTAGCTGTTCTAAATTCTAACTCTAACTACACATATCAGCTGGAACGACTACGAAGTGTCTACACAATCTCTGCACAGACTTCGGTTCTACACAGCCTATCCTGAAATCTCCTGAACACTGCTACACAACTCACTCTTCTAACCCTGCAGCAGCTGACCTCTGCTATGCTCTTACATAAACTTGCTCTCAGTTCTGTCTATTTGCTATAGCAACTGTAGACTAAACTTCAGCAACTGTCATCTGCTCTACTTGGAACAAAACTGTATCAGTTCTGCCTATCTGCGCTGACTTCTGTAGAGAGTATTTCCACCCTTTCTCTCTCCACCATTCTGGAATTGATGACTAAGGTTTAACAGAACCCCCACTGGATTCTAGACTGGAACTGTAGCTGGCTTCTCCTAACACATCTGACATTACCTGCCCGATTACCTCTAACTGGGTTCAGGTCTTCGGCGTTATTATGGCCGGGACGAAGCGAAATAAATTACAACAACGCTGGCAGCATGCCACATCTGCGTGTGTAACAGAACAAGCTCAGCGCTCAGGATTTATCCAACAAATTCTATTCCACTCGAGAAATGTCTTCCCCTGCCTGGGAAAAATGGGTTCTCTATACTTCGTCCGCCTCTGGCAAAAATCTCAAACCCTTCTCTGTGTGAGATTGCCAACTCTTTCCGGGGAAAAGTTATTGGACCTTTCGCTCTCTCCCTCAGAGCCGCGATACCTGCTGTTAGACAGAAAAAATTGCAACAGCTAAACAACATGTAAATAATACATTCCTAAAATAACTCCCTGACTCTCTTCCCATTATGCACCACCATACAAATAATCGGGCCAACAAAGTCCGCTCCTCCACTCAACTCCCTTCTCTACCTGGGCCCACAGTAAACATTACGGACCCCGATAATACAACATGCAGACCTAGGGTTCTGCATGACTGGTTACAATACCAACAGTATTCTACTGAGGCCTATCTACCTGTCCAAAAATACTTTGGCCCACTTCCTACACTAACGTTAAAGCAATGTTTACCACAAATAAAATAGGCCTGTCCAGGAATCATTAAATTTCCTGTACCGTAATATTAAATCACATTCAAAATGTAATACAAAATAATTTCCTTTAAAAGTACATCTCACGTCTTCTTACTCAGAACCACAATACATAATTAATAACGTATAACCCTGTTAGATGCTAGCATATACATACTGCCAAAAGTTATTCATAACCCCAGGTTATCAATTGAAAACCCCGTAGTTCAACCATGTGCTCCTACCTAAATATACGTAATGATAGCACCCACGTGCTTCTCTCCCCCTCACCCCCTTGAACCTCGTCTCGAATAAATATTCAGTAACTAACGCACCCACGTGCTTACCAGTTTCTTATTCATTAAATGATAGCACCCACGTGCTCCCGTCTAAATCTAAATATATATCTATATAACTCAGAATAACCTCTCAATGAAAATACACATTACACGCGCTCCCGCCATTCTGTACATTATCATAAACCACAGATGCGGGTTCTCTATAGACCAAAGCACGCCCGTAACCTCTCAACTTTTAAACAATCTAGACACCGCTATTCCTTCAATAAAGAAATAAATGGCCTATTAAGTTTCTCAAGTCGATCACTAAGATAGTATTTGATGGCTCTGGCGTTACGAATTTAATTTAAAATTAACTTCCCAGAAACTTAACTGATCGGCCTAGGTCTAGAAAAATTAAATAAAGTACCACGCAAAAATCATGCTTACCAAAACTCGAATTTCCCCACTGAAAGGCAATCGACAATTTTGACTCAGGCACGCGGCTGGCAATTACATTAAGAGAACGAGAATTAAATTACGGGCCTATTTATTCTCTTAGATCAGCATGCTGACCTCGTGACGTCATATGCGTGGCTTTGATTCTACCCAATGATTTCAAATGCCGTTAGCTCTCGGCCAATCAAAACTCTAAACAATTCTGATGCAACCGGTTACTGCTAGACAAAGAAACGGGATTAAGCTCTGCCCTCTACTGTCTAATGAAGCAAAAATGGCCGAAATATATATATATATATATATAATCCCGAAAAATGCGTCTAGCCGCATGCTCTCAAATCTTTTAAAAAGACTAAACTGGAGCAAAACTGATCTAGGCTCTATCGTCCTCTCTATAGAAAAATACTGCAACAATTTCCTACACACCAACACTAAACACCACCTCTATTCATAGAGAAGAAATATAATGCGGATAAGATAAAACTCCCTCATAATCTCACTCTGAAAAACGTAAAAAAATAGAAGGAGAAGAAACATGGAGAAGGATTACCTGTAATCCCTCCTAGAAAAAAGTGAACAAAATGCAAGGAGAAAAAGACATGGGCCATTTGAAAGACAGAATCTCAGTCCACTTCATCACATCCATATGTGCTTGCTGTGTTCCTGATAGGTTGGATACTTTTTCGACAGATGTCTGTCTGTCATTTTATTATTGCCACAGTTACAATTTATTTTCACTTTTTGCTCCTTACAGAGCACAGAGTCACTACTGCAGCTGGTCCCCTTGCAGGAAGCCTGCACCAAGCGTTCATATGCTCTTGCACCAATGGTTTCTGTAGCAATCTGCTTTATATGATTATGTTGCTAGTCCCATTCTGCCTCATATTAGTCGCCTTGTATGACATGCCTGAGTAGAAGTCGTATTCTTTCTTCTTTCTCATCAGCTACCCCTGGGAACTACACGGAGCAGGATAGTGTTCCTCACATATTCATTATCTGCCATAACAGCTCTAAAGAACCATAAAAACAATGAATTGGACAGCCTGTCTGAGGCACTAGTGGAAGCCAGTTATAAATTCAACATAGTGAAATTATGCAGCCTGTTTGAAGCACTAGTGGCAGTCAATTATAAATTCAACATAGTGAGGTTAGACAGCCTGTCTGAAGCACTAGAGGAAGCCAGCTATAAATTCAACATAGTGAGATTAGACAGCCTGTCTGAAGCACTAGAGGAAGCCAGCTATAAATTCAACATAGTGAGATTAGACAGCCTGTCTGAAGCACTAGAGGAAGCCAGCTATAAATTCAACAAAATAAACCACAGTGCATTCCCGCTTACTGCAAGATACATGGAAATGGAAAGGCAGATAGACTTTTGAAAGAAACAGAAAATTTAAATCAAAGACAAGGCAACATACGAAGAGATAAAAGCAATAATCAAAAATGGCTTTAAAGAAAAATGGTACAGAAAACACACAGAGCCCAATACATTAGACGCATACTACTCCTTACCAAGTAGAGATCAAGTGATCACTGCAGACTCAAATACCATCTGCTGAACAAACTAAGAATTTGTCAGACAGACATGTCTGTGTGAGGAAGACAAACAAACAGTAGAACTTGTCCTTCAAGAATGTTGGCTCCTTGAGACAAGCAGATTGGCAGCGTGGTCCTCCAACTATACGTGAGAAAAAACAGATGTAATTAAATGAGAGTGAACAACATAATAACTTAACATGTGGCAGCATAGCAGCCTGCTGTGATATTGTCTACTGTGAAAGCTGTTTTTGTGAAAGCGTTTTTCTATGGTAGGTTTCCTGGTAATGTTAATTTATAAGTAGAATAGCTAATGACTGAAATATTTTACCCTGTGTACGTATCCATCTGAGTTTACATTCACATAAATATTTTCACAGTTGAAAGGTAGCTTGTGCGTTTGTCTTCTTCCAGGTTTACATATTCATATGTCTTGTCACAACCTGGATGACACTGCTTTTACTTGCAAGGAGTGCCATACCCCACACGAGTTTTGGAAGCAGCTACGTATGCATCTATGGCGGGATCATAGGGTGAGCTGGAAGTAATATTTAAAAATTTCAGTTAAGATGGTTTTTTTTTTTTTAATTATCAAGAGATGTATATTGACTCCTAACTCTGTCATGTTTATATTTTGGTGAGACGTTGGTATATTCCACTTTATCATTGTTTGGTTAGAAGTATCTGTTTCACATCATCTTTGTTATCATTCGGTAGAATGTTGTAGATTCCACTTTGTCATTGTTTTAATTAAGTGAAAGGTTTTTGGTTCCATTTTGTTCATTATGAATATTTGGTGGGATGTTTTTGTGGATTCCACTTCATCATTTGGTGAAAGATTTGTAGATTCATGTTATCTTTGTCATCATGATTAGAGCGATGGGCAGTCCTATTTATCATTGCTGACGTTAGTTGAGAGATTAATAGATTTCATCTTATCGTTTTTTTACCTATTAATAGATTTCATCTTATCATTTTTTACCTCATTTGATTTTGTGAGACTAACTATTGCTTTTCGCCAAAATTTATATCACTTGAATTATCAAAACAAGTGAAATTAAGATATGTGTATACTTTTTCTTCTTCTTATTTGTATTTCAACTGCTGTGTAGCATAGCCTTTTTTTTTTAAGCTTATCTGCAAACAAAGGTAAAAGTAATCACACAACAGATACTGCGGTAGGGGAGTGAAGTGTTAGAAACTTCACTATATTAGGTCCAGCATCATGAGGGGGGGGGGGTCAATTCCCTCTCTCGCTGCCTTTTCCTTCCCTAGCGCAAAAGCAGAGTCAGGTACCCATTTAAAGCTGAGTAGACTGGAGCGTGTTTTAAACTCAGCACTTTGCCCTGAGAGGCCAGCACTCTAACCACTCTGCCAATCGGACGCTCAGGCTTATCTGAAATTAACTGTGGCATGCAGCCACATGTAACGCAGGATGATCCTCCAAGCTGAAACTCAATTTATTGTCTCTTTTTTAGCAGTACACAGAGTCCGCAGCCACCAATGTTGTATTCATGGGTCATTTAGCCATGTGTACAAAATAATGCACACCCCAGACTTACCTAGCACGTAACAAGATTCCCGAATTGATACATTGGGTATGCCCACTGTGTACATTTAAAAAAAGAAAAAAAAAAGGAAGTAGAAATGTGGCATTCTTGCCAATTGGCAAGTTTTAACTTGTTATATACAAGCAAAAAAACATTGCAGATTAGACAATATATTGGTATCTTGAGCGTATTGAAGAAAGAAGAACATATGGCATGCAGGGCCAATGGTAATGATTTTTAAAACCTCATAACAAGACTAATTTAGTTGTGCTCTTTTTTAAGCAGTAGCTAGAGTAGAAGTCCTTGTTGTATTCATGGGTCATAATTAGGATATATGGTGTTCAAAAAGTCCGTTGATGTAAGTCATAACACCAGTCATCGTAAAACATGTAGGAACAAACAAAAGCAAGAGACCTAGGTTTAGATGAAAGAGTTCTTCCTTTGGAGAACCCATCTCAACTCTCATCAGGTCAATGAGATGCAAAAAAATGTACATAATTCAGGCTGATAATACAAACATTTTTTTGAGCTGATAGAAACTAGCGATTCCTAAGAAGATGAAGTTCATTTCTTCAAATCATACTGTGGGGTTACATCAGTAACAGAACTGGTACCTTGACTAAGCAATGGGTGGTGATTTTTGATAAGCTATTGACCTACCAAAATGAAAATGTGGATTCCTCATGACCTAGATGGTGTTTATATTTTGCCGGTGGTGGAATACTTTTGATTTGACAATTTGATTAACCTGCAATCCACAACTGACAATATTTTTATAATCTAATGATACATTCCATCATATTGTACCTTAAATAATAAACGGACCGTCCGAGAAAACTGAAAGTTGATGGCCATTGTTCAATGATTCGATTGATGTTCCAGAAGACTTTGTTCAACATTCATCATGTTTACTTTTGTTCAAGTACCTGCTATAACATTGAACTGAAGCCCTCTAACAGAAGTAAAATGATCCCAACATCAGAAATAAAATAAATGAACAAAACTAAAATGAATCAGAAAAATGGCCACTGTTATCATAATGAAGTACTGACTCAATCACTATACCAAAAATATGCTTTTTATTTCTAACTGGTCAACAAAGAGATCTGTTGAGGAAGATCAGGTTGCGTCCTGATCACTCCCTTGTGTCTGATGTGACATAACCCTGCCACAATATGAAATACACTTCAGGGCATTTTGAGGTATTTTTATTGCATGAAATATCATTCAGAGACTAGTAATGTGGGGAAAAAATATGAAAGTAAAAACATTTAATGAAAAGCTATGCGTTCCCAAGAGTCTATGAAGAGACAAATAAAGATCAGGAACACTGCACCTTCAGATTTATCGTACTATGAGACTAATTTGGGGCATGGGGCTGGCAACCTCATCATATAAAACAAATTGTCTCAGAAACCATCACTGCAAGAACATTTGAATGCTTGGTGCAGACTTCCTCCAAGGGGACCAGCTCTGGAAAGAGCACAAAGGAAAATGATGCCCAAGATGTCACATTCACAGAAAATGACTTTTAATGACCAGCACCTAGTTGGTATTTCTGAATGGGTCTGTGCTTTCAAAATCATGTGTTTTGTTTTTTTGACATGTCAAGTGTGTCAAAGATCATATTTGGCAGAATGTAACACAGACCACTTGATAGCAGAAACAAATCTCAAAATTAGTATTTTTAACCAAAGTAGAGGGTTTTTGTGTGTTTTTTTTATATTCTCAAAATCAGAAATGCCAAAACGTCACCAATTTTTCCAAGAACATGCCACATGTGAACAACATAAACAACAACCAAGGTGTTACATCCTTTCATAAATGGGTGCTTATATAGAAAAAGGATTAAAATGATACAACTAGATCACCAATGTAGAACTGATGAGAAGAAGCAGCTGGCGATGGATAAGACACATATTGAGGCAACTTGTTGATAGCATTACCAGGCAGTCCTTATTCTGGAATTCCCAAAGTAAGCGAGGTAGAGAGAGACTGAAAGTCACATGGAGAGGAGAACTGGTAAGGAATACATGAAATAATCTTGAGCTGATGGCATAAGTTTGTTGAAGGTGTATTCTTCTTGAGGAGGTTGATGGCTAATGAATAACTGAATGCCACAATTTTTTTAAATGTTAATTTTTTATTTTTGCTTCCAGATTGATAGTGATTTGTTCAGCTGTGATAAGTGTGACTATAAAACGGACACACATCATAAAATGAATATACATAAGGTATGTAATCATTACTTACTTACTTACATGGACACAAAAGAGTCCCTTAACCAGATGCAAGAAAAAATGAGAACACTTGATGAGAGGTCGCAGCAATGGGTTTGAAAATACACAGAAAAAAGACTGAGATTATAAGAACACATGCTATGATAATCAGATTGCACTGGGTATTACATCCTTGTAAGATGTGGAATCATACACATATCTTGGCAGCAGTGTAGAAGAAGTCGGATGAACAGGCAGTGATATCAGAATAGGAATATTAAAGTTGAGAGGAGTCTTCACTGCATTGGGATATATATGGAAATCAAACGAAATTAAAAATCCAGCACAAAAATAACAATCTTCAACTCAAATGTCAAGTCAGTCCCATTGCATGGCTCTGAAACGTGGAAAACAGCATAAGTGACAGCCTGAAACTTTCATAAATGGGTGCTTGCACAGAAAAGAAGGCTCGAAATGGTGTGACAAAATTACCAATGTGGAACTGATAGAAAGAACCAGACAAACACCAGTGGAACAAGCGATGAAGAGAAGATGCTGGCGATGGATAGGACATACATGAGGAAACCTTTTTATAGCATTACATGACAGTCCTCGTTCTGGAATTCCCAGAGTATGAGAAATAGAGTGAGACTGAAAAACACACAGAAAAGGGAATTGAAGGCAGGCATGACAGGGATAAAGAAGGCATGGATAGACCTTGAATGGATGGAACAGGCCAGGAGGGCTCGGCTTGTTTTGTTAAGTACCTTGTTTGATGGGAAGCTGAAGGGTGTTGATGATGATGATGATTCAGAGGTAAAAGACGTGAAGACAACAACAGCTAATCCATGTGGAGATTAAAGAAAGAAAGTGGAGTTGACTAAGACTTATCCTCAGGAGACAACCCACCAGTGTAAACAAAAATATCCATGACTGGAACCTGCAGAGAAATAAAAATAAAAATCGGGAAGCCCAAGAGAACATGAAGACAGAAGATAGAAAAGAAAGCTGAAGCAAATGGAACCTCATGGTTGGAACTAAAGAAGATGACCCAAAAAATAGGCTGTGAGCAACAGTCACAGTTCTATGTTGAACTGACAGTTCTGTAGTTATCCATGCTGCCAGCTTAAGGCAGTTATGAAAGTAACCATTATGTTGTATGTAAATTACTGTCCTGCATTCCGTTGCGATTAATTATCTGAATAAGTCGACCTTAGGCATTCTTCCTATTTATTATGACATAATCAATAATTAAACAAAATAACAGATTCATTTGATTTTGAAACTAAGTATCTGCTTCGTACACTCTCAGACGTCAACTTGAATATGTTCAAAGAAAGCAGTGGTCAGCTTGAGGCTATTTCTATCCGTAGATCTTTTCCAGGAAGAGCAGAAACTAAGTACGACCAACTTGAGCTCAGACATTTTGTTTTGTTGTCTGGTCAGATTTTCTTCAAAGGATTGTTAGGTACTGCAGTCTTTAATGTTAATTCATTACACATTTTGTTACGTACTCCCCTGTTCACAAAGTTCCGGGACTCATTTTTTATCCGGAAAACCGTTATAAGGAGCTAAGTGATATTAACACAGTGCACGTGTCAACCACGTGCCACTATATGTACCAAACCTGAAGTTTGTAGTTTCGCGCATGCGCTGTGTGGTAGCATATAAGCGGATGTGACCTAGTGGTGCTCGTCGCGTTTCAAAAATGGACGGCAAAATTCAACAACGTGTGTGCATTGATTTCTGCTTTCGTCTAGGAAAAACTGGTTCCGAAACTCTCGAAATGTTGCAAACAGCTTTCGGAGAGTCCAGTTTAAGTAGATCTAAAACATTTGAGTGGTATTCCCGTTTCAAAAGTGGACTCTGATCCTTTGAAGATGGCCCCCGTCAAGGGAGACCCTCCATCTCCCACACCGACGAGTTCGTAGCACGTGTGCAAGAAATGATACGCTCTGACCGACATCTGACTATCAGAGAGGTTGCTGATGATATTGGAATATCAATTGGTACGTGCCATAAAATCGTAACTGAAGATTTGCACAGGAGACGGGTGTCAGGGAAACTCGTGCCACGTCATCTGACTGAGGACCAGAAGGACGATCGGTTGTCCATTTGCACTGACCTCCTTGAGATAGCAAAAAACGACACAAATTTCATGTCCTCCATAATAACTGGTGATGAAAGCTGGGTGTACGGATATGACCCGGAAACAAAGCAAATGTCCTCCCAGTTGCAAACGCAATCATCTTCTCGGCCGAAGAAGGCACGACAGGTCAAGTCCAATGTCAAGACCATGTTAATAGCGTTTTTCGACATTGATGGCCTGGTGCATCATGAATACGTCCCTATAGGAATGAGTGTCAATGCTGAATTCTACAAAACAGTCCTGCAACGCCTCCGCGACGCTGTGCGCAGACATCGCCCTGAGAAGTGGCGCACAGGCAATTGGCTTGTTCATCATGACAATGCACCTGCGCACAGGTCTGTCACCACAAACGCATTTTTGACGAAACACAACATTCCATTGCTCCCGCATCCTCCATACTCACCCGATCTTGCTCCGTGTGACTTTTTCTTGTTCCCGCGACTTAAGAAAACAATGAAAGGTCGTAGATTCGATGACATTGAGCAGATTCAAGCCAATGCGACGAGACAAATGAGGGCTATTCCGCAAAGTGACTACCAGAGGTGCTTCCTTCAGTGGCAGGAACGTTGGAATAAGTGTGTACACTCACAAGGGAACTACTTTGACGGAGATACAACATTCTAGTATGTAAGTCTACTTATTCAATTTTAAAAAAATGAGTCCCGGAACTTTGTGAACAGGGGAGTATATCTTCTTCTTCAGGTGCCTGGTCTTGAATAAACATTGGCGATCATGACCCTCCAATCTTCTCTGTCTTTTGATAGTCTAATGAGGTTGTTGTTGCCCATGATGTTGTTTGTTGCCCAGTTGTTTAAGCTTTCCACATACATCTTTCTCTGCCTTCCTCTCCTACCTGGTATTTTCCCACATGACTAATTCCTCCACTCCTCCTCTTCTGTTAATATGTCCCATAAATTTCATTTGTCTTTTCCTGGTGGTTTTGATGAGTGATCTATTAACACCCGCAGTTGTCAATACCTCAGTATTTGTTTTCTTCTCTGTCCACGATATTCTCAGTATCCTTCTCACAATCACATTTCCGCTGCCTCGAGTTTTTTCAACATTTGGTTACTCATTGTCCAACATTCGCATCCATATAAAAGAATGGACCACACGTAGCGAATTTTTGTGCTTATGGTGATGTTTCTGTTTTTCATCACGTTGCTCATCCTAGTAAAGGCTTCTTTGGACATGGCGATCCTTTTCTTTATCTCTGTGTCACATCTGCCGTCTGATGTCGGTGTGAAGCCTAAATATTTTAAGACATTGACTTGTTTGATTTTTTTCTCATTTGCTGTTCAAAGAGCATACTGGTATTTGTATTTTCTTAGAAACTACCATGCATACAGTTTTGCTGACATTCAAAGATAATCCTTTCAACTCGCTCTCTTCCACTACTTTGTCTAAAATGATTTGTAGATTTTCCCCTGATTCTGCTATTAAAACTGTGTCATCTGCATATCTCAGATTGTTGATATTTCGTCCTACAACTTTAATTCCCTCGAGGTGTTCAATGTTTCAAAGTATCATCTCGCTGTATATGTTAAAAAGATCAGGTGATAATACACATCCCTGTCTAACTCCTCTTTTAGTTGCTCTGAATTCACTTAGTTCACCTTCAAATCTGATCGCCGATTCCTGCTCCCAATATATATTCCTTATTATCCTAAGATCTTTCCCGTCTATATTTAGTTCATGTAAAATATCAAAAAGGTCTTGGTGTTTCACTTTGTCAAAAGCTTTTGAGTAGTCTATAAAGCATAGATAAAGGTCTCTTTGTACCTCAATACATCTCTCCATGAGCATTGATAGTGTGAAAATTGCATTTCTGGTACCTTTATCAGCAACGAAACCGAATTGAGGTTCAGAAATTTCTGGTCGTATTTTATTTCTTGTCCTTTTCATTATAATGCGAAGGAGTATTTTGGTGACATGGCTCATTAGGCTGATTGTTCCATGTGATTCACATTCTGTTGTTCCTGGTTTTTTAGGTATATTGATGAACACTGATCTGCAGATGTTTGGGGGTATCTCTCCTGTGTCATATATCTTGTTCAGGAGTTTTGTTATTTCCTCTATGCCAAGTTCTCCTAGTGCTCCATAGATTTCTACAGGAATATACGTATATATGCAGGAAATTCATACTGATAGCAAACCATACACCTGTGATGTATGTGGCAAGGGATTTCGTCAGGCCTCCCAAATGAAGAACCATCAAGTAACTCATGTTATCCAGGAAGGGAAAGAAGGACGAAAGGGCTGGTTCTCTTCTAAAACTTGTGACATCTGTGATAGAGCCTTTGCAAACAGGTTGGCTATGATCATTAATCTCTCTTGCCTTGAAGACATTTGGGACAGTTGTCAGTTTCATAACTTAAAATAGCATGTCTTTATTTTATTTTATTTTAAAGCAAAAAGCATCCAATTTGGGCATATTTTTTTGCAGGCCAGCCCAATTAATTATAAATCTTTTATATTTTCTTCTTTTATTTGGGTGTAGTCCATGTTTCTCTGGGTCTTTACTGTTCTTCATTTCCTAAATAGAGCTTATAGATATAAATATTTATAACATTCTAATTATAAAAATAAATACCCTTGATTTATAGACAATTCAATCACTGATGTTGAGTTCCTGGCTTTATACGATGTAAAGCCAGAACATTAATTGTTAGCTCAGTACCTGTTGTTGTTCTTTAATACTGTGTCTCATTTATATTCCTGGCAGCAAATGCTTGAAGAATCATAAAGCAGCAGTTCACACCACCTACAAGCCTTATGAGTGTATGTACTGCAGTCACACAACAGCCAGGAAGGCTATGATGGAGCTGCATATTCGTACGCACACAGGAGAAAAACCCTTCAAGTATGTATATTTTCCCTCCTTGATCTATGTTATGCACAAGTCCATAATCATGTGCAGATTGATCATTTAAGGTTTATTATGTTACTTAAGGTCCGCTGGGAGGACAACATTAGACAATCTCTGAAGGACAGAGGACTAGAATGGAATCAAGCCAGGAGGAAGACAGCCAATAGGATAGTATGGTGCTCTCCCTTCCAAACCTCTACACCTCACGGTAGAAGAGAAACGACTAAGTAAGTAAGTAAGAATATTACTTAAGAAAAGTCTTTGGATTGCATGAGCAGAAAATAAGTAACCCACACTAAAAGAAGAAAAAGTTCCAATAAAGTCTCTTCAGTTACAATGCATGCTTACAATGCGTGAATTTATTCATACTTACTTACTTACTTAGTCCTTCCTCTTCTACCGTGAGGTGTAGAGGTTTGGAAGAGAGAGCGCCAGACTATTCTATCGGCTGTCTTCCTCCTGGGCTGGTTCCATTCTAGTCCTTGGTCCTTCAAAGATTGTCTAATGTTGTCCTCCCAGCGGACTCTGGGTCGTCCTGGGGGTCTGGATCCCTGGCTCTTTGTTTCCCATGCTTGTCGTGGTAGCCGATCTTCTCCCATTCTGCAGACATGGCCAAACCATCTTAGTTGGCACTGTTCTACTTGGGTCTGCAGGGGGTGGGATTTTAGGCCTTGACGTATCGTCTGGTTGCAGACCATGTCTCTTCTTGTTACTTCAACCACCTTCCTCAGATACCTCATTTCTGAGGTTTGGATCTGGCTTTTGTGGGTTGTAGTCATTGCCCATGACTCGCATCCATATGTCAAGACTGGGACATAGGTGGAGCGGTATACAGCCATCTTCGTTTTCTTACCAACCTCTCTCTTGCTGAGGAATCCTCGATTTATGGCCTGAAAAAGTCTCCCAGCTGCTGCTTTTCGAGTGGCCAACTCTTCTTTGATGCCTCCCTTTTGGTCTATAATAGCTCAGAGGTATTTAAAGTGGTCGACCTGCTCCAGGACTTGTTCTCCCAGCTTAATCTGATGTCTTCTTTCTTCTCGTGATATCACCATGGATTTTGTTTTAGAGCTGCTTATGACCATCCCTCTCTTCTCCAGCTCTTCCTTCCAGACTTGCAGGTTGGATTGGAGATGTGCCTCTGATTTAGCAATCAGGGCATCATCATCAGCAAATGCCAGCTCTGAAATACATACCTGTCTCATCTTCCAGTACCCCACTGAATACTTTCTTGTTCTCTCCTTACATGCCTTGATAACATCGTCCATGAGGAGTATGAAAAGATAAGGTGACAGGATATCACCTTGTCTTACACCAGTGGTGGTCCTGAACTCTTCTGACTTATGGTTTGCTGTCCTCACATAATTTCTGCTAGACTTGTAGAAGCTCTGTATAGCATGAATCAGAGGTGCTGGAATGTTCTTCCTTGCCAAACAGTCCCAAAGTTTGCTCCAGGGGACCCTGTCAAACGCCTTTTCCAGATCTATGAAACAAAGATGGATCTCACTCTTATACTCAAGAGCCTTTTCTCTCAGCTGTCTGAGTGTGAAGATTAGGTCTTGAGTACTTCAGTTTGCTCAGAATTTGCACTGGATCTCATCCAATTGTGGCTCAGCTAGGCGTCGGAGTCTCTGCTCTAGGATTCTAGAGTAGATTTTACCAGGAACACTGAGAAGGGATATGCCTCTGTGGTTTCCACATTGTCGATTGTCACCTTTTTTGAAAATTGGTGTTATGATGGCAATCTCCCAATCCTTTGGTATGGTCTTGTTGCACCACGCTGCCTGTAGGACCCTTAAGAGTAATAGGTCACTGTTACGTGCAGTCTTTGATATCTTGCAATATAATACATTTGTATGCTTGTTATGTTCGCAAATATTTTGTAAACAAAATAGACACTCTTTTGCTTAAGGAAAAGTCAATATTGAGTTACTTCCCTCGAAAGGAGTTTCAGATTGAACTCCGCGGATGAATCCAGTTTTACTGCGATTTATTCTTTGTTTGGGTAGAAATAGATTGTTCTTGCTTCAGAATATCTATGGCCTGAATTTATGTGTATTGTTTGTCTAGGTAGGACGAGTCGGTCTTATATCTGTATGTCTTTACATATCTAAGTCGAACTATATGTTCTTTGTCGCTAGAAAGGTCAAAGGCTGTCCAGCGGATGTGTCGCTAGTGAGTTGTGATTTGGCTTCGCCCTGATGATGGGGGGGCTGTCGTGTTTTTCTGTATCGGCTTGTCGCCGGGAAAAGTGATCTCAAGATTGATGGGGAAAGTGATAGACGTTTAGACCTATCCTGTATGCTTTACCCCAGTGTTTATTCTTATTGCCAAGGAATGGCAGAATCATATTTCTGACACCAAGGTAACAAAAGCACTTCTTATGAACTCTCTTACGAAGCCATCGTTTTCGATAAGCAGACGCACGATTTGTACGTCTGAGAGAATATTTAACTAGATGGAGAAGACATTCATTTCTAGCAGCACTATATCTTGTATGATGAAGTCAATTGTATCATGATAGAATCTACAGAGCAATGAGAACATTTAATGAATGACTAACTTTAATACAGATTCATTGTCTGTATCCAAACGTGAGTGACAGCTCACCAGAAGCCATCTTGTATCCAAATATTTTGTGACTTTAAAGAAGAGAAAAGGGATGCCCCGTACTATCGCTTGATGAGTCCAGAGATCACTGCTACAGATGAGAACCCATTACTAGCGGTTCAAAATGATTATATGAAAAAAAGTGCTGAACATTATTTAAAGGAATCTTCGCTAGACGAGGTTAGGTCTAGAAGCCATCTTGAATATTGTTTATAAACTGACGTGCTTTGTCAGTAAACTCAGATGATATATATATGGGCAATACTGGGTGCTTGTCTACTGACATTCCATTGTGCTATGATTCAACGAGTGCCCATGTATCATTGCAAGACCATTTATCAATTGTACCATGATGTATTATGCCAACCTGTGATTTGTCACTGTATCCGTGCTGTCGAATGTGTACGTCCAATTAAACTGTAACAAAAGGTACACAGCAGTTGGCGTCGATGACTTCCAGCCATACATGAGTGAGAAAAAGAACATTTATCAATTCTTCGAACTCTTTCATCATTCGCGTATTATACTCTCACTCTATGTCTACACACCACTGCGTAGGTCGAGTTGATATTCCTATTCCTAACAACCACTCTGACGAGCAACGCTGGGGCCAACAACCAGGCTTTAACATTGGAGCTTCCACAGACCACCATACCTCTTAACACTGTGGTCCTGTACACAAGTGATGTCAGTGTGAACAAGGAACAATACAATTTCATATCTATACACCATTCAACAGTATATATAGAAACAGCATTTAACTCTGGTGGAATTCAACAAAGAAGAATATTTAACACTGGTATGCTAATTACTTAACAGTCACCTGATACTCCCATGTACTTAACCATTTCTGGTGTTATACCATCATGCCCTGCTGCTTTGCCCATCTTGATTTTCTCCAGTGCTGCCTTCAGTTCTTCCATCTTTATGTCATCTTCATCACCATTGGTTTCCTCTTCTGTGCTAGTGGTTATCATTTCTGATGCTTCACCATCCAGGAGTTCTGAGAAATATTCTTTCCATCTTTCCATTACTTCCTTCGGGGCAGTAAGCAATTTGCCTTGCTTGTCCTTTATAAATTTGAGAGGGCATTGTTTTTCTTTTCTCATGTTCTTTAGGGTCTTATAGAACAATTTCTGGTTTTCTTGTGCATCTTTTTCTAGCTTTTCTCCAAATCTTCCCAGGACTTCTGTTTTGCTGCTAGCACTTTGTTCTTTGCTTCTGTTCTGAGTGTCACATATTCTCTGTATTTTTCCATCTGTCCTGCTGTGTTTTTAGCTCCTAAGTATTGTTTCCATGCCATTTTCTTATTTTCTCTTTGACTTCCTCTGTCCACCAAGGTGTCCTCTTTCTCTTGTTTCCAAGTCGGACTTCACCACATGCTTCTGCCGCAGCTGTCTTTATGATGTCCTTAAATTTAAGCCAGAGGGTTTCCAAGTCATCAGGTTGTTCTTCTGTGTTTCTCACCGCTGTAGCAATAAGCCCCTGATATCTGGTCTTAATTTCTGGCTCTCTCAGCTTGTAGGTCTTAATGCTCATTTCTCCTGTTTGTTTACTTGGTTTCTTGCGTGATGTTGGGCAGTTCCTAGGCTGAGCAACTCTTTCAGTTGTTCTTTTGATTGTAAGCAGGTAGTGATCACTTCCAATCTCTGCCCCCTCCATAATCTAGCATCCCGGACATATTTGAATGAGCTCCTCCTAACAATGGCATAGTCGATCACTGACTTCTCATTCTTTGTTGGTTCACATCTAGTGTATGCATGTATGCGCTTATGGGGGAACTTTGTGTTTGTAATAATCAGATTTTGCTCACTGCAGAATCTAAGGAGTCGCTTTCCATTGTCATTGAGAGTATCTTCTCCATATCTTCCGATAACTCCACCCCATCTAGCATGGTCATTTCCAACTCTGGCATTGAAATCTCCGAGCATGATAATTTCATCTACAAGTAGGCAGTCATCCACTGTCCTTTGAAGCAGCTCGAAGAATTCCTCCTTGACCTCTGCTCTCTCATCCTCATTTGGCCCATACACTATGACCAGGTTGACTATGGTTTCTCCTTCTTTTAGTTTTACAACCATAATGCGCTCCGAGACAAAGTTCCATCCCTTGATATTATCTTTCTGGTTTTTGGCCACAATGCAACCCACGCCTCCTTTAGCTCTTTCAGATGTGGGTACACCACTGTAGAGCAGCGTGTTGCCATCGAGATCCATGACTCCTTGTCCCTTTTTCTTTGTTTCCGTTATAGCCAGGATTTCTAATTTTGCTTTCCTCATTTCTTCCACCAGCTCCTCTTCTTTCCCATTTATACTTCTTGTGTTCCACATTCCATAAGTCGTAGTCCGTTCCAGTTCGTCGCCTTTAGAATCAGTCCGGTTTTCTCTCTTGTAGTTTGCGTAATCATGTTTTAAAGCAAACAGGTGATTGGCCTGTTGTGCCTTTGCATGGTGGAGGGGCTGCCTCCTTACGGCCTCCATGCAGACCACCCTCCTCTTTTTTCAGCCGGGCTTGGGACTGGCCTAGGCGGAGTTGAATTTATTCATACATGGAAGATAAATATGGGAATAAGATTACTAAAACGCAAAATCGTGTTAGCTCATATGCAGTTTACACAAGGTGATTATGCTTTGCGCTGCCATGTAACGCCAGGTGAACACAAAAAACACCACCCAGCTGAACATAGTCACCTGCGGTGTAATACACAAAACACACATACATCTCATACCCTATGAGTGTGTATCGCACTGTTCTCCCGAGTTTGTGTAATTTTCTTGATTAAAATATCTAAGTAGTAGCCTTCTGCAGTCATAATTGACTATGGGAGGGCACCCTTGATGTGACAGCCCTAAAAGTATCTAATACAGCATTCCAAACATGAGTAAGGTCCTGATTATAAGAATCCAAGTAGTGAGTGAAAAAGGAAAGCTGTTTACACCGATGGATCCAAGGGCGACACCGGGCATTTAGGGGCAGGTGTAGTAATACCACAATTGGGAATAAAAAAGAGTTATAGTGTGAATGAAGGTGCTTCAGTTTTTACAGTGGAAATGGTAGCAGTATTAAAAAGTTTAGAAATAATTGCAGATAATCCTCCAGAGGTTGTTAAAATATTTACAGATTCACTATTGTCATTACAAGCACTGGAACACCAATATAAATGCAGCCAGCCAGACATCATGGAATAAATTCTTTCAATCAGTACATCATTACTGAACAGAGGCTGCAGTATGGCGCTAATTTGGGTTCCAGCATACATTGGTATAGCTGGAAACGAGTTACCAGACCAGACTGTTAAACATGGAAGAATAAGTAAAAACAACTTAAGAGCAGGGCTTGGAAAATCTGAGATAAAGAGTCAAGTGAAGCTAACTATAAACGAGGAATGGAAGACAACATGGATGGAAAGTGTTAAAGACAGACATGCATTCAAACCTCTGAAAGAACCCGTACATATGTGCCAGATCAAATACGAATTAAAGGTGCCCTTGAACAGAAAATTGTGGTGTCTCCGTTTAGGTGCAGCATACTTTATGATAGAGGAACCACACCGCCAAGAATGCCAGGAAGAAAATGATATAGATCACTACCTGATACACAGTAAAAAATACAATCAACAGAGGCATGAATTGAACGTGTACCTTAGAAATCACAATATAGATATTAAAGGGGATAGGGTGCTTAGTATAGATGCCCCAGGGGAAGCCCAATCGATACTAAAACGGTATATACACAAAACAAAGAAAAACATATAAAGTTAAACATACAACTCTCTGCACGAAATTATGGGGATTGGTCTCTGAGCTTTGCAGGCCCAATAGCTTGCCTACCCTATCGTTGCACTGCAGCAGGCTCCCCCAGAAGGCTAAAGCTTTGGGTAGACATGGGGAAGTGAAGAAAGTGAGAACAGGGCAAATGATGAAAAGGGGGAAAAAACATAAAAGAGTACAGTGCTTGTGCACTCACTCAAGAATCCCATGGATGGGTAAAGAAACTGAGAAAAAAAGGGCACAGTGATGATGAGATTAATTGAAAGCACAAATCAATTAGAAAAAAATTACCAGGAATGGTAGAAATATGGAAGATTAAAGCAAATGACAGTCAGTTAGTTAGTGTAGAAAGGGTCGACATTGCAAGCACTGTG
The DNA here is from genome assembly GCA_024509875.1 of Oreohelix idahoensis. NCBI lineage: Eukaryota > Metazoa > Mollusca > Gastropoda > Stylommatophora > Oreohelicidae > Oreohelix > Oreohelix idahoensis. The sequence continues at coordinate 57,624 of JAMPIV010020817.1, read as the reverse complement.
TGGGGCACTAGGACTGACACAAGGGTCAGGACAACCAGCTGTCTCTCTGGTAACACATCGGGTGCTGAGTGCCTCTAAATCCCAGCATCTGGATGTTCCCAACTCCGATACACAAGATTCGAGGTGCCTGAAATCCTATCCTGGCACCCCCATCCTATGTACACTGGTTGAAAATACCAAAGGCCCTCTCCACATACGCGTAATAACAGTGACTTCATTTTTACTGGGTTTATTATTATTTGTTTCTTCAGTGCATTACTTTCAAGATTGTACAGGTTTTCAGTGTTCTACTCCCTACCCTATTTTTACCACATAAGCCCTGTTATTTTTATTTTGCGAAATTCCACATGGAGATTTTAGAAACATGTATAGCGCATTATAGGAGAAATCACTGTACTAGAACATACATGAATTGCTCACATTATTTCATATGCATAGTAAGCAGGCTTCATTTCGTCATTTAGTACGGCACAAGTAGATTTGCCTTTGATTTGGGATTATTAATAATATAAAACCCTTATGTAATGCTGACAGAGGGTCACTTTTGACATGAAATATATCCGTAACTCTGTCAGAGGGAGCTTGTTGTTGTTGATTAACTAGGGCTGCTGAGCTCGTCGCTCTTTAGCAGTCAATGCCAAGCTGAAGAATTTGCTTGTGTTCTGCAGCTGTTGAATGGTGCTGTATAGAGTGTGATTGTTGGGGAGCCCGGCAATAGCTGTCGTCTCTCTGTGGAGAGTCCTGGGCAAGTGTCATGAGAGGGTTGATTATTCGTGAAGTTCTAAGATATCCTGGACAAAAAGTTGTATCAGATGATACCAGGATAGTGCCAGATAAGAGACTGGTCTTACAAGAAATACCCCCTTTTCTGAAAAGAATAAGGGTGTATCGACATCAAAGGTAGGATTAAGCTGTATAAGTTTCTAGATATGATGATATTATATGTCCCTAGATTCCTACGGGCTCCCTCTCAAGATCCTCCTGTGATTATATTATTATTATTATTATTATTGTTGACTCTGCTAGGGGTACTAACTAATTTATCTACCAACAAGAACTTGAACTCAACTTAAATAATTAAGTAAGTCTGCTGGTAAATATTTACAATTTATTTTTACAGTTCTTATTTTCTTCTTGAAAATCTTTAACTAAAATCAAACTTCAATTACAAAATGAAATAAATAAGCACTTGAAAATTGTTCAATAAAATTAGCAAATGTCTGAAGTCAAAGGAGGTTATCACTGGATTGACTATGCCCAAGATGGATCATCATTAATGTCTATAAGCTTTGAGTGACTGGGATATGCTAACGTGGCCTTGTTGGTAACTCATCTGTAGACTGCAACTGGTTCTTCTTTGATCCTGGAAGCACAGTTACTGATCCTCCTCCAGGCAGTAGGTACTATCTGATTGGCCTTCTGAACACACAAGGCAGCTGCATCAGGTGTTCCCTCATTAATGGTTGACCTTATGATGTATAGTTGGGTTTACAGGATATAACCTGAAACATAATAAATGTAACCCCTATATGGTCCATCACTATCCCCTTATCATAAAAGTTGGGGATGATAGACAGTTTCAGACAGTGTGATAGCAGATGCACAGGACATAGTACAACAGTAACAACCAAATCCAGTTCAATGTGACCACAATTTCTCTCTACATCCTTAGTTAGAGCCATTTATCCATGATCCGCCTCCATACAATGATTAAGTCCTGTATAAACTATTAAGTAATAACTTAAACAATCCAGTAAAACAATCGCTTTCATCCTTCCTTCCGTTCCTGGTGAGTGTGTCATTCCATCAAGAAATAATTCTTTAAATGCTTTTCTAAACCTACAGACACACTTTTGCCATCATTCTCAATTATTTTGAATATTTCACAAGGCTGGCTTTTGCCTCCAGAATTATACACAGTCTTGTAAGTCCGCCAGCAATGCACCGTAGTTTTCTAACACATTCTACACACTTCCTAACGCACAAATGAATTAATCACTAAAAATACATATATTTATATGCATATATATATATATATATATATATATATATATATATATATATATATATATATATATATATATATATATAGATTCTTTCTTACCCTCAGGCACATACAGTCGAGCTGTTAATGGTTATAATGGTCTGCTCTCAGATACAGAAGGCAAGGCACTATGCACTAACACTTTTTGCGCTCGCTGTAATTTTCAAATTATGACTGGCCTATTTTGTTTAGAACACATGTTATTTATAGTTTGAGGTCGGACATCAAAGGGGGTTTCCCTGCTCGCTAGTATTTGTATCCTAAAATGTTGGTAAAATCTGCCAAGGTGTGCAAATCAGGAAAACTAAGATTTTATTTATCTACGTTATTCCTGGAGCGATTTCCTTCATTTAAAGCTTAAAGCACGCCCTGTATTATTCTACATCTTCCTAGCTAATAGTCTTTTACTTTCCTAAGTGCATTTTATTCTATGCATACTCTAAACAGCAAAATTATGGACTAACCTGAGGCCTTGATGCATTCAACCAAAGATTTCTCCTGTCCTTTAGTACTTTTCGTAAAGGTCTCTACACAGACATGTAGAGCAATATTCCCAATATTGCATTGGTGACCTCTTCTAGGTGGTACTTCTTTCCTAAGTCTGTAATTAAATGTCATCCTCCACTCGTTTGCACATAATAGTCCAGGCCATTTTGACTGTACAATGCTTTAGTAAACACGGCATAAAGGTACCTTCTGATTGGTCCGTGTATCAAGCAGTTCTTACCCAGTATGGCGCGGTGTTTCGTCAGAGTTACTCAGAAGGTCATGTTGTGAAAACAGACCACTTCACGACAGTAAGTGAGCAGCACATGCTGAACTGTCTCATACGGATGGGTACAGTTGCGGCAATAAGGCTCATGTGTGGGGTTTAATTTGTTTAAGTGTTTTTGTGTCTGGTGTGTTCTGTTCTTAGTTGGAAGATTGTGCTCTGCTCCTTACGTCATAGGTTATTAATGTTGTCATTTTTGTTGGGATGGGCCATTTCTTTATACAAGGCACGTCCAGTAGACCCTTTTGCCCATCAGTTCAGCCATTCCTCTTTGAAGTTGTTTTGGAGTATTCATTTAGCTGTCTGCATGTTTGCTGGAGTGTTTGTTTGAACCATGCTTGCTCCTAGTTTTGCTAGTCTGTCTGCTTTATCGTTGCCTGGTATGTCTGTGTGCCCTGGTATCCACTGGAGAGTGACTCTGATGTCGTATTTTGTTAGCAGATTTAAATTGTTTCGGCCAGCTGTATTATTTCTTTATTTTCAGTTTGGAGGTATTCTTCTAAAGCCTGAGGTGCCGATTTTGAATCAGTGAAGATTATGATATCTGAGGGCATATGGACTTCTTGTTTGAATTGGCTTTCTATTGCTGCGAGTGTGGTGTTTATTGCTGTAATCTCTGCTTGGTAGTTAGTACAGAATTCTCCGCATGGTTCATATACTTCTAGTGTTCTGCCATTTGGGTATTTCACATACGCTCCAAGTCCAGCTTTTATGGTGGCCTTGAATACTGAGCCTTGAATGCTGAGCCATCTGTGTATGCATGTATTGCAGTGCTAGGGTTCTATAGTCTGTCAGTAACACTTTAATTTTTAAATCTCATATAAAATCAGTTTTTATTATTTCCTAATAATGGCCGGTAGTTCAACGGTGAGCTTAGTTACCTTCCATCTGGGTTTGATATTCTGGCAGAGATAATGTCTTTATTTTCTTCCTTTTCCTGTTATCTATCTTTATTTCTAACAGAAAGTAAAGAACATAAATTGTATTGAGTGGCTGTTATGTTAAAAATACCAAAGTTATTAAACCAACTTTTCAGTTATATTTTATCATTTTATGTTTGTTCTTTTTTTATTATAATTTCCAAGTTTCTGAGTGTGTTAACGGAAGCTTGTGGTTAGTGGAACTTACATTAATCTGACTCGAGCTTTAGCTATAGCTACGATTCATAAGCCGTGGATGTCTTTGTGCAAGTGATATTTCAGCAGTTTCTGTTCAATCTGTGAAGTCAATACTGGTGAATTTATCATCCAGAATTATTAACACATGGGCATGAAGCAGTCTTATGTTTTTTGACGAGCATGTAAAGTTGATTGAAAAATTATGTCAAAAACATTGGAATAGTGTTGTCACTGATTTGTTGTGATTATTTTAATTGTAAAGTATTATATTATCAAAGAAGTTATAATCTCTGGGTTTTTTTTTCAGATGTGACATATGCAGCTATAGTACAGGTGATCATAATTCTATGAGGCGACATAAGGTAAGTCTTGTGAAAATATGTTTTTCTTTATAGTGGTTCACTTAACACATTAACTACCGCAAGCCGGTGGGACCGGCTTTTTAAATCCTATCATTTGGACCGCGAGCCGCTCAGAGCGTCAATCTATTTTTAATAATAAAACGAATGAAAAATGTACTGAAACACTTTCTGATCTGGTTCGAGATTTTAAGTTACCACCGGAAAACAAATTCCCAAAGCATGGTTGTTGTAGAACACTGGAAAATTGATATTTTGTTCATATTTTTCAGCGTTTTGGGTAAGTTACCAAATCGTGTAAAACTATTTACCGTGGCAACTAGTGATAGGACCAAAAAAAATGCGTGTACATCTCGTCAAACAGCTGAATAGGTTAGAAACTTGTTTCAACAATTGACTGATAGATCCAGCGACGAGGAAAACGTTTGAAATAGTGATTTTGATAGAGATGGGGCGCAAGCAGTTATAATTGTGAAAATATTGTAAGTCCTCGACCATCGGAGTGCGGTTAAATAGCAACAACCTCTATTAGAGTTACAAACGGTGCTTATTGTAATAGTACATTCATTTATCTTTAAAATGACGTGTAATTCATAAAAATCTGCAAACAATTACGAAAACTACAGCTTACTTTGTGCAAACACCTACAGGATGAAAATGGGGAAAAAAATTTTATTCTGCCACAGTGTGTTTTTCAATTTGGTAGTTAATGAGTTAATATTACAACACTGATAATTGTAATAATAATGCTATCCTGTATACATTTTAAAAAAAACTCAACTAGCAACCAGATTTGCAGTTTTATTAAATGGATTTTCATATTTGATGTCTTACTATATTTTCTTCCCGGTACTAAAATATGGTGTTATTGTGCTGACATTGAAAGAAGAAGTGCATAACATTGTATCTAATTTTACATTGGTTAAACCATTTATTTCCTAATTTCATTGAAAGTGCCACCTCCATTGATTTATGATGTCATTGATTTCCGAACTTATCCGTTTTATTCTCTTCTTTTTTTCTGATGCCTTTGAGCGTCTGATTGGCAGGGTGGTTAGAGCATTGGTCTCTCGTTGCAAAGGTGTCAGGATCAATTTGCGTTATCTTCACGCTTCTGTCTACCTAGCTGTAAATGGGTACCTGACTTTACTCTTGAGTTAGGGAAGGAAAAGGCAGTGAGGAAAGGAACTGGTCAACGAACCTCTCGATGCTGGACCTGGTATAGTGAAGTCTGTAACATTTACTCCACTATATCAGCATCTGCTATGGGGCTGCCTTTACCTTCTTTTTTAACCTTTGAAGCAAAGTCCTTCAGTCAGACCTTTCAAAGCCTTTCCACTCTGGCCCTCTTACTCCACCTCCATGTCTTCTATGCCCTAAATTGTCTCCCATTCTCTTCTCTTTGATTCTGTGATCTTCCTCAGTTTCTGCTAGTTTTCACTATTTCTTGAGTTGTCCTCTGTCTAATAATAGCTACTTTTGGCTGTTCTGAAATGTACTTTTGCATGTTATACAGATGCGACACACTGGTCAGAAACAGTACAGGTGCACACAGTGCCCCTACACATGTATACAGAGCATCTCTCTAAAGCAGCACATGCGTCACAAACATCCAGGCACCACAGCAGGAATATTCCAGTGCTCTAGGTGTCCGTTCCGCACCATCAACCAGGAAATTTACAGCAATCACATGCAGGTTTGTGTTGTTGATAAGTTCACTAAATTTTTAATGTTGTGTAATTGTTGAGTTTTTCCTGTTTTGTTTGTTGGTTGGAGTGATGAAACAGGAACACTGAATCTCTCAGTCGTGCTGAAGACAACTGCAATGATGGTCCTGTACACTTTATTTGACATCACATGTTAACACCAAATGAAACCCATGAATGGATCATGCTCTAAAGGACCGAGGACTAGATTGAAACCAGGCCAGGAGAAAGACAGCCTATAGGATAGTATGGTTCTCTCTCTGGCAAACCTCTACACCCCAGAGTAGAAGAGGAACGACTAAGTAAGTAAGTAGGAATAGATCAGGCATATGAAAGATAAAACTGGTATCCACACTGTTATAATCAGCATTAGCTTCCTGTCATCAAGGTTTTATGAAGTACATAAAAATTGCAACTTCATTTAAGTAACACTTGTTTCACCTCAAAATACACTACCCTCAGACTTGAATGAATACTTCCATGACCTCACATCAAATATCATAGAGATGCTATACTCCATCTGGACACCTCGAATGGCACACACAAAGATAGACTATAATCACACTAGCCATAAAACACATGCAGTCACCTAGAAGGCTGATACAAAAGGACCCTTGTAACCAAGCACACTTGACAACTTGCTCATCATTCTTATTAAGTGACATCATGCATACCATCAGTGGGAGTGCTATGTGGTACACAAACACGAAAAAGATTAATTGAAGTTTTGTGCACCTCAAAGCAGCTCCCAACAGTAATCATGAAGTTAAACTTTTGAAAGGTGTGTCTCTGTCCTGATACATTCATGCATTGCCCATCAGCTGCCTGAAGAGCATAGGCCTTCATGTCCAGTGCCATCTGTTCAATGCCTTTCCATATCCTTTTTTTTTATTCATTTCATATATGTCTCCAATTCTCTTCATCTGTTTTATTTTGGTCTCCCTCTATTTTTCTTACCCTAGGAATTCAAGAACAAGGACTGCCTTGTAATGCTTTAAAATAGTTTCCTTATTTTGCACAGCTCCAGGGTGTCAGTTGTGTAGTTTTTTTATTTGTTTCTGCTGCCACTTATGCAGTTTTCCCTTGTTTGTTAAAATGTTTGAGCACTAGGTGCCCAATCTGGGGATTTAACTAGAATAAAAAAAAAAGAAAAAAAGATTGACAGCTGAGGCTTATTATAGCTTTCTTAGGGCTGCATCATAAGTCACCTAAATGGAGGACATCTTTCCTTGTTGGATGGCTTAGTTGAATTATTGGAATTTCTTGCTTTGGACGAGTTGTTAACATTGCTGTTGAAGTTTTTTTTAAGCCTAAAGTTTCTAAGTTTCTAATGGATTGGGGGGGGGGGGGGGGGGGGGCGGGGGGGGATGCAAAGGAACCCATTCTGCTGTTGTATGAATTCTCTGATTAGACCTCTAACCATGACTTTCAAGCAACTTCGTGTTTTGTAATACTAGTAATATTTTATATGTGTTTGACTTTTTCTTTCTTAATGTATAATCTTTTTCCTCACACATATTTTGGGGGGTCTTCAATAAATAAACAGTTTTATTTGCTGTTACTGATCTCTTTTTTTTTATTGTTGACTCACATGTGGAGTTATTTTATTGTTTACAGTTGAAAAACTGTTTAAAAAAAGGTACAATGGAAAATAGTATTTGGTAGACAGCAGCCTCGTTGAAAAAATAGAAGTAGATTTTGGCATGCGAAAGTGTGCTCAGGACTGTGGTAGGTCACACGGTTACTATTCTTGTCACCCCTTTTGGGCCCCAATGACATACATACATTCATGATACATTAATGGAAAAAAAAATAATAATGTTTTGCTTTTTGTTAATTTAACGTATGTTTGACTCTGGGAAGGTTAAAGGCTGACCACATCACCCCTAGTGTGCCAAATGGTCAAGAAAATATGGGCCTAATACCATATTCCCAATATTCCTCAATGGGCATGGAATGGGATCTTTTACCTACTTTACCTTTGTAACGTATATTTTAAAATGTTACCTGCTTTTGATGCGTCTGAGTGGTCAGTCAAAATATTCTTTTTGAAATTGGCCTTTTTGCTTTGGACACTGCTGTGATGTCATGGCTGTTAATTATTTCTTTTTCAGCATTAGGAGCTGTATAGTTAATTTATTGCACATGTTTTTGGCAGTTTCTACCATTTGTCCATTTATCTAATATCCAATTTCTTTCAGACTTTGTTGTATCCCCTTTTAATATTCATTGTCATGATCTTGTTCTCAGTTATTGTCATGATCTTGTTCTCAGTTATTGTCATGATCTTGTTCTCAGTTATTGTTATGATCTTGTTCTCAGTTATTGTCTTGATCTTGTTCTCAGTTATTGTCATGATCTCGTTCTCAGTTATTGTCATGATCTTGTTCTCAGTTATTGTCATGATCTTGTTCTCAGTTATTGTCATGATCTCGTTCTCAGTTATTGTCATGATCTCGTTCTCAGTTATTGTCATGATCTTGTTCTCAGTTATTGTCATGATCTTGTTCTCAGTTATTGTCATGATCTTGTTCTCAGTTATTGTCATGATCTCGTTCTCAGTTATTGTCATGATCTCGTTCTCAGTTATTGTCATGATCTCGTTCTCAGTTATTGTCATGATCTTGTTCTCAGTTATTGTCATGATCTCGTTCTCAGTTATTGTCATGATCTCGTTCTCAGTTATTGTCATGATCTCGTTCTCAGTTATTGTCATGATCTCGTTCTCAGTTATTGTTATGATCTTGTTCTCAGTTATTGTCATGATCTCGTTCTCAGTTATTGTCATGATCTCGTTCTCAGTTATTGTCATGATCTTGTTCTCAGTTATTGTCATGATCTTGTTCTCAGTTATTGTCATGATCTTGTTCTCAGTTATTGTCATGATCTTGTTCTCAGTTATTGTCATGATCTTGTTCTCAGTTATTGTCATGATCTCGTTCTCAGTTATTGTCATGATCTTGTTCTCAGTTATTGTCATGATCTTGTTCTCAGTTATTTGTATCAGAGATATTGTTGATATATCAGATCAGCTTGTCTATAATTGAAGCTTGTGAAGTTAGGTTCTTATAAACAGCAGTTTAAAAGGATCTCGTTACATGCCGATTGAGGCATATTAGGAATATGGTGTTAGGCCCATAAATTCTCGACCATCGGCACACTAGGGGTGATGTGGTCAGCTTCACGCCGGCCACCTTAACCTTCCCAGATTTGCTCTGGTACCTAGTTCACGAGGCTGGGTCGACCCCTGAGTCATTTGCAGTCTAAAAAATCCCATCTCAACTGGTGATCGAACCATGGACCATGGAGATAGGAAGCCAGTGCACTGCGCTACCGCGGCTCCCTAGTTTAAAAGTATTTTCATTAGTATTCACATGACTAGTGCTTTACAGAGTGTTAGGCAGGCTTAAATTTATTTTGTCTGTATTATTGCCTTTAGGGCCACATGACTTTGACTTGACTTGCCCTATCCCTTTGGTTATGAGTTTTCACTCCTTTTCCCTTAGGACCACAAGAAGGGACTCATTCCAGACAAGATCATTCCTCAAAGGCTAGAACTACCCAAAGCAAAGAAGATTCCCCGTCGATCTCAAGCTGGGTCCGCCAAACGTCAGGCAGCTGGACAAGCTGTGGTGGGTAACAGAGTTCACTGTAGAGTGTGTCAGTATAGATATCTGATGTATACTGACAAGAGCTGTACTGATAGTACTACTTTATGTTATATATTCACATTCTTTTGCAGCAGTGATTTTGTGGCAATTTCTTGTACATGATGAGGTTGCTTAACCTTGTAGCAGTCGCCTTGTACGACGTGCCTGAGGGTACATTAGTCCTATTCTTTCTTCGTCTGCTCAGAGAACTCTGGGAACTACAACACGTACTGCTTCTGGGAAGTGACAAGTCAGAGACCTCTGGGAACTACAATACGTACTGCTTCTGGGAAGTGACAAGTCAGAGACCTCTGGGAACTACAAAATGTACTGCTTCTGGGAAGTGACAAGTCAGAGACCTCTGGGAACTACAACACATACTGCTTCTGGGAAGTGACAAGTCAGAGACCTCTGGGAAGTGACAAGTCAGAGACCTCTGGGAACTACAACACGTACTGCTTCTGGGAAGTGACAAGTCAGAGACCTCTGGGAACTACAACACGTACTGCTTCTGGGAAGTGACAAGTCAGAGACCTCTGGGAACTACAACACGTACTGCTTCTGGGAAGTGACAAGTCAGAGACCTCTGGGAACTACAACACGTACTGCTTCTGGGAAGTGACAAGTCAGAGACCTCTGGGAACTACAACACGTGCTGCTTCTGGGAAGTGACAAGTCAGAGACCTCTGGGAACTACAAAACATACTGCTTCTGGGAAGTGACAAGTCAGAGACCTCTGGGAACTACAACACGAGGTGAAATTTGAATTTGAGAAGCAAAAAAAATGCAATTTTTACTTAAGGTATAGGTGGTTGCGTAGCAGTTACTGCTTCTGGGAAGTGACAAGTCAGAGACCTCTGGGAACTACAAAACGTACTGCTTCTGGGAAGTGACAAGTCAGAGACCTCTGGGAACTACAACACGAGGTGAAATTTGAATTTGAGAAGCAAAAAAAATGCAATTTTTACTTAAGGTATAGGTGGTTGCGTAGCAGTTACTGCTTCTGGGAAGTGACAAGTCAGAGACCTCTGGGAACTACAACACGTACTGCTTCTGGGAAGTGACAAGTCAGAGACCTCTGGGAACTACAACACAAGGTGAAATTTGAATTTGAGAAGCAAAAAAATGCAATTTTTACTTAAGGTATAGGTGGTTGCGTAGCAGTTACTGCTTCTGGGAAGTGACAAGTCAGAGACCTCTGGGAACTACAACACGTACTGCTTCTGGGAAGTGACAAGTCAGAGACCTCTGGGAACTACAACACGAGGTGAAATTTGAATTTGAGAAGCAAAAAAATGCAATTTTTACTTAAGGTATAGGTGGTTGCGTAGCAGTTACTGCTTCTGGGAAGTGACAAGTCAGAGACTTCACAATACTAGGTCTCAGTTTTATGGGGTGGGGTAACCAGTTTCCTTCCTTGCTACCTTTGCTTTCCCCAACTCGAGAGCAGAGTCAGGCACTCATTTACAACTGAGTGGAATGGAGGACGACACTACCAGGTTTTGAACTGAAGAACTTTTCTTTGAGTACAAATTCCAAACTGTTTCCAGAAATCATCATAATTTTCTTTTTTCGCTCCTTATGGAGTCAACAGTGCAGCTGGTCCCCTTGCAGAAGACCTCTACCAAGCATTCACATGCACTTGCAGCAGTAGTTTCTGTAGCATTGTGTTTTACATGTTGAGGTTGCCAGCCTCACCCATAACCACATACTAGTTGACTTGTTTGACATGCTTGATTTCCAGAAAAACTTTCTGTAATTTGTTTTATAAATCAGTATCTTTGTCAGAAATATCAGTTGATTAGCTTGTTTCAGGTGTAGATAGACTGTGTGAATGTGAAGTTTTCAAGTATCTTGGGCACAAATATTCCCATTTTTCTCTTATTCTGCCTAATACAAACTAATTCTAATTCTGTCAGGCAATAATTGAAGCAAAGTGTTTCTGTCATACCTAGAGAATCATTTGCTTAATCTCTGTTAGCAGCTAATATAATAGGAATTGTAAACTGACTGGTGCTGGAAAATAAGCTTGTCTAATATCTTGTAATATGCAAAGATGAGGAAATCTAACTTCACACTCAGACAGCTGAGTGAAACGGCCCTTGAGTATAAGAGTGAGATGCATCTTTGTTTCTTAGATCTGGAAAAGGCTTTTGACAAGGAAGAACATTCCAGTACCTCTGATTTATGCTATACAGAGCTTCTACAAGTCTGGCAAATATTATGTGAGGACGGCAAACCATAAGTTAGAAGAGTTCAGGACCACCACTGGTGTAAGACAAGGTGATATCCTGTCACCTATTCTTTTCATACTCCTCATGGACGATGTCATCAAGGCATGTGGGGAGAGGACAAGAAAGTATTCAGTGAGGTACTGGAAGATGAGACAGGTCTGTATTTCAGACCTGGCATTTGCTGATGATGTTGCCCTGATTGCTAAATCAGAGGCACATCTTCAATCCAACCTGCAGACCAGAGTCTGCTGGGAAGACAACATTAGACAATATCTGAAGGACCAAGGACTAGAATGGAACCAGGTCAGGAGGAAGACAGCCGATAGGATAGTATGGTGCTCTCTCTTCCAAAGCTCTACACCTCACGGTAGAAGAGGAACGACTAAGTAACTAAGTAAGAGGAAATCTAACTATAACCTGTGAAAAATATACAATATCATGGGACACCATATGGCTCGTGGGAGAGAAAGAGTTAAAATTCTTCCAGTTCTAATTGTTTTGATATCTAAGTGCATCGATCCACTATCGTTATACTTATGAACTGGTGCTTACTATTTGTTTCAATGATATGCATACCTGTTAAGATAATCTTATTCTTGAAACGTACTACTTCCCCCTGTTCTTTTCAGTACATAGTTGCGCCAGCAGTGGAGATCGTATGAAACATACGGTTTGATACACTGTTATGGGTAAAAATCTTAATGAAACACTTCCATGGGATGATGTTTGTTTTAGCTGATCGCTTGATGCATCTTTAATATAAGACATACATGCATGGAGGCATATCTGGAGTCATCCTTATATGACCACCAGCTTTACACAATGCTGTAGTAAGTAGACTTGGATGTGAACATCTGTAAGGCTAATTACACCCTTATTGACTCCTGAAATCATCCAAACATTTCCAAGGATTCCCCCTGTGGTGAAACTTGTTGAGAATCCAGCATTGCACACTAAGCTTGGAGGAGTCACTTGAGCGCTAGAGTAACTCTGGCTTTTACCTGGCTGCCTGCATGCAGGAGGATCTCACTATGGACCCCATGATAGGCATGGGGAGCTGAGAAGTGGCTCTGTGTAGAACATGACAACAATTCCTTGGGAGAGCCCAGAACCAGAGCACATTATTTTAGCTCTGCAAATTTGGAGGTCAACAGGCCAATCACCTGTTTGCTTTAAATCATGATTACGCGAACTACAAGAGAGAAAACCGGACTGATTCTAAAGGCGAGCAGAACCTGATCATTACAAACACAAAGTTCCCCCATAAGCGCATACATGCATACACTAGATGTGAACCAACCAAGAATGAGAAGTCAGTGATCGACTATGCCATTGTTCGGAGAAGCTCATTCAGATATGTCCGAGATGCAAGAGTCTGGAGGGGGCCAGAGATTGGAAGTGATCACTACCTGCTAACAATCAAACGAACAACTGAAAGAGTTGCTCAGCCTAGGAACTGCCCAACATCACGCAAGAAACCAAGTAAACGAGCAGGAGAAATGAGCATTAGGACCTACAAGCTGAGAGAGCCAGAAATTAAGACCAGATATCAGGGGCTTATTGCTACAGCAGTGAGCAACACAGAAGAACGACCTGATGACTTGGAAACCCTCTGGAATAAATTCAAGGATATCATAAAGACAGCTGCTGCAGAAGCATGCGGTGAAGTCCGACTTGGGAACCAGAGAAAGAGGACACCTTGGTGGACAGAGGAAGTCAAAGAGAAAATAAGAGAGAAGAAAATGGCATGGAAACAATACTTAGGAGCTAAAAACACAACAGGACAAATGGAAAAATATAGAGAATATGTGACACTCAGAACAGAAGCAAAGAACAAAGTGCTAGCAGCAAAACAGAAGTCCTGGGAAGAATTTGGAGAAAAGCTAGAAAAAGATGCACAAGAAAACCAGAAATTGTTCTATAAGACCCTAAAGAACATGAGGAAAGAAAAACAATGCCCTCTCAAATTTATAAAGGACAAGCAAGGCAAGTTGCTTACTGCCCCGAAGGAAGTAATGGAAAGATGGAAAGAATATTTCTCAGAACTCCTGGATGGTGAGCATGGTGAAGCATCAGAAATGATAACCACTAGCACAGAAGAGAAAACCAATGATGGTGAAGATGACATAAAGATGGAAGAACTGAGGGCAGCACTAGAGAAAATCAAGATGGGCAAAGCAGCAGGGCATGATGGTATAACACCAGAAATGGTTAAGTACATGGGAGCATCAGGCGACCTATTACTCTTAAAGGTCCTACAGGCAGCATAGTGCAACAAGACCATACCAAAGGATTGGGAGATTGCCATCATAACACCAATTTTCAAAAAGGGTGACAATCGACAATGTGGAAACCATAGAGGCATATCCCTTCTCAGTGTCCCTGGTAAAATCTACTCTAGAATCCTAGAGCAGAGACTCCGACGCCTAGCTGAGCCACAATTGGATGAGGTCCAGTGCGGATTCCGAGCAAACCGAAGTACTCAAGACCTAATCTTCACACTCAGACAGCTGAGTGAAAAGGCCCTTGAGTATAAGAGTGAGATCCATCTTTGTTTCATAGATCTGGAAAAGGCGTTTGACAGGGTCCCTTGGAGCAAACTTTGGGACTGTTTGGCAAGGAAGAATATTCCAGCACCTCTGATTCATGCTATACAGAGCTTCTACAAGTCTTGCAGAAATTACGTGAGGACAGCAAACCATAAGTCAGAAGAGTTCAGGACCACCACTGGTGTAAGACAAGGTGATATCCTATCACCTTACCTCTTCATACTCCTTATGGACGATGTCATCAAGGCATGTAAGGAGAGAACAAGAAAGTATTCAGTGGGGTACTGGAAGATGAGACAGGTCTATGTTTCGGAGCTGGCATTTGCTGATGATGTTGCCCTGATTGCTAAATCAGAGGCACATCTCCAATCCAACCTGCAAGTCTGGAAGGAAGAGCTGGAGAAGAGAGGGATGGTCATAAGCAGCTCTAAAACAAAATCCATGGTGATATCACGAGAAGAAAGAAGACATCAGATTAAGCTGGGAGAACAGGTCCTGGAGCAGGTCGACCACTTTAAATACCTCGGAGCTATTATAGACCGAAAGGGAGGCATCAAAGAAGAGATGGCCACTCGAAAAGCAGCAGCTGGGAGACTTTTTCAGACCATAAATCGAGGATTCCTCAGCAAGAAAGAGGTTGGTAAGAAAACGAAGATGGCTGTATACCGCTCCACCTATGTCCCAGTCTTGACATATGGATGCGAGTCATGGGCAATGACTACAACCCACAAAAGCCAGATCCAAACCTCAGAAATGAGGTATCTGAGGAAGGTGGTTGAAGTAACAAGAAAAGACATGGTACGCAACCAGACGATACGTCAAGGCCTTAAATCCCACCCCCTGCAGACCCAAGTAGAACAGTCCCAACTAAAATGGTTTGGCCATGTCTGCAGAATGGGAGAAGATCGGATACCACGACAAGCATGGGAAACAAAGAGCCAGGGATCCAGACCTCCAGGACGACCCAGAGTCCGCTGGGAGGACAACATTAGACAATCTTTGAAGGACCGAGGACTAGAATGGAACCAGGCCAGGAAGAAGACAGCTGATAGAATGGTCTGGCGCTCTCTCTTCCAAACCTCTACACCTCACGGTAGAAGGGGAACGACTAAGTAAGTAAGTAAGTAAGTAAATTTGGAGGTTCTTGTTATAGTAATGGGAGACGTCAATGCGAAAGTTGGTACACACAATACATATAATGAAAGAACAATGGGGAAATGCGGCAGCGGAACAGCAAATGAAAATGGGGATAAACTAATAAGTTTCTGTAGCATTAACAACCTGGTCATTGGAGGAACACTTTTCCCACATGGGGAGATTCGCAGGTTGACATGGGAGTCGCCGGGTGGTCGGGACGGAGGCCAGATGGACCACGTCATGGTTGGCGGTAGATGGGGACGTGCGTTGCAGGATGTGAGGGTAAGAAGGGGTGCAGATGTGGGAAGTGATCACCATTTAGTGGTGGCAAAGCTGAAGGTGAAACTAGGAAGGGCTGGACCAACTGTGACTACACAGAAAAGGTTTGACATCAGCAAATTGAAGGACCCCCTTACCAGAAAAGCTTTTGCGGCCGACATTGGGAGGCGATGTCAATTTGCCGGGGGCCAGGAGAGGACATTGACTGATGATGTAGACCAGAGTTTCAACACCATTTCAACAGTATATAAGGAAAGAGGCGGGTCATGCTTGGGATTCCAGGGGGGGAGGGGGCGGGACTGGATGACGCCAGAGGCGCTGAACACCATGGAGATGAGAGGGGAAATGAGGGGAGAGAAGGCGGAGGTGAGGTCCCCCGGGTTGGGGCAACTGTGTGGCGAACAGTGCAGCCAGCTGGACAGGGAGGTTGAACGCCAGGCCCGAGCCAACAGGGGGAATTTCCTGGGCGATCTTGCAGGGCAGGCAGGGGAGGCGGCGCTGGGAAATGGACAAGGCACAGTATACAAAATAACTAGATTCATCGGCGGAAAACGGGGTGCAAACGGTATTACATTAGTAAGAGATAAGCGGGGGGGTCTCATCGGGACAGCGGAGGGACAGGGGGCGGGATGGGCAGAGCACTTCGGGGAGACTCTGGGCAAGGAAATGCCAGAGACACGGTTGAATGTTCCTGGGGCTGAAAATGATCTAGATGTGAATACAGACGTTCCACGAAGGGAGGAAGTCATCACGGCAATCGGGGGGTTGAAGAACGGTGGATCTCCGGGCCATGATGGCTTAGGTGCAGAGCTGTTTGGGACGGGCCCTGAGCTGGCGGCAGAACTATTGGAACCACTGTTTGCACGGGTGTGGAAAGCGGGGACAACACCATCAGAGTGGAACAAAGGAATAATTGTCAAATTGCCCAAAAAGGGAGATCTTGCGGGCTGCGATGGTTGGAGAGGGGTCGCTCTTCTCTCGGTTCCCAGCAAAATACTAGGCAGGATAATTATACAGAGAATTTCAAAGGCAGTAGACTACAAACTGAGGAAAGAACAAGCAGGATTTAGAAAGAACAGAAGATGTGTAGACCATATATTCACTCTCAGGAACATTATAGAGCAGTGCTCAGAATGGCAAGGACAGCTTTACATAAATTTTGTTGATTTTGAGGGGGCTTTTGACAGCATACATAGGGACAGTTTATGGAAGGTACTGGGGGCTTGTGGAATTCCAAGCTGCATGGTGTCGGTCGTGGAAAGCCTCTATGCCGACTTTGCGTGTGGTGTTGGGCGGGGCAACCTGGCCTTCGAGGTGAGGGCGGGGGTACGACAGGGATGCCCCTTGTCAACCACTCTTTTTTTAACAGTCATAGACTGGGTGGTGCGCCGGGCGACAGAGGGCACAAAATTAAGATTATACCAGAGTTGCGTGCTTTCTGTGCTTCTCTATGGTGCGGAATGCTGGAGAGTCACAGAGAAGGAAATGTCAAAATTGTCCTCTTTTCACACAACATGCCTAAGAAAAATTCACCGCATCTTTTGGCCGAATACCATCACCAACCAAGATCTGCTTACTCGTAGCAAGCAAGAGGACATGCACACCATCATAGCTGGCAGACGCTGGAGCTGGGTTGGTCATGTCCTCAGAAGAGACCCCGATGCCATCACAAGAACAGCTATGCTTTGGACCCCTGAAGGAAAGCGAAAGAGAGGCCGACCAAAAACAACTTGGCGGAGGACTGTGGAGGCTGAGATGCAAAGAATGAACCAGAGTTGGGGCACTGTACGAAGGATGGCCACCGACCGTGCAAAGTGGAATCAATTTGTTGTTGCCCTACAAGACGCCACTAGGCGTGATGGCCACTGACTGCTTTGACGGTCGGTGGTTAAGGATCGAAGAAGAAGAAATTTGGAGGGCCCCCCCCCCCCACCCCGTGGATGGTGGGGAATGCACAGTATGCCAAACGCTTCTTCCTCCTAGTTTGGGAGCAGATATGATGATCCTTTAAATGCTAGCCAAAGCTGGAGAAACTGGAACTCATGACTTCAACTCAACACATTTCAGAATGGCAGAAAAGCCTAGATCTACAGTGTAGATAATACCAAGCACTCTTCAATTTGGTATTTACTGCAAAAGAGCAAAAAGTTCAGCAGTCCTAGTTAATCATCAACAACAACTTGGACATACTGTACACAATACACTTACATTTTGTTTTTTTTATGTTTTGTGTGTGTATTTTTAGGTGGAGACCTTACTCATGAAACATCCCCAATTCCATGCTGTCATTCCTGGTGAGGAACCAACCATTCTGTCTAGTATCAGTGGTGATGCTGTTTCTGGTGGAAGTGAGGCTGAGGTCTTCAACATGCAGGTAACATTAGCGACACATCTAATAATTTATGTGTTGTGATCATCTTTTTCCTTTACGCTCCTTACTGAGCATGAAGTCTCCATTACAGCTGGTCCCCTTGCAGGAAGCCTGCACCAAGCAGTCACTGGCTATTGTAGCGGTGGTTTCTGTGGCTCTTTGTTTTACATGATGAGGTTGCCAGCCTCATGCCCAACCTCATATTTGTTGCCTTGTATGACATGCATGAGGATGCAGTAGTTCTGTTCTTTGTCTGTCTCTTCAGAGGCCCCTGGGAGCTACGTAGGATAGTTAATAAGCATTCAGCCAGAGAATTAAAGTTTGCCTGATGAAACATTTGGGGCTACTGTGTTGAGCCATGCACAGAGAGGTAAATATCAGCATTAGAAATGCACAGTAACGCAATGGATTTGAAAAATAGTAGTTCAGCAAATAATACCATTTGAATTGTACTGTTTATGGCTGTTCTTCTTTTAAAGTTGATGCTTCTTGAAAGTTACTGAGTTCAAAGCTTAGTAGCATCACTCTCCAGTTTACTCAGATGTAAATGGGTACCTGACTGCTCTTACGTTAAGGAAGGCAAAGGCAGTTAGGAAGGGAACCTGTCACATCACCTCTGAAAAGCTGAGATAGTATAGTGAAGCCTCTAACACTTAGCGCCCCAATGGCGGCATCTGGCACTATCTTGACCTTGTACTTGTATATGAGATTGGTTACTTACATTTTCCTGTTGCTGTCATAATGTATGCAGCTGTAGGTAAACAACAGATATGAATTTTAAAATAAATAAATAAGTTATAACAGTTTTGTATTTTTTTTTTTTTTTTTTTTAAAGACAAAAGATCTTGTTCAACCCTTGATGGGTTATAATTAGGATAATGGTAGAAAATATCCTTGTTGTCCATGTGGGGAGAAAGAGAGAGCGTGGGATTAAAATCATTGTGGAAAAAATCTGGCTTTCTTTGACCATTTGGGTGAGTTAAAACCATATTTCTGGCAAGTTTTACCTACTCCATCAAGTCATCTCTTCAATAAATATCCTCATATCTGTAATGTTTGACAAAGAGAAATATTGAAAACATATTTTGGAAACACTAATTGCTGCACAAAAAATTGTATTTTCATTTTGCAAAACAACATAAAAGATATTTAAATAAAGGTCTCATGGCAGCTACTACTGTAGGAGAGTGAAGTGTTCGAGCCTTCACTATACTGGGTCCAGCACTGAGAGGTGACCAGTTCCTTTCCTTGCTGCCTTTTCCTTCCATATCTAGAGCAGAGTCTGGTATCCATTTACAGCTGGGTAGACTAGAGCATGATGCCACTGTGTTTTGAACCCGGCTCCTTTGGTGTGGGAGACCAGCGATCTAACCGCTTTGCCAATCGGATGCTCACATAAAAGGTATAGGGAATATAAGTTTCAGTAGAACTCAGACTGTGATAAAGGTAAAAATCTCCTTTGTTTTTGTCCATGTAAGTGACATAATACCATTTAACCCTTTCAGCACCAGTATGACATACGCCATACGGCATACATCTTCACAATTTTTGTCGCTGTGCCGTACCACGTACGTCACGGAAGTAGCGCGATATTTCATTCCCATTCACCTATATGACGTACGGCATATGTCCTATTTTAAAAGCACCAGAACTCTTCTGTTTACAACCGTATCGGCAATTGCTGGGCATAATCGGATTCAGCATTAAAAAATCTGGCCACTAAGCTTGAAACGAACAAAGTATTTTACTGCTAGCGAATACAGTAGAACTGATAAGTGATTTTACCAAAGCGAAAGTTCACAAACATGGACGCTGCCGTACCGCCGAACCATAAACATCTTGTGGAAAAAGAGCATGAAAATTCTTGTTTGAGTTGAATTTATTCAACTTGAATGATTCTGACAACTCTTTTTACTGAGATTCTGGTAATCTTTACCTTTAGTGCCGTCGAGTATGTTTAATATGTGTATTTTCGTACCATTTAGAGTTAAGGTTGAGGTTAGGTTTAGGGTTACCCTAATTCTAATGCTGACTCAATACACATATTATACATACTTGACAGCACTAAATGTAAAGATTATCTAGATTCAGAGTCAGAGTTTGTGTAGTCTGGTTCAGAATATACTTTTAATGGGTTTCCTTTTACAATAAACTGTTTACAGTCAAATTAAAAATATGACCCCTAAAATTACAATTATCCTGTCGTTCAGGGGAATGAACTAAGCTGAAAATGGTGGTGTCATTTGGAATGAAAAAACCCGTCGTTGCGAAAGGGTTAATATATCTTTTTTAAGGTTTTCTGATACAAGCTTTTTATTTTTATCACAGGTGACAATGCTGCCAGATGGAGACACACAGATAAGCGCTGATGACATGAATAGATTATCTGAAAGTCCAGGTCTCTTAGACACAGGTGTGTCGCCACTGCAGCTGATCTACTCCACTCTTTCCACCATCTCTGAACAGGGAGAGGTTGCCAGGATGGGGGAGGGAAGATCAGCTTTGTTAACTGCAGAACTCATTGGAGGCATTCACATGGCTGTCCTCAGCTCAATGCAGGATGGTGTGACTGTACATTCAGTGACCTACCACATACCCAAGACAGCAGGGATGAACGGGGAAGATGAGATGGAGGAGAAGGTGCGGCAGGCAACTTTGGCAAAAGGAGATGATGAACTGCTGGAGATGACTAAAGTAGGAAATGCACTAAATAGTGGGTCCAGGGAGGTTATCAATGGAGTGCAGAAAGTGGAAGTTGTTGAGTCTGGTTTGGGACAGGTTGTGTTACAAGACACAGGGGTTGCTGAAGATGAGAAAAAGAAGCCTGAAAGCATTTTCTTTACTGGAGATTCAGAAAATGTCTCTGAAAATCTCATTGTTGTTAATGGGGACAAATCCATGGCTCTGGACTCTCCATCAAAAATTGATTGTGTGAATAGAACTGATAAATTGTTAGAATCGAGTGTTTTGAGAGAAATGTTGGAGTCTGGGGAAAAAGTCTCAATTCTAAACACTCAGGAAGGGTTAGTTAATTTTATCGCTGTAGATTTTCTAGAACCTTCAGTTGTAAATGCCACTAATCCAAATGTGACCTTAGACGCAACTCGTCAAAGTGAGTTGGAGAGTGTATGATAGTTCAGTAATTTACCTGTGAGGTATATTGTGGTTTTTTTGTTTGTTTTGTTTTTGGAGAGAAAAATAAACATTTAATTTTCATTCTTTGAAATTGAGGGGAGGCGAAATAGTGAATATTTCACTGCTGTAAATTCCCCTGTCAGGGTTATTGCGCAAGACTGCTAAAAACATAAATAAATTAGAAAAGAAAGACATAACTTTATTTTTATTAAATTATCATCTCTAGTATATAAATAATCTTAATGGGTAATGGATAAACAACCAGAAACTGATAGGTCATCTTTATACTATGACACAGGTCATATTGTAATAGACCTGTCTAGATTAACATGGCATGTTTTGTTAAAACAGGGAGGAAACATGATATTTTGTATCTTCTTTTAAAGGATCGTGTCTTCATGGATTTATTTTCATTAATACTGTATAAGTGCCTTCTCTTGCATAGGTGACTGAAACAGATTGTCCTATTTCAAGTTTGTGTATGTAAAAGGAAAGTAATCATGAAGTGTATTTTGTTATGGAAAGCCTAAAGAAACACGGAGAAAAACCAAAGAGCAAGTGAACAAAAGGTGGTAAGACTTGGACTGAACTAGGCAGGCCTGTGCACGAGGGAGTTCAGAAAAAAAGAAAATTAACATAAATTCAAATGAAAACTTTTCCTTGTGAAGAGTCCGTCTTCAAGAAAGGTTATCTAAATTGGAATTGCTGTGTGAAGATTATAATCATTGACAAGTTATTTCAGTGTTCGTAGTGTGAAAATGACAAGTATTTCAGTGCTCATGTGAAATTGACAAGCATTTCATGTTTATTATACGAAATGGACAAGCATTTTAGTGTTTATTATGTGGAATTGACAAGTATTTAAGTGTTCATTATATGACATTGATCTCCGAAGGACCGAGGACTAGATTGGAACCAAGCCAGGAGGAAAACGGCCAAAAGGATAGTATGGCGCTCTCTCTGGCAAACCTCTACACCCCACGGTAGAAGAGGAACGACTAAGTAAGCAAGTACTATGTGACATTGACAAGTAGTTTAGTGTTCGTTATGTGAAATTAACAAGTAGTTCAGTTTTCATTATGTGAAAATGACGAGTAGTTCAGTGTTCATTGACAATTAGTTCAGCGTTCATTAAGTAAAATGGACAAGTTTTTCAGTGTTCATTATGTGAAATTGACAAGTAGTTCAGTGTTCATTATGTGAAATTGACAAGTTAAGTGTTCATTATGTGAAATTGACAAGTAGTTCAGTATTCATTCCACAATGACTGGTGCTTCCACTTAATTGTTGCCAGTGGCATTCAAACTGACCATGTGGTGGGTGATGTGTTTGAGGTCATTAGCTGCCCACTTTTCACTGTATGGGTGCCTCAGTTTTCTGTGCTTATCTGAGATTGGGTCACACGACCAATATTCCAGTGATATTTACTTGTGTATAGTAAAATGTAGTAAATACAATATTTAACAAACACAGAATTAAGACAATTTTGCCCTTCGAAAACATGTACTAGAGAACCAAAGAACTTTGTAACTCTCATTGTCAGGTTGTTGTTTTTTTTTGTAACATTAAAACTGACATCCTTGTTGTTTACTATTATCATTACTTTTAGTATTGCTGTTTAAATTGTGCCTGTCTGGTCATTGCTGTTAAGTTATTAACACTTCATAACATGTGAGTGCCACTTTAGAAGATGCTGTTGTTACTTGCCTCTTCTTAACATTCTATCTTTAGTAGATGTTGTTAAGTTGTTAATTGACACTTTTTTTTACATGTGGAGTGCAACCTTTAGTACTTCTGCGTTCATTTTGTTAATCAAGCTAAATCTGCAGGCCTGTTGCCAGGACAAAGACAGTTTTTTCCAGGTCCATGTGACAGCCCCTTAGCTTTTTGCCATTGCTCCATACCCTCTCCATATTTAGTACATGTTGTTGAGTTATGAAAATGATGAGGAAGATGTGGAAAGAACTTGAGCTGAGGGACGTGACAGAAGGACTTGACGTGTTTATTGAAGGCCTATGCTCCTTGGGGAGCTAAAGATTATTGATTGATTTATTGTTACTGTTTATGTTGATTATTTATGAACTCCATGTCATCTTCAGTAAGGTAAAGATAATCCCATAGCAGCTACTGCTATATGTGCACAATACTAAGCCCAGCTTTATGATGTAGGGTGACCTGTTCCCTTCCTTGCTGCCTTTGCCTTTCCTAACTCAAGAACTGAGTCAAACCCATTTACAGCTTTGCGGACTCTACCCAGAACCCTGTAACTTTGCTGTGAGAGGCAAGCATTCTAACCATTCTGCCAGTGGAACATTCCATATTTAGTAGTTGCTGTTGTGTTGTTTTAGTAGATGCTGTTGTTGCTAAACACTTCTTCACATGTGACATTTAAAAGTTGGCAAGAAAAGCCAGAGTTTTTCTTTTAGTGCAAGTAATAAGAAAGAACAAGGTCTGCAACCAGACAATACGTCAATGCCTCAAAACCTAGTCCCTGCAGACCGAGAGAAACAGTCCCAGTTGTGATGGTTTGCCTGTGTCTGCAGAATAGGAGGAGACCGGCTACCGCTACAAACATGGGAAACCAAGAGCCAGGGATCCAGACCTCCAGGAAGACCCAGAGTTTGCTGGGAGGACAATATCAGACAGTCTCTGAGGACTGGTCTGAAACCAGGCCAAGACAGCCAGTTGGATATCATGGCACTCTCTCCGGCTAACCTGTATATCCCGGGTAGAAGAGAAATGATTAAGTGTGTGAAGTTTTCTCTGTTAAGCAGAATGTTTCCTGAGCCATGAGGTCACAGATAACCCTTGAGTACAATGTGCACTTGTGCTGTTCAGCACATGTATTTATTGTCTGAGTAGAGTGCGATATATATTATGTGAACAACTTCAAAACCTCTGCTATTAGCACCAGCACATTGTATGCTGTCATAGATATTGGAGACTGGTTCAACTTTTGATCATATTAAATCAGTAGTTTTTGGTTTGAAAACAGTTCACACACCGAACTGTGTGCGGTGATCAATCTTGATGACTGAAAATATGATATAATCTTCACTCGTCATGTAACATAAATGACTGCAGCAACCACAGCAGCTAGAGCACATGAATGCTTTGATGCAGGTCTCCTGTAATGGGACAGGCAGCAGTGATGGCACTAAGTGAAGCAAAAAGGCAAATGATGATGAAAGGCCAAAAGACACTAATAAAAGCTGTCCATCCAATCAGGTCCTAAGCTTATGCCGATGTTTAACATTTTGTCTTTCTGTCGTTTTTTTAGTTCTGTATTATAAATATGTGCCCATTGAGTCAACTTTTTTTGGTTCTGTTGAATGTAGTCTGTCGCTTGTCTGGCTATAAGTATCTGTCACTGATTTGGTTGAATCCACCTTGTTCTCCTTTGATTGATCTTGAAGTTGGTGTCTTTTATTTCTTTATGTTCTTACCATTAATTCATTTTCCGTTTATGTTCCTTAAGGAACAACCACCAGTTAATCCCCTTGACGAAGCCATCTGCAAAAAACATGTGCTTTTGCAGAGGTGGTTTCTGTAGCCATTTGTTTCACATGTAGATGTTGCAAGTCCCATGCGTAGGCTTACATTTGTTTGCCTGTTACAAAATCCCCAAGAGAGCTGTTTCTGTTCTTTCTTTATCTGCTCAGAAACCAAATAGGGTACTTAGTATTTGGTCCTGCACACTTACATGTTGTCCTTGCTATTTCAGACATGGTTTGTAAGTACTGGTAGTTGTGTGTATTTTTTAAGATTAATTACACATAGCTGAGGAAATATTTGTCATACTAACTTTACTGACCACAAAGTTTGGTTCACAAGGTGTCTTATTGTGCACTACTTTAGCTCTTGCATGAACATTAGCTGTAAACATATTACAAATCATCATAGTCAGTCCTTGGCATCTTACAGCACGTAAGATATAACCCTGTCTGGACTTTCTTTCTCTCATCTTGTCTGTTTCATTTTGGAGCTCTGTCTCAAGGGTTTGTCTGTGTGCCTCTGTAGAGTCCAGTCCAATGCATGCCTTGACTGTTTGTATCTTTTCCTGCATTGTACATGACTGATCAGTCTGCAAATCTTTCTCTGAACTCGGCAAATTACACTCATAATTTCGTTTGGATGCACTACACTGTAGATTCATTCTCACCAAAAATGTGACCAACAGCAGCCAACATTATTTTGTGCTTTAACTTGTCTGATAACGCTGCCTGCTGATTAGGGGGTCATTGTTTTATTTGACCTACTTTGCCTTCATTAACATTGCATATATATTTAACAGCAAATTTCACAATGCATGTGGTTATTTGAACACAGCACAAGAGTTCTTATGATTATGGATGGAGATTATTGACAATGCTTTTGAGCTAACATTTTATTTTTGGGCTTGAGTTGTGCTTCTTAAATATATCTATATATTTTTTAAAATCCCATTATTGTCTATGTATAGTCAACTCCACAAGTAGCTTTGGCAGACTATATATGTCCAGCAGAACTCCATTTATCAGACTTAATTTTTGACAATAGTTGTCCAGATAATCAAAATTTCAGATAACTGGATTAAGAAAGAAAAAATGTTGAAGTCTATATTGGTTCCAAATCCTTTATTAAACATCAGAGCTTTCTCACATAAAATGGGCTGGCCAGTTGATGTTTTTGCATAAACCATTTTTATATTGCCTTGTCTAATTTTGCCTTTTTCATTGTTTTTCTGCCAGAGTTACTATTTTCACTTTTTAATACAGAAACAAACTAAAGAAATGACTCATTATTGTTTTAAATGTCAGAAATTGTGGAGGGCAGCCCTCCACAATTTCTGACATTTAAAACAATGAGTCCACATTACTTCAATTTGGTGATTCAGTTAACTGGCATTTAAGATAATCTGGAGTTCTACTGTACTACTTTTAAAATGACAAAATCAAAAGCAAACTGTGATACGGTAATTGAGTTTGTTTGTTGGAGACTTTTTTTTATAAGACTTGCAAAGAATTTAGGAGTCTTATCCTTGAATTGTTTCTTGGTTTCATTGTTTTATTTATATTATGTGAATTAATGTGTTTTCTGGGTGATAGTGCTTGTAACAAACACACACACTACATCAAGAGCAGATAACTAACTAGCCTGTGAGCTACTGACCCAAGTGGCCCTACCCCCTAGAGCAGGGTCAGCAACTGGTTGGTCTTACCAGAAGGTACCAAGGCATCATTTGGTACAAAAGACCTTGAGAGAATGCCACATGACAGAAGGACCTGGCATATATATTTTTTTTAGAAGGCCTGTGCTCATTTGGGAGCAGAAGTGTAATTAATTAATTAATTTAATTAGTACATCAATAATAAGAATAATCAATCTGAAGTTCTTATTTCACCATTAAATAAAATGATGCACACAAAAAAGCCCAAGTTTTTCACTTCAATAGAAAAAAAACTTGAGAGGTAGCTATTGTAATGTAACAAATACAGCGTAATGCTCACAAGTTTAACAGCTCTGCTGTGCTTTAGAAAAAAAAAGTGGAAATGTTGGCATTGACAGGCAAGTTGATAACTTCTATATGATTGATATGTCAAGAGTATTTTTTTACATTTAAACATTTTAATATTTTGCATTCTACTTGGGTACCTCTATGTACCAAGAGAGAACATATTCATGAACTTTATTTGAATATTTTGTTTTGATTATCCAAGTTTTCTAAACAAAACTTTTATATACTGTTAGCTTGACAGTATAGTTCTTGCAAGCTAGGAATATTTTAACATTTCAGAAGCTCACAGTTGTGAAATAATTGAAATAGACATAGTACAGTAAGTTCTCTATATATGATATGCATTCCTGAGACTGCATAACTGAAAACACATAAATGGAACAGGTTTTCCTATTTAAATACATGTTTTAAAAAATTGGAGGAGTGTCACCCAAGAAAACCTACAAGGGACACTTGGCAGACAATATTTTCTGGGCTATTTAGTCATTTATGCATAATTAAGTAACGTTGTTAATAATACTTCTTCTTCTTCTTCTTCGTTCGTCCTGAAAAGGACGGTGGTTGCGTTGTGTCTGTTTGCGCCTAAGCTGTGATATCTGCACCTTTCGGTCGACACAACCGACTTCTGCACGGCATTTTTTAAGGACCGGGTTTGCCTTCCCATTTCGATCCATGCTCGCTCAGCCAGCCTGCACTGCTGCAGACTGTTTCCAGGACCACCACGTGGAGGTGGAGCACGGTCTTGACCAGCTCTGGTTCGCTGGTCCTGACGCAGGCAGTCAAGCTATGAGTCGCTGACTGCATTCACTATTGCTGCATCTTGGGGTCCCTGTTAATAATACAAGAATAATAGTAATTATTTATGTACTATAACAGTAACTGGATTTAAGACAGTGTAAAAATACTTGATGACATGTGAAGCAAGTGTGTCTGAAAATATACAGGAAAAGGTAAAGGTTTTGAGAATAATACAGAAAACGATAACATGATTGCAATTGAAGAAACTCCCAAACAAGGTGTAGAATCATACATATAACTTGGCAGCAATATTAGACATAGTTGGAGAGACAGACAATGATATCAGAATAAGAAAAAAAGGGCTTGAGGAGCTTTAGGTGCATTAAGAGATAGATAGAAATGAAAAGACATCAAGTCTAACACAGAAATAAAAACCTTAAACTCAAATGTCAAGGCAATCCTTTAGCACAGCTCTGAAACACGGAGAACTATAAAAACAATGAAGAAGTTACAGACTTTCATAAATGGGTTCTTGCGTAGGACAGAACGATTGACAGGGTACGGCAAGATCCAGTGTAGAACTGATGGCAATAACCAGTGGAATGCGAGAAGACGCTGGTGATGGATAGAACACACAACCTGTTGTTTGCATTACAAGGTAGTCCTTGTTCTGAAAATCCCAGGGTAAGAGAGGTAGAGTGAGGCCAAAAAACACACGGAGAAGAGAACTGTATACAAAAGTAGAAGGGTTTAAGAAGTCACTGAAAAACTGTGATCTGATGGCACAGGACAGGACTTGACAGAAATTTGTTGATGGCCCATGCTCCTTGGGGAGCTGAGGAGGTAAAGAATGAAGTTAAAAATAGTACAGAAAATAAACGTAACTTATAGCAGAGATTTCTTTACTTCCCAACACCCAAAACCCCATCATTGGCCCCGAAGCTACTGAAAGCCTTATCTAGTCTTTGTTCTAAAACTGTGAAGGCTCTCGCATGTTTTTCAGCTCTGCTGGTACCACTAACACAAACACGTGCAGCACCTAATAGAGGGGTGATTAACACGGTATGAAATTAATTTACTGTTGAGCAAAGTGTATTGCTATTAATTTCATTAAGCCTTTTGAAGTCCAAAATGTTTGCAAGCAATTTACAATCAACAACACATGGTAGCACTTTAAACAATAACATTTCAATACATGACCAGAGTAAGGTCATGCCCCCCCCCCCCCCCATGCTTGGATAGATCACATGACCTCACAGACATTAAATAGATTATGTATGTTAAGTGGAGTATGACTGGTGTAAAGGAAGTGCTTCTTGACGATTTTCAATTTAAAAAAATTTTATTTATTGTAGAGTGTAACTTTGAAATGAGCAAGTAAATAAAATTTAAATTACTAAAAATAGGGTTTACATTAACTTTGAAAAGAGCGAGTAAATGAAATTTAAATTACTAAAAACTGGGTTTGCATTAACTTTGAAATGAGCAAGTAAATGAAATTTAAATGACTAAAAATAGGGTTTGCATTAACTTTGAAAAGAGCGAGTAAATGAAATTTAAATTCACGTAGCTCTGCATTCATATAACCAAAGAATATACTGTCATTATGGCTTTATGTCGCAGGGTTAAGTGTCTGCAAGCTTTAGCCAGGCCATTATAAGTCAATAAGACTCACAGCTTTCTTTTGATGCGTGATAAGGGGAAAGTAAATACTGGGTGATCATGAACATTGGCACCCATTTACCTGTTGATCTTTCATCGGCTGCATTTGCCATGGAGTATCTGACAGATTAGGATTTGGTTTCCGATTCAGTACACATCACCTGATCTCTACCTTTTAATTGAGCAAATAAAATAAAGCGATGTGCATATATTTTTTTAATGTATTTATTTTTCTTTCCATTTTAAGGTTGTTTTTATTTTTATTTTTTGTGTGGTCATTTTTGAATGGCAGAGACCTTTTTTAATCAGTCTTTAAAGTACATCACAGGGACTGCCTGACTTTGAAATGCAATTAATCTTAAGGGAAAATGTTTTTTTTTCTTCAGAAAAGTCCATCAAAGCATGATTTTTAAAATTTTTGTTTTGTTAGCGACAGCTTCAATGACAGCGACCTTAATTGCATTGTAAATTTGATGTTGAAGAGTTGTATTTAAGACATTTTGTTTTCACCTTGTTTTTGTGCAATAAATGCCACTTGAAATCTCTTATGTGCTTTGAATTGGCTTCTCAAGGAGAAGTTAGAAATGAGTGAAAGTTAAAATCTGTCTGGTATGGGGGTCTTCCAGGAAGGAAAAAAAGAACGGGATCAATTCTGCCATCAGATAAGTTGGAAAAGGTAACTAAGATGAGATTGTACATGAGGCTGGTAGTTCCATCATATAAAAGAAACTGCTACAGAACATAACTTCGCAAGAGAACATGATGTATACGGGAGCTAACTGCAGTAGTGGCTCTGTACTCCTTATAAAGCAAATATGAGAAAGGGGGAATCTTAAAAAAAATCATGTATTCTATGAAATACATTAAACTTTTTTGGACTTCGGGATACATTTCTGGTGCATTTATTAATGGCGCACTAGAACAATGCTCCGCTACAACTAGTGCAATCAGACTTGAGATGCTGCTCTCACCTTCACTGATCAATGGTTCATTATGTCAGACCTCAGAACAATAACAGCACTGCAGGTTGTGCAATCACCAGCTTTCAGTTTACCTATGATTGAGATGACCTGGCTTGAGAACAACAGGATCTTGTCAGCTTTTTCACCTGTATAAGCTCTGTTCAGGTCTTCCTCGCCATTTTCATCTGTCTCCAGTTCTTTCTTCTGTGTGTGTTTAAAAATCTTCCTCAGCCTCTGGTACCCTAGGGATTCCAGAAGGACTGCCTTGTAATGCTATCAGCAGGTTTCCTCAATGTGTGTCATATCCATCTCTAATGTCTTCTTCTCAGTCTCTTGTTCACTGTCACTTGTACGACTACAATTCTTGTCATCAGTTTCACATTTGTGTCCATTTCAATACTTCTATTCTATACAAACACCCATTTATGAAAGTTTGTAGCTTTTGTTCTCCATGTTTCAGAGCCATACAATAGGACTGACTTTACATTTGAATTGAAGATTTTTGTTTTGGACATGATTTTTCTTAATCTACACATATTTCCCAATGCAATGAAAGCTCCTCTTGTCTTTTGTATTCTTATTTTGATATCATTATGTGTCTGTCTCCAGTATTGTCTAAATTGCTGCAATGATATAGAATTTGTAGAATCAGACACATATCTTAGCAGCAGACACACACAGGGCAATGATTATTGATGAATGATCCAGAAGGGAAATACAAACAAGAACAAAACTAACAACTGTGGCTCCTGCAAAATAATTTTCAAATGCATTAGACTGACTTTGACAACAGATTTAAAAAGAAAAAAAAAAGGCATTAGAAATGCTAAAGAAAGAGTCTTTGAATATCATGCGTGGATCATATCACAGACAGAGACAAAATTAGAAATGCTACAGAACCATATGAAGACTTTCCTACACCAATCAAGAGTCAGAAGCTCACATATCAAAGTCACATGGGCTACCAAATAGTTTTCTTCAGGACAGAATTAAGATTTGGACATACAACATAAAAGAAAGGACAAGTCTGCCCTTCTAAACAAACTATTGATAGACAAGAGTGCCATGTCAACTATTAATAAAGTATTCATCCATTGTGATATCCCAGTGACCAAGTGTTAGGGGATTGATAATGATAAGCTCAATTGCTGTATTTAAAAACAAAACTGTTCTTTTCATTACCTTTGTTGTTTATTTGACTTTTGAATCTCTCCTGTAAGATCTTAAGGAGTATTTAAATTGAGATTCATCAGGCTGACTCTGCAACTGACTATATGCTCAATGGCTTCGACATCAGTTCTTAAAACACTACCCAATAAACATAAGGAAGTGGTATGCAGTTATAAAGACAGATGCTTTCATGTAATTGGGTTTGTAGTCAGTACTGTTTATGCTATTACACAGATCTATAATCTATTGTTATGAGTAAAGTTCATAACATGTATGTCGATATCGATTCAGTTCGACATGTAGTTTATTTGTTTACGTACCGTTGACCCTGGTTACAGGAAGTGACGTCATTACTTTTAGTGGCCGAAATGGCAGACGCCAGATTTTGCCGTCTGCTGAGTTGAGCGTTCCTTGGCTGGGATTCACTGTGTGTCTTTTCAAGGTGTTGGACGTATGTGTTGTGATGCTACACTGTAATTCTGTCTTTTAACAGGCCCGATTCTGTGGTTCTATTTTGAGTTTTCACCATTTCTCTTCTCTTTGTAATTATATGGGGTTTGCCTTGTTTCTTCTCATGTGAATATATCGTGTTCGGTATTTTTGAGTAGGAAAATTTAATGGGTTCATTTTATGGTGGTAGGTTTATTTTTCACTCGGCCAGTTTTACTTTCTTCTGAATTTTTCGCGATTCCCGTAGATTTCATTTTTTACGAAAATCGATATTTTCAGGCACTCCTGTATGATGCGTCAGTAGCACGAGGCCATCACGTAATGTGACGCAATTTTCCTACACGCAAGATTTGCGTAGGTTGATAGTATTGATTTTTTCTGGCGCTGCCATTGGTCCGGGATTTGCGTAGGACGGGAATCCGCGTGGGCGGTTTCTCTTGTATATAAGGAGACAGAAAACGGCGGCCTAGTTCTCTATCGTAAGAAATATTGGCAGCCGTCAGACTTCGCATTATCGTTCTCCACTGTGGGAAAAACAAGCGATAATCGGTATATAACTATTTTATTAATCGTTTTTCTTCTTAGTGGGGTTTTGAGAATTTCGCCCGGAGTTAATTTTTTCGGGGGGCCATTAACTTTTCAGTTTTAAAGTTCGAAACGATAGTGCCATCCATTATCATTTTGAAGAACGACGTAAATGTAACAGTGTGCTTATTCTTTCTATGATTTTGGCAGTAGATAGGAGTGTGTGAAGTTGTGAGAAACACGTGTGCCCATATTTGTAGAATGTTATGTAAAACCACCATTTATTTCTGTGTATTTACTAATGTAATTTTATGGGGAAATCCCTGGTGTGTTCGTTAATTTTTCTGAGCCTTAAAAATGTGAGAAATATTGTCGGAGGGTTCAGATTTACGTTGTAAGGGAATTATACTGCTTAGGGAAGGAAACTATTCCTATAGCGAGATTTAATTTAATTTTGGAGCAAGCCGGGAAACCTCATGTGTAAATGTTAAAAAGGAGACCCCGGAATTTCGGACAAAAGAAGTTCCCGAGTTGGAAATGTTGACACGTGGGTAGCCACGCGTCACAAATAGATAAGAGGCAGACAGGTCGGGAGGTTCTGTTTACTTACCTGGCAGATTATAAATGAGAGAGAGGGAAGAAGTGAGAATGAAGAGACACGTGTATAGAATTATTTTATGTATCGTATATGTTAGAGATAAGCGATTTTAGAGAGGGTGTACATTAGACGCTGTTTCTTTTAATTTCAGCGAGTCTCGGCGAAACAGTGGGGAGCATAATTTCGTCAAATAAAATTATCCACGGCAAAAGACATATCTCAGGGTCAGAGTACTCGAGTATCGTCAGGAGCAAAAGAAAAGTACCCTATGGTCTCTGGCAGTGAAGTCCCTATGCTTCAGCTGGACCGAGGTTTATTTATCATACAGCCGAGAGCGTCGCTATTATAGTCTCTAGCAACGGCAGGTGGCCGTGAGACTGGTTTCAATTGCGTACAGCCGGAAATCAAGGCTGTGGTTTTTTTTTTCCTCTAACTCCGGAGCGGGTTAAAAGAGGGAAGCTATTCAGCAGCAGAGAAGATTTGTCTACAGTTAATCAAGTCCCTCATGCTTGATATCCGAACATCGTCATCACCAAAATCAGGAACAGGTGACATTGTTACCATACCTAGGTCCTGATAGAAATCGAGAGAAGAGAGTAACGGAGACGCCGCATCATCAGCCCTCGAGTGTTAGAGAGACACTGAGACCAAGAGAGAGAGACAGAGAAGGAGGGAGAAAATAGACAGGACCGGTAGGGTCTGTTCAGTATCCATTGGACGGATAGACACTGAGTCTGCGTTCGAAAAACCAAGTCTATTATTTTAACATTTCTTGTGGTGTAGTTATCGGCGCCTATCGCCTAACTAGTAGAAAGCTGTGTAGCCGTTCGTTGAGGAAGAGTCACCAGGACTGAGACAATAGAAAGCTTATTAATGTTAGAGAGTGGAGGCTAAAGTTGACAGCCCCACAAGATCAAAGTACTTTAAAGCACTAACCATTTTTATTGTTCCTCAGCAGGGTGACAGGAAGAGTGAATGTGATTGAGGTTTTTTTTGTTGAGTGTCTCTCAATTTAATTTGTTACTAGTTTTTCAGGCCGTGCAACAGTGCACGCTATCGACTGACTTGATGACGTAATATGCCATTTTATGTTTTTCTTGTATGTAAATAAATATATACATATATTATTTACTGGATCAGCTTCTATTCTTTACTATACTTACTCTATGTTGTCTGTATAGTGGTGTTTGTGGTCGTATTTATACACCTTATCTCCTTGTATTTAAAGGAAGTCAGAGGAGGGCGAGACTATAGCCAGTCTAAAGTCACGGAGTGGCAAGGGGAGATTCAAATCCTGGTTCTATCCCTTGAGCCAATAGTCGCGTCTGTCCACAGGCATGTCATTTTCCATCTAAATTCTATTTTCTCAGACTTTCTCATACTAGGGTCTTGCTTTCATTCAGGCACACTCTATAAACTTAAAACCACTTCGTGACAAGTGGGCGGCAATCGTCAGGGAATCATTCTGTTGAGATCAATTCTGTGATCTACATTCACAGATTGTCTCTAGGAAGTTCTGAAAAATAGATTTTCTTTAACTATCCCCTAGACTGAGCTATTAGAACTGATCCAGTACAAGTTTTTCCACAGGTTACAGTCAGTTAGATTGGTGGAAATTTAGTAATTGATGGCATACTGAAATTTTTTTCTTTAACAGGAAGGTAATTTCGGGTTTTTGGTAGCTTGTTAAAAAAAATTTTTTCAGGTTATTGTTCAGACTTGACGCTGGTCTGAGTTCGGGGTTTTGGGACATCGGTTATAGGAGGAATACTTCCTATTACATAACAGGTAGTTCCTTCCTTTTGTTCTCCTTTCTGTCATTTTCTGTCAGTTGTGAACTTACAGCAGTTTACAGGTAAGATGGCGGATATGGCGAAATTACGAGCTGCATGGCGTGACGCTGCCCAAGACATGGGAATGGATAAAGAGGAGACGAAAGCCTACATGATCAGAGAAAATGATAGGCATAATCAACGGGAACTTGAGGAAAGGCAAAGGATAGCCGCCGCCGAAGCAGCAAAGGAGGAAAGGATAGCCGCCGCAGAAATTGAGGAAAGGCAAAGGATAGTCGCTGCCGAAGGAGGAAAGGATAGCCGCCACAGAAATTGAGGAAAGGCAAAGGATAGCCGCCGCCGAAGCAGCGAAGGAAGAAAGGATAGCCGCCGCAGAAGCAGCGAAAGAAGAGATGGAACTTCGGAAATTGGAAGCAGCAAAAGAAGACAGGGAGAAGGCAGCAGAGAGACAGCATGAACTTGCCCTGCGTTCTCTGGAACTGCAGTACCGATCTTCGGAAGGCAGTTCAGCTAATGGAGATTCACCCGGAGCAGGAGTACGAGACACCTCAGGAAACGGAGGGCCCCGGATGGCAGCCATGAGCTTCCCATTTGACTCGTTCCCTAACGGGAATGAGAAGATTGACGTGTTCTTGGAGAAATTTCAAAGAATGGCAAAGGCATATGGGTTGGATGAGAGTCTTTGGTGCCTGAAATTATCGCAATCTTTGAAAGGTCATGCGTACAAAGTGTACAACAAGATGCTCATAGATGACCAGAACAACTTCGAGGCACTGCGAAACGCTTTATTGCAAAGATTTCAGTGGACACCCCGCAAATGCCAAACCATGTTCAGGGAGAGCAGGCCGGAGAAGGGAGAGAGTTTTGCTCAGTTTGCCGAGCGGGTGAGAAATTACCTTACCCGGTGGAGGGAACTGTCAGGACTGGCGAAGACTTTTGAAGGGTTGGAGGAGTTAGTTCTGTGTGAACAAGTTAAGGCAAACATGTCCCCCGACTTGAGGCGGTATCTGGCAGAGCAGGGCGCCCAGCAACTAGATCAAATTATCATGTTCGCTGAAAGGTTCCAGACAGCACAAGCCGAGGTACTGAGCCAGAAACGGAAAAACCCTGACCCGCCCACCCGAGGACATAACACCTCTCCCGACAAGCCAACTAACGGGCCGAACACCCGAGAGCCCCCTCCACCTGCTTCGAACTCTGCGAGGGACCCCAACCCACCGAATAAACGAGATGAGGCAATGAGGGACCCCGGCCGCAAACACGCATATGGTCGGACGTGGGGTGGCCGAAATAATTCTAACTCACAGTGGAAAGCAGGGGGAAGCCGGGAAAACCCCCCGAAGAGAGTGGCCTGTTTACAAACTTCTGTACCAGACTTGGAAAA
Organism: Oreohelix idahoensis; assembly: GCA_024509875.1. Lineage (NCBI taxonomy): Eukaryota > Metazoa > Mollusca > Gastropoda > Stylommatophora > Oreohelicidae > Oreohelix > Oreohelix idahoensis. The sequence goes on along the minus strand of JAMPIV010020817.1, from coordinate 21,491 downwards.
GGAGCAGGATTCTCAACCTACGAGTGACCGACCTTCTACGAGGGGAAGGGTAACGGTTAATGGGATCGAAACCGAGTGTTTGTATGATACAGGCTTAAGTTTTGAATGTCTCGTGGGCCATCATCTAGTGAAGCCCGAACAGATGACTGGAGAATTTGTGGAGATATGTGGGGTGTTAAAGGGAGATGCTCCAATGCGCCTCCCAGTAGCGCAGATCGAGATAGTGTCCAAATTTGTCAGGGGCACGATCAAGGCGGCTGTAATGGAGGGGCCCCTTTTTGAGGTCATTTTGGGATGTAGGTATGTGTACCTAGGGGACCCAAAGGAACCGGAAGTAGTAGCCGCAGTGGTTACTAGGGAGCAAGCCAAGAAGGAGAGGGAAAAGGAGGCCCCCACTAATCTGTTACCCCAGGAACTGCAGGAGGCACAACAACAGGATCCGACACTGGAGGCCTGTTTTCAGAAATTACCCTTGTCGAAGGACCCCAAACAAAAGGGGAATTTCTTCAAGAAGGACGGGCTGATTTATCGCAGAGACGGAGAAGAGCAGGGGCATAGCCAATTGGTAGTGCCAGCCAAGTATAGGCTGCAGATTTTAGAAATGGGGCATGTGCTTCCATTTAGTGGACATATGGGGCAGGGGGCCACCATACATAGAATAGCGGCTCATTATTTCTGGCCGGGAATGACCCAGGACATCATAAGATTTGTAAAATCGTGTGCTCAGTGTCAGAGAGTGGCACCCAAACACTGGACCCCCCCAGTCCCGTTAGGAGAGATGCCCATCGTCGGTACCCCCTTTGAACGAGTGGCGGTTGACATTGTAGGCCCATTAGAAAGAACAAAGCGGCGGAACAGGTTCATCCTGACATTAGTCGATGTGGGCAGAGGCCATCCCCCTGGCGGTCACCGACTCGAAACATGTTGCAGAAGCCTTGCTGCAAATCTTTACAAGACTGGGGTTTCCTCAGCAAGTGTTGACAGATAATGGGTCCCAATTTCGCAGCTTGCTGATGGAGGAGATCTTCAACATTCTTCGGACCCAACACATACATACCAGTCCGTATAACCCGGCAGGAAATGGTCTCGTGGAGAGATTCAACGGCAGCTTGATGACGATGCTGTGAAAATTAGGGCAGGAGCGGCCAGAGGATTGGGACCTTTTTATTCCCGCCGCCCTGTTTGCTTATCGCGAAGTCCCCCAGGCTTCTACAGGCTACCCGCCAGCCACCCTATTGTTTGGGCGACCGATCAAGGGCCCCTTGGAGGCACTGTTCAGGTCTTTGACAGATCGGAAGGCAGATGAGACAACGGTGTCGGCCTCCAAATATGTGGCAGAGCTACAGAAGCGGCTACAGTTAGGTTGGAAAATGGCCTCAGACCACCTTCGTAAGGCTCGCGCAAAACAGGCGCAGAGATACAACAAGACGGCCAAGGAAAGAGAGCTCCAGGTAGGGGAGAAGGTCTTGTTGTTACTTCCCACCGGGGAAAACAAACTGCGCATTGGATGGCATTGGCCTTTCGAGGTGTTAGAGAAAATCTCTAACACCAACTATAGGATTGCTATCAGGGGAAAAAGGAAGATATACCATGTGAATCTCCTTAAGAAATTTTTAGAACGAGCCCCACCATCTCAAGACCACCTGTTAGCTTTGGCGGTAGCTATTGAGGCAGAGGACGACCCAGAGGATTATGGGGAGTACCCCTTACACCCAACAGAGTCGTACCGAGACGTGAAATTTGGGGAAAATCTTTCAGAAGGAGCGACGCGAGAACTCAGGACTGTATTACAACAATACACGGACGTTTTAACGGATAAGCCTGGACTCACCCACCTCTCGGAATTTGAGATGAAACTGAAAGACGACACCCCGGTACGGACTAAAATATATCCGGTCCCGTACTCCAAAGCTGCTGCGTTACGGGAGGAAATTGAAAAACTGCTGGCGGCCAACATCATTTCTGAAACCACATCCCCATACAGTTCGAGCGTGGTCCTATTACAAAAACCTAACGGTGAGACCAGACTGTGCATCGATTATCGATTGCTCAACACCGTGACGGAATTTCAACCGGAAGCCCCCCCCCCCCCCACCCCCCCCAGCCCTGCGGAACTGTTTTCCAAATTAAGCCAGGCGAAAATCTTCTCGAAAATAGACCTCAGTAAAGGTTATTATCAGATTCCGGTGAAAGAGGACGTCAGGCCGATGCTGGCCTTTAGCACTAGTGAAGGGCACTATACGTTTAACGTCATGCCATTTGGGTTACATAATGCCCCGAGTGCCTTCACACGAATGATGAGGAAGCTATTAGGGCCGTTGCAAAACCCCCACATTCATAATTTTATGGATGATATCCTCATCGCCACGGAAACGGAGGAGGAACACATAGCTACTGTCGCCTCGCTCCTCGGGAGATTGAAGGAGGCGGGGCTTACCGCCCGCCCGAGCAAATGTTTACTCGGCTTTGACACCCTAGATTTCCTAGGCCACACTATCGCTCACGGATGCATGTGGCCGCTGGACAAAAACGTGGAGAAAATAAGGAAAGCAGTTCGCCCCATCACAAAAAAGGACACGAGATCCTTTATCTCCCTGTGCGCATATTACCAAAAATTCATTCCAAATTTTAATAGCTTAACAGGGCTGTTGACCGACCTCACTCGGAAAGGTCAACCGGAAAAAATTCGGTGGATGGCAGAATGTGAAGGAGCGTACACCACTCTTAAGGAGCTGCTGACCAGTTCGCCAATACTTCGGCTCCCGGATCTAACAAAACCTTTTGTGTTAAGGGTGGACGCCAGCGCCATAGGAATTGGATCCACTCTTTTACAAGCCGACGAATCACAACAAGGTCTGTTGTTCCCAGTCTCTTATGCCAGTAGGAAACTTAATGCGGCCGAAAGAAACTACTCAACAATAGAACGAGAGTGCCTTGCATTAGTGGCTGGGATTCGCAAACACCACGAATACCTATACGGGGTCACGTTTGTAGTGCAAAGTGACCACGCTCCTTTGGCGTTTTTGGGAGCCAACAAGCACAATAATGCTAAAATCATGAGATGGGCTCTATTGTTGGGCATGTACTCATTTTCAGTGCAATACATCTGATAAGGGTGGATTTAACCAAAATAATAATGGTGCGCCAAAAATGCCAGGTACGTTAGCTCCGTTATAAGATTGACGACCACTTGCCACCCCTATTGACACCTGGTATTAAAGTGCAAGATGTAGGTGTCTTCTCTGATTTAGGATGTTGCTGTGTGTGTGTTGCAGTAGAACAGTTCACAGGGTACAACACAGGCAACATGACGTGTAGAGTCATAGAAATGGTAACTTCGCTTTAGGTTTATACCATTTATTGCACGCCACAAAACAGTCATGATATTTATGTCATCACCAGCATAGTTTAACGAATGCAGCATTCAAAATCATATTAGCTGATAGTCATGTAGGATTCAATACTCAACAGTTGTATTGTAAACAGATAGCTTCTGTATATTCGATATCATAAATGGTCTGGTTCATGAAGCTGTATAAATAATATATATATATATATATATATAGCACAGATCTGGGTGCCTAAGGTTCATACATATAACTTCTGCAACAGTGTCAGCTGCAGATCATCAATGTTCATAGACAACAATAAATGCTCCCTTCCTGATGCTAGCAGATCAGATGTATACAATAAGTCCGTTTACTGTCTGCACGTGAATAGCATACATGGAATACAGGTCAAACCGACCTTTATAACATTCCTAAGTCTAACCATCTGACTTGGACGTGATCTCTGATATAACGAATCCTGGAACACAGACAATAGTCTTGTTGGTCTAGAGCGACCCATATATATATAACTAGTTCAGGTATAAAGATACCGGTGGCGAAAATCCTAGTCAAAGTACCTCTCCATTTTGAATCACACAGGCGAGCAAGGAGCGACAAAATGACGAACTTCTAGATGATAACAAAAAGTTTGATACAAGAGGAATTACCTTTCTTCGGAAATCAACCACGAACATATGCCTCCAGGCAGGCTTGAATAATACTGGGAAATAGTCTAGTTAGCTAACTAACTCACAAAGACAATGTATTTCCCTCAGAAAATCACAAGACGCAGGGAGCGTCCGCTCGCTGCTTAGACCATTTCTAAACTCCCCCAGCTGGGCGGAACACACCAAACGAACTACCAGTTTTGACATGCGCAGAACTCCACTACTTGAGTCGCCGCTCACATAAGACGATTCTAAGAACATTCGAGATAAAAGTCTTACACAGTCGCGCCTTTTATGGTCATGAACAGAAGCGTTAAGACAGGTTTCAGACATCTACAACAGTTGACTGATACTACCAAATAAGGAGATATGGTCACGCTTCGTTCAAGAAATTATAGACCGAACGTGTCTCTATACAAGAGAAGGCAAACTCCTAAAAAAATTGTAGTCTCAATATCTCGGGTTATGTCCCTTTGACTGTAAAAAAACATAATACACATTTCAGTCAAAAAATGATCATACATACGAAAAATGATCATACAAAGACTTTGGAAAAAGTAATTATTTGTGCGTAACATTACCGCACCCTCCCGGGAAAAAAAAATGAAACATTTTTTTTTTAAATCCTGGAGCCGGAAAAATCTAGGCTCCTAATGCACGTATGATGCGCGGATATATACCTAACAAACTAGCTCAACGCATGGAGCGAAACTGAGATCATATCTCAGGTCCTTAGAGAAAAAATTTATCTAAGTATTCGCGTATATATTCCAGGAAGGTGCCACCAACACACGCCACAATAATGGCAACATCATAATAAAAGTCAAATTACTCTCATACCAATATATGAAATTAAATATATCATTATGATATCATATAATGTGTTGTGCAAACAGCGGTGTAATATATTAATATACCGCACTATATTATTACATTATATAATGCATCAGTAATTAATAACTAATACAATGTTGTTCTTTGTTGACATAAACAAGCAATAGAAGATGTGGACATCATCCGCTCCCAATCTAGGACAGGACTTGATATCCTCAAAGTTCCACAATGGACATAATCTCGCATCTTCAATGATGTGCTGCGAAAATATCAATAACACAAATCTTAAAGACAACTGGTAAATCTCTTAATACAATTATGCAAATATATTATCTAAATGTGGCCGAGTGATCTTTTGGCCCATATATCACTAACTAAGCCTTCTTAGATAATTACATGGTACAATGTTATAAATTCCCCCCAAAAAAGTGAGAAAAAATCTACTAACATGTCATTATAATCTTCTTCTTCTTTGATCCATAACCGCCAACCGTCAAAGCAGTCAGCGGCCATCACGCCTGGTGGCGTCTTGTAGGGCAGCAACAAATTGATTCCACTTTGCTCGGTCGGCGGCCATCCTTCGTACAGTGCCCCAACTGTGGTTCATTCTTTGCATCTCAGCTTCCACAGTTCTCCGCCAAGTTGTTTTTGGTCGGCCTCTCTTTCGCTTTCCCTCTGGGGTCCATAGCATAGCTGTTCTTGCGATGGTATCAGGGTCCCTTCTGAGGACATGGCCAACCCAACTCCAGCGTCTGCCAGCTATGATGGTGTGCATGTCCTCCTGGTTACTCCGAATAAGTAGTTCTTGGTTGCTGATGGTGTTTGGCCAAAAGATTCGGAGAATTTTCCTTAGGCAGATTGTGTGGAAGGAGGACAGTTTCGACATTTCCTTCTCTGTTACTCTCCAATATTCCGCACCATAGAGAAGCACAGAAAGTACGCAGCTCTCATACAGTCTTAATTTGGTGTTTGTGCTGTACTGGGAAGACTTCCAAATGTTGTTGAGAATAGCAAAGGCTGTTCTCGCTTTATTCATTCTGTTGTTAATGTCCTTGCTTGTTCCGCCGTCAGGTGTTACTATGCTTCCTAGGTAAGTAAATGTGTCTGTCTGTTCTAACTTCTGGTTCCTTACTGTTATTGGCTCAGGATTGCCCACATTTAGTGTCATGACCTCTGTCTTCTTCAGATTGATGTTCAGGCCAACCTGCTGGCCATACTTATTCAGTCTATCAGTTTTGTCTTGAATGTGTTGGTGTGTGAATGCGCGAGCAGTGCAATGTCATCTGCATATTCCAAATCTTCCAGTGTAGAAAACGTTGTCCATCTAATTCCCCTTGGACTGCCCTCTGTTGTCTGGCGCATCACCCAATCTATGACTGTCAAAAATAATGTTGTTGATAAGGGGCATCCCTGTCGTACTCCTGTTTTCACTTCGAAAGTTACATTACTCGATCCAACACTGCACGTAAAGTTAGAATAGAGGCTTTTTATAATGGAAACAATGCGGCTGGGAATTCCATAAGCCCTCAGAATTTTCCATAGGCTGTCCCTGTGTATGCTGTCGAAAGCCTTTTCAAAATCAACAAAGTTAATGTACAGCTGTCTCTGCCATTCTGAGCACTGCTCTATAATGTTCCTGAGGGCAAATATATGATCTGCACATCTTCTGTTCTTTCTGAAGCCCGCTTGTTCTTTCCTCAGTTTATGGTCAACTGCTTTTGAAATTCTCTGGATGATTATCCTGCCTAGTATTTTGCTGGTAACTGAGAGGAGGGTAATTCCTCTCCAGTTGTTGCAGTCTGCAAGGTCGCCCTTCTTGGGCAATTTGACAATTGTTCCTTTACTCCACTCTGTTGGTGTTGTCTCAGTTTCCCAGACTTGTGCAAATAGTGGTTCTAATAGTTCTGCTGCTAGTTCAGGGTCTGTCTTGAATAGCTCAGCATTCAGATTGTCGTGACCAGGCGCTTTTCCATTTTTTAGCCCTTTGATAGCTGTGATAATTTCTTCTTTTCGTGGAATGTCTGTATTTACGTCTAAGTCACTTTCAGCCTCAGGAACATTCAGCTGAGTCTCTGGTGGTTCCTTATTCAGTGTTTCTCTGAAGTGCTCTGCCCACCTTGTTTCCTGCCCCTGTGCTGTGGTGATGAGATTTCCTTGCTTGTCTCTTACTAACGTTATGTTGTTTGCACCTCGTTTTCCACTGATAGCTTTAGTTATTTTATAAACTGTGCTTTGTTCATTTCTCAGTGCTGCCTCTTCTGCCTGTCTTGCAAGGTCATCCAGAAATGTCCTTTTGTTAGCACGGGTTTGACGTTTTACTTCCTATGTCATTATAATATTGGACTGTATATCAGGAAATATATATATATATGACAGAAGAATCATGTGGAATCGTGTGGGCATCTGGACAGAATGTCTGCCATCACATTATCCGAACCGCGGATAGCTCGAACCGAGAAATGAAATGGTTGAAGAGCTATGGCATAACGAGTGGACCTCGGGCTCTTCAAGTTTTTGCTCTGAATAGCAGTAAGCGCTTTTTGGTCGGTTTCCACAATGAAGTGTGCGCCTAGAAGAAATCTTTGTAACTTCAAAATAGACCATACCATAGCCAATAACTCACGGTCTAAAACCGAGTAATTCTTTTCTGCAGCATTTAATTTCCTAGAGATATACATCACCGGATGCAGAGTATCAGAATACTCCTGCATTAGTGCTGCCCCAATCCCAGTTGACGAGGCGTCACTTCGAAGAACAAAAGTCTTCTCAATAGTAGGTAACCTAAGAATAGGTGGAGATGAAAATAGGGCTTTAACCTGGTCCAATGAGGATTGACATTCTTTAGACCAGCGGATCAGATTAGGCGACCCTTTCTTCAATAAAGTAGAAAGCGGTGCCATAATGGAGGACAGATTCGGAATGAATCGTCCGTAGAATTGGATCAAACCTAATAGACTCCGTACTTGTTTCTTCGTCTTAGGGACCGAAATGTTAAGTATTTTTGAAACATTGTGGTCCTCTGTCTTTAAAAGACCATGACCAACACGATGACCTAGGAAAGAAATCTCGCTAAATCCTATAAAGGCTTTAGAGGGTTTTGCAGTCAAGTTATACTCGCGAAGAGTAGACAGTAATTCGTATAAACCCAAATAGTGATCTTCCCAGGAATCACTGAATAGACAGATATCATCTAAGTATGCTATGACATCTGTACGATATGCGAGAATTCGCCGCATCATGCGTACGAATGTAGCAGGGGCGTTCATAAGACCGAAAGGCATGAAATTCCATTGGAATAAACCCCTAGGTGTAGAAAAAGCTGTAAAAGGTTTGGCACGTTCAGTTAGAGGAACTTGCCAATAACCTTTAGACAAATCTAGTTTGGTAAAGAATCTAGAATTAGAAAGTTTATTGAGTAGCTCTTCTAATGAAGGCATAGGTTCAGCATCGAACTTCGTAACTTGGTTCAATTTGCGATAATCTACGCAAATGCGAATGTTATTATCCTTCTTTCGAACAATAACCATAGACGAAGAGTATGCTGAAGTGGATGGTTCAATGATTTCCAAACATATCATTTCATCCAATTCTTCTTCGACTTGAGACTGGAAATGGATAGGTATTGGATAAGGTCTGACTCTGATAGGATTATGATCAGTTAGCACAATGTCATGTTCAATGACATGTGTGTGTCCCGGGATGTCTGTAAGAACATCCTGAAATGTTTGCAACATCGAAGAAACTTGTCGATGTTCCTCAGCGGAAAGATTTGGAGAAACGGTCACGTTTTTCCAAGATTCCGTAGAATAAAGTGGGACCATAGGAAGTGGAAGATTGACATCAGAAAAAGTAGTTTCCTCATCCTGTATAACTGACAGGGATGAGTAATGACCATGAGGTACTTGAGAATTGTCCGTTGCCTGGAAAATAGGCTGCAAATAGTCTGGTCTGTCATGAAATTCCGTGAGCATATTTATGTGGAAAGTTTTATGCTTTCCATCAATATCGACAACATAGTCGACATCGGAAATTTTGGAGACTATTGCATATGGACCTTTCCATGCAATTAGAAGTCTGTTCTCCCTTGAAGGAAGTAGAACGAGAGCTTTGTCACCTGGACAAAGTTGTCGTAGACATCTATTTTTATTTGCAAACTGCCTTGCCTTTTCTTTAGCAAATTCGGATGAAGAAGTTGCTAGTTTGCATGCCTCGATGATCTTTTGCCTAAGAGCAATGACATACTCATAAGAAGATTGAGTCTCATCGCTAATATTATCAGCAGTGATTAGATCGTGAAGTAAAGACATAGGGCCGCGCGGTTGCGCGCCAAAGACAAGTTCAAAAGGGGAAAACCCCGTATGTTCATTGGGGACCTCTCTATACGCAAAGAGAGCTGCGGGTAAGACCCTGTCCCAATCCTGAGGATGATCCTCAGTTATCTTCCCAAGTAAAGTTTTCAGAGTCCTATTCAAACGTTCGACTAACCCATTAGACATTGGGTGATAGATACTGCTGAGAGACCTTTTAATATGTAGCATAGACATTACCTGTGACATAGTGTCTGATATAAGTTGAGTGCCATGGTCTGACAATATTTCTCCGGGAAAACCCAAGCGAGAAAATATCAGCCAAAGAGCATCTGCGATATCAGCAGTTGAGATGCTCTTGAGAGGTATTGCCTCTGGCCAACGTGTGCACATATCGACACATGTAAGAATAAATTGATGTCCTCTAGCTGACTTAATTCTAAAAGGACCGATAATATCTATTGCCATTTTTTGAAAAGGGCGAATAGGAATGTCAGCAGCCTGGATAGGTGCAGCATGTCGTGGTCCTTTAGATTTGACCTCCTGACATACTTTGCAAGAGCGACAGTAAACTCGTATGTCCTTGCTCACAAATGGCCAAAAGAAAGCCGCAAGAACCCTCGACTTTGTACGGGAAAAACCCATATGTCCAGCACATTGCGAGTCATGAGCATGTTGCAATATTTGCAATCTCATGCTCTTAGGCACAAGAATTTGTGAATGGGTGGACGTAGTCGAGTCTTGTACCATACGTACAAGTACGCCGTTCTTCATAGAAATCCAAGATTTTCTATTAGTATTCTGATTAGGATCACCTTTTTTTGCTAGAATGAAGAATTTTTGTAAAGACGGATCTTCTTCTTGCAATTTGATAAATGAGTCACGTATAATAGTCAAGTGACTATCTTGGTCATTTACTTCATCATTATTAGTTAATGAAGTTTGAGGTGGATCCAGAGCATGTGCTCTTGTGACCACCGCATTGGTAGCTTCAATGTTTTGCTCTTCCCAAACAGCAATCTGCTGTGGGGTACATTCCCTAACTCCGTGAATACGACCAATAATAAGGTCCGCAATAGGATTTGGAAGTAGACACGCGTGGACCTCTCCCGTGAAGAAAGGAGTAGCAATATGTATTATGGCAGTAGGATATTTTTCCAACGTGCCACCAAATGTGACACATTTGATGACCTTTCCTGTAGCACAGGATGGATCTACAAGCGATTGCCTAACGCCGACAGTAGTACATCCAGAATCAAACAACACCGAGACTGGATTACTATTTACAAGCCCCTTATGTAATATAAGAGAACCTCTCCCATCATGAGCAACATTAGCAGGAAGAGCGGGCAAAGGATGACCACAGCTTAGAGTACTAACGGTCTTCGGATCAAATAAAGTACTGCATTGGATACATTTATTTGCTCTACCAAAATCAAAAGATGAGCATCCGATAGCATTATGGTCTTTATCACTATTAATCTGTTTATCTGCTCCCTGAGATTCTTGTTGAACAGAATTCGTCTGTTGATATCTTTTTCTCTTATGTTGCGATCTATCGCGACCATTATTGCCTCTGCAATTATCATTAAAGTCCCTACTGTAATTTTTATCCTGGTTTGAGTTCCAGTTTCCATAACTGTCATTACCATCTCTATACTGTTGAGAACCTCTATTATCCTGGTATTGAGGTCTCTGCAAAAAATATTTTCCTCTATTCCGATTACCTTTATGAAAATTTCTAAAGTTAACGGGAGTAGAATACCGTGTAGTATTAGGTTATCTCCAGTTCTGGGAAGAAGAATCACCCTGGAATTGATTACTATGATTCTGGGCATAATTACGGTTACTCTTTTTATTGAAATTTTGCTGGCTACCCTGAAATTTACGCATAAAATTTGGGCCATAAGGTGCTGCCGAAGCAACTGGCAGACCTTCTTTTACTTTAGAGTTGCTAATGGTTATGTGAGGATGCGCAGTAACATACTGGCTACAGTATTCTTCCATTTCTTTTATGTTTTTAGGCTTACGCTCATGAAGAAAAGAAAGAAAAGCTTCATTAACAGAAGACATAACCTTGTCTCTAAGTAGTAAGTCCATGAGGGCTTCAAATGTACTTTCTGTCTTAGAAAGCTCAACCCATTGTAAAAAAGTAAGACGTATGCTTGAGATGAATTCTGAGAATTCAACTCCAGTTTCTGGTAACATGTTTTTAAATTTAAGACGATATCCGTCCTCGTTAAGTTGGTACTTCTTTAACAATGCCGCCCTGACAACCTCATAGTTGTTTTTGTCCGGCACATCTACCATACTCAACAAAGTCAAAGCATCACCTCTAAGTATCTTGGACAGATGATAAACATATAATGTTTTATCTATATTATGCACCTTACATGCACTTTCAAATCTATCTAGATAAAATGTTATATCATCAATTGAGGGATTAAATGCTGGTAGATTAAGCTTGAAATCCTTAGCATTAGTCTTATCTGACACCTTATTTGCATCATTAGCATTACCAGTGTTCAATAACTTTAACTTTTCTAACTCTAAAGCCAAGAGTTTTTCTTCATGCTCCATTTTTGCTTTTCTCTCATCAGCCTCTCTTTGTAACCTTCTTTCTTCAGCCTCTATTTCAAGTCTCTTATTTTCAGCCTCTTTTTCAAGTCTCTTATTTTCAGCCTCTTTTTCAAGTCTCTTATTTTCAGCCTCTTTTTCAAGTCTCTTATTTTCAGCCTCTTTTTCAAGTCTCTTATTTTCAGCCTCTATTTCAAGTCTCTTATTTTCAGCCTCAGCCTGAAGTCTCTTCTCCCGAGATTCTGCTTCTCTTTTTTGTTTCTCCATTTCCATTTGTAATCTTTTTTCATCTACCTGCATCTGCAGTTTTAAATTTTCAGCATCTATTCTCTTTTGTTCAGTTTGTTCTTTCATTTTCTTTTCCTCCGACTTCAATGCCTTGGCATATTGAACAGTCGCAAATTCTTCTAATTTATCACCAGTCTTCCCAAGGGTTTTACCCTGCTCAATAAAGTACTCAAATGTAGACATGATGTCTAAAATGTGAGTACAGAACCTGAAATAATTAAATATCTTATTTCAATCTTAATAGCAACAAGACTTAATAAAGTGCTTGTATAATCACTATGTTTACTCCAATCTCTGTGGGAAACAAGACTTGACACCAACTTGTATTATCAAATGTATAATAATATCACAAGTCACCTCTTAATTATCAGTGCACTACACAAATCAGTGCATAACCAATAAGTTATTTATCATAACTGCACTACAATAGTGCATAAGCAAAAACCACCAGTTAGTTATGATAAGTGCACTATAGATCAATAGTGCATGAGCATATATGTAACAATAGTGAAAGCTAACTATGCAAGAACTATGTAAACAATAACAAGACAATGTAAACAATAACAAAGCAATGTAAACAATAACAAAGATCAAAGTCAATGTAAACAATAACAAAGATCAAAGCAATACGAAAACATTCGCATAAGTCAAATAAATAAACAGCGAAAACTAAAAAGAAATATCACAAAGAATGTGAAGACAAAATGCGAAGATATGACAAACAAATGACGCTACAGTGTATACACAAAAATTTACGTAAAGAACTGAATAATAGAAAAGAGGAGACCTACAAATACAACAAATGAAAACGAAACTAAAGAACAGAAAGAGAGAAAAAAAAATATACAAAAAACGAAAATAAAGCACAACTCGTCACAACTAAACAGATATAGCAACGATTGTCGCTAGCAAATTTCACAGTAGGAAATTCGCACAGTCCCTAACGAAAACGCTAACAGTAGAACCTCTGTGACGTGGTATCTTCTACTGAAAGACACCGCCCAACCGAAAAACCCGCTGAAATATAAACATATAAATATACAAATACAAATAACATTTAACATGTAACATGTAAACAGTGTGAAAAATGTGAGAGACAGAAGGCTCAGTTAGAACATAAGGGCACAGTTCACAAACAAAACAGGCCACTTAACTTCTATGTATCCACAACGTCAGCACAGTTCAGAACAGGATGTGATCAGCATTCTTAGGACAATGATCCAACGTTGATCCATATCTGCTCTCATAAACTGCCATGACGAAGGAAATGAGCTTCTGACAGGAAACAGCTTCTGAACTTGACCTTCTGAATTGACTTGAGCACTTGACCTTCTCAATCCGGAACAGTTGTTACGGCACTTGTCCTTCTTCCTAACAGATCAGGAAATCGATTTGCTCGGCACTTGTCCTTCTATCGTAGGAAAACTGCCAACTTGACGAGCAACGCCGGGTATTTTGAAACAATTTCCAACTTTCAGCAACGCCGGGTACTTTCAAAATCTTTCATCAAACATTGAGGTGATGAGTTGAAACTGTAATGTTGAAAGCTTGATGATGATGTCTGGGTTTGTTGACCCCCTTGATAGCTGGTATCAGAGTAAACCAACATATGGCCACCAAAAATGATAATGGCACGTTGAAATCAATTTTTGTAGCCAGCAATGACAGTTATTGTGTATATGCGTCATAAGACATCACAGTTCAATAGTTTCAAGAAATTCAGCATTCAACAATATAATTAGCTGATAGTCATGTAGGATTCAATACTCAACAGTTGTATTGTAAACAGATAGCTTCTGTATATTCGATATCATAAATGGTCTGGTTCATGAAGCTGTATAAATAATATATATATATATATATATATATATATATATATATATATATATATATATATATAGCACAGATCTGGGTGCCTAAGGTTCATACATATAACTTCTGCAACAGTGTCAGCTGCAGATCATCAATGTTCATAGACAACAATAAATGCTCCCTTCCTGATGCTAGCAGATCAGATGTATACAATAAGTCCGTTTACTGTCTGCACGTGAATAGCATACATGGAATACAGGTCAAACCGACCTTTATAACATTCCTAAGTCTAACCATCTGACTTGGACGTGATCTCTGATATAACGAATCCTGGAACACAGACAATAGTCTTGTTGGTCTAGAGCGACCCATATATATATAACTAGTTCAGGTATAAAGATACCGGTGGCGAAAATCCTAGTCAAAGTACCTCTCCATTTTGAATCACACAGGCGAGCAAGGAGCGACAAAATGACGAACTTCTAGATGATAACAAAAAGTTCGATACAAGAGGAATTACCTTTCTTCGGAAATCAACCACGAACATATGCCTCCAGGCAGTCTTGAATAATACTGGGAAATAGTCTAGTTAGCTAACTAACTCACAAAGACAATGTATTTCCCTCAGAAAATCACAAGACGCAGGGAGCGTCCGCTCGCTGCTTAGACCATTTCTAAACTCCCCCAGCTGGGCGGAACACACCAAACGAACTACCAGTTTTGACATGCGCAGAACTCCACTACTTGAGTCGCCGCTCACATAAGACGATTCTAAGAACATTCGAGATAAAAGTCTTACACAGTCGCGCCTTTTATGGTCATGAACAGAAGCGTTAAGACAGGTTTCAGACATCTACAACAGTTGACTGATACTACCAAATAAGGAGATATGGTCACGCTTCGTTCAAGAAATTATAGACCGAACGTGTCTCTATACAAGAGAAGGCAAACTCCTAAAAAATTGTAGTCTCAATATCTCGGGTTATGTCCCTTTGACTGTAAAAAAACATAATACACATTTCAGTCAAAAAATGATCATACAAAGACTTTGGAAAAAGTAATTATTTGTGCGTAACAACATCCCAGGAAAGGATAATGTAGGAGCCGATTTCTTAAGTCGGCACCTGGCTCCGGAAGAGAATAAGGATGAAGAAGGAGTGCTCACAGACATCTCTGTAGACAGGAATAAGGGCCAGTATGAAACCCAGAGATTTCATTGATTTAGCACGGATTCCCGCACTTGAAAGGGGGGACTTATGTGATGCTACACTGTAATTCTGTCTTTTAACAAGCCCGATTCTGTGGTTCTATTTTGAGTTTTCACCATTTCTCTTCTCTTTGTAATTATATGGGGTTTGCCTTGTTTCTTCTCATGTGAATATATCGTGTTCGGTATTTTTGAGTAGGAAAATTTAATGGGTTCATTTTATGGTGGTAGGTTTATTTTTCACTCGGCCAGTTTTACTTTCTTCTGAATTTTTCGCGATTCCCGTAGATTTCATTTTTTACGAAAATCGATATTTTCGGGCACTCCTGTATGACGCGTTAGTAGCACGAGGCCATCACGTAATGTGACGCAATTTTCCTACACGCGAGATTTGCGTAGGTTGATAGTATTGATTTTTTCTGGCGCTGCCATTGGTCCGGGATTTGCGTAGGACGGGAATCCGCGTGGGCGGTTTCTCTTGTATATAAGGAGACAGAAAACGGCGGCCTAGTTCTCTATCTTAAGAAATATTGGCAGCCGTCAGACTTCGCATTATCGTTCTCCACTGTGGGAAAAACAAGCGATAATCGGTATGTAACTATTTTATTAATTGTTTTTCTTCTTAGTGGGGTTTTGAGAATTTCGCCCGGAGTTAATTTTTTCGGGGGGGCCATTAACTTTTCAGTTTTAAAGTTCGAAACGATAGTGCCATCCATTATCATTTTGAAGAACGACGTAAATGTAACAGTGTGCTTATTCTTTCTATGATTTTGGCAGTAGATAGGAGTGTGTGAAGTTGTGAGAAACATGTGTGCCCATATTTGTAGAATGTTATGTAAAACCACCATTTATTTCTGTGTATTTACTAATGTAATTTTATGGGGAAATCCCTGGTGTGTTCGTTAATTTTTCTGAGCCTTAAAAATGTGAGAAATATTGTCGGAGGGTTCAGATTTACGTTGTAAGGGAATTATACTGCTTAGGGAAGAAAACTATTCCTATAGCGAGATTTAATTTAATTTTGGAGCAAGCCGGGAAACCTCATGTGTAAATGTTAAAAAGGAGACCCCGGAATTTCGGACAAAAGAAGTTCCCGAGTTGGAAATGTTGACATGTGGGTAGCCACGCGTCACAAATAGATAAGAGGCAGACAGGTCGGGAGGTTCTGTTTACTTACCTGGCAGATTATAGATGAGAGAGAGGGAAGAAGTGAGAATGAAGAGACACGTATATAGAATTATTTTATGTATCGTATATGTTAGAGATAAGCGATTTTAGAGAGGGTGTACATTAGACGCTGTTTCTTTTAATTTCAGCGAGTCTCGGCGAAACAATGGGGAGCATAATTTCGTCAAATAAAATTATCCACGGCAAAAGACATATCTCAGGGTCAGAGTACTCGAGTATCGTCAGGAGCAAAAGAAAAGTACCCTATGGTCTCTGGCAGTGAAGTCCCTATGCTTCAGCTGGACCGAGGTTTATTTATCATACAGCCGAGAGCATCGCTATTATAGTCTCTAGCAACGGCAGGTGGCCGTGAGACTGGTTTCAATTGCGTACAGCTGGAAATCAAGGCTGTGGTTTTTTTTTTCCTCTAACTCCGGAGCGGGTTAAAAGAGGGAAGCTATTCAGCAGCAGAGAAGATTTGTCTACAGTTAATCAAGTCGCTCATGCTTGATATCCGAACATCGTCATCACCAAAATCAGGAACAGGTGACAGGGTTACCATACCTAGGTCCTGATAGAAATCGAGAGAAGAGAGTAACGGAGACGCCGCATCATCAGCCCTCGAGTGTTAGAGAGACACTGAGACCAAGAGAGAGAGATAGAGAAGGAGGGAGAAAATAGACAGGACCGGTAGGGTCTGTTCAGTATCCATTGGACGGATAGACACTGAGTCTGCGTTCGAAAAACCAAGTCTATTATTTTAGCATTTCTTGTGGTGTAGTTATCGGCGCCTATCGCCTAACTAGTAGAAAGCTGTGTAGCCGTTCGTTGAGGAAGAGTCACCAGGACTGAGACAATAGAAAGCTTATTAATGTTAGAGAGTGGAGGCTAAAGTTGACAGCCCCACAAGATCAAAGTACTTTAAAGCACTAACCATTTTTATTGTTCCTCAGCAGGGTGACAGGAAGAGTGAATGTGATTGAGGTTTTTTTTGTTGAGTGTCTCTCAATTTAATTTGTTACTTGTTTTTCAGGCCGTGCAACAGTGCACGCTATCGACTGACTTGATGACGTAATATGCCATTTTATGTTTTTCTTGTATGTAAATAAATATATACATATATTATTTACTGTACCAACGGGCTGATCACCCGTTTGCCAGTCACTTCGATTACGGAAACAACAGCAAATGGATTGATTTGCCGTTGCCCTAAAGACGCCAATAGGCGTGATGGGAAACAATGGCAAAGAAAACCTATCTGCTGTTGCCCTAAGACGCCACTAGGCGTAATGGCCACTGACTGCTTTGACGGTCGGTGGCTAAGGACGGAAGAAGAAGAAGAAGAATTATTTACTGGATCAGCTTCTATTCTTTACTATACTTACTCTATGTTGTCTGTATAGTGGTGTTTGTGGTCGTATTTATACACCTTATCTCCTTGTATTTAAAGGAAGTCAGAGGAGGGCGAGACTATAGCCAGTCTAAAGTCACGAAGCGGCAAGGGGAGATTCAAATCCTGGTTCTATCCCTTGAGCCAATAGTCGCGTCTGTCCACAGGCATGTCATTTTCCATCTAAATTCTATTTTCTCAGACTTTCTCATACTAGGGTCTTGCTTTCATTCAGGCACACTCTATAAACTTAAAACCACTTCGTGACAGTGTTCTATGCTCTTGAGTGTTTGAAAATTTACTGGTTATATTCATATGTATTCTATCTCTGAATCACCCATACGCCTCCGTGCGATGATGCCAGTATTTATGTAAGAGGAATGATGTTTGACCTGATGAATGTGAGTTGAATTATTATAATAAAATTGTATGGAAATGTCCTCGACATTGTTCCAGTTACAAGACTGTACGTCGACGCTAGAGACTGTCTAGTTGATGCCATAACCTAATGAGCATATTATCAAGATTTGTTTGGAGCTACGAGATGTGTAATAAATATTTATGTGAATCGTCCAACCTGGCCTTTGGAGTATCATTCATGTTGAAGAATACGGCTTTGGGCAGGTACTGAATGGTCATACCCCTATCGGCACCTGATCTGAATCAGTGTCCGATTCATTGTGTAATAATCAAAATATATATAGAAGGACCTCGAGCCCAATGTAAGTTTACCCCGTATCACCCATCCACACATTCTTTCAACCATGCATCCCATATTATTTAATCTATGTCACATGTTTTATAATTTAAAAAGGATACAAACAAACAACCCAAATAGTTTCCAATACAAATATGTAATAACAAAGCACACAAGCTTGAATCTGAAATACAAATAAATTTTTTATACACAAATTATCTACACAATTTCTGTATTTTAACCAATAAATGGAAGTTAACAGAAGTGTCTGCTGTCACAGAATATAACAAGCCATTGAATACCAAGAATTTAATATATCTGAAGCTTTCCACCTCTGCCTGCCTATAGTCAGTCAAATATTTAGGTCTGGGCATTTGTAAATCAATCCATCTGAAGATAAAGGCAAGAATGAAGAATAGGACATTGCTTCAGGTAGCAGCAATGCATTATAACCTGATGTGCACTTCAACTGGAACTCTCAAAACAAATGATAAAGAAATTATAATTTTGTGAAAATCTAGATGGCATTTTATTCTACAACTATGTTTAGCTCCTGCCGGAACTACGGTTAGAAAATACAGCTATTTGAGACTAGGTATACAATACATCTGTAGTTATAAGAAACTCTAATTCTGTCGGATTTTCTTTTCCAAAGATAACAAGGTGCATTTTCAAGGAGTTGTGAAGGCTTACATACCAACGTAAACTGCTCAACATTTTGTGATTAAAAATTAATCAGTTCTTCACTGGGTAAAGTTTCCACAACTGGAGCTTGTCTTGCAAATTTACCAACATAAACCTCAGTCTTGAAGAAAAATACATAGATATCTGAAGCACGCAACTATTTTCTTTCACGATTTTTATACATCATCAAAATGCAGAAAGTCTTCAATAAGCTTGTTCATTAATAACTTGTTAGCTGGAATCTTCAGTTCTCTTGTCTAATGTTTTGTTGGAGTTAAAGACAAGGGCAGTACTACCTAACAATATACAACACAGTAGAGCAAACGGCAGAGAAGTGATTCCCTAATGCACGTAAACATGAACTAAATAAATTACAGAAAAAAAGGTGTGCTTACAATCAATCATCAGTAGCCACCACAAATTACCAGATTAGCAACTGGCACATTTATACATGAATTGAGCACTATAGTATGAATTAGTGCTGTGACTCAGCTACATGGTCTTTGTCTTGTGTAGTCTGACCTATACTGTATAAAAGGGGAACAACAGAAGTGATTGCGTCATTAATGGGCTGGACTGCCCATGATAAATTTCCGGTGTTATGTGTTGCAGGTCGCACTAATGACCCGTCATCGAAGCATCATTTTTTGATGATGGCAGGGAGGATAGTGTGATTCGCTTGCATAGTTAGGCGGGGTTGTCGCACGGAAGGTCCTGGGTTCGAGTCCTGGGTAAGCCACTCACGTCTGTTGTTTTTCTGTTGTCTAGTTTTCTACTTCTTTATTTCTTACGAGTGCCTGAAAACATACCTTTATGTTTGTCTAATATTTATTTACATTAATATAATCGTGTTCTAAAAAATCTAAAACCATGAAAGATAATCTAGAAAATACCACATAAACAGGGTCAGACAAAAATGTTACAACAAATTTTTTATCAGAAACAAACTGATTTCTGGCATTAAAGCCATATACTCGTATTACTTAGTTGTTCCTCTTCTACTGTGAGGTGTAGGTTTGGAAGAGAGAGTGCCACACTATCCTATCGGATGTCTTCCTCCTGGCCTGGTTCCATTCTAGTCCTTGGTTCTTCAAAGATTGTTTTTAAGCCATATATGCACTACTATATTCATGATTATGTTACAAAAAACACTTTTTGAATTCACACACTAAAATTTTCTACCAAAACAAACCTACTCTATGATGAAGTTATAGCATTTACTGACACGCAAAATATAGGACATTACAAATGCAAATTATTCTACAAGTTGTTAGTCACCGACTCTTTTTGGTGCACAGGTCAGTCACCATAAACTTACACTGCTCATTTACCGCATCCTTTTGACACTTTCTTTTCTATACATAGATTTATCTTCTTCCCTTATTTTTCACTGTGGTGTTTCTTTTCAGTATTTCTTTGCATTGCCCTCATCTTCCCTGTGGATTCCAAGTCAGTATTTAAGTCTACACCAGAGGTCAATTTTTTTAATCAGAAGTTTGACCCACCTTCACTTACATGTTCTTATATGTTGCTTGGCGGATCATGCTTCGATTTTGTAGTGACAGGTTTTTTTCCATTCCTGACTTAGAATAAATGCTTGCGTGAAAAAACTATGCTTAAAACAATTTTTTTTAAATAAACAAAAATCAAATATAATTTTCATTCTGTTTGCACAGCTGTAATTAGAGTGCTTTAAAACTGAGTAACAAAATAAATAACCCATTTCTATTTTATGACGTTGTACACTACAGCCAAATACAGAATAATTCTACTAGATTAAACTTCATTAATCATAGCAGCGCAGTCTGCTACATATAATCTAAATTGTTCTCAATAGCAGCTTGGCTATTTTTGTAGCAACCAGCCATTTGTGTTCTGCACTCCGTATGTTCTGGTAGCACTTCAAACAAATGTCTCATGCAAAAATCTCCACAGCACTACAACATGATGTTGGACAAGTGAGTTGTCTACTAGCAGCGAACTCTTGACACAAATTTTTGGAAAGCTACTGTATCTTTTATTCAGTGCTATAAATGAAAAGTAATACCTGCAGCACTCTGTAATTTTTATTTTAACAAATAACACTAGAAAGTATACTATGTAGACATTTAACTTTAATAACTGAGAATATGTCTTACTTTCCTGATATTTACTGTTGATTTAATAACATTTTATAGCGCTCTCTGGCAAACCTCTACACCTCAGAGTAGAAGAGGAACGACTATGTAAGTAAGTCAATTACATTTTCCTATCAGTAACATTAATTTTAATATTAGTATTCAGCTCAAACACTTATGTCACAATATTTATGCAACTACTAAAACACACTGCTTGGTACAGCCATACTTCTTCACGTTGATGCAAGTTCCCTTCACAGAACAGGCTCTCTGCCTGATCGCTTTTGTTTTCTGTCCACAGTCCACCTCAGTTCATGTAATCCTTCTCCTTTGTCTGACTTCACTCTTCTTCTATAGCATTACAGCAGTAACCCACAAGAATTGTTTTCTTATATTCTCTTCTCCATATGTTTT